>CAWUFW010009019.1:0-600000 GCA_963921515.1 Calotriton arnoldi
GGGGCGCGACGGCGATCCCCGGCCCCCATCTTCACTTGCTCGGCGGGGGCCAGGGTGGGCTCCTGGCACCCCGTGTAGGGGACATCTTCACGGGGAGCGCGACGGCGCTCCCGGCTTTGCTTTGGGGCCCGGGGATGGGGTCCCGGGCCCCTCTTGGGTCACCTTCACGGGGAGCGCGACGGCGCTCCCGGCTTCCCTTCCTCCCCAGGGGTCAAAGGTCGCTCACCTTCCGGGGGCTATATCTCAGCCCCTGGGGGTCCGATCTGCCCCATTTTCACGTCCTCTTGCTCCTGGCGGCTGCCCCCAGCCATGGGGAGCACTCTCCTTTGCCCTCCGGGTCTCCAAGAGGGGGCATTCTGCAGGGAGCGGTCTTCACTGGCTCCCTGCGCCAGACTTTCGCCTGGCTCTCCTCCTGGGCCTCTCTTCTCCCTGCGCAGAGGCCCCTGCTTCTGCGCACCAGTCCTGGGCTCTTCTTCTGGTGCTGTTAGGGGCCTGGGGGCAGTCAGGGGTACCTCCTTCCAACTGCCCATTGCCAGGCTCCAGCACCGTCAGCCTCCGCAGACCACACCCCAGAGAGAGCTTCTCTTCCTGTGCAAGCACTTTTTAAAAATTGAGTAGGGGGCTGGCAGGAAGTCTCTGTTGGTCCTATCAAACAGCGACACATCACTTCCCTGCCCCTGCTCCCTCCTTCTTGTCCAGCCTCTGGGCTGGTTCAAAATGGCGTCGTCCAGGGTCTCTGGCCACATGGTCTCTGAAACACGAGCCCTTCCCTCCTTGGTGCAGCCTGGTGCCTGGCATCAGTGATAGCTGCTGATGGATGAGCCTGTAGCCCCACCCATCTTCTTCTTCCTGGAGAGGAGGCCTTCGCTTGTGGAAGAAAGGTTATCAATCCATCCAGCTGAGGTCAGCCCTCAGCCTGGCCCTGGTTATGACTGACTCAGAGAAATGTGACATTTCTGGATGACCCAAAAGCAGTACAAATATGACTTTGGACTCTGCAGAATACTTCTTCTCACACCCGTTACAGTGGACTTTAGTGCGTGTCTGGAATCTGTAGGCTTTAGGAAAGTGACACTAGCCCATGGGCTCCACTTCCCCATAGGGGAATAATGAAGTGAAAAACACAGTCAAACACACTGACTTTCACTGGCATGTTTCTTCCCAGTGTATAAAGCCTATTCCATGTCACCACCCAATTCTGCATAAGTCCTGCAACACCATTCACTTTGTAGCTGCTCCTGGACTGCGCACGCCAGGAATCTCCCCTGCGCAGCCCCTACACGTGTGCACACGCAGGTACACAGGTGTCTGCATGTAACCAGCCCGGTGCCCCGTACTCCAGCTGCTGCGCAGCGGCCTAGTCAAGCTAGGGGGACACCAGTAAAATCCACATGCAGTCTCTTTCATCATGAGTTCACTGTGGATGAGTCCCAATTTATGAGGCTCTCCCACAGTAAAAGCTCAACACTTAGGTGCTCAAAAAGCGAAAAATCCGGGCGGCCCATAGTGTCAGAACCACCTTCTAACACACGTGTTACCTCTTCGAGGGAAAAAGAGAGATCAATGGGATAGTTAACTATGGTTGTTAACCCCTGTGAGCTGGGTATGTTGTCAGGGATACTATTCTCTTTTTCCATTTTATATACTTTGGAGAAAAAATCCACCCATTGATGTTCGCTGATGGCAATCTCTACAGTTGGCTTATCTTTCATTTTAAGAAATGGGAAATTTACTGCTCGCCAAAATGCTGCGCTGCCCCTCTTTTGTGATGCTTCATGCAGCATTACCCATGCCTCATCTTTTAGCTCCTTTTTCCGGTCTTTTTGGGCCTGATTATATTCCCTTCTGCATAACCTTATCTCATTGATATTCCTATCTGATTTTATGCAAAGCACGTTTTAATTTTGTGTAAGCTTTGGTGCAGTTTGAGTCGAGCAAACACAAGGAAATGATGGACGAAGTGCTGAAACTTTTCAGACACTCACCCCCAGTCACAGATCTGGGTTGAATCCATCATCATTCTTTAGCTCACTTCGCCACCTCAGTTTAGTCCCAGCTATATGCAAATCAGCCTTGACCCTGTGCCTCATGGGAACAGTCCAGCCCGAACTGCCAAGCCAGGTCTTCCCTGAACCGGAAACAAGCATCCTGGGACCGGTTTCTGGGTAGCACCCTTCATCAGCCAGGCTAGCTTGAATCCAGTGGCAAAGTGAGCAAGGGACCCACGTCTTGGCATACCCTGCCAACTTAGGGCGAACAAAGCAAACACAAGGAGATGATGGACGGAGTGCTGAAACTTTTCAGACACTCACCCCCAGTCACAGATCTGGGTTGAATCCATCATCATTCTTTAGCTCACTTCGCCACCTCAGTTTAGACCCAGCTATATGCAAATCAGCCTTGACCCGGTGCCTCATGGGAACAGTCCAGCCCGAACTGCCAAACCAGGTCTTCCCTGAACCGGAAACAAGCATCCTGGGACCGGTTTCTGGGTAACACCCTTCATCAGCCAGGCTAGCTTGAATCCAGTGGCAAAGTGAGCAAGGGACCCACGTCTGGGCATACCCTGCCAACTTAGGGCGAACAAAGCAAACACAAGGAGATGATGGACGGAGTGCTGAAACTTTTCAGACACTCACCCCCAGTCACAGATCCGGGTTGAATCCATCATCATTCTTTAGCTCACTTCGCCACCTCAGTTTAGACCCAGCTATATGCAAATCAGCCTTGACCCTGTGCCTCATGGGAACAGTCCAGCCCGAACTGCCAAGCCAGGTCTTCCCTGAACCGGAAACAAGCATCCTGGGACCGGTTTCTGGGTAACACCCTTCATCAGCCAGGCTAGCTTGAATCCAGTGGCAAAGTGAGCAAGGGACCCACGTCTGGGCATACCCTGCCAACTTAGGGCGAACAAAGCAAACACAAGGAGATGATGGACGGAGTGCTGAAACTTTTCAGACACTCACCCCCAGTCACAGATCTGGGTTGAATCCATCATCATTCTTTAGCTCACTTCGCCACCTCAGTTTAGACCCAGCTATATGCAAATCAGCCTTGACCCTGTGCCTCATGGGAACAGTCCAGCCCCAACTGCCAAGCCAGGTCTTCCCTGAACCGCAAACAAGCATCCTGGGACCGGTTTCTGGGTAACACCCTTCATCAGCCAGGCTAGCTTGAATCCAGTGGCAAAGTGAGCAAGGGACCCACGCCTGGGCATACGCTGCCAACTTAGGGCGAACAAAGCAAACACAAGGAGATGATGGACGGAGTGCTGAAACTTTTCAGACACTCACCCCCAGTCACAGATCTGGGTTGAATCCATCATCATTCTTTAGCTCAATTCGTCACCTCAGTTTAGACCCAGCTATATGCAAATCAGCCTTGACCCTGTGCCTCATGGGAACAGTCCAGCCCGAACTGCCAAGCCAGGTCTTCCCTGAACAGGAAACAAGCATCCTGGGACCGGTTTCTGGGTAACACCCTTCATCAGCCAGGCTAGCTTGAATCCAGTGGCAAAGTGAGCAAAGTCGAACCACACATGGCTACTCACTGGATCTTTCCTATTCACAACCCACAGGGCCTCTTTTATTTTATTTGTGACATGTGCGTATGATTCCAGGATGTTGACATGGGAGCTTGTCTCATCCAGACAGACTAATAGGGAATTATAACTTTTTTTGACAATTTTACTAGTAAACTCTGTTGAATCTATCTTCGCCCACTGTAGGGAATAACCGTTCATTTTGCCCACAAATATATTTTTAACAGCAAATACTCTATTATTCTTGGAATTTTGCAGTTTATTAGGACAAGTTAAAATTATACTCAAAGGAAAATGATCGCTTACGGCGATCTTATGGGTTCTAAAGTTTATAAGTCTTGTGGCACATCTATTAGGTAATATTATATAATCTATGATTGAGTTTGTGCCTCTTCCACTGAACGTCTGGGTAAAAGGAACTGGAGGGAAGCATAGATTATTCGCAAAACCTAAGTCGAAAGAGAATAAAATCTCATTTAAACATTCCCCATACATTGAATGGGGGAAGTGAGAACACTCATCATTGTTCTCTAACTGAAATCCGCAAGGTCATTCCAATCTTAAAATAAACAAATGCAGACTTGTCTGACCTTATCAATTTCCGCCCAATTACCAACATCCTGACACTAGCAAAGTTACTAGAGAAATGCATGCACCTACAACTCTGCAAACACTTTGAGGAGCTTCATCTCCTTGACCACTGCCAATCAGGCTTCAGAGAGGGTCATAGCACTAAAACAGCTCTAACTCACATTGTAGATGATGCTCTGAGATTGCTAGATCAGAACAAACCTTGCCTGCTTATTCTGCTTGATCTCTCATCTGTGTTTGATACGGTCAAACATGAGAACATGATTAACCTCCTGGGGAATAGGATGGGTCTATCTGGTCCCATTCTTAACTGGTTTGCCTTGTTCCTACATAATACAGCTCAAAGAATCAAAGTCAACCAAACGCTTACTCCAGTCTCAATAGGAGTACCTCAAGGATCCGCGCTGTCACCCATGTTATTCAACTTGTTCATGAAACCTCTTACCAAAATTCTGAAGCTTTCAAACATTCAATACCACATGTACGCTGATGATACACAATTGTACTTTAAAATTTACTCTCCTGAAGATATCAAAACTCTCAGCTCCACCCTACTGAAAACCCAGCAATGCTTAACCTGCAATCAGCTTCTGCTCAACACACTCAAAATGGAATTCCTCTTATTCGCCACCCACAACCACTCTGCCCCATAGAAGAATGGCTCAATCATCTTTCATCTTTCAATTGTGTCCCCTATGTCATTGGCTCTACTAGATCACTAGGTATAACATTGTATAAACACCTGAATATGCAAGAACATATCAGTGCAACCACCAGGGGAGCTAATTCCCATCTGAGCACGCTGAGGAAAATCAAACCCTTCTTGCCATTTGATGACTTTCAGTTAGCAGTTCAATCCCTAGTCATCTCTAGGTTAGATTATGGGAGTGCTACTCTCGCAGGATTACCTAAAGCAAGATTGGTGCTGCTTAGGGCCACATTGAACTCTGCTGCTAGGCTCATCATGGGATCCGAGAGATCCGACCACATCACACCAGACCTAAAATTTAAAAAAGGGCTACCGTTTTGAATCCAGGATTCAGCTGAAGATAGCCTGCATGACTCACAAGGCCCTTCATCATAACTAGTGCTCCCGGTTTTATGGTATTTAATTTTTTAACACTTCCATCTGTATTTATCCATATTTATTTTTGTGCCATCTTATTAGTATTTATCCATACTTATTTTGTGTTTTAAGAATAAATGAAGTGGTAACATGGTACATTTCCATATTTACTTAACTGATAAATATGCACGCATACTTTGATGCCTGTTGTTTTTTAGCAAATTAAGCAGCCAATATAGCAAAACACTACACCTACATGTAAATATTAGCATTATATTCACCTATATGTTAACAATATGTATTTTAGGAAATCTCACCCTGTTTCCTAACTTCCCAGGCTCTCTATCTGCTCAGATGTTGGCTTGAAATTCATGACGGACAGCGTCGAAAGTCACTCACAAAAAGCAATATTTTCAGTATTTTTCTGCTTTTAAAAGTAAATACAGACAGGAAACACATTGCTTTCTGTCTGTATTTATCTGTAAAAATCAGCAAAAACTGAAAACTGGGAGCCTTAATCATAACATGCCCATCTACTTGGCCAAGAAACTCAAACTGTCTGGTGGTAGTCGTTCCTTAAGAAGCGCTAACTTCCTACTGTTGAAACCTAAGAAGTTCAATAAGAAGAAAACTTACAACCGCTCCTTCTCCGGTCTAGCCCCAAGAATATGGAACGCATTACCGCCGGAAATCAGATCAAACCCCTCGACTACCTCCTTCGAAAAAGAAGTAAAAATGCTTCTGTTGAACAGATTCCATGGATAGTTGCTTAGAAGTCACTTTAGCCTACCATTCCCTGTGAACACCTCTGGAGCCTGAATAGGCCGGGCAGCTTGTTATATAACTCTGATTTGTTTGCCATTTATTGTTGTTTACATTGTTCCCTTTTATTTTTGATTATTTGCTTGATATATAGCTTGCATTTTTCCAGTTTATGTATGACTTGTTTGCTTTTATGTACTGCGCCCTGATACCCTCATGGGTCATGTTCACACTATATAAAAGTCCTCAAATACATCAATAAATTTGCCACTCCAATACACGACACTCTCTGCCACTCTACTCTACACCACTCTACTCCACACTTCGCCATTCCACTCTACAACACTCTACAACACCTCACGCAACTCTCCTCTATGTAACTAACTTTTAGCCATGCTGAACAGCAGCCACGCTGGTGTACAACATGGCTAAAACACATTGGCAAAGCCATTAGCTCTTTCATAGGAGCGACCTATTGGCTTTGCTAATGCTTGTTTTTATTTTCTTTCATCCAACACTGCATCATGAGGTGATTTAATCTCTCCGGGAGTATAGTACAAAGTAGCATATTTGAATGATCTTTGAAAAATTGACTTTGAGATTCTCCACTGGGCTCTAAAGTGTTCGGTTCACCTTTGGATTCTCAAGTTAGAAGATGGGTGCTTAGAACTTTGAATCCTTGTCCATAATATCGAGCTTCTTATCAGATGGTTGACATATTATCTGCAAACATTTTAGGCCAGTGGTTCTTTACCTTTGCACTTTTGTGCATTCCCAGTGAATCATCCTTCCGGGAAGCCAGGGAACCCCTCCTAAGAAATTTCTATGCGTGGACCCTCAAATCAATGCACAAAAATACATAAACAAGCATACATCAAACAAATACACATATAATGAAATACTTCTTTTGACAAAAGCCCAAAAATAAACAGAAGTCATTATTTTAATTTTAATTGGACGGTGGAGGTTTTTCAAAATGTGGTTTCTTTCTAAAAAATAAAGCAATTAGCTAGACTCTAGCATAACACATTTTTTTTGCTCTTAATGAAAGCGCATTTTTGTTAGCACACAACATTGCTTCAACCACTAATCATCCATACTGTACTTGTGCTGCTCCCACGAATTAAGTTAAGGATACCAACTTGATTTTTACCCCCAATTTCAAATTCCTTTAGATTTATGGAGCATTTTAAAATTTCCAATGTTATATGTGGCTTTTTTATTTATATATGCTTTATCAATCTGATAATATGTTGGGGCATATTCTCAAGGACTCATCGCCGAGTTAGCAGCACTTTATCGCAGCCAAAGTGGCGATAGAGTTATCGCCCCATTCACAAGCTGGTGCTAAAAGCCCATACCGCCAGTTTTCCTGCGATAGCAGCCGCAAAAAACATCGCCACGGATGACACCGGCAACTAACGCTAATGAGATGCAGAGTAGGCGTTCCTGTGCAAAAAGCCGCGAAAACACCACTTCGCAATATTCTCAACGATCAGCCAGATCGGCGATAAGAACCCAAAACAGGCGATAAGGCGCGTTAGCAGCAGGGATTTAACACCTACTCTTACCTGGTGTTAAGTCGGACGACAACCTGCACCACAAAAGGGAGCCCAGACCAGAGCCACAACTGAAGAACAACAGATGCCATGGAGCTACTGATCATGCAGCTCGGAGCCCCAAGAGGGCCACAACATCCAACGCCACCACACCCAAGCCCGCCGGACCCCTCCCCCCCCGGACTACCACAGAGGCAGCGCAGACAAAGACTGCGGACCTACAGAAAACGCACCAGCCTCACAGACTTAAAGCCAGAGGAAGTCATTGCCCACTACAGGCTCAAAAGGACAACCATCCTCCGCATCCTGACCCACATTGCCCACAGGCTGATGGTACCAACACAGCGGACAACCAACATCCCTCCGCAGACAAAGCTGCTGGCTGTGCTGCACCTGTTGGCCTCTGGTACATTCCAACCAACAACTGCCAGAGTCGGAGGAGACTCACAGCCAGCCCTATCCAAGTTCCTCACACCTGTCTTGGATGCCATCATCAGCTTGGTACCCCAGTACCTTCACTTCCCCCACACTGCGCAGGAACAGCTGGAGACCAAGCAAGGCTTCTACGCCATAGCTGGCTTCCCGCACGTGTTGGGGGCAATCGACTGCACACATGTACTCCTCATGCCCCCTGCCGACACTGCACACAATTACCGCAACAGGAAGCACACGCATTCCATCAATGTGCAGGCAATAGTGGACCACCGGGGACTCTTCACCAATGTCGTCGCCAACTGCCCAGGCAGTGTGCATGATAACTTCATCTTCCGACAGTCCTTCATCCACCAGCGCTTTGAGGCTGGCACCTATGGGAATGCATTGCTCGTTGGTAAGTATGAAATAAACACACCACACACCTCAACTCCACAGTCATGCAACTCACGACTCTGGGAATGCCCACGTTACAAACTCACATACAACATGCCAAACAACATGCCCACCTACCAGACACGACAGCACAACTTACTGTGGTAACCTGGGCTAGCCATGTACACAAGCCATCAACGGCATGGCACCTCAGCCACACAATAGCAGAATGTGGGGAGAGGTGGGAACCAGGAATGTGCGAAGGAGGCAAGTGACCCATGAATGAGAATGTACACAATGCCAAGTGTGGCGTTGATGTGCTGGCCAGACTGCAGTATGCAGACCACAGACATGTCCATGTCGACACATACAGATGGTGTTTGGAGTGTAGTGGACAGTGGACGCAACCATACCACCCCAGGCAGTGGTAAGATCGCGGAAATGTAGCTTGTTACGTCCCCCCCTGTAAGCGTGAGCAGAGTGGGCTGGCCCGGCATACACCAGGCCAGCATAGGGGTGTGAATAAAAAGCCCATTGCTCTGGGCGTGGTTCTCTTCCGGAATGGCCAACGTGTCTGCCAGGGCGGCGCCTCTCAGCCCGCCACGAGGCCGACGCCGTGAGCGGCGGTGCCTGCGATCCTGTGCGCCTGCTGCACCCCAGGCCGCTGGTCCCCAGACCCGCCTTGGCCGCCCCTGCCAACCAGGCCTCACTGCTCACCTGCCGACACCGGCGTGTGTCAAAGAGGGCCCACCATGTGCCGGTGCAAGCTCCAAGCCCGAGGCCTGCGACCATGGCAGCCTCCTCAGACCATCACGGCCTCCGTGACACAGGCCCCCAGCACTCCTTTCTCGTTGACGTACTACACCGCTGCCTCCGGCCTACACTGCGGGCCAGTAGGTCACACATTTAGAACTGAGTCTTGATTTTATTATGGCAGAGTTTATACCATTGTACCGGCCTCATCGCAGACTGCATCCCCTTTCAGCTCTGGTGCCACTAACTCTGTGCCCCGAAATTCATGGACACTCTCTGGTTGAACTTTGGTGGCGTCTGAGTCTATGGCCTGGGGGTTGTCTTCATCATCATGTAGCTGATACTGACTTGGTGTTTAAAATGAGTCTGTAGCATTCATCTCCTCCATATTGCCTGCTCGGGGTCCGGGATCATACATGCCAACTGTTGTGTGTCTCGCTATTACCGCAGCATAGGCCAAAGGTCTACCCTCAACCACATCGCGAGTACAGCCAGCCATGAACTCTACATCTGTGTCCGCCCTAACCTTACCATAGGCCTACACACACGTGGCTGCCCACCTTCAACGCACAACATCACAGTGTTGTTGTCAGGCTTGTGGACATGCGCAGACAGGCATGACAATGGTGTGCCGTAGAAGTGCAAGTGATTCAACCACGCTGCGCACACTAGTAAATAGGCTCGGAGGGAGGGAGGAGCAGCAGTGAGGCTACGTAATACTCATTGATGCCGCTCATTTGCTACAAGCAGTACCTGTCAAACAGGAATCACTAATTCACACATATCACACACCAATGAACTAGTGAGCCTGCCAACACATCATGCAGAACCAACTTTTGACTCATGTCTCTATGCACATTCACAGGTGATCAAGGATATGCACTCTGTACTTGGATGATGACACCCCTCCGAGCCCCGAACACACAGGCCCAGAGGCAGTACAATGCGGCCCACAAACGCACCAGGGGCATCGTGGAACGCACATTTGGCGTGTTGAAGTCACGTTTCAGGTGCCTGGACATCACAGGTGGAAGGCTCCTGTACAGCCCAGGCATCGTGTGCAAGATGATCGTTGCATGTTGTGTGTTGCACAACATATGTGTGCGCATCAATGCCCCAGGGCTACAAGTGCCAGATGCACCAGACGATGATGAGGAAGATGAGGCAGGTGGACCACACCCCACTGCAGCAGCAGCAGGACTAGCCCGTAGGAACACCATCATTGACAATTTCTTCACATGAGCACGTCACATTGTCACAGTCCTTAGCAATCATGGGACAGTACAAAATGACCACAGGCACAGCATGTGCAAATAAATTCATTACAACACACATTCCCTGTGTGCATGTTACTCCTCTGTACAAGCACATCACTCTGACGAGTGTAAGTGCAACATGTAGTGCTAACAATCTCACTAATTGGAAATAGATGGTGGGTGTGTCACCTCTGTACAGAGAGGCTGTTTGGGTGTCATGTATTCGAAATGCCATTTCTGTGTGTCAAAGATAGTACGGAATCCCACTCATCAGCGTTTCACATGTGTTCCAAATCATTACATATAGGCTGTCATTTGTGACCAACAATTGACAACAGGGCTTCTTTTGGGGTCCAATATGTACCACCATGATGCAGGGATGCCCCCTGTGACTCAAGTCCCACAACATGAGCTACATGGACGTAAGGGGGAATCACTGCCCCTACATTCGTCCATGCTTTCATACTTGATTAATCATAGACATGACACATCTGTGTGTATCAGAATGTATTATTCACGTTCAGTGGAGTGTTGAGGCTGTCTCAGTACTGGGCCATGCAGACAACACTTTACAATGTTGCCCCGTGGAGGGCCAGCCTTAGTCCTTTAGGGATTGACAAGTCACTCGGAAGGGGAAGAGTCCAGTCCGCAGGCTGATTGCTGTGTCATTGTTGAGCATACAAGATATGGCAGTCCATGTCGAGGTCCAAGGTTAGCGTCGCAGAGTGTGTCGGGGGACAGTGGAAGGTGTTATTCCAGGGCATGATGCAGAGGGCAGATCCAAGCAGTAACAAGCCATATGGCGGAGATGAATGCTACTGCTTCCTCCTTACCACTAAGGCAGATTCATCCTCCTCTTCGTCCTCTTATGTTTCATGTGCCTCACATGTGGGTGGTGGTGTTTGGTTTGCAGCACTGTGTGACACTGACACATCAGGGGTCGGAGATGTGGATGTAGGAGTAGCAGCAGCATTCATCTGCGCAATGTCTTGTGGCATCACTCCAATGATGAGGATCTGCAGGGCATGAAAAATCCCATCTACAGCTTTCTCGTGTGCAGCCGTGGTAGCCATTCTTTGCGCCTGCATCCGCTCCATGTTCTCCATGACCCTCCTTATGTTTCCCAAATCACGGATGACATCGCTGTAGCCACTCTGACTAGACAGTTGTTGTTGTCTCCAAGTCATGACTCCAGCGACGCCAGCCATGGATTGTTGGAGGGCATGGGGCGGACTGTGGGTGTCCGTTAGGGACTGTAAGTGGTCCCTTATGGGACTTAGACACCCACGTATGGCATCTAGTTTGGCTGCCATGAGGTCGAACCCCACCCGCACCTGTTCAGCCAGCTCCTTCTGCCAGTCTAACACACGGCATTGGAACGCCATGTGTTCTTCAGTGAGGTGCTGGGAGCCAGACGTGGTGGTGGGTGCTTCCTGCTGTATGGTCTGTGCAGGGGGTGGGATCACCTCGATGGTGCTGGGCTACCCTGCTACTGGAGGTGGGGTGCAGAGGTTGTCCATGAACCGTTGGAGTTCGTCGTAGTCGATGTCCTGGGGTCGTCTCCATCATCACTGACGTGATGTAGGGTCTGCTCTGCAGGAGGTGTTGATTGTCCCTCTGCAATGTAAAGGGAGATGCAGTTTCACAGTGTGTTCCATGTATGTTGACGCATTGGCGGAGTTTACATACAGACTGCATGACAATGTACATTGTAACTGTTTGTGAGGAGATGCCTATTTGATGCGGGACAGTGGACATTTGTAGAACATCACGGATGTGAGGTTGTACTCGTACATTGTCATCTCACAGTTTCCTGCTATGCCAGGTGTGATTGGCCATTTTGTACACACATGCGGCACCAGTTGTGTCTTGTGTTCTTTTGTGAAAGTGTTGCAGTTTGTACCACATTGTTATCAATGTTGAGGTGCTCTTATTCTTATGTGTGTGTGCTGCATTGTGGGTGAGTAGCCCCTGCAGCTGTGATTTTGCTGCCCCTTATCCCTTTGAGGCGGTGTGCCTTTGACTTCTGTGCTTCTACAGTGCTGAGATGTTGCAGACTTGGCTAATTTTGGCTCTAGTTCGGATTTTGGACTCTTGGGCATGGTTTATCCGCAGATGTGTTGTTGACGTCAGGGGTTGTTTGTGCACGTGGTTGTGTCAGAGTGTGACCTGCTCCTTTCCGGATGTGGTCCACACTCAGTCACCTCAGTGTCGTGGCGTGCACCATGTCATGGTAATTGGACTGCAGCCATGCTAATCGTCATGCAGTGTCACTTGCATTGTCAGTTTGGCTCACGGACCCGCAGCTTTGCTGGGTTCAGCACATGTGCATGGGTTGGTTGTGAGATTGGTGATGTGTGGGGAGGGCCCCCTCCGGGCACATTGTCGACGGGGGCCTACTTGCTGTTTCTATGTGTGCTGCAGTATGCCAAGGAAATCAGGGACATGATCCAGAGTCATTGTGGGTGTGCAGTGTGCTCTACTTAATTGTGCATGTGTGCCATTGTGCCCATCTCTCCCCGTCCCCCCAGTCCCTGGTTGGTACTCACCTTGTTGATGTTGTGTCAGGTCATGTTGAGCAGTGTCCGGATCCACTACTCCTGGCACCGTATCCCGACTGATGACTGTGGCCACCATTTTCTCCTGGACCCCCACCTCCAATGTGCGTTGCTGCTTTCATGTTGGCATCGAGTTTCTTCTCGGTTTTGCCCTTCACATCATTCCAGCACCTCTTGACCTCTTCCATTGTCCTCCTCAACTCTGCAACTGGATTCACATGGTCCAAGATAGTCTGCCATGTTTGCGTCTGTTGCCAATGACACGTTGGAGGTGACGAACAGTTGTTGGTAGTGTTCTGTCACCTCCGTAACGATGATCCTGTTTTCCTGCGGACTGAACCGCGTCTTCCTCTTCCTCTTCTCCTTGGCCTTCCCGACCCCGAGGTTCCTTGCTGGTCATCTGTGGGGCTTGTGGGGCTCGCGTTGTCCTCTGCATTCTGTCCGGGTGCATCCATGGTGCTACGCCGTTTAATCATTTTTGTCTCTTTTTTTTTTTTCTGCTTTTATAGTGCATTTTCCCGCATGACTCGTGGGAATTGCAGGCCTGTCGCTGGTTATCGCTGATTTTTGTATCGCGATTTGGAGCATCGCAACTTTTTACGCGTTCGTGTTTCGCATTTTTTCGGCGTCGCCTTAATTTTGGGGCAGCCATTTGGCACGTTATCGTGAGACTATCGCATGGTGCCGCCGGGTTGAGAATACGACGTTAACACAGTGTTATTTTCCCGCGATGGGCTGCGATGTGCAAAGTTGCGTTAAGCTAATTTTGCGATGATTATCACACATTCTTGAGAATATCCCCCTTAATTTTCTAAGCAGTCGTGGACCCCTTAGGTGGGTGTCGTGGTTCTCAGGGGTCGGTGGAGCCCAGGCTGCAAACCGCTATTTTAGGCTACTCAGCAGAACTCTAAAAGAGTTTAATGACCGTTTGATGCATCAACAGTTTCTTATTTGGGTCCAAAGCCCAGATCTTCTGGGTAAGACTAGATTCAAAGCAAGGTTCTTGGGGCACTGTTTGCCTCTCTGCTTTGCGTTCATGCAATTATACAACCTCCAACTATGTCCTCTAGAGTGTCCCTAACAATATTCAAACTTACAGATCATTCATTTATAACATAAAATACAGAAATACAGATTAAAACGCTGGTCAGACAGTCAGAATGCCCCTTTTGCTGGCAATATTAAACATTACAGGTCCACAAATAGAGCACTGACTGGCCAGCTCTCAAAATCCTCAATGTGGCAAATAGAGAGCACTGCGGGAGGATAAACAGCCCCCACCTGCAGTGGCGTAGTGTGGGTTGCCAGCACCTGGGGCAAGGCAAGTATTCTGTGGCGCAAATTGCACCCCAATTGGTGCCCCTAAGAGTTTTGCGCCCGGGGCAACCGCCCCTGTGGCCCACTCCACGCTACGCCACTGCCCACCTGAATCTGTGATTAAAACGGCTCCATCCTCCCAGGGCACTCCCTCTGCCTATTGTAACTGAACTGCTTGCACACAGATTGCTGTGTGGCTCCTCCTCTTGCTTTTGGTGAAGGCAAGCTCAATCAGCCAAAAAAAGAAGGAAAACACAAACACACATTTGTGGCTTTCGTAGGGGCAGAGGGAGCGCTGAGAGGGTGTGGGGGGGTTACGGACCTTTCAGGCAAGAGGCCGCTCATGCTCTGCCAACCTTCCCTATTGTAAGTGTTTGTGAGGGGGGGTGGGCTAAAAGTCTTAAATTGTCCACACCTGTAGATCAATAACAGCTGTTAAAAATTAAGTGAAGCAGTGCTTGACATGGAAAAATAGAGGTGCAGGTACTCTGTACCAGAGTACCTGCTTTTTTCTGAGAAGTGCCTGTACTCTCCAGTTAAAAGTATTACGTTTTTCTTGAGCAGTGCAGGTACTCTCCCTCTCAAAATAAAAAAGTGCCGGTACTCAGTACCGCACAGTACAGGCCCATTAAAAGCACTTAGTGAAGGGTAATTAACAATCGTTATTACCCGCCAATGCGGGCAATAATGCTTAATCAGAACAGTAGAATGTTTAGAGCTTCATTGATGACAATGTAGAAGTAGGGAATCAAGCTTTTGTGCCAACATTACAATGTTTCTCATTTGATTTTTCCCTATTTAATTTAAATCATTCTGCCCTCTGTGTTTGGAATGTTTGAGAGCACTGCAACCCTCTTGCCTAGGACTTCACAGATTGTTAAAAGAACGACCTCTCTCTCATTGCCTATATATGTCTATAACTGGCGCGGATGGTATTTAATACCTGGTATGGGCACTGCAAATGGCTTTTATGCCGTATTTGACACTTAGAAACAAATGACTGGAATCAATGCACACAGACTTTGTCCTACAAGATCTTTCATCAGACTGCATGTACCTTTGTATTAACAGCCATTGTAAACAGGATAATGTTTCACGCAGCACACAGCTGGGTTTTACAGGACAAAAGAGGAATTATATTTTTGCAACCAGATTAGTTAGGTATATTGCTCAGAACGTTGAAATGGATTATAGTATTTATTCAACAATGTTTTTTATGTTTCTCTATTTTTTTCTGTGCCAATAAACGTAATTAATAGATTTATTTGTAAGCTTTGAACTGAAAATCTCTCAGGAGTTTTGAAGCGGGTATTAAAACGATGCAACTTTTTTTCTTTGTGTGCACTCAATGGTCAAAGTGACAACGAAGTGTGACAATGCATTCTATTAACAAAAGTGTCATGGACGAAGCAGTCATTGGTGCAACAGGTACAGTGGAACCAGGCACGTGGGTGGAATCAGCTCCACTGCAACAGCAGAACTAAGCCCTGGTCCCCACCAATGAGTGCTGGTGGGCTCCTACTCCAGCCATTGGCTCAAATTAAGCTCTACCCCCCTCTCTCTTCCAATTACCACATTCCTATCTATCACTGTGGACACTGAGCGGGCAGTGCTGTACTGACTTGAACAAGCTGGCTAGCATATTTATCATGGCTTGAAATATTTTCAAATTAATTTTTGTTTATTGGAGAGAAATTATTGATTTTACTTGGTAATAGCAACAGAACAAAACCAACGAAAATTAAATCTTGTATACAGTACACAGTTATTATGAACAGGCATGAGAAAGAGTGGTGATAAAAATAGGTAAACCTATGTTGTTAAGCAGGCCAAACAAAATCTGTCACCTGTTGATCCAAATAATTAAACATAGGACACAATATATTTTCTACTACAATGAGCAGTCGCTAGTGTGTCTTTGAGTGGGTCCAACCCAGTGTAGCTAGCTGGAACACTGTGCATGGAGAGGCAGTGACATTATGGCCAGAGCTTCTGACTTTGGAGCTGTGGAACCAGGTTCGAGTCTCGGCGCCAGCTCAACATCCCGTGATTCTGGGCAAATCACTTAATCTCCCCCTGCCTGTAAAAATGTATGTGTACTTGTGTAACATAACTGGTGCTCATGTGAAGCACTCCAAGTCTTTCCGGTCATCTTTACACTATATAAAACAAGGTATGTGGGGTGCGGAAGGGGCCTGCAGTGACGGGAGTGAGGTAGTGGGAGGGACAGCCCAGCAATGAACAAGGAAGGGGCGTGCAGGGACGAACTGAGGTGGTGGCAGTGACAGGCAAGCAACAAACAGAATGCAGAATTTGGAAAGTAAAAAAGAAAAAGTACTTGGACGTACAAACAAGTTAAAATTGTTATTTTCCTATACTTAATACACAGTTTATATTCTTGAACAAATGACCATTGCAGTTACCATTGTGTCAAAGTGTAGCTAGCTGGAACACTGAGCATGGACAGGTTGTGGTGTTACAGCCAGAGCTGCTGACTTTGGAGCTGGGAAACCAGGTTTGAGTCTTGGCCTCGGCTTAACAGCCTGTGGTTCTGGGCAACTCACTTAATCTGCCTGTGTCTGTAAAAATTAATGTGCCCTTGTGTAATGTAACTGGCGCTCATGTAAAGTGCTCCAAGTCCTTCCAGTCGACTTTGCACTATATAAAACAAGCTATGATGGAGGTAGGAGCGAGGCAACTAGCGACGGGGTGGGTAAGGAATGGGCATGCGGTGAGGGGAGAGAGGTCGTGGGAGGGATAGGCCTACAACTAACAGGGAAGGGGCATGCGGAGAAGGGTCATACCGCAAAAGAAGTGAGGTGGTGGTAAGGACTGGTAAGCAACAAACAGAATGCAGATGCTGCAAAGTAAAAAAAAAAAGTATGTTACAAGTGAGCGAACCGTGGAAGAACACTTGCCACCAGAAGCAGTACTTGGTCCAAGCTCCACAGCAAGGATGAAGACGTGAAGCCAAGCAGGAAGCTGGAGGAGGTGCCGACCAACAGGAAGAAAGGAAACCAGAGTGGCATGAAAGCTGACCAATGGTAAGTAAAGGTAAGTAACGGGCGGCCTCTAAGTCCCTTTTAAGATTTTTTTTTCGTTACTCGAGATTTTGCAAGCATACATGTAGACGAAACCTAAAAAGGAGAACATAGGAAAAAGTGGGAGGCTTGGTCGTTCACAAGTGTGTGGAAGAAGGAGCAGCATTGGTGTCGCAGTGAGACACTGAGATACCACTGCTATGTTAGAATTTCTAGCAGCATGGAGCCGTTTCAACCATTTTAGTGGAAATGTCAAAATAACACTAAAGCAGTAGGCAGCTTCAGCATCAACACCTTTTAATGTTTTCTTTTATTCTCACTGTGGAGTCTTGTAAATAAAAGAATGCTGGAACTCTTTTGGTTCCCACTGTACACTGTTGGCTTGTGACATAAGCTTTGGAGAGATGAGTTGAAGGCAGGCGTAGAATGTTGAGTTCTGACTTACACGCAGCGGAATAAAGACGTGTATAATTACTCTCCATGTGTGGCGTGGTTATTGGGGATTACCTGAGTTGGCAGGACACTACACTCACCACGGTCCCTGGTTTACTGCTGCCCTCTCTGCATAGACCAAATCGAATCCTGACAGAAATGACTCAAGGGTTTGGAGGTGGAGGGTAAAGTTCTGCTTCTTCAGCTAAAATGTGAATACAAAGCACACTCGGTCAAGAAGGAGGGATAACTTGTGGGCAAAATACACTTTCTGGATGCAGCTTGTTGGGTGGAATTGAGGTGAGAGCAGTTAGTTTCCAATTTCAGCAATTTCACTGTATTTGTGTATTATCAGCAGCTGGGGGAGCTGCAACTTGTATAAATGAAGCCCTACATCCTAGGTAATTCTACACGCAAATGAAAACTGATTTTTATTCCTGGGTCGGTCCGGTATCGTTAAAAACAGAAAACAAATTGTGACCTTCCACCAAAGAGGAAGTATAGTCTGGTTCAAAAAGGTGAGTAGTAATAAAGGTCATGGGGTCGACATGTTTCACTCCCTGGTGGTCCAGACAGGATCCTTGGCATTTCTTCAGGACTAAGTAGAATTTTGAAAATAGTTAATGTGCAGAAATAAAAGAGATCAGGGGAAGAAAAACACCCTGAATAGCAAGTCTCAGTCAGACTTGTTATGGCGTTGTTGAAAAATATTTGGTTCAACAAACACCTGAAATTAGTTATCATCCAGAGACCTATCTATTTTGAAATCATAATTTCATTTCTTCTATCCCTTCTCCCAATAAATCCGTAGCCTAATAGGCCGGATTCCCTCCCTAGGAACAGTCATCCTCCAGTGGTCTTCATAAGTGTTCTTGGGAGCATGGGTACTGGACCTCCTTTTCTTTGCTCCCTGTCTCTATCTTTGTGAATTGTGCAACTCTCCTTTGCCCTCATGGAGGCACCACCTCTGGGCAAAAGGGACAGCTGGCTACAGTAGAGAGGTGCCAATTGTACTCTCTCTTTGAAATGGGTGAGCACTTTGGTCAACCAGACGCAGAAACTGCTTCCATCTCATATCCACAAATCAGACCACAAGTCATTTCTCTCATGGCCTTAGGTTCAGATACAAGGAATTAACTCTGTGTTGGTACAAAGCCCACCTGCTACAACTCCATCCACAGCTCTGTCTATCCCTGCTGGGCTACAAGTGACTACAACACTATTAGAATATGGTAACAAAAATTATCCATCTCAGCTGCCCTCTCATCAACTATTTGAGATTATTCTAGCAGAAATTAGGGGGTTTAAGACATTCCAACGTCAGGCAATGCCACAATTGCAGGGCCATTTCAGTAACATTGATCAAAAAGGCTCACTCATTACTGAGAATTTAGAAGAATTAGAGCAGGGGGTTCTGACCTCAAAGACCAGGGACATCTTCTTCAGAAGAATTCTGTGGAAGATGGGGAACAAATCAGATCATTGAAAGATAAACAAGATGACAATCACTTCAGCTGTTCCAATCTTAGGTTTGTTGGAGTCGTTGCAAATTGTGAGAAAGAATGTAGAATGATTCCATTGATAGAGAGACTAATACAAAAATATATCTTGCCAAATGCAACCGCTGACTTTACTGTTATGAGGGCTCATTGGGTTACTAGTCAGACCCGCACCCCACATTTCAAGTTTCCATGCACAATTCTTGTTCATTCTTCTGACTGCCACATTAAAGAACAGATACTAACCAATGCAATTCTCTGCACTTTAAGGGTTTGGCGAGGTACTACCCTCTTAGATGCAGTGGGCGGAGGGAAAAGACAGGACAGGGAGAGTGGTGATGGGTACACAGGGGGTGGTGTTAATAGAGATTAGGTAGCAATTGGAAGTTCCTTTTTTTCTTCTGTCAGTAATCTCAATGTCACTTTCCATAATGGGGTGATCTTGTGGGGGTAGTTCTCGTTTTATTGTGTAACATAAATTAAATGAATGATAAGGCCGGGTTCCACTACCAGAATTTAACTAGGAACCCTAGGTCAATGGATCTTTTGTTACCTGCTGAGAAGTATAAAGGGGAGAAATAACTCATCTGCGGCAATCCAACATTTTCCAAGTTTTATGACTCAAAGATTTCAGACTCCGAATTCCAAGTTAGTGTTTTTATTACAAGGCCAGAAACAACTGAATATACAAGCACCTCAGGACGATGTTGTAAAAGTACATAGGAACTAATACAAAGCCATATCTACGAGTGAGCCTAATCCGATAGATCATGAAAAGAATGAAAAGTTCCAAAAACAGAACACAGGCAAGAACTGCCCCAACATCCAAGTCAGACTTCATCTGCGGCTGAAAAGTAAAGAGCATTAGACTATCCCTACTCTATCACTAAAGTGACATCCCTACTTAGCATTTCCCAGGCAAGATCAATTAAAGGTGTCAGCTCGTGAAGACTTCCTAAGAAGTACAATCACGCTGGATAAGTCAAGTAGCCAACGCTACAGAGCTCGTTCTAAGAGACTCCTTCCTTCCTAATCGATCTCCTTACCCCTTCTCCTAACTCCCTGTTCTCCTCCTCTCAGCCCTCGGGACACTGTCCCTAATACAAAATGCACAGATGTAAAACACGCCCACAGATCACCTCATCTCACTGGGCACTTCTCATAGGTAAATTTCCACTGTCTTCCTCACTCCATCCAAGTTCAGCTCGGTGACCTTGATTCCCAGGCCTCCTCAGTGAGAAAGAACACTGGCTCCCAATTATCGACATCCCGTTTACAAAGTATCACTTCTCCTCCATGCCTAATTCCTAAAACAAAAGGCGTTAGTTTTAACTAACAAAGGCAGCTTCTTACACCTGCAACGGAAACGTGAGAACAGAACAACCTTGCATGCACATGATATTCGCTGACTACCTCCAAATGCGAGAGCTTACCAGGGAAATTACATTTTCAGGCCTACACAAATCGGCCAACATAAGAATAAACGAATAGGCCTTCAATTACACAGAAGTGAACATTTCATTTAGGCCTTTAACATTATTTTGTACACACAGGTTAACGGTGCTTTCCTTCGCAAGCATCTACAATTATTACACGTTAAGCACAATTAGTTATCTCCACGTGCAGACTCCAACATGATGCACGTTTAAATCACAATGTATTACATTACACATAGATCTTTCATTAGGCAATTGCAATATACTAAAGGTTACTTTTTCCAAACATATATGCCATTCCATCTTTCTTGCATGGCACGAAACAATTTCTATCAATTCACTTGCAAATCATTATTACAACACATTTTCTAATGACCAAATGTTAATACAACACAGGAATATATGCGGGTGCGGACTATCCATGATTATAATGCACACCTACAAATTTAGAGCACTATCGCGCTCCATCAGTTCCCCCCTCTGATGACAAGTGTCATCATAACAAATCACACTCCCTGGAGAAAGAACCGACCTAAACAGAAACAGAACTTGTAGCCACTCTTCCCTGTCGGAACTTCTCTAGGCTTTTAATATTCTCATAATGACTGTCCTGCAGTATCTCCATCCTTTGCTCTTGCTCTCTAAGAGATCTCTTAACTCGATTCACCTTTTGCCACTTGTAAGCCTTCACCAACCCCAACAAAATAATCACACAGACCACTACTATGATGATAGACTTCAAGATGTAACCAATAATTCCCTTTCCAAAGGACGCAAACCAACTTCCTACCTTACCAAACCCTTTTCCCACTTTGTCCCAAACTCCTTCTGTAGCTAAGTCATGCACCTCATGGTGGATCTCAGTGATAGTACTTATATACTTCTTTAGATCTTTGCTATTGTGCGGTATATAAGTACAGCACTGTTGAACTTTCAGCATTTTACAGACTCCGCCCTCTTTTGCCAGTAAAACATCTAAAGCAAGACAGTTCTGCATCACCATAGCCCTTATCGACACCATCTCTCCATCCACAAGCAACAACGACTGAGCTGTGTTTGCTGACAACTTGTCCACAATAGTTGACAACCTTCTAATCTTGACATCATTCAACACCACTCCCAAACTTGGTATCAGTGCTCCAAAGACATCTCCCACAATCTCTCCTGCACTTGCACCTCGCTTCCCCCTAGGATGTAATCCACCTTCCAAATGTCCTAAATCCTCCACATGATACATTTTCGGAAACACCACTGCCACATAGCACGTACCATACCAATTCAATGGCAATCGCACATAGGCATTCTTCCCACACACGAAATACATGTTTGGGACTACTTGTATCGCATCCTGCAAGAACTTCTTCGCTGTAGCCTCAATGGTGAAAATATGATCACACACACTCTGTCCCACAAAGACCTTATCATAATAGGTCTGGACTTGTCTCACACACAACTTCCCTCTCTGCTCGAAATCCAACGCTATTGGACCGCTGCTCCCTTTCGCTTTATGTGCTAACTCCTCCTTGGTCCACTCAACTTTTCCCTCCCTATTGTTACGACTTGCTGTTAATTGTCTATGCCTATCTTCTACTTGAGCTATAAACTTCTTCTCTACATCTGTTAATGAGCATGTTAAGTTGTGACGATGTGCATAGGCCGTATCTAAGGTTACAGTAGGTATGAAATACTTCCCCACTCTATCTTCCTGCTTATAATAATCATACTTGTTCAAATGCTTATAAGCTGGAACTTCCGAAAGCACTACATCATAATTAGAAAAATAATATTCATAATGACCTTTATCATAAAACATACTAAGCAATAAACTACATGTAATACCATATGTCAAAGGGAGATGATGATAACGAATACCTTCCTCTACAGACGGAGGCAACTGCATACACACATAACAGTCTCTCACATCCCTCGTATTTACATATTCATATAGCAGCTTCGCATAGGCATTAAGCGTATAATCACCTCTAGACAAATCTACATGCAGCATACGACTAGTTTGATCTAGCATAGCTTTTTCAGCTCCTACGATACCCTCTTTGGCGCTAGAAGTAGTAGGTGTGGATGTCCCTTGTACTCCCACTCCCTCAACTTCTGCATCATGTGAAATTTTTACAGACACAATAATAACTACTGCTATTATTACTATCACCCCTACTATGAGTGTACCTATCACACACTTAGACCTACGGTTCGAACTTCCAGACTCCATCTTTAGCTTGTCGGTTTAGTTCAGCAAGAGGATACACTAAAAGTCTCTTTTCTTCACCGCAAATTGCTGGTTAAACAGTTCAAACACAGTTCTTTGAAGTTCTGGAAATTCTTTCACAGTTCGTTGTTCTGGGTTTATTTACACAGTTCAAAAAGACTTCCTTAGCCCTCTTTCTTCTTCTATCGGAAACCCTAAATTTATTCTTCTTCCACTCAGGCCTAGGTTATCTTCTTAAAACACTTATTTACAGTCCACAGTTCAATCACAGTCTCTTATAAGCTCAGAACCAATTTCAATTAATACACGCTGCAAAATTTCAAGACGAACAGCTGCAATCTCCTGAGCTGGTGGCTGATATCCAAAGGTTGGAAAGGACAGTTCCTGAAGGATCAGAACTCGCACTCTGCTCAATATCGGAGGTCTCGGAACAGTTATTGTCAGCACCCCTTCTATTTCCAATCCAGGAACTATCAGTCCCACATCAATCTTCAACTCGGGTGTTCTGCTGACCACTTGTGAAGACCTCAGTCTCCCAGTCTCCACTACTCCCGACATCAGTGACCATATAAGTCCACTCCGGGGCAGCGTATCTCTGGCAGGGCACCCTTACTCTCCTTGACCTTCTCGGGATTGCTCTGCGTCACTTAGTTCTGATTCAGATGTCTCCGACACAGGAGCAAGATCTCTCTCAGGAGCTAGCCTCAGATTCAGCCTCCTTTGTCTCCCAGGCCACAATTCTTTTGCAAGTTCAGCACTTCTCCTTTGCCCCCGACCACTTTGCGCACCAGTTCCTTCAGCTGAGTCTGACTCTATACCACTCGCAACGTTACCTTCTCCCTCAGAGTCAATACCTGGGTCAGGTGTAGCGTGACCCCCCTCAGCTTACTCTGGTGGGCAACCAGCTTCGTCAGCAACCCTCACAGCTTGGCTTGTCCTCTCGAGTGGCCTGGCTGCCACAGCTGGATTTCCTTCTACGAGAGGAGTGGTTTCTTCCAAGGGTTCTGAAATTCTGTGAGTATGGGAGGCGTGAATCCAGTTCGGCAAGCTTCCGCACTTCACTGCTGTATTCGTTACCAGAATCACCTGGTAAGGGCCTCTCCAACAGGCATCAAGGCAACTCTTCCTCACATGCTTGCGGACTAGCACCCAATCACCCGGGCACAGGTCGTGGCAGAGGTCCCTCGAGGTCGGGGCAGTTGCAGCTTCAACCTGGTGAGACACAGAACGGACCACATCAGCCAGTCCTTCGCAATAATCAAGGATCAAATCATCTGTGATGTTTATCAAGGCTGTAGATGGCACTGCTGGTAACCGCATCGCCCTCCCCATCAGGATCTCATGTGGTGAAAGGCCAGTTCTCCTGTTGGGGATACTACGAACGCTCATCAACACCAGTGGCAATGCATCAGGCCATTTCAGAGACGTGGACGAACACACTTTTGCCATTCTCATTTTCATAGTCCCGTTAATCTGCTCCACAATACCAGAAGCCTCTGGTCGATAGCTACAATGCAGTCTTTGATCAACATGCAAAGCGGCCCAAAGCAACTTCATAATTTCGCTGTGGAAGTGTGTTCCTTTATCCGACTCCAATGAAGTTGAAAAACTGAACCGTGGTATCAGCTCCCTAAGTAACAATTTTGCTACTGTGAGGCTATCACATCTCCTTGTCGGATACGCTTCCACCCATCGTGAGAAAACGAACACCACAACCAAAATGTACCTCAAGCCATTGCACCTAGGCATCTCTATAAAATTGAGCTGGATTCTGTTGAAAGGCCCTCCAGACCTCCCAATGTGACTCAATGCAACCACAGTTTTCTTTCCAGCATTCATTTGCTGACACGTAACACACCTATGACACACAGCTTCAGCAAACGCATGGAACCGTGGATTGTACCACGTTTGTCTGAACACTCGCACCATAGCAGCCCTTCCAATGTGCACTGCTCCGTGAATCTGTCTTGCCATGGGGCTCAATAAGTCATCTGGTAACACTGCTCGACCATCACTTGTAACCCAAATGTCATCATCTCTTTTCTCACTTCCTGCTCTAATCCAAGCAGCCTCTTCCTGTTCTGAAACTTCTCCCTGCAGACGCTTGAGCTCATCCCAGGTGTCTGCTATGGCTAACATCATGCTGAGCTCGGTTTTTTCTGGGCTCTCGCCAGTATAATCTCCAGTGAAAATGCACCCTTGTTCAGCGCAAAAACGTGCAACTTCATCCGCATATCGATTTCCCAATGACACAAAATCATTCCCCCTCCCGTGGGCTACACATTTTACCACAGCTATTTCTCGTGGTCGCTGCAAGGCTTCCAACAGTTGTCTCCCATATTCCCCATTTCTGATAGGAGATCCTGATGACGTTAAAAATCCTCTCTGTGACCATATCCGTCCGAAGTCATGAACCACACCGAACTCGTACTGGCTGTCTGTGTAGATGGTGATTCATATTTGATCAGCAACTAAACAGGCACGAGTCAAGGCAATGATTTCAGCTACTTGTGCGGAGTACTCCCTGTAAGCAAGCAGCTTCCACAACTCCAGAAACGGTACATACAGCAAAGGCTGCTCTCAAATGACCCACATTGTCCCTTAAGAATGAACTATCTACAAAAAAGATTTCATCAGACTCGTGCAGAGGTTCATCAACAATGTCGGGTCTCGGTTTGGTGCAAAGTTCAGTCACATCGAGACAGTCATGGTCCTCACAACCTTCATCATCAACACCAGGCAAAGGCATCAAAGTAGCAGGATTTAGCACAGAACAGCTTTTCAGAGTCACATTCTCCGAGGCAAGTATAACCTGCTCATAGCGTGTGAGTCTGTTGTTCGTCAGGTGCTGTGTCTTGGTCCTCGTCATCAGGAGCTCAACCGAATGTGGAACAAAAACTGTAAGTGGATGACCCATAACAATGCTCTCACATCTCTCAATGCTGACACCGGTTGCAGCAACGGATTTGAGACATCCGGGCAACGCTGAAGCTACTGGATCTAGAGTAGCTGAGAAATAGGCAACTGGTCTACGCACACCCCCATGACTTTGAGTTAGAACTGACAATGCGCAACCTTCTCGCTCATAACAGAACAATGAAAAGGATTTGTTGTAATCTGGCATCCCTAGAGCTGGAGCACGACACAGGCCCTCTCTCAACTCCAAGAACACAATCAGACAGTCATGATCCCATGGAACCAGATCGCTCACATCCTTGTGCGTCAGCCTCTGCAAGGGCTTCGCCTTCAAGGAAAAGTTGGGGATCCATTGGCGACAGTACCCAACCATCCCCAGAAGCATCCTAACTTCCTTCTGAGTGGTAGGGACAGTCATATTCATGATCGCCTCAATCTGATCTGGTGACACCTTTCTCTTGCCTTTCTCAATTGGATGACCCAAATACTGAACCTCAGTCAGACAATATTGTAACTTGTTTGGGGACACCTTGTGTCCATTCTCTGCTAGATGATTCAGTAAGGCAACAGTATCAATCCTGCAAGCATCCTCCGTTTCAGACGCAATCAAGAGGTCATCAATATACTGCACGAGAACTGAGTTCTGTGGCAATACGAGACTCTCAAGATTCTTTTTCAAAAGCTGGTTAAAGATCGATGGACTCTCTGTATACCCTTGAGGGATACGACACCATGTTAACACACGGTCTTCCAGACGGAAAGCAAATAAAAATTGGCTCTCCTCATGTAATGGTATTGAAAAGAATGCCTGACATAAATCAATCACAGTGAACCATTCGGCTTCGCATGGAATCTGGAACAGTATCACTGATGGATTCGGTACTACAAGACAGCATGGAACTACAATTGTGTTGACCTTTCGCAGGTCCTGCACAATTCTATACTTCCCACTTGGTTTCTGCAATCCCATAATGGGTGAGTTACATGGACTTCCCATTATTTCCTTCAAGATTCCCTGTTCGATCATAGACTCAATCACAGGCTTGATTCCTGCTACCGTTTCCGGTGACAGATTGTACTGGGGTGTTCTCGGGAACTCAGCATTTGGTTTAACTTGGATCTTAACTGGCTCCACCCCTTTGGTCAATCCTATCTCTTCTCCTGTGAAATCCCATACTTCCAGAGAAACAGAGTCCCTCAGGTCGAATGGGAGTTCCTCAACCGTCAACATAGGGAACATCTCTGTGCACAGATTCTGATTTGCCAATTTAAATGCCACATCGTTATCATTAGTCTGAAATTCCACTCCCTTGGGTATACAATAGATGGTGCAATTCAATTTACACAAGAGATCACGACCCAACAAACAAACCGGACTTGAGTCACATGCCACAAATTGGTGTCGGTCGTGAAATGTTCCTATTCTCACAGGTATTGCCTCAGTCAATGGATTAGTCATTTTCTTATTCGCCACTCCTACAACTTGGATTGATTGTCCCGAGAGGGGTAGGTTGGGAACTACTGCAGATCTCACAGTAGAACGGGTAGCACCAGTATCAACCAAGAAGGTGGTGGGATGACCGTCAACATCCGTCTCTACAAACGGTCCCTCTGGTCTACCTCCAAGACTGCTCCAAGAGTACAGTCTTCCTCCCCCCTCAGGCACCGTCATTGCAACGGGTCTGGATCGAACTCATCGAAAGTCTCAATAAAGGGCATCTGCTGGTATGTTTGATTTCCTTGTGGAATTCTCCGTGGCTGGGGAATTTGCACCTGCTGAATTGGTGCCCCCCCTGCATAGACCTGGGTCTCGTCACCGTAATGACGACCTCAGGTGCCTGCACCACTTCCTCCTCTTGAACCTGATTAGATGGATTTGATCTACACTCGCGTTTCCAATGCCCGATCTTGTGACAATAATGACATGCAGTAGTTTTCTTTAGGGTGGCAACATCCACCCCTGTCTTAGGATCTATGGGTTTCCCCTTTCCCTGACCCGACGCATTCTGGGTCCCTTCTTGATTGTTTCCCTGTCTTCTTCCTAACGTTCCTCCGCTTGACTGCCTTTGATCTACCGTGTCCGCATTCTGCATTTGGACCAGCATTAACTTATCCTTGAGCTTCCTATGCTTTGAGTCCACTTCGTCACTACAGTATCTGGCATACCGTAGAATCTCGTCCACAGATTTATTCTGCCAGCAGATCAGATGCTGTTGGGTCATAAAGCTAACCTCTGGTCTTAATCCTAAGACAAATTTAGAAACGAACTGTCCCATATCCTTTGGATCAAGAGTATCTAACCCGCTGTACTGCTTGAAGGCTTGCAAAAGTCTCTCATAGTAGGCATGTACATTTTCCTTTGGCTCCTGAACAGTTCTGTCTATCTTAACCCAATCAATGTCTTGTGGTGAAATTTTGGATTGCAACCATGTGATTACCTGCTCGAACTTTTTCATGACCACAGGTGAAGGACCATGTGTAATAGAATCTCGTTCTGGTTCCGAAGACGGCCAATCAACAGCAATTTTACATGCTGACCACAAATCACTTGGTACTACAATATCAAACAATGTATTCAGATCAATCCACAGTACCTTCGAAATTTTGAAAATCAATCAACTTGCTTGTACCACTCAACAGGTTTTTCCCTCAGCCGAGGAAAATCATTGGTAAACGCCGCCAAATCACCTCTACTCCAAGGTACATGCACATACCCTCCACTCGGTACCTCTCGCAAAGGGTAAGCCTCTACTCCTACTGTCCCTCCTCCTGGAGGCGGTGTTTCTCCTATACCCTTCTTGACGCTCTTCTTCTTGGACCATCTTTATTCCCATTTGTCAAGCATGCTCCATGCACACATTCCTACAATCAATTCTCGAATATGTGTTTTCAAACCTATGACCCTCTTCTCTTCCAGTTCCTGATCACTGTAATTTAACCTGTGGTTTCCCTGCAACATTTTGGTTTTGGACAAATCTACATCATACCTCTGTGCCAATTCTGTACATTTTTCATGCGCTTTCCTTGCCCTTCGAGTTACATCCTTCGCCACAAACAGCAATTCATCTAGCTCATAAAGTTCCACCCTTTCTAAAGGCAAGCTTCCACTGATTATCTCATCTACTTCTGCCTTCAACCTCATCACATCCACCACTTTGGCCCTTATAGCAGCTTTAATCATTCCTCAACTTGATGCACTTCTCAACTCTCCACTCTCTCTACTCTGATCTCCACATTGATTCCCTTCCATTATGTTCCGTGAGACAGATTGACTCCTCGAAACTCCCTGAACCATGTCTCCTCCCGTCATCCTTCCACTAGGACCTCTCACTGGGGGTTCCCACATCCTCAAATCGGAACGTGAATCGGCCAAAGACCCTGATCTCGCTGCTCTTGTTTCCACATGACCTCTGGAAGAATCTGCAGTGGCTGGCAAAGGTGTACTCGATTCTATGGGTCTCGAAGGGTGACCTGTTCCACTCACTGTACCATTTCCTCCAGAACCAGTACTTTCCCCCATTGCTGAATGTATTAAGCTCTCGTTTTCTGCCTGATCTGGATCGTACACTGACACTATAGGACCAATGGTGACCGGCACTGTAAGAGCTTCCGGTAATCTCGTGACAATATTAACTCCACTTGCTTCTGTATTCCTCGATGGTTGTGTCCCTATTCCCTCTGTTCCTGCTGAAATCCTTCCCCTTATGCTTGCACTAGAGTTTGTCTGCGGCTCCCCAATCTCCTCGGTGAGTGCTCTCCTTCCCTCCTCTGAGCTTGGGTTGTATGGAGGTGTACGCTCTGCTAATAACCTCTCCAATAAACTGTCATCTGTATCACTATCATCTTCCTCTTCTCTCCTCTTCTGAGCAGCTCCCACCTTTACTAATAAAGGAAACAGTCTATCTCCCTCGATGGTGTCTATCCTCCATCTTTTCGCCAATGCGTCCCATCGTGCATCTTGAAATGCCCTGATTGACTTTTTCACCCTTTCCTGACTTCGATCTCTTTTCCTCGCATGTGCTGCTCTCATCCATGCGTCTAGCGCTTCGAACTGTGTTGGTCTGGGTGGAGGTCCCAACGCAGTCATCACTGCTCTCAATTGGTGCAGTACATCAAATCTGAATGAACCATAACGTGGGAAAGCCAAATCTCCCTCCTTCTCAGTAATCTTTTGCCAATTTTGAAGCCAAATTATAGTATGGAGCCCTACATTCGTGGCCATGTAATGGGCTGGGGTATCCTTGGGTGGTGCTTCTTCCCCCACTCGAGTTACCACTCCTCTATCTCCCCTACAAAGATCCTGCAATACCTTAAAACATTTCATGATGAAATCAACTGTTTTGCCCACCAAATGTGTTTGTTCTACTTCCTGATGGTGATCAACCAATACCACCGTGGCTTTACACTAACTGACCTATCGCAGCGCGGCACACTTCGACGTCACTCCTCCTCTTCACTCAGCAGTTCCCCTCCTTCACAATCCGTACATACCACACTCACACACCTCACTCATAGAATCAAGTAACTGTTTGTCCACCAAACGACCGAACAGTCACATAACCGACTGTCTGTCCACCATACGACCGGACAGTCACAAGTAATTGTCTACCTCAATCTGGCAACTGTCTGTCCACGAAACGACCAGACAACTGCCTTAGACCATCTGCCCATGAACGGCCAGACAGTCGTATAACTAATCAATAGGATCCAATCACTCGGTCTTCCACACACAGTAACCCACGACCTGCGTTGGTCACTCAAACACTCACACTCTCGTTCCCTATCACGAGTGAAACGGTCGATGACGTCTCATGACTCCCACAATCAATGGTCAGACAATTACAACTCTGGGTGTCTTCCACACCACAATCTATCTATCCCGGGATCTTAGGCTGCTCCTTGAGCCTGACATCAAACAACACAAATCACATGGACAGCGCGCTCATTCCAAAACCACAATCACTCGACTTTCATCCCAACTCCGCAGGACCTCACACAATCAAATCATTACCGCAATCTAACAGACATACATCCCTATTCATACTCACTCCACACGAACTGCTGTTCCCGCTGCACCGTCACTCTTCGTCAGTCTCCACCAGGCGCCATCGTCCTCCGCTCTCGATCCTCTAAACAACTATCTCTTGGGCTCTATGGATTTTATGACTATCTTTTCCCTACCTCCTCCCCTTACTGCAGAGGTAACCGTCCTCTCGCTACCAACTGATAAGGCCGGGTTCCACTACCAGAATTTAACTAGGAACCCTAGGTCAATGGATCTTTTGTTACCTGCTGAGAAGTATAAAGGGGAGAAATAACTCATCTGCGGCAATCCAACATTTTCCAAGTTTTATGACTCAAAGATTTCAGACTCCGAATTCCAAGTTAGTGTGTTTATTACAAGGCCAGAAACAACTGAATATACAAGCACCTCAGGACGAGGTTGTAAAAGTACATAGGAGCTAATACAAAGCCATATCTACGAGTGAGCCTAATCCGATAGATCATGAAAAGAATGAAAAGTTCCAAAAACAGAACACAGGCAAGAACTGCCCCAACATCCAAGTCAGACTTCATCTGCGGCTGAAAAGTAAAGAGCATTAGACTATCCTTACTCTATCACTAAAGTGGCATCCCTACTTAGCATTTCCCAGGCAAGATCAATTAAAAGTGTCAGCTCGTGAAGACTTCCTAAGAAGTACAATCACGTTGGATAAGTCAAGTAGCCAAAGCTACAGAGCTCGTTCTAAGAGACTCCCTCCTTCCTAATCGATCTCCTTACCTCTACTCCTAACTCCCTGTTCTCCTCCTCTCAACCCTCGGGACACTGTCCCTAATACAAAATGCACAGATGTAAAACATGCCCACAGATCACCTCATCTCACTGGGCACTTCTCATAGGTAAATTTCCACCGTCTTCCTCACTCCATCCAAGTTCAGCTCAGTGACCTTGATTCCCAGGCCTCCTCAGTGAGAAAGAACACCGGCTCCCAATTATTGACATTCCGTTTACAAAGTATCACTTCTCGTCCATGCCTAGTTCTTAAAACAAAAGGCGTTAGTTTTAACTAACAAAGGCAGCTTCTTCTACCTGCAACAGAAACGTGAGAACAGAACAACCTTGCATGCACATGATATTCGCTGACTACCTCCAAATGCGAGAGCTTACCAGGGAAATTACATTTTCAGGCCTACACAAATAGGCCAACATAAGAATAAACAAATAGGCCCTCAATTACAAGAAGTGAACATTTCATTTAGGCCTTTAACATTATTTTGTACACACAGGTTAACGGTGCTTTCCTTCGCAAGCATCTACAATTATTACACGTTAAGCACAATTAGTCATCTCCACGTGCAGACTCCAACATGATGCACGTTTAAATCACAATGTATTACATTACACATAGATCTTTCGTTAGGCAATTGCAATATGCTAAAGGTTACTTTTTCCAAACATATATGCCATTCCATCTTTCTTGCATGGCACGAAACAATTTCTATCAATTCACTTGCAAATCATTATTACAACACGTTTTCTAATGACCAAATGTTAATACAACACAGGAATATATGCGGATGCGGACTATCCATGATTATAATGCACCCCTACAAATTTAGAGCACTATCGCGCTCCATCATGAACAATAAACAAACGTATTGTGCCACCACAAGTAGATCAGTGCCTTAGACCCAGAGGCACTGTTCTGTAGGAAAACAACTCAAAATCTAATAATCCTAAATTATCTAATACTCGTTTGGTCTCTCACCATTTTTTTTGCATCTAGTAGTGCTGCCAATAGAGAAGTGGCTATCATTTTTTTTCACAACAAATTTTGTTCAATTTAGACGGTACAGAGTGGGCGGAGCCCTGCAAAGTCAGTACATATATTATATACGAGATATAGTACCTGGTTGTAATAATCGAAAACAACTTGGCCTGCAGACCACCAGGCCGAAAGTGTACCAAACTACACCGAACACCCCCAAAGAATCGTAATTGCTTATTAATAATAAAAACCTGTTCGTCAGACTATAAAAGTGGATCGCGACCCACCAATCGCTCAATGGGATCGTGGGAGTCTGGATGTGGTAATGCGGGTAAATCAATGCCTCTATATGTTGCCTAGCGGGACCAGATTTTTCTGTGTTTCTGTGGGCATCCCCTCGCTTGAAAGACCACGATTTCAGCTGCCATACACTTGTCCATTGCCTTCTTCCACCCCGCTATGCTAGGTGGGGACGTTGCCTTCCAATTCTGTGTGATGTCTTTTTTAGCGAGGGTGAGGCCCAGGAACAGAAGGTGCTGCTTGTAGCGGTTCCCTCCGATCTCATCTGTGCTATGAAGGAGCAGGAGTCTGGGGTCGAGCGGAATGGTCCAGGCCAAAACCTGGCCTAGACAAGACGTCACCCAAGTCCAGAATGGTTGTATCCCTGTACAACTCCACACAGTATGGAGGAAGGAGCCCTCGTCATTGTTACAGTGAAGGCAAAGAGGGGACTGGATAACACCCATCTTCCATAACCGGGACCGGGTGTGATATACCCTGCGGAGGTATTTAAACTGAATAAGGCGGTAGCGCGAGGATATCGCTGCATACCGAGGACTAGCTAGGGCCTCTGTCCAGTCATCATCTGTCAGTGTCGGCAAATCGGCCTCCCATGCCGCCCTGGTCTTATGGATAGTGTTCTGTGTGTGAGTATTTAGCGTCTGGTAGATTTGTTTGATCTTGTGGGCCCCAATGTCCCCCATCAGTAAGCGGCCTTCTAATGGGTGAAACTCTGGAAGTGCCTCCAGATGGTGAATGTGGGGGTCCAAGGCATGCCGCAGTTGCAAATAGCGGTGGAACTGGGATTTATGTAGGCAATACTCGGTTTATAGCTGTTGAAAGGACTTTAGTAAGGTGCCTTGCATGATGTCCCCCAACGTGGAGATGCCAATGAGATCCCACTTGCGAAATCCAACCAGAGCGGATACGGACCGTAGATATGTGCCCTGTGGCAATCATTTTTAAACGTTCACTTAATTACGGTATAATTGATTCCAAAACAGACTCTTTAGGAAGATGGCTGTGGGTCTCTGCAGTTATAGGTACGATGACCAGGTTGAAGTTCTGCAGCAATTGTATGTGCTGGTGGCACATTCCGATAGTCCTATTATTATCGGACGTGATTTTAATTTCGTTCATGTCCCTGAGCTTGAGACTTCAAGGAAGAGAAAAAGAAATCCAAACCAAAGACTGCATTATCATTTTCTACTTTTGAAATAGTCCTTGGCTTGTTGGATCTTGCGTACACAGTTCCCTCTCAAAAATATTTAACATTTTTCAGCTAGATTTAATTATGCTTCTAGATTGGATTTCTTTTTGATTTCTCAATCTTTAGTAAATAGGGGATCCTCAATAATTGCTAATAAATGTTTAGACCATGCTTTTATCTCTGTGGATTTTGAAGTCAATTTTGGTTCAATTTCGAATAGAAGGTGGTCCCTCAATAATTCTTTACTCTCAGAGTCAGAATGATTCTCATCGACTCACAACTTTATTACCAAGTTTTTTCATATCAATTTAGAGTCTGCTTCACTTTATGTAGTCTGTAATGTCTTCATAGCTGCATTAGAGGGCAAGATAGTTCCTATTCAGTTAAAATGGGTGAAGCTAGGAAAGCTAAGACCTCAATGCTTCAAGAGTGTGTTGAATGGCCACTATAGCAGTCCACTCTCCCAATTCAGAAATTAATCTTCAAAAGTTGGCTCTTGCAAAACAAAATTTATACTGCAATAGAACTTTGTTGCAGGGTGACTTAAAAATAAAGAAAAAGACAGACTCCTCTTGGCAAGGTAAACAGCTCTTTTCTGTCGCGGCAGGGAGGGTGACCATCCCCACACAGGTAAGCAGATAGTCTCAATTTGCTGCTTCACAGACAGCTACTTTTATACATAGTCGGACAATGCTTGTTACAAAAGATTAAACATTAAGGCCCATATGTACAAAGCCATTTAGCATTGCTTAACGGGTCAAATCGCTATTTCAGCTCCTTAAGAAATGCTAAATGGCCTTTTCAGATGTACAAACGGCCAAAACTGGTCGCAATTTGTGATTTCGACACTGTAGAAATTGGAAATTGCGACCGCGATTTAGGAATCGCAAATAGGGCTTACCTATTTACCATTCCTAAAGCACATGTACAAAGCATTTCCTAAATGCAAATTGGGCATTTAGGAAATGCAAGTACCATCAACTTCAAGTCGATGGTAACCATGTGCAAAATAAAAAAATGCATTAAATATGCTTTTTTTAATTGTGAAATGAAGCGCACATATGCCCCTGGGGCTTATGTGCACTTACATGTGCACTAGGAAATTGGGGTGCCTCCGGGGGGCCTTAAGCCCAGAGACACCCTTGGCTTTGCATTTCTTAAACTGCGATTTCCTGTATTTCCTACTGAAAACCATTTCTTATTTCGCCCATAGGTGGGAATGCAATGGCATTTCCTATTTGCTATTCCCAAATAGTGATTCCTAATCTGTAGGAATCGCTATTAGGGAATCACACATTTTTTACATATACGTTTGCATTCCTCAAATAGCAATTCCTACAGGGTAGTTATTTAAGAAATGCAAACGGGGACCTTAGTACATCTAGCCCTAAGTTACTTAAAAGTTACACATTGGCTACAGAAACATTTCATCATCTGTTTTCCTAAACTTTAACCTAATTCTCTACACATCCTTTATTGCAGTTCTAACAATGCTTAACAAACTAACTATTCTTCTACTCTTGAATGCATGTGTATTTGTGTTGAATGAATGTTTATTTGCGTATGTGCTTTATCATTGTGCTCCCAAAACCTCTTATCAGATTCCTTGTGTTCTTGGCTAATTCAATCTCCTACTCCCATTGTTTAATAATTTTTAATTTGCTGAGAACACAGAATATGTGCCTGTGTGCTAATGCCATAAATTCCTTCAAGCTTGCCAAATACAAGTTTTCTTTTAACTACTACCTTACAGGTCATTTATTCTATTTTCAAGTGAACTCTTCACCTCTCTCTCATAAGCACGGGACTTTAGGCCTGCACTGCTCTATCACCACGTATACTTTTAGATTGTTTTCTACTTATGTCTGCTGTAGAGTAATTTCTTCATTTTTCATTACCTCTGTAACACTCCCCCCTCTAGTTGATATTTCAATTACTGGGTTTAAACCTTGGTCTACACTTGGCACTAGGTGATATATATTGCCCTGAGCATCTGGTACTCAAGTTGGTGTCCTAACTGGAAACATCCCTCCCGCCTTTGTATCAATCCTTCCACAACATGCTAAAACTTTGGATAGCACAATACATAACTAATAGGGCCACAATAGCTGCCAACAAGGCTCCCAACAGTCCCGACATCCAGGATGGAAGAAAAGATCACCACCTGTTTAATCAATTATCTGGGGCACCTCCTTCATCTAACATTTTCCTCTGTAGATTATACAAAGTTTGTATGGCCTCTGACAGAGATAATTTGCCTACATCGTTTGACGGGACATAAGTACAACAAACAGTTCCTATATTGCCACATACCCCTCCTTTCATGGCCATCATAAGGCAAAGTACATAACGGTGCTGCATTATCATAATTCACATAGCACGCAGCTCTTCCTTTATGGCATTAAAACCATCTTTTGTAGTGTTGATGCACTTGAGGAGTTGCCATCAAGTTATCTGAAGCCATCGAGCCATTACCTTAGCTTGAACAAATGGCAAAATGCTTCCAGAGAACAGCTGTGCATCATTAAGCAACCAATACTCTTGAGGAATATCATTCAAAGTAGAAGTGCCATAATATTCTGCAGTTCTCTTCCTTTGATGATGATGTAGAAAAGTCGTTGGACGGCTCATGGGGTGTTCATGTAAAACAGATAGATTGACTCCAGGAATTACCAAAACAGGAGCGTGCAAGGTGACAAAGGTGTAGAGGCCTTCCCAGTTGGGTGGTAACTGGGCGTACAGTATTTATCCACACTGCCAATATTAATCCATGAGACTGGAGGGGCCCCCCTGCATGTCGGCGTTATCTATCGTAGTAGTACAGTTAATATTGTATCCTGCATTAACAGTGCTGTTTCCTCTGAAACATAAAGAAACAGAAGTTAATCTCATGACTGTCAGAGGGCTTACTGTACTATCTATTCAAGTGTAACGCACAACATTATCATCCCATATACATGCACACTTTTTTTTACTGCATCCTGACTAACAACAGTACCATTCCATAAAAACATGACCCTACAGGAAAATTCAATATCAGATTGCCATTGATATTGGGCAAAAACTGATTCAGTAACTCTAAAACCTGGCCTACGAACACAATCTGGGGGTAGAGGATTTACTAAAGAACGATTACACTTGGTGGGCGGGCATATTACGCCTAAACACCCTAAACCTAAGGCCATTTGTATCCATTCTGCAGTAGTAGTACGACCTGTTTTCTTCATTTGTGCTATCTCATCCTTAATGCCTTGTCTATCTGTAAGAATTTATAAATCTCTGCTGAGAGTCATATTTTGTGGTATTAACTAGAAAACGTGCTACTTTAACATGTGTTAGCTGAATTTGGGCCTTAATCCTACACAAATAGAGATGCACAAGACATAGAGCTGTGCTTAGGGGTACTTCTTTAGTTGAATGTAGTCTATCTGATCCTGTGGCATGAAATATTAAAGAGCAGACAAAACATGATTCATTTCTGAAACTATGTCTGACATTTGCTGATATCACATATTATCTAATAACCGAGTAAAGAGTTTTCTTCACAATTGTGTGATGTCAGAGCTAGAGGAGCTAGAGTACATATTATGAAAGAGCAATAGTAAAAGTGATAGTAATAAGAGACAAAAAAGAAAAAAGAAAACAATAATACATAACTTTCGTTCTGTTAATCCAAAACATTTTCCAAAGGCAGAGGTGGAGGGGGGTATTTTCACGATGACAATCTTCTTCCCCCCTCTTGTTCCATCTACATTGTTGACAATCCTTGGCATGATGCTGGATTCAGATGAATATCGGTGAGGTAGATCCAAGGTTTCCTGCCATCTACCTTGAGGTCAGTGGGGGTCACCATGGTCACTGTAAATGGTCTGTTGTACTTGGACTGTCTCCATTTCCGGGCAAAATTGCAAACGAAAACGGTGTCACCTATGTGCACAAGTGGGAGGTCGACCTCAGCTGTGGCACGCTTCTCTGTCCCCTTGGTTACCTGTTTAAAAATGAACTTTGCAACCTTGATTAATTCACAGAGGTAACTAAGCATTCCATCATTTAAGATTTCTGCTGTACTTTCTCTTGGTACGTTATTTCTTGTGGCAGGTATTTGTAAATTCATGGGTCTTCCTGTCACTATCTGATGGGGTGTCAGGTGATGATCAGAACTACGCGTATTCCTAAGGGAAAAGAGTGCCAATAGTAGGCAATACAACTACTTCTTATGCAACGTGGCGCATAGCTTTCTGATCTTATTCTTCAGCAGGTCATTTAGGTGCTCAACGATGCTATTGCTTTGGGGATGATAAACAGAGGATAATTTATGTTTTATCCTTAACATTGTCATAAGATGTGTGAAGATTACATTAACACAGTGTATGCCATTGTCAGATCTTATCCCTTCTGGAATTCCCCAGCGTGGAATCACTTCACGAATCAGAAAAGTAGGAGCTGACTTAGCATCACAATGGAAGCACGGTCCTGCTTCAGTCCATCGGGAAAAAGGACAAACTACAACTATAAGATACCAATAGTTGTTACACCTATCTAGTATGTCTGTAAGGTCAATGTGGAGAGCTTGAAAAGGGCCTTGTGGTCATGGAATGGTAGAATCTATCACCTTCAATGTGGGATTGGGAGAGAATTGTTGGCAGACAGTGCAGTTATGAAGTTACATAGTAAGCATATCATACAAATTGTGAACGAACCAGTCTTGTAGTTGCATAAATTAGTGATCTCATGAAATATGAGCTGGTAAAAGCAACTGATCAAGAGCTATCATAAGTAAAGCCTGAGGCATTTTTGGTTTACCTGTAGATATTTGTCTATATATTAAATCATCCCCTGACTGGGAGAATCCTCTAGCCTCCCATAACTGTTTCTCATGTGGTGGAGCAGCTTCCTGCAATTCTCGAAGATGTAAATGTGCTGTCAAAGCATAATGGGGAATGACATTATCTGTAATAGGGTTAGGCTCATATTCAGATGGCGAGGCAGTCTGAGCCACCAAACAGAGGCATGTTGTGAACCTGATGGCACAGGCAGAGGTGTGCACCTAGCTGCATCTTGAGCTGCCCAGTCTGCTAGTGCATTACCCCAAGACACAAAATCCTGCCCATTTGTATGTGTGGCACATTTCACAACTGCCACTGCCTCTGGTAATGCAAGTGCCTCTATTAAAGCCTCTAGGAGATTTTTGTGCATGACAGGACTTCCGTCTGACTTAAGGAAACCTCTCCTGCTCCATCTCATAATGCTGGAATGAGCAGTGGAAGTCACATAAGCTGAATCTGAATAGATTGTGATAACTTTTCCAGCTCCTTGCTTAAGAGCCGCTATCAAGGCTAACAATTCTACTCCTTGTGAAGAATAATGTGCAGGTAGTGTTTAACTGCTCTTCTATGTGGAGTCTGTTGAGGAATCCTGCTGTTGTGCTCTAACTTCTGCTGCACCTATGTATCTCACTCCTGTATCCTGGTCAATAGTAGAAGAGCCATCAACAAAATAGACAATGGTTCCTAGTATAGGATCCTCTATTGCTTGACTAGATTCATCAGGAATGTAAGTTGCACAGTAGTGCGCATCATCCTCATAGTCTAATGTAGGATGTGCAAAGAATGTTGTAGGATTTACCGCCTGACACTTCACAACCTTCAAAGACGGTAGTGACAGTATCACCTCATATCCTGACACTTTCTGTGTAGTCATAATAGTCTCAGCCTTCTGAATGATACCAAACACTGCATGCTCTCAGCACTCAGACAGCGACCATAATGCCCTTTGTATGCTGCTACCGGATGAAATACCCCCAGCCCAGGCATCTTATGGTGATAGAGACACTGGCTCCTTCTTGTACATCAACAATCTTAGAGCAATTAGATGGGACTGGGTGATGAAAAACCCAGAAGCACTGGAAGTGATTAAGAATAGTTTAATTGTCAACTACGAGTACCTATCGAAGCTCACTCTCGCTTCTAGAATTGAGAATTTTGCTATTAATCATGAAAAATTAACAACCCACATCAGAGAAGTATTGGGGAAACAAAGGCGCAGGGGGAATACTGTGCCTAACTCTGATAATTGGTACACTGGTGAATTCAGGAGAGCTAAGAACAAGCTCATTGCGGCTATTAAGACAAAAACCACAGCCAGATATATCTAAGAAAAGGAAGTTGTATCAGCAAGTGATAAACAAAGATAGAAGAGAGTGGGGGAGCTCCCTATGGACTAATTTGCATGTAGCACTTTCCATCAAAGACAAGTGATTTTGGAAAATAGTTGCTGGTTGTCTCAATGGTCATAAACAAACCCTTGATTTCTGTATCCAGCATCAAGACTGGATGGCACATTTTGAACAGCTTTATTCTCATAAATGTGTCACTACAGAGTGCGATGTAGAGGCTACACGAATCAGTCTTACCCTTAAGTCTACCAGCCTGATCTTTTCGCTTAGCGAAACTCTAACATCTATTAATTCCTGCATTCCCAGACATGGTACGGGGCCAGACAGACCGCCCAACAATTTATATAGGGAAAATCCAGGAACTTGGGGGCCATATGTCAATCTGCTTTCTAATACAATCCTAGCTGGTATGGAGATTCCACCCTCCTGGAAATTAGTGGAAATTATTGCTATTTAAAAAAAAAGGGGACTGGGCAAATCCGGCCAAATTTAGGCCTATAAGCCTGATCAACTCCCTACAAAAAATCTTTTGTAAACAGATTTTGGTTCGTATACAGGAGTGGATTAGGGACGAGAGATACTCTCGGATTGGCAGGCAGGTTTTAGGCCAAATGTGAGTAGTGTGGATCAGATTTTTCATTTTGTCTGCATGTACTGGAGAGAGGTGATTATTGGCAAGGGCAAACTTTATGTTGCCTTTGTTGATCTTCGTGCAGCATTTGACTTGGTTGCCCTTGTGGAGAGTCCTTGAGGAGAAGGGGCTACCAACTCCCCTGTTAGACATCTTTGTGAGGCTTCATGCTTCACTTGCTCAGGTGAGGTGGGGGCCTTAACCAACCCCATCCATATTAATCGGGGGCTAGGCAGGGGTGTGTTCTGGCACCCACGCTCTTTACATTATATATAAACGGTGTAATTGCCTTTTTGGATAGAGATGGGTGTGAAGCACCCAAGATAGGGAGGCGGAGGGTTCCCGCACTTCTTTTGCAGCCGACACTTTATTAATTTCTAAGTCACTGCAGGGTCTGCAACAACTCCTGAATTCCTTTCAACTGTTTTGTGTGGAGCGGGGCTTGAAGCTTAACAGCTTCAAGACCAAATGTATGATTTTCACCAGACAGACATCGACTTTCTGTAAGAGGAGGATGTTAGTGGGTGATACAACTCTAGATGTAGTGTCCAGCTTTGAGTATTTTGGTATTAAATTGACCAAGAATTTATGCTGGTCACCGCATGTGTAAAAAGCTCATTTATCTTTGATCCAACATACTGCGAATATAGGGAAAATCCACTGAAAAAAATCATTGAGAAGGGTGGCTTCAGCATTGGAAATATATAATGTGAAGGCCCTAGGGGCGGTTCTATATGGTGCATAGCTGTGAGGCTATTCACATACAGAGTGCCTTTCCATAGTGGAGCAACAGTTTTTAAGAACCCTACTGAATCTCCCTGTCAGTACACCATTGATCCCCCTATATTTAGACATGGCCCAAAAGAAGATTGCCCACAAGATTGAATGCAGAATGTTGACCTATTGGTATAGGCTATGGACTACACCTACACTCAATTCTTATCGGGAGGGAATCTAAGATCTTTTGGTCTCACAGTGTCGTGTAGTTCCTATATTACCCATACAGGACCTGCGCGTACGGATAACATGAACTGTGGGTTTGGTGGCAGATCGACTCTGAGCACCCCCACCGAGAATGTTAGCCTGTTTGCATAAGCTAGCTCACAGTGCCACTAGTGTCTCCTCTTATCGGGGAGAGATTAGTTTCTGGCAACCTCAGAACATGACAACCCTGATCCCTCAAGATCGTGGAAACAATGTACTACTTTTCGCTCAGTCACTCGTGCTTATTTATCTTGTCTCAGAGATGCACAGAATAAACAGCCTGGGCGTTTCAATAAGGATTTATTGAACAGTTGTTATTCTCGTGTAGAATATATGAGCTGCAACAACCATTAGACAGTAGCAGAGATATATGATTAGCAGTACAGCGAATATAAAAGGATAGTACAGTTCTACCATCTTACAATAAGCATGAATAAATACATGAATATAAAATGCTTTGATAAAAGAGAGTGCGTACTCCTACGATGCCTATCTAGATGTACCTAGATGTACCTAGCATGTGAGTAGGTGTAAAGCCAAGAATCCCTCTAGGATTTAGTCGAACCCCATTACCTGAAGTGAGAATGTAAGAGCCCCTCTTGGTCTCGAGCTGGACACCCCACACGGGATGTTCAGACCACTGTCAGCTGGAGCATCTGCATGCAGAAGCCTCAGCGTCTCTGGTCAGTGTGTCGGCCTGGAAGTCTCGGTTCCCTCTGTCTAACATTAGCAAGAGGTGCTATATTTATACATAAAGTATCTAGGGCTCCTTTGTCTCTTGTTGCTTGTATTAGCCATTGTTGGATTTGAGGATGACGTATGGGATGAACCGTGTACGTAGATATGGGGAGGAAGGTGGTGTAGCCCCAGCCTGGTTTCTAAGAACCCTTATGAATATTCATTCATACTGTGTGAGTCTATTGATGGAGTTATAGGACTCTATTGTTCAGGAGAAACCCTCCTTCTGCACCCAGGACTAGAACTAGGTAAAGGTTCAATCCTAAAAGGCTCGTTACAGTGTAGTGTAGGGGAGGTAATGTAGGTGAAGGGGTATGATGTTACCTGGGCCTATTTTAGAGTACCTATATGAAACATAACACCCACTCCTCTTCCGAACAGTCAACAATGATAAAAATGTTAGTGGACTAGCGCATAGAACATTTTTAAATGAGCTTCGTTAAAATCTTGTCTTAAAATCATCTTAAAAACAGCTTAAAAAGGGAAAAATTAAAAAGATTGTACTATGAAAATTAGTTGTTTGGAATTGTCATTTAAGCCACAGTCCTAATTGAGTTCGTTTATATAAGTTGAATGTCTATAAGTGTAAAAAAGGCCATGCTTTTCAGCGAGAAAGTGTCAATTTTTAGGAAGTGTTCCAAATTTAGTTAAGTTTAGAAAAATGAAAAATCTAAATTCTTTCCCAGCACATGATGAGCCAATTACAGAATAAATGTCCTGGCTGGGAGACGCAACATCATCGCTGCTTGCTGCTACAGGGGACGGTCCTTGTAACACCTCGCAGAGTACGTCAATGGAGCACAGATGATATTCAGTACTGCCAAAAGCCGGTTTAGAGGCAGCCGGTGCTGTAGTCGATACCTGGGTGTTAGTGGTGCTAGTGGTGGAGCTAAAGCTCACCCCAGTTGTAAACTGCACCTGCGGATTCTCGAGGAATGCAGCCATCAAGATGGGAATACGCTGGGGACATTGCCGAGCATGGACCCTCAGGGGTTCCAGTCGGGTATTCAAGTCCGCAGGCGTGTCCGTTGCAAGTGTCAGACAGAGGTCCAACATGCATTCTTCACCGCAAAATAGGCATCGAAGAACAGGTAAGATGCAGTCCATCCAAACTGGTCTAAACGATAGGAACCAAGAGGCGCTTAGTTCCCTTAGACGAGGTGTGCCCAGATGTTGTACCATGCGTTCACGGTATTTCCGCTCCATGAGCGCTTTTGCCATCTTGTTGGTAATTGGGCCATCCATTGCGTAGCAGGTAAATGACAATCAGGATTCCTGCTATTGACAGCAGGATCAGAGGTAGACCTCCAAAAAAGCTCCCAAATACGGAGTGTATAAAGTTCGGGATAACTCCGAGGATTGTCTGAAAGGTGCTCAGAAGTCCTGACCCTATGGTCTTAAATAGGTGTACAATACCACTCGTATCAGACATATTAAAGATACGACCCACCATTTCTGTGAAATGAAAGGGGCAGTTTGTACGTATAAGTGCCTGTATCTCAGTCGAGGTCCTTGCGATTTGAAGATCAAAGGTCTCTCAAGCGGAGGTTAAGGGTACGGTTTGCTGTAAAAGCATGGCTTTCAGTCTGCTCAAAGTATCAAATTGTATAAAGGAAACATTCAATGAAGGCCATAACGGCGCTTCCCTGACTGTACTTGTTGGGGGAAACAATACTTGCATACAGCAAGTAACCCTGGAGTTCACAGTGACCAGATAGGCAATGCCCGGAAGCATACCACAGCAACCTTGATCGTTCAGCATCAAGTAACTCCCATTTGAGAGCAGCTCGAATATCGGTTTAATCACGGCAGCTGGAGTCCCTTTCATGTGGCAGGACAAGTTTGCTATCGATCCATTACATGCTCCGTGCAATGAAATGTCCTGGCACATGAGAGAACCGCTCAAAGCGCTCTTGCAGTTTGTACCACTTAGAAACACTTCTCAATCCCCACTCCGGCATCGAAATCTATATGGTAAATCCCAGGATTCCTTAATGTATTCCTTACCCATCTTGTTGTGATATTTTCCAATTTTCATTATAGGCAGCATAAATGCCAGCATATATGAAACGTTTCTGACATTGTTTCCTGGGACCTTGTAAAAAATCCCTAAGATCCATGTCTTGTGAGAGTAAGGCTCAGTGTTGTTTCACCTCTGTTAGTGTTGAAGTTTCTAGCCAATCAAGGCACAACTTCCCAACACTGTAGGATGTCACTACCCCTGGATGTTCTCTTTGTTCATAACGTGGGTCTGGCCTGTGGATACTGTACCCTTCGGTAATACCCAAGAATCGTTTATGACGTATGTTTGTGTCTAAGGGCCAAACCACCCATTTTTACCAATTAGGGTCTGATCTATTGTACTGTAAAATGTCATCTACTGTTGCCCCTTCCTTTGAAGTCGAATTTTGCCACCCTCCCATCTGTGATGGTATTGGAAATCTAGGTGTGTTCAGGTCCTTGATCTTGGCTAATCCAAGACAGGATGTCTGTTGCACAGTTTCGTTTAGAAATATCATCTGCTGTGGAATGAGGCAAGCTCTAAATAGCGCTTCTGTTCCCTGGACTTGCCAGTCCCTAGAGCCCCAGACTGATTTTAAGTCTAATGTGTCCTTCCACAGGTCAAAACCCTGTTCAGACAGTTGGGCAATAAAGGAAGCAGAGTAAATCTGTTTGGTGTTTGTCAACATAATTTTCAGTGCTGATGTTGGTGTAACCTTATAATAATATGAGGTCGGGTCAGTGGTGTTAAAACCTGAAAAATATGAAAATCTCTGTGCAAATGTGTGCAAACTACTTTTTGGTGGTGTAGGGCAATGTTCCCACTGTTGGTACTCAAAAACATTTCTAGGTGAAATAGATTTGTGCAGAAAATGATGACCGTAATGTTGGTAACAGTACAAAGTGTCATAGTCTGAATTACTTTCTAACATTTCAGTGTTCGGAAATGCAGCAGTTTTTTCTAAATCAGACAACATGTTATTAACAGTTTCAGAGTCCCAATCATCAGAGTATGTACTTGAGGTAATGATATCACTTACTGAAATTTTAAATAAATGAGAAATTTTTAAAAGTTCAGTCGGACCGAATATTTTGAAATCAACTTTGTCCCAAACTATACCGTCCGGTATAGGAACCACTGTGATGTTCACTGATAACAAGTCTCTCTGTTCACGACGAGACGATGATGTGGTTTTAAAATCAAATTAACTTTCGGGGCTGTAGAGCGTTGCTGAAAATATCATCCATTAATAAGCATGCTAAAAGTTATTACTAAGCCTAGCCAGAAAAGAAAAAATAGAATCCCAGTAATTACCCAAAGTTCTAACCAAGGTGATACCAGGTAAGTCTTTTTAAGAAAGTCTTTAGCTTGCTGTTTATGTGATTTTTGGGCTGGCATCGTTTCCGGTTCACTTGGATCCAAAGAAAACGTATCAAAGTTCATGAAGTAGCCAGAAGCAGTTCGATCAATTGTAGGAATTGCATCGGGATTTGTTGAAATCGCATTTTGCTCTCGTCGAGGCATGTTGACGTAGACGTCTGTATTTGGTCTGATTGCAACTTGAGTGTTGTTCTGAGTTTCATTTTGTAGATGAACTTCGGGTTCAATGGGAACGAGTTCAGTAGCATTGTTGCTTAGTCCTTCATTCCGTACAGGAGGCTCTTCAAACATGATGAGTCTTTCTATTTGAACTTCTTGGATTGCAGCGAGAGGAGGGCATCTGCTTCTGTAGAGTCCACGAGGCCCACTGTTCAGTATCGGCCACATAGTGTGGTTTGATTAAGTCGATTGAGACAAATCTTTTCTCCTTTTTCCCGGCAAGAGGCGGCAAAAGAACAGTTTGTGTTCCTTCAATTGCTAGGACAGTTACAGGCTTTCTGTATGATGGTCCAAATTCTTTTTTGTCCGCTATTTTCTCTCTGACCAGATCCCTGATTTTTGGGATCCAGACAGGTCTTGCCGTGTTTGCCTTGACTTCCCCAGTGGCGGTCTGTTTCTGGAAAATGTAGCTTTGTTGTGTCCTGGATTCATTTAGATCCTGTAAAACAGCCAAACGATCATGGATATCAAATGGTTTCTCATCCGCCACTGTGCCTTCATAATCAAGATCAGGTACCCACATTCTCGTCCCGAATAGGACCTCATATGGAGTGACACCCCCTTTGAGAGTTTCTTGGCTGGTTATTAATTGCTCTTTGTACCCCATAAAGGTGACTGACCCAACTACTGCCCTTGCCTAATACCCTAGCTGTTAAAGATTGCTTTAAGTCCCGGTTTTTCCTCTCCACAACCGAATTTCCCTCAGGATGGTACGGAGAGGAGTACTGCAGTGCAACGCCCATATTTTTCATGGCCTCTTTGTAAGCCAGAGAGCTAAACGCCGGGCCACGGTCAGAATGTAACGTGCCAACTGCGTATGTCCCGATAAAGACTCGCAAATCTTTTATAACAGTTGGAGCGTCAGCCGAGCGCTGAGGCCAAACCCATAGGAATCTTGAGCAGGAATCCACTGCAACCATGATATATTTATAAGCCCCATCAGATTGTAAGGGGCTGCAGTGATCCAGATACACGCATGTGAGAGATTTGTCAGATATTAGCAATGGTGTCTGCGCCGGGCGTGTTCTGGTGGAGCCTTTCATCTGTTGGCAGATGTCGCATTTCAAGACTTAGTTTGCTTTGTTAGACCGGGCCACCAATAGCGCTGTTTCCACAATGAAATAGTCGCTGTAACGCCTGTATGTGCAGAACCCAAAACCTCGTGTGCTGCTAGTATTAAACCTAACCTATGATCCATATTTGGTATTACTCTATCCCCCACTCCAGGAATCTGAGCAAATGGAATGTTGTTTGAATCTAACTTGTAGGAGTACTTGAGTGGAAATTTCTTTGGTACTGCACTGCTGGTTTTGTTTGAAGCAATAACACCGACCATAATCTCACCGTCTATCCTCGTTTTTGAGCGAGTGATTGTAGCTACGGACGCTGTGCGTACAGCCCCCTTTGTGGCTTCATCAGCCAATGAATTCCCTTCAACGTGAACGCCATCACGCTGATGACTCAGTGTGTGTATCACGTGAGCCCTTGGTAGGTCGTTTTTCAACTCCACTACCTGTTCCCATAGCATTTTATGCTCAATTGTGCCACCTTTTGCGTCTTTAAACCCGTTTTGTTCCCAATGATACAAGTATTCATTGTATGACTGCACACAGTAAAAGGAATCACACACAATTAGTGTGGGGAATTCGTGATCCGTATTTACAAGTGCCAGTATCAGTGATTTTAACTCTGCCAACGGAGCCGTGCAGTCTCCTAGAGACTGCGTTTTGGTGAAACTCGGATGGAACTTTCCATCCCGCATGCGACCTTTAACGATTGCACATGCTGCGCTGTATTGTTGCTTACTCCCTATGGCTGGTTGAGCAGATCCGTCAGTGTAAATAATATATTCAAACTGATCTAGAGGCAAAATCTCATTTGGTAGAGGATATTCTTGTTCGTATTGCAGGAATGCTTGTGTTTTTAGACTTGGGTCAAATCTGTATTCAACATCCGCTGCAGTAAGAGAATTAGCCCATTGTATCCATCTCGGATGCAAGGCTTTTGCATTTGGAATGCTTGCTTTTGTAACAGCTTCTAAAGCTGGTACTGGGGTCACGACAATTATGTGTTTCCCCTGAGCCAGTGCTCTTTCTCTTGCTACAGCGGTCTGAACTGCTGTCAGGATTTTTTCTGTTGAAGTGAAACACATTTCTGCGTTTGTGTACAGGTGTGATTTGTATGCGATCTGTACAGTTTTGCCTTCATTGAAGGTTAAGTATGTGTACCCGCATTGACCGGCTATTACACGGATCACTAGGTTGCGTACATTTACGCATGTCTGTAAGTGTTTTGAAGCTATCATGTCTTCTTGTAGTGAAAGTAGGATGTTTGTGTGTTCCCGTGTCCAAAGTCTGACTGAAAAATCAGGTTTGATTAAGTCGTAGAAAGGTTTTACTTTTTCTGCGTAATCTAAAATGTATGTTCTGCCGAAATTCAGGAATCCCAGTATTGATTGTAGATTTTTTAATGATTTTGGTGGTTGAAGCAGCGCACACTTTTCTAAAAAGTTAGCTGCCAGGCTTTTCCCTTCACTTGAAAGATCGTATCCTAAAAATAGGACTTAGAGGTGGGCTATTTTTGATTTCTTAAAATTAAATTTGTAGCCCTCAGAGACGAATCCCATTATAATGGTGCTCACCCTGGTCAAGTGCTTTTTTAAGTCATCGTCCGTCAGATAAATATCATCCACATAGGACAATGCTTCCTCATCAAAATTTTGGAGTAACTCTGTTACTCTTGCTGAGAATACCCCCGGGCTGTTCTTATACCCCTGGGGGAGACGACAAAATTGCCGCAGGGACCCCAACGTGGAGAATGCGGTCAAATACCTGCTTTCAGGAGCTATATTCTGGCAGAAAGATCCATTTGAGATATCCAGTGTCGTTTTGTATTTTTTCCGCACAATGTTATTCATTAATGCGGCACTGTGTGCGTTTTGGACAGCGAATGTCTTTGTGCATGAGTTTAAATGTCTGTAATCTAAAACTAGACGATATGTGTTGTCCAGTTTTGATACAGGAAACAAAGGGTTGTTCATTGGTTAGGTGCATGTTTCAATCACCCCTTGGTATTCAAGTTGATCTAAGATCTCCCTGACCTGTTTTTTAGCTTCTTGCTTTATTGGATATTGCCTCTGAGCATTTGGAGAAACCTTTAACGGGATCACGTGGTGGGTTGAATCCTCATCCCAACCGGCATGATTTTTGTACAATGCTGGATCTAGGGCAACCGCCCACTCCTGTGCATATGCATGTTTAAGATGTATGGGAACGTGGTTGGAGAATGATGGAAAAATTACATTTTCTCCCCTTGGGCACTCCATAACGAATGCTGGCGGCCAATCTTGTTCTGCTAATAGGATGTCATAACCAGATGACAGATTTTCCCAAAAGAGACCTTTAACTTTCCTGGGCTTGTCCCCCTCCATTTGGAGTGTTATTTCGTGTAACTTATGTGGGACGCTCACCCTGGTGTCTGCTGTTTCCACCGTGATGTAATCATTCAAGTCCGCTGTCACCAGAAATTACATCAGGTTCTGGCGAGCTATTGTTACTTCTGCCGCCCTGTCTAGCATCGTCAGAGCCCATTCCCCGTTCAGAAGCTGCGTCCCCAAAATTCTGGGCATGTCTGATCTTTATGCCTGCAACTTTCTTCTTCTTAAACTGAGGTTTTGATTTTGGCTTTTCTTCTTTTTTGGAAGTATAGTCTTGAGAGTGCTGCTTGTCTCTGGACTTTGTACTCTCTTCTTTCTGTTCTGACCGTCCTTCTCTCTCTGATTTTTTCGTTGAGCCCTGAAAGGAACGAGAGGAACGTGTATCAGTATCCTGATACCTGTCAGGTTTCCTAATATCCCTATTCCTGAGGTTATACCTCTTTTCAGAGGGCTCCTGTGGAGGAGATCTACCTCTGGATTGAGATCTGTTTTTAAAGTTTTGTTGTTTTTTATTATCCCACTTCTTTTTAGAAGAAGCAGGTGTCTGCTTTGTAGTGTCCTTTTCAGGACTGCCCATCAGTTGTGGTTTTAATGCTTTCCCACCCAAACTGTCTCTGCCTAATTCTGCATATGCAGTTTCAATTATTTTGGGCAGTTCGTGTTGTTGTTCTAACGGGCCGAACTCCCTTAGGCATTGGCGGATTGCCACTGAAGCTGCTTCCCTTTAATATTAGCTAGTATTATGGCTGATACCTGGTCATAGTTATTTAATAACTTCATCCCTAAGTTCAGGGCAGGTTCTGCTCCGTACTCGTTCTGTATTTGTCTCAATACGTCTGGTACTACTGCTAATGAAGGAATACCATGTGTTCTGGTATATATGGCAGCAAAGACTGTACCCCAAGAGGTGCAGTCCTCTACTTGTGGTGTTATCCCCATGGCCAAGCAGATTGTTAGCATTCTGTGTTTTTCAAACGGGGTAGTATTCGGGAATACTACCTCGAGCTGAGTTATTTTCTGAGCTACCCAGAATGACATTTGTTCACGTTTTGTGGGCATTATGCCCATTACCGCGTGTAATGTTTGTGGTGTAATTTTAGTTGCTGTACCCTGAATTTGAGTTCCATTTGTTGCAACTGAGGTTGATTGGACTGTGAAAGTCCTCATGACATACTGTGTCAGGTTTCTGTAGATTTTAATTAAATCCTTGTGTTGTAAGAGTAAGTCTGGCTGCGGTATTGTGTCAATGTCAGGATGTGGTGTGTAGGCCGCTAATATTGGCCATGTTGCACCATCTCCTCCAAGCGGACCTAATCTTACTCTGTGTCTTTAAACCAGTATAGGTGTTCCTGGTAAGTAAGTGGAACTTCTATGTCCTCACAAGGACCATATTCCTGTGGAGCATCTCCTTCTATATAGTAGTGAAATGTCTGTGTTATTGCATTTGCTGCTGGGAATGTAAACCACAAATAAAATATCTCTGTTTTGTTTGATTCGTGTGCCTCAATCACGAATGCTACTAGGCCACCCCTAGGTGCCAAACCATATTCTAATAGTTTCAGGGTGATAGTACGTCTGAATTTTTGTGAAATTTGTATTGCATTCACATCTTCTTCCTCGTCTGAGAGGTGTCTAGCCACCACCGGGTTTTCTTCGCCCTCAGTCATTTTGTAAAAGGAAAAGTCTTGTTCAAGGGAACTAAGATAAGGTGTTATGCACAATTTTAGGAACAAAATGTCCTTCAAGCTTGATTAACCAACAGCCAATAATTAGGATTTCTCGCCTACTCAGCTGTGGCGGAGTTTGTGCCCACCCACTCCAGACGTCTCTGGCGTTTTGTGAGTAGGGGTCTCTGAGAATAGCATGACTGAACTACTCAGATTCTACTGTTAAATAAGAGCCCAATCATTGTTGATGGTGCCATGTCGTGTAGTTCCTATATTACCCAAACAGGACCAGCACGTTCGGATAACATGAACTGTGGGTTTGGTGGCAGATTGACTCTGAGCACCCCCACCGAGAATATTAGCCTGTTTGCATAAGCTAGCTCACAGTGCCACTAGTGTCTCCTCTTATCAGGTAGAGATTAGTTTCTGGCAACCTCAGAACATGACAACCCTGATCCCTCAAGATCGTGGAAACAATGTACTACTTTTCGCTCAGTCACTCGTGCTTATTTATCTTGTCTCAGAGATACACAGAATAAACAGCCTGGTCATTTCAATAAGGATTTATTGAACAGTTGTTATTCTTGTGTAGAATATATGAGCTGCAACAACCATTAGACAGTAGCAGAGATATATGATTAGCAGTACAGCAAATATAAAAGGATAGTACAGTTCTACCATCTTGCAATAAGCATGAATAAATACATGAATATAAAATGCATTGATAAAAGAGAGTGCGTACTCCTACGATGCCTATCTAGATGTACCTAAGTGTACATAGCATGTGAGTAGCTGTAAAGCCAAGAATCCCTCTAGGATTTAGTCGAACCCCATTACCTGAAGTGAGAATGTAGGAGCCCCTCTTGGTCTCGAGCTGGACACCCCGCAAGGGATGTTCAGACCACTGTCAGCTGGAGCATCTGCATGCAGGAGCCTCAGCGTCTCTGGTCAATGTGTCGGCCTGGAAGTCTTGGTTCCCTCTGTCTAACATTAGCAAGAGGTGCTATATTTATACAGAAAGTATCTAGGGCTCCTTTGTCCCTTGTTGCTTGTATTAGCCATTGTTGGATTTGAGGATGACGTATGGGATGAACCGTGTACGTAGATATGGGGAGGAAGATGGTGTAGCCCCAGCCTAGTTTCTAAGAACCCTTATGAATATTCATTCATACTGTGTGAGTCTATTGATGGAGTTATAGGACTCTATTGTTCAGGAGAAACCCTCCTTCTGCACCCAGGACTAGAACTAGGTAAAGGTTCAATCCTAAAAGGCTTGTTACAGTGTAGTGTATGGGAGGTAATGTAGGTGAAGGGGTATGATGTTACCTGGGCCTATATTAGAGTACCTATATGAAACATAACAACAGTACGCACGGAAAATACTGTGGCTCTGTGCCATTAAGGCCCTACTATACAGATTGAAATTGGACAATTGTTGGACCTCACCAGAGAGCATGTGTTTGATTGGAAAGGCCAGTATAAAGGTACAATTTGGGGAAAGTGTGGCAATTCATAACATTAGACAGTGCAAGGGCTCCTTAACTGTGTCTGTCTATTGATGAAATTGTCCCTCTATTAGCAAGAAAACTCTATCTTCAATTTAGGTATGGCACTTTACCTATAAAATCATTTACTTGTAGATGGCAACAGGACAATGGTCCATACAATGATCTGTGTGCAGGCTGTGAAGGATGTTCTGAATTGCTTATCCATGTTCTGTTTTTTTGCCCCTGTTATAAACACATATGTGTAAAATGGATTGTTCCCCTATGCAAAAATCTGGGTTGTAGGGAGCTTCAGGAAAGGTTCAGAATATTGCAGTGTGATACTAGTCAGATTGTAGTTTTTTGTCTGGCTATCTTATTAAAGGCATTTTGGATTAAGCACGCTAAATTCTTACAGTCTGCTACTTACCTTTGATAAGAATTGTTTGATGTTTGTGAGGTTTTGTGGTGGGACATTTTTACAATGTAGATTTTATCTGTGACTTTTGTCCTTTTATACCTGTAAATAGTGGTTTGTGCCATGAGTTTCTGTGGTTTTTATACATGAGTTTCTGTGGTTTTTATACTCTGTTTTATAAAATATATTTTATCAATATTTATGTGTATGTGTATTGTGGTTGTCTTGTTTGTCTATACTTTTATGATCCACAGAGATCGAAATAAAGTTTTATGGTATGGTATGGCATGGAGCATCAAAGGAGCCCGCAAGGCAATGGAGGTGCTCTTCTGTACTGCAAAGGCTGCAGTGGCAAGAGCTTGCTTGCAATGATAATGTCCTCTCATCACTGAATCCAGCAGTCCACTAAAATATGCAATGGGTTTGTGTCCTAAAGGATATTTCTACGCAAGGACAACTATCATCACTTGACCATTGCAATGATAAAAGACATAAAACTCCTTGGTATAATCAGGAGTTCCCAAAACTGGAGCATTTTTATCTCAGTCTTCAATTTCTGAAAAGTCTCCCTAATCTCTGATGACCACATTATCTTGTCATTTCTATTTTTTGCTTTTTTGATAGAAGCCAGCAAAGGCACTACTAAAGTGCTGTAATCAAAAACCCATTGTCTCACATAGTTACAGAGACCGAGAAACGTCTGCATTCCTTTATCAGTTTCTGGCTCAATCATTTGTCGAGTAGATGCTGCTCACTCAGGGGCTACTCGTCGACCAGAAGCTGACAGTAATTGCCCTAAACAATGGACTTCCTCCTGGCAATACTGGACTTTGTCTCTCTCAACCTTGTATCCTGTCTGTGCAAGAGTAACCAGAAGAGATATGGTATCTTTCCTACACTGCTGTTCTGTAGGACTACAAACTAGTATGTTGTCGACATAACTAACTAACTATTCTTCTACTCTTGAATCCATGTGTATTTGTGTTGAATGCATGTGTATTTGCATGTGAGATTTATCATTGTACTCCCAAGACCTCTTATCAGATTCCGTGTGTTCTTGGCTAATTCAATCTCCTGCTCCTATTGTTAAATAATTTTTAATTTGCTGAGAACGCAGAATAAGTGCCTGTGTGCTAAAATTCCTTCAGCCTTTCCAAACACAAGATTTCCTTTAACTACGACCTTACAGGTTATGCATTCTGTTTTCAAGTGAACTCTTTACCTCTCTCTCATCAGCATGAGATTTAGGGCCTGCGCTGCTCTTTCACTATGTATAATTTTATATAGTTTTCTACTGGTGTCTGCTGTAGCATCATTTCTTCATATTTCATTACCTCCATAGCAACGTCTAAACAAGAAAAGTATCAATCAGAAATCCTACAAGGAGAATGAGCATGTTAGTAAATTATCTGCAAGGTCTGCTAAAACAAAGTCCAGTATAAACTTAATAAAAGGTGTTATTGATTCAATGACTAAGCTATTTGTTTTGGATCTGAGCTCCATACAGAAGATTTTTCTAGATCATTATAAAGTAATTTATCAGTTCAGTGAAGTCACTGTCTGAAACTTAATTACAGATTTTTGGGAAAAAATACATTTTTCCAGTCTCTCTGTTGATAAAAAAAATCACGTCATTAAATCGCTTTCAGTAGAAGAAATTAAATCAAGTCTAAAGAGTTGGAGCAATGGTAAAGCCAACTGAGGTGAAGGGATACCAATAGAGATATACAAAGCTTTCCTTCCTGAATTATAGGAAACTATGGTCAAATTCTCCAACTCAATTTTACAGGGTGAGAACGCACCAGCTAGTTTTTCAGAACTCATAGTTGTCTGTATTTTGTAGAGAAAGAGAAACCTGCTGATAAACCCAATTCCTATAGTATGATGAGCTTGCTGAACTCTGTATTCAAGATTTTTACAAAAATCCTTGCTAAAGGAAGAAAGCAAAAAATAAGCTAAATATCCATAACCGATCAATTTGAAATTATGCATGATTTTGCTCACGTAAAATGGAGTTTTTATTAGTGATGGTGTCCATATATGGGTCCACATTAGGGTGGCTTCCAGATAACACTGATCCAGTAGTGGCACGTCCCCTGCCAACGTGGGGCGGCAGGCTGGGCCGGAGGAGGTAGGAGGGAGGTGGGGAGGGATCGGGGACAAAAATAAAATAAAATAAACTTACCTTAACGCCACCGTCTCCCGCCGCATCAGCTCTTCCTGCTTCTGGCCCTGGGCACAGGCTCCCAGCCTGCCCTGTGGCCAATTCTGAAACTGCTCTCGCATGAGAACAGCTTCACAATTGGCCTGAGCGCCGGCAACTTGCGCTCTCAGGCAGACTGGGAGCCTGTGCCTGCTCTCTCCAGCCTCAGCAACGCAGCTGAGACTGGAGAGAGCTTCACTGCGCATGATGGGTTTGGCCAGCCTGAGACGGCTAGCCAAACACCTCATGCGCAGTGAAGGAAGTTCCCACCACTCCCCCACCAGCAGTGTCATCCCCTGGACCCACCCCCAAGACTCATCAGAGTCCTGGAGGTGGGTCCAGGGGATTAAAATAGAACGATAATAAAACGGGTTTAAATCCGGTTTTATTTGCTGGTGGTGGCAGGGGGCTCTAATGGAGCGGCCGCTGCTGCACTGATCTTTTAAATTGGAAAAACACTAAATGCAGTTCAATCACACAAATTACTGAGATAATCCCCTGTGGTGTTCACATCAATGCATAAAGCACTTTTCGAACTAACACAAAGTTCGCAAACATTTCTTAAAGTCTTCAAGGTGGCTTTGATTTGTTACTCTACTTCACTCAGTGAATAATAATATTTGGTTTCTAAAGCTATTTTCACGTAACACGGGCTGACATGGCAGAGGTGATGAAGTGTATACTGACATGGCTTGAGAAAACAAAACATGATGGGTGGAATAGTTGAATTATTTTCAGCCATTTGTAATTGCTCTGGGCAGCATTCCACGTCATTCTTTTTAGCTCTGTCTGCCGGGAATTAACTTTATACAAATCAGACTGCTCTCAATAGGCATAGTCCAGCCCAAATTGTAAGCATCCCTTCCCACAACTTTCACCCCAGAATGGCACCAAAGGAGCTCCAGACAGTTTATCATTATTGGGCCTCATCAGTGAGCTGCTGTTTGATTCTTTCAGCAATAGGCAAGTATTTTGTTGGTTTCAGTAGCTAGCTGGAGGATGTCTCCACTTGTTAAGGGTCTTGAAAGTTTCACTGTAATGTTAAAAGAAGCCTGACAACCCGGCATGCAAGATAGAGCACTACTTGGACCTCCCCACACTCCCTTCTCAGTCTCATTCCCATGAGCAGGGACTTAGTGTGTGTTGGAATGCTTGATTTGCAGCTGCCACCTTGCCTTTGTCTGCTGTGAAGGAATCAACATAAGGAAGAGCAACATACACTAATATATTGATGGAATTAAAAATTTAGGACAGGATTGTGTGTTGCTTTGTTATCAATTTACCTTAAATAAATGAAAATACAAGAGGCTTTTGGCAAAACAGGAACAAGTCGGTTTAATTAAACGCTGAGGCTGGGATAGCCTGGACAGTGTGTGTCTGCTCAAAATCTCTCAATGTACAACGTTTTGGCCGTCAATTTATACAGTTCATGATGTACAATAAAATGATCTCTATATTCCTAAAGAGCATCTTAGTCGCACATCAATCAAATGTGTGCATCTGATAAGGACATAGATGGCTCTCGACCTCGAGGAGAGCTATTGTGGGCCAAGGTAATGCTTGGAGCCTAGATTAATTCAAAATGACAGACAAACGCTGCAATAAGTAAAGAAGGATACAATTGAGAGCTGAATTAGCCAGGGCTCAAACCACTCTAGGGAGCTCTTCAAGTATTCTGGGGAGTTATGGAACCTGAGGTGTTAAAGAAGGCTCTTGCCACCCTAATCCAACACTCTCAAAACCTGATGACTTTCTTTGAGAATAAGATCAAAATGATCAGATCTCAGAGAACTTGGAAATGTCATCTGGCATATGTACTTGACCCTCTAATTTAAATGCCATTCTCATCTGTTGCACCACTGAATCCTGAGAAAGTGTGCAAAGCAGCTGGTAAGCTGGCATCCCAGTAGAGCTGTCCTTTAATGTGCCATGGTAGCTAATCAAATTGGAATTGGTTAATTCTCTCCAAAGCAAAGGTTGTCCATCTAATATGGAGATCCGGTAGGGATCTTCAAAGTGCCCTCTTATCTCCAAACTTTTCATGAGACCATTTGCACAAGTAATTTCCAATACAACCTTCAATTTCAAATGCATGCAGATGACATCCAAATACACATTATGAGGTGCTGCCATAGAGATTGTCACAAAAATATCACCTACTGACTGCAACACATACATCTTGGATGAAGGAAAGCTACCTCTGCCTGAATGGTTCAAAGACTGAAAACCTTAGAGCGATTTAACCATCAGATCATAGTTTACAATTTGTCTGGCTGGCAGAATTAGGAACAATGCCCAGCTCTGCTGAAGAAGATATTGATTTTAAATCACAGCTTAGCTAAAATACCAACTTTTACCTTGTGTATCTAGGAAAGATCCTCCCTTTAATCCAGTTTCTACACCGGATCAAATTGACTAGAGACTTGGTGATGTTGAAAGTGGACTTCTGCAACATTGTCTTGGCAGGAAACCTCAAGAAAAAGATCATGAAAGTACAGAGAATACAAAACCAGCCAGCTACACTCTGCCTTAACTTAAAGATATCAGCCTCCTGGTAGCCCAGAGAATAACATTCAAATTTTCCTGTACCATTTTCAAAGCATGTTAATGCCACGGATCACTGACAGAATATCGAGGAGAAGAATATCGACCTGCCACAATATCGAGGTAAAAATATCGAGTGACAGAATATCGACTTCCTATCTACAAACAGGTAAGTACAAAAATATCGAATCCTAAATATCGTTGTTAATAATATAGTTTGCTAAAATATCGACTTTTTTAAATGTCTTAAAAGTAATATAAAATTAATGAAATAATAAATATAATTAAGTAAAACATACTTAAAAATGATTAAAAAAGGTTAAAATTAATAAATAATAAATGTAATGTAAAAAAAAATAAACATGCATTTTTTTATATATATATATTAACTTACTAATATTAAAAAATAATTAATATTTTTAATTATAAAATGTTAAAAACATAATTTAAAATATAATTACATATATATATATAAATAAACCTATAATATAAATATAAAAATAAATTATATATAATAAGTTAAAACATTAAAATAAATATTTTAAAAAATAATAATATTTGACACTACATAAAATATAACAATACTGAAAACGTTGCATAGCGTAGGGGATAAAATTACTATTCCCACTCCAGCGAGTGGTACAGTAGGGAAAGTGTTGGATAGCGGGTGGATAAAAATTACTATTCCCACTCCAGCGAGTGGAACAGTAGGGAAAGTGTTAGATAGCAGGTGGGTAAAAATTACTATTCCCACTCCAGTGAGTGCAACAGTAGAGAAAGTGTTGGATAACGGGTGAGTAAAAATTACTATTCACACTCCAGTGAGTGCAACAGTAGGGAAAGTGTTGGATAGCGGGAGGGTAAAAATTACTATTCCCACTCCAGTGAGTGCAACAGTAGGGAAAGTGTTGGATAGCGGGTGGGTAAAAATTACTATTCCCACTCCAGTGAGTGCAACAGTAGGGAAAGTGTTGGATAGTGGGTGGGAATAATGTACTATTCCCACTCCACCAAGTGTAACAGTAGAGAAAGTGTTGGATAGTGGGAGGGTAAAAATTACTATTCCCACTCCAGCAAGTGGAACAGTAGGGAAAGTTTTAGATAGCGGGATGGTAAACATTACTATTCCCACTCCAGTGAGTGCAACAGTAGAGAAAGTGTTGGATAGCGGGAGGGTAAAAATTACTATTCCCACTCCAGTGAGTGCAACAGTAGGGAAAGTGTTGGATAGCGGGTGGGTAAAAATTACTATTCCCATCCCAGTGAGTGCAACAGTAGGGAAAGTGTTGGATAGCGGGTGGGAATAATATACTATTCCCACTCCACCAAGTGTAACAGTAGAGAAAGTGTTGGATAGCGGGAGGGTAGAAATTACTATTCCCACTCCAGCGAGTGGAACAGTAGGGAAAGTTTTGGATAACGGGAGGGTAAAAATTACTATTCCCACTCCAAATAGTGCAACAGTAGGGAAAGCGTTGGATAGCGTAGGGGTTAAAAATAACATACTTATAAATTAAATAATTTTTGTAATTAAATAATGAATTATTAATAAATTAACAATAAATTAATTGAAAATACCAATAAATAAAAATTAATAATTACTTTAATAACATTAAATTACTTCGCACCCTATTCCCCAATAAACACACAACCCACTCCACATAAAATTTCTCATAATTAATATAATTATCAATTAATATAAATTAATTACCAATTAATAATTAATTAGCAATAAATTAATTATCAATACCAATAAATAATAATTAATATAAAAACATTACCAGATAATTAATTAACAATAAATTAATTATCAATACCCAAAAATAAAAATTAATAATTACTTCATTACAATTAAATTACTTCCCACCCTATTCTCCTATAAACCCATAACGCGCTCGAATAATAATTAATATAATTAATATAATTATCAATTAATCAATTAATAAAAAGTATTTACCAATTAATGATTAATTAACAATAAATTAATTATCAATACCAATAAATAAAAACTAATAATTACTTATTACAAGTAAATTACTTCCCACCCTATTCCCCTATTAACCCACAACCCACTCCTAAAAAAATACACAGTTAACATATTAACAAATTAATTATTAATAATTAATATCAAATTAATAACTAATTAATTTAAAAAAATACACATTAAACATAATTACCAATAATTTATTAATTATTATTAATCGATTTATAATTAATGGATAATTAATTAATTAACACAATTGACAAAATAAATTATTAAATACAAAATTATTAATTAATTAATTTATTAATTAATGAACTTAAATTAAATTACTTCTCACCCTATTCCCCTATAAACCCACAACCCGCTACGGAGTAAAATTACACAAAAATTAATTAACATATAAGTAATTAATTCCCAAAAATTCTTAATTAATATATTATAATTAAATTACTTCCCACCCTATTCCCCTATAAACCCACAACCCGCTACGGAACTAAAATACGCAAAAATAATTTAACATAAAAATCATTACTTTTAAAAAATTCCAACATACATTACAAACATAATATATACTTTTAACACATATACTAACACTTAAAACACTAAAAAAAAATCGATATTTTTTACAACTATATTATGACTGTCGATATTACTAACTTCGATATTATAAAAAACGATATTTCTTACCTGCATTTCGATATTCTGCACCACTATATTTTTGTAAGTCGATATTTTGGCAACTCGATATTTAAAATTCGATATTTTGGCAACTTGATATTTAAAATTCGATATTTAGACTGTTTACCAATGCCACAACCCAAAATGCTTAGATGTACTTTTTCACAGCTGTGGACCCAGATGCCTGATCACAGTGGCCAGTTCCAGTTTCAGTGCAAGTTACCCAGAAGCAACTTTATCCAGGTGATAGAAGCACAGATCTGTAATGTAATGTACCCAAACGTATAACCTAATTACCTCTAGCTGCCTTCAAGACAAAAAAATGAAAACATGCAATTTCAAAGAGATCTTCCCTACCCATGATGATGATGCTGAACCAATCCACAGAGTCCCACTTCATGCTTCCCAGGATCTGAAAATCCACATAAGGTTCTTCATGCATCACAGACACATATTCACAAAGCATGCTTTGGTGCAGCCTTACCATCAGCCATCATCTACACCACCAATGCTACAAATTGGCAACTGTCACAAATCATCACTTTATAAAACATTTAAATAAAGAAATAACCAAATATTACAGAAGAGATGTCAGGCATTTACGCTCTATCTTATGTGATAACTACTGCACAGACATCAAGCAACCAACACAATACAAAGTAAGTGTTCCATTACTAGCATAGGGTCCGGCCCACATTATAATGCCTTGACCATGTGCTTGTTGTATATATTAAAAAGACACTGTCAAAAAGGCAATGTAGCAATGGGCTGAAGGGAGGAGCTATACATGTAGTCCATCACCTGGGTGCCATTATGGATTTAGCAGAGATAGCCATAAGGACGCAGTAGTGTCCCTTTACTCCATTAGGAATAACCTGTAGACTCAGTTTAACCACACCTAAAATCTGCAAATTATCGCCATTGGTTACCTGTTTTCCAACGCAAATCCTTCAAAATGTACCTCGTGGAATTTGTGTTGGGAACACTTCAACAGTGGGGTGGTGTCTCGCAACTTGATTTCCGACTTCAGGTGGAAACACTGTTTGCACCTAAATCTGCACTTCCATTGTGCTAAGAATAAGGCTGTGATTCTATAGTCTTTAATCAGGCCATCAGGTGAACATCACAATATGTCTCAAAACCAAGGCAGGTGCCATCAAACAGAGGAACATTGTAGAATCCATATCCATATTGTTAGAGATTGTTAGTAATCAAGCCTGGGTAAAGAGTGCTGGCTTTTTTCTCTTAACTAGATGGCCTTTTAAGACCACTGTGGGAACTCAAGTAATAACTATCAATAATTACTTAACAGAGTCTATGGTAAGATGAATCTACCACCATGTCTGTCTTTTATTGCTTGCTGAATTTTAGACAGTTTTTTTCTTTTTTACAGACAGGTGCAAACATTGTGCTTCATTGAACTCAATAATTTAGAAAAATGGTCTTTTACCTTTCAGGTGCGATATAATTTAAGGCGAATATACGTGAAAGCTTTTTTAAATCTAAGTAAGTAGAAGTCCTAGGTTTGGCTCACACAGGTTTTGCATTTGGTCACGCCAGTGGCGGCGAGTGACATTAAGAAATGGTGGGGCAAGCAATTAAATTATTTTGACCCACTGACAAGCACTTTGAGGAATCAGCAAAGCCTTTAGGGTCAACGCCAAAGTTCTCCATCATGGCTCATTATAAACAGTGTTTATAATGTACTGTGACTGAGAGCTCTGGGGTTGAGGCTGAAGGCAGTGTTAGTTTCGCAGTGCCTGTCAGTGGGTCATAAAGGAAAAAATAAAATGTGTACTTACGCACTGGCTCACCTCCACCTGTCTTCGGCGTTCTTGCAGTTCATCCAGAGTGTGATCTCAGAGCCACCTCCCCTAACCAATCCAGAGGCCGCTCTCATCCTGTTAATAATGTTAAGCAGCATGAGAGAATCACCAGAATTGGTTGGAGCTCACTGGCTCAACGCTCCCTCAGGCACTGGGGGCCTGTGCCTGCTCTCCACCATGCTGTCTAAGACAGCTTGGGTTGAAGAGGTTTAAAGTGTGCATGTGAAGCTAGTCATCGCAAGACAACCAGCCAAAGTGTAATTTGCACTTTTAACTGGAGTGGGCACCACTCCTGCCCTGCTGCAAATCAGCAGCAATGGCCTGCACCGTCTTGGGCTGGGAGCAGTGAAAAATAAAATGGTAATAAATTAATTTTATTGCCATTTTATTTTTCACCTTTGCTGCGCTCACAGCAGGGGGGCGACACTCCTCCTTCCTAATGGAGGAGCCGCCGCTGGGTCACGCAAAAAAAAAGAATAGCAATGCATACCACTCTTAAATCAAACGAGGCCCACAAAAAAGAACTGCAGCGCTGGCTTGTTCATACATTCTTCATACATTTTTGTGGCTCTGACCTTACATTATTTGCTATGTCCTTTTATAATGAATTATCCAAGAAACAAATTAGCAAGCAGTTTAATTCACATGACAATCACATGAAGTATACTTAAACATTGATACTTTAATTAGATATTTATTATAGTGTTATCTTTATAAATTTTGTCAGTGTCACCTTTATTCTTGACACATAACGTCACATGATCCCAGCAGATACAATTTTGTGTTTATCGTCAAATGTTTTGTTTCGAAGAAACATCACTTTTTTGCAGCTCTACTTGGGCAAAAACATAAACCTTAAAGACTGGAACCAATAATTATTCTTTTCACGCTCTTCTTTCAGAGTTTGATGACATTCAAGGCAGAAAAAGAGCGGGAATTCATTCGCGCTGGAAGATGCATCTGAGGCTTTGGCAGTAGATGAAGGGAAATGGGATCCAGCACCCTGGGAAAGGCTGCTTCTCTGGATGAACTCTTACACACGTGCATCGGGATGTTCGGTAAGCACGTCCGCCTCATGTTCAGAACGCTCTCGAGTATGTCACGCCACTCTCTAGAGACTGAACGCTCTCGAGTACGTCACGCCACTCTCTAGAGACTTTACTTAATATAAATGTGTGCCCTTCATCTACAAAAGGTTGTCCCCAAATTATGTTTTCATACATCTGGCAGAGTGTGGAATATAGTTCACTCTGTCTATGTATCATTAACATAATACATAGTTGTGATGTGGTAAGGATGCGCGCACGCCACGTGACGGTAATAAGCTATAACTTGACAATGCGCAGTACAACCCCTCTCCGTATTTTGGGCTTTTGTCTTCTGAAAAAGGGCAAGTTGTTGCTGTTGGCTGCAAGTGAGCCTTAAAAAATTAAGGTGTGCCAGAGAAAAGTGCAAGAGGTGGATACCATAATAGTTTGGTTGTCTAGGCCATTTCTCATCCCACGTGGACTTTACTGTCTAAGGGTTGCATGAACAAGGTGGCTGTGTAGTGTTAACCATCATTTAGTCTCTTGGTGGGCTTTGACTGAAGGATTAGGGCGGTCATACTTGTTGAGGAGAGGGAGTCACAGTGCACTATTATGGTCAAGTCAGTGCTTTCTTTGTGCGCTGGCCAACATGCACACTGTTTCATGGCCTTGTCAATGCTTGTTTTGTTTATTTGCAGTTTTTGTACAACTGCAAAGTTGGGGGAGCTGTCAGCTGCTCATCAATAAAAAAAATGGACTAAAGCTAAAGTATGTTTTAGGGCAAAAAGCACATATTACCTGAGTAGCCATTGGCACTGAAGGGGACTACTTTGTGTGCAGATGTGTTCTTTGTGAAAATGCAAAATGCCATCACACACGGTGAAGTTAGCCAGTGGGTGAAGTGGACTGACCCCATGCCCTGTGGGGCATGGCTGGACGAAAACTGTGAATGACACAACAAAAGACCAATGAAGGAAGAGGGCTGGCTGAATGCCCTAATAAGTAAGTATTTCATATATGAACAAGTTTGGTAAAACCGAAGGTCTTGGCTAACAGAAGACCTAAAAAGTGGACTGTACTTGCCTTATACACACCCATGGCTACCTGGCATCCATGGCCTTCTCTGTTATCTCTCTACTGTAATTTGTGGCCATTTTCAAAAGCCTTGATGCCCTTGGACCTGTGGGCTCTTGTTGGCAGTTATTGCTGAGGATGCTGTACCTGCTGGTTCTATGTTATATTTTGTTAAGTCGATTTTTTGAGGACAACTGTTACCCTCACGTGGTATCCTGGTGCTATGACACATGCTATGGAGAGGCACTCTTTTAGTAATAGACCTTGCAATGGAAACTGGTGTCACTATCTTTTCGGGGTGGCTTTTACAGACTATTACAGATAGTGCCAGAATGCTGCTTTGACTAGTTATCCACAAACCTGAAATATAATGTCTATCTGACATATACTCTTCGGTAGATCCTTTCTTTCTTTGGTAATCCAGCAACTCCCCTTTCAGTCATCTCTGCAGAGTAATATTGCAAAATTTGAGTCAATCTGCACGCGGCACAGCGCCAGCAGCAGACTCAAAATCAGTCAATTTGACCTTGAAACAATATTGAGGAATAGATATTCAGTATTGCTTTTTAGGCCTATTGTGCATACTTCTGAATATCAAAACGTTTGGGGATTTGTCAGAACTGGAATGACTCAAAATCTGTGCTCAAGCTGATTAATTGTATCCAGAACTATCCCTTTACAAAGAGTACCAAGAGTATCCTTTTTATCCATGTTGCGGAATGTATAATTTCACCTCTTGGCCTCTTTTGCTCATTTATGTCTTACTTCTTTTCTTCTTCCTCCTTAAAAAAACAATCTTATCTACCTACACTTACCCTGGCTGCCTCTTTAACCCTCTCACTCACTTTTTCCCCCAATCTCTCTTTGTCTTTTTTCTCTGTGCTCATTCGTTCCTCTTCTAACATAAATGCTATTTCTATCATAACTTTTACTCTCTGTTTCAGTTCTTTTTCAGATCAAACTTTTATTGATCGCACAACCTCCATTAGATTGTACACTCTGGGGCATATTCTCAAGGACTTATCGCCGAGTTAGCGGCACTTTATCGCAGCCAAAGTGGCGATAGATTTATCGCCCTATTCACAAGCTGGTGCTAACAGCCAATATCGCCAGTTTTCCTGCGATAGCAGGCGCAAAAAACATCGCCACGGATGACACCGGCAACTAACGCTAATGAGATGCAGAGTAGGCGTTCCCGTGCAAAAACCCGTGACAACACCACTTCGCAACATTCTCAACGACCAGCCAGATTGGCGATAAGATCACAAAACATGCGATAAGGCGCGTTAGCACCAGGGAATTAACACCTGGCCTTTCCTGGTATTAAGTCGGACGATAACCTGCACCAGAAATGGGAGCCCAGCCCACAGCCACACCAGAAGAACAACAGATGCCATGGAGCTACTGATCTTGCAGCCGGACACCCAAGAGGGCCACAACACCCACCGCCACCACCCCGGACAAAGATATTTTAAATCAACTTTACGAAATCATGAACAAAACAATTCGCCTGATGTCGCACAAGTACAACAATTAACATTCATGTGTGGTCAGAAAAAGGAGAATCATTCATTCATCTTTGAATTTCCAAACAAATTATTTTATTCAAATTTAACTCAAAACAACTATTCGGAAGAGTCATGGCAGGTCTTCTCTGGACAATCTGTAAGACACAGCCTGCAAGACAAAATTCAAGATAAGAAGGTGTGTCATGCGCTCATCAAAGGACAGAGAGAGAGAGAAAGAGATAGAGAAAGAAAGGGAGAGAGAGAGAGAGTGAAAGAGAGGGAGAGAGAGAGAGAAAGAGAGAGAGAGAAAGGGGGAGAGAGGGAGAAGGAGAGAGAGAGAGAAACAGAGGAAGAGAGAGAGACAGTGAAAGGAAGAGAGGGAGAAGGAGAGAGAGAGTAACAGAGGAAGAGAGAGAGACAGTGAAAGGAAGAGAGGGAGAGGGAGAGAGAGTACCGACACTGCGGACCCAGGCCTCACTGCTCACCTGCTGCCACCGGTGTGTCTCCAACCACGTGCCGGTATACACTGCAGTCCACCAGGTCCCTTATCTGAAACAGAGTCCAGATTTATGAATGGCAGAGTTCATATCATTGCACACGCCATCATCGCTTGGCTGCCCCTGCGCACACAGGCTGCTGCACCCCAGCCCCTCCCGCCGCCTAGCGGTGTTTGCCCACCCCTGCGCACCCAGGCTTCACTGCTCACCTTCCGCCACCAGCGTGTCTCCAAGAGGGCCCACCACGTGCCGGTGCAAGCTCCAAGCCGGGGCCCGCGACCTTGGCAGCCTCCACATCATGCAGCCCCGCCCCGCGGGCCACCAGGTCACACACGTGATTCTGAGTGTTGATTTCGCAATGGCAGAGATCATATCAGTGCACACGGCATCATCGCAGGCTGCACACCCGCTCAGCTCTATAGGTGCCACTAACTCTGTGAACCGCGAGGCAACGCCACGTGGCGGTAGACCCGCGCTGCCCACTGGCTCAGGCCTACACTGCGGTCCAGCAGGGCTCACACAAATCCTTACCAGTCCTGACCGCCAGGACGGTGCATCATCGCAGGCTGCACACCCGCTCAGCACCTAAGGTGCCCCTACCTCAGTGCACCGAAAGCCACCGTCCCGTGGCGGTAGGCCCGTGCCGGCCGCAGTGTTTCCGGTGCCACCAACTCTGTGCAACGCAAGTCATGGACCCTTTCTGATTGAGTCTCGTGATATGCCAGGCGGACGCAGCCATGTCACCTCCGGCAGTGGGGAAGAACTGGGACACGTAGCGTCGTCGTCCCCCCCTTTATACATAAGCCAAGTGGGCTGGGTCGGCGTATGCCAGGCCAGCGTAGGGGTGTGAATAATTATCCCTGGGCTCTGGGCGTGGTTCATTTCTGGGCTGGACAGGAAACCAACTGATGCGTGTGTCTCTGTTGCAGTGTCTGCGCCACACGGCCCACAATCGACAATGTTGCAATGTTGCATGCACCCGGAGGGCGGCCGCGCACGAAGGGATTGTACAAGGAGCGCAAGGCCGCTCGGGCTCTTGGCTCATGCATGCCAACTGTGGTGTGTGTATCGCTATTGGTGCACCATAAGCCTAAGGCCTAGCCTCAATTGCAGCGCGAAAGCCACATCACATTTCCAGAATGCAAGCAGTAGTCAGACTAACATTAGGGATGAAAGCTCCTTTGTCTCAATACATAAGGCGGAAGGACATCTGCACCTCCGACCTCGGTCTTTCATGCGGCAGGCACCCCCTGAGAGAGATACCATAGCAGATGATGACGACTCCCACACTACGCACAGCGCTAATGAAAGACCAACGTATCCACACCCCACACACAGACGTTCTTGCTCGATCTTGCATGGAAGGCCCTTGACACTTACGTACACCACAACCCATACGTCCAAATGTTGCACACACATACGAATCATTGCTCCGAGCTGTGGCATATCATCCACATAACTGCCGCAGGTCAGAAGAGTGCCGGTTCTACGAGAGCCACCAACGCAATGGCAGAACATCCCGGGCACATGCACAACGCCTGTCACGTGGAACTGTACCGTGACCGAATGCTGCCTGTTAGTGTCTGATGCATTGGTCTGCATGTTGTGGCCCTTGTCTTGCCCGTACTGACACGCACATGGCAATAAAGTCTACGCAACTTCACTAGTGTTCAACTGTGATGAGTGTTGATTAGAATGACAAATCGTGTGCCTCAATGAGCATTGTCCCTACACAGGGAGGGACTGACTGACGCATTTCACTTAGGGGTGAGTCCCTATTGCCAGCTCCACCTCTGTGAGCCAGACATAGTGGTTGGGATAGTTGCTGATAGACCTGTGCTCTTACGTGTCTTCAGCAATGTGAGTATGGTGTCCATATTCTTGCCATGTGGATCAATGTGATCCATCACTACAGGCTGTGTCCACCCAGTTGAGTGTGAGTAGGTATGCGAAGAGATGTTCTGTTGTCAAATGTGATGGGGGACACTACTTTAGGCCTGCCAACGACTTTGACATTTCATACCCAGCCCTATTTCTAACATTGCGTGGGGCAAAGTTGAGGAATTGCGCGATTGTTGTTTCAGAGCAATGAGGGCACAGCTAGTGCACACATTCCCAGTCATCTCACTTCCTATGTGTGTCACGGACAAACATGTGCATTGCTTTCATTTCCCAGGGTGTACCTTTTTGGGCAATCAATGTCCTTACATTCATCCATACTTTCATACTTGATCGATTATGGACATGACACATCTGTGTGAATTTGAATGATTTATTCACATTCGGTGGAGTGTCGGAGCTGGAGCAGTACATGGCCATGCAAACCCCACATTACATTGTAGCCCAGTGGAGGGCCAGCCAGAGTCATTTAGGGATTGACAAGTACATCGGAAGAGGATGAGTACAGTCTGCAGTCTGATTGCTGTGTCATTGCTAAGCAAACAAAATATGGCAGTCCATGTCGAGGTCCAAGGTGAGTGTCGCAGAGTGTTTCGGGGGACAGTGGGAGGTGTTGTTACAGGGCATGATGCAGAGGTCAGAACCAAGCTGAAACAGGGCATATGGCGGAGAAGAATGCTACTAGCTCCTTCTTACTACAAAGGTGGAATCACCCGCATCTTCGTCCTCTATGTCATCTGTCTGACATGTGGGTGCTGATGTTTGGTCTGCAGCACTGTGTGGCACTGACACATCCGGGGCCGGAGATGTGTGTGTAGAAGTACCAGCAGCATTCATCAGCGACTGCCTTAGTGGCAGCAATGCGATGATGAGGATCTGCAGGGCATGGAAGATCCCAACAACTTTTCGCTGGTGTGCATCTGTGGCAGCCATTCTTTCCGCATGCATCCGCTCCATGTTCTCCATTATCCTCAGCATCTGTGCCAACTCTCGGCTGACATCGCTGAGGCCACTCTGACTAGACAGTTGTTCTCCTCTCAGAGTCATGACTCCAGCGATGTCGGGCATGGATTGTTGGACATCATGGAGCGAACTGTGGGTGTCCGTTAGGGAGTGTAAGTGGTCCCTGATGGGACTTAGACACCCACGTATGTCATCTAGTTTGGCTGTCATGAGGTCGAACCCCACCCGCACCTGTTAAGCCACCTCCTTCTGGCAGTCTAACACATGGCCTTGGAATGCGATGTGTTCTTCGGTGAGGTGCTGGGAACCAGCCGTGGTGGTGGGTGCTTCCTGCTGTGTGGTCTGTGCAGGGGGTGGGGTCTCCTCGATGCAGCTGGGCTGCCCTGCTCCTGGAGGTGGGTTGCCGTAGCTGTCCATGAGCTGTTGTAGGGCGTTGGTGTCGAAGGTGTGGCGGTCCTCTTCATCATCACTGATGAGTTGTCTGGTCTGCTCTGCAGGAGGTGTTGATTGTCCCTCTGCAATGTGAAGGGGAGATGCATTTTAACATTGTGTTGACATGTATGTTGACGCATTCTTCAAGTTTACATACAGACTGCATGACAATGTACATTGTGACTGTTTGGGAGGAGCTGAACATTTGATGCGGGACAGTGGACATTTGAACTACATCACGGATGTGAGGTTGTACACGTACATTATCATCTCACAGTTTCATGCTATGCCAGATGTGATTGGCCAGTTTCTACGCACAAGCAGAACCAGTTTTGTCCTCTGTTCTGTAGTGAGAGTGTTGCACTTTGTACCACATTGTCGTCAATGATGATGTGCTGGTATTGCTATGTGTGTGTGCTGCATTGTGGGAGAGTCTCCCCTGCAGCTGTGAATTTGCTGCCCCTTATCCCTTTGAGGCGGTGTGCCTTTGACTTCTGTGCTTCTACAGTGCTGAGATGTTGCAGACTTGGCTAATTTTGGCTCTAGTTCGGATTTTGGACTCTTGGGCATGGTTTATCCGCAGATGTGTTGTTGACGTCAGGGGTTGTTTGTGCACATGGATGTGTCAGAGTGTGACAAGCTCCTTTACGGATGTGTTCCACACTCAGCCACCTCAGTGTCGTGGCGTGCACCATGTCATGATAATTGGACTGCAGCCATGCTGTTCGTAATGCAGTGTCACTTGCATTGTCAGTGTGGCTCACAGACACGCAGCTTTGCTGGTTTTGACACGTGTGCATGGGTTGGTTGTGAGATTGGTGCTGTGTGGGGAGGGACCCCTTTGTGCCCATAGTGGACGGGGGTCTACTTGCTGTTTGTATGTGTGCTGCAGTGTGCCAAGGGGATCAGGGACATGATCCAGAGTCATTGTGGGTGTGCAGTGTGCTCTACTCAATTGTGCATGTGTGCCATTGTGCCCATCTCCCCCCGTCCCCAAGTCCCTGTTCGGTACTCACCCTGGTGCTGTTGTGTCAGGTCATGTCGAGCAGTGTCCAGACCCCCAACTCCTGCCACCGTCTCCCCACTGATGACTGTGGCCACCATTTCCTCCATCTCATCCAGCTCCTGGTGTTCCGCTGGACTGCCACCTCCAGTCTGCATTGCTGCCTGATGGTTGTCAGCGAGTTTCTTCTTGGTTTTGCGCTTTGCATCATTCCAGCGCCTCTTGACCTCTCCAATTTTCCTCCTCCTCACTCCGACTGCATTCACCTTGTCCAGGATGGACTGCCATATTGCATTTTTATTTGCCAATGACACGTTGGAGGTGATGAACAGTTGTTGGTGGTGTTCTATCACCTCCGTGATGATGATCCTGTTTTCCTGCGGACTGAAATCGTCTTCCTCGTCTTCTTCTTCTTGCCCTTCCGTGACCCCGAGGTCCCTGGCTGGTCCTCCTGGGGGCTTGTGGGGTTCTGGTTGTCCTCTGTACTTGCGCTGGCTTCCTCCATGGTGCTACGCAGTTTGAATTATTTTGTTTGTGTTTTTCAGTGCTTTTATAGTGCATTTTCCCGCATGACACGTGGGAATTGCAGGCCTGTCGCTGGTTATCGCTGATTTTTTTATTGCGGTTGGCTACATCGCAACTTTTTTTGCGTTTCGTGTTTTTTTGCCGTCACAGTAATTTTATCGCGGTAATTTGACGCGTTAGCGTGACACTATCGCATGGTACCGCCGTGTTGAGAATACAACGTTAACAGGGCGTTATTTTCCCGTGATAGACTGCGATGTGCAAAGTTGCGTTAAGCTAATTTTGCGATAATTATCACACGTTCTTGAGAATATCCCCCTCTGAGTTACATGGATATGTGAAAGAATGGATACCAGCATAAACACCCGTGGCATTTTGGTTAAACTCTACCAGTTTTTTGCCTCTCTGTACTTTTTTTATTTTGAATGAAAAGTTATTGTTGTATTTATATAGTTATTGTTCAATTTGAGAGGCTCAATTTCAGATAAAAATAATGTTATTGTTTGCCATTACATTTGTAATATACTAGATGATGTTTCCTGTTATCCTTTTCTGTTTTCCCCTCCCCCCTCCTTCCCTCTTTCCTTTTACTCCTCGTAAAATTATAAAGACTTTAATGGTTTATCCCTAGGATTTTAATACAGTATGTTCATTAGTAATTCATTATCAGTTTAGTTTGTATTTGTATTGCTGTATATAATGGATTAAATAAAGTCTTTTAAGCACACAAAAACTCCATACCAAATGTCTTTACGGACAGCCTGGAAGATTCTTTACGATGGAGCTGGAAGCCATACATAGATCTGCCCTGGTTTGAATATATTAACATTTCCTTCTATGTCTTTGCCTTTCCCCACCCACCTTGTACTGCTCAAGATGCAACACCAAAGGGCTATTAAACACTTGTTAAAGAAAGGAAGAAGATAACCTTGTTATACAAATGAACAAAATCATGATGACAGTGCAATACATGGGCTATGAGTTTGTCAGTGGAGGGGGTGTATTTGAAAGTTACTTCACCCGTATTTGAACTCACTCTATACCACACAGAGAGTGTATGATTCATCACTTGACCGTTAGTAAAATTGGATAAAAGCCACAACACGGATCATCCTATTCTTGTGTTGATCTAATATGTTGTCTTTAGAGAAAACACCAATTCTTCGTTGTTTTAACTCAGTTAGAGGCACGAGTATTTCGATAACAGTTTACAGCACAAGAATGACTTCACAGGAAATCACGTGCTTCAGAATTAGAATAAATAATTACATTATTTAATTAATTAATTCATCAATGCAGAACACCTTGTTGCGCCTTTTTCGATCGGGCATCAGCCAAGACATTACTGGTGAAAGCTTTGGAAGAGGATTGGTGTTGACATGCTGTCTGATATCGCAGAAGTCTATATTTTGGGAGGTACATTTGTCTTCTGACACATCCACTATATACTGATGGATTTCAAGTCTAGCATTTACCAAAACCTTTTGATTTTACTAAAATTATAAGGATAATATAATTCGGAGCGTACAGCCCGCCCTCTTCATCTATTGGTGTGTTATTGTGTTTTTCACATTTTTTCCCCAACTACAATGGAAAACAGCTTGGGGGAAACGGGCAACCCATTGAGCCATTGGCTCACTTCACTGTGTGTGACGGCGTTCTGCCCTTTCACATGGAGCACATCAACACACAAAGGGGCCGATTCCGATCTCGGCCGGTAGGGCTCCGAATCGGATTCGGCTTTACCGGATCCGATTCGGAGCCCTGTTTCCCGACCGAACCGTACGCGGGTCCGGCCGAGCGAGTACGATGCGAAATCGCCGACCGACTCGTCCGGGCGTCCCGACCGCTCCGACCGACTCGCTCCCGGCTCGAACCGCTCCGACCGACTCGCTCGGACTCGACTCGCACCACGCAATGGAGACGTTTCCCGGCCGGGTAAGTACGATGCGCGCTGCGAGCAGTCCGACCGAGCCGCGCACTCCGGCTCGTAAGAGCTGTCGGAGCCGTACTTTGGGGGTCCGTGTCGGACCCCCCTGTATGCGTAGCCGCGCGAGTCGCACACAGGGGGGACCCATGGGTCCCCCTACCTGTGCGTGTACGGCGCGAATCGCTTCGCCGCGTACCCGCTGTAGGGGGCGCCTTGTCCGACTTCGCACCCATTGAGTCAATGGGAGCCCGCGTACGCGTTGTACGACCGGCTCCCATTGACTTCAATGGGAGTCCGACCGACTCGAGTCCGATAACATACGGACGCATCGTACTCGTTCGGTCGGACTGCAAGGGTCCGATTCGGTCGGAAATCTCTCCGGGTCCGGCTCGGTCGGAGAAATTTCCGGCCCGAATCGGAATCGACCCCAAAGTAGTTGCATTCAAGGCAGGGACTACTACGGGAATGTGTGCCTTATGCAGCCAAAATATATATATTTTTTAAACTACGAGAGTCGAGCAGCTTCCTCACGACTAATGTTTTGCACAAACCATGAAAAAACAAGCACTGACAAAACCAAAATACTGGCTGCCAATGCCAGCTCTATTAGCTTTCTCAATGCTTGCTAATGATAGTTGAAAGAAATCCGTTGATGCCATCTCCTAGAGTATAAAATATCACTGAAGTGAGCGTCACCTTGTGCTTCTGCAAGATAGCATATAATACGAAAATTCGGTTTACCATCGCTATGTCTATCTGGAAAGTATGGGGCAGCTGAAGGTAATTATGACCCTCAGATTAAAATGGACAGAAAAAGATTAAATATGTGCATTCTCCTGGTGAGAACAGGTGGACGAAAAATGAGGCTGGATCGTTTTATGTCAGAAGTATTTGAATTTGCCATTGGTATTGGCAGTTCATAAAACCTGATTTGCTCTCTTGGTGTTTGAATTTTTCGAAACTGCCTGATGTGCAGCCTTTCAAACTGCGTCCGCATTCACTAAAAGTCTGATGGAGTGGCATGAGATCTGGTATTGTGTGCCTCATCTTTTTCTAGTCGAGGAAAGTCCTAGCAGTCTGTTTTTTGTATTCGTTGTCATTTTTTTCCATCTAGTTATCGAGAAGGCACTGATCGGGTCGGTGATCTTTTAACCACAACTCAATGATGGAATTAAAAAAAATGGGGGGACATGGTTTGTTTTATATGTGTTTGATTCCTTCTAATCCTTAGGAACTACAAGTACTTATCATCATCACCATTAAGTGGATACACTAAAACACATCCTATCTGCCATACGCCAGAAACCATTGCTCCTTTTACTCCATCAAGGGGGACCCATGGCAGGTTGAAAAACTTCTAATGCTATAATTGTATGGGATGAAGTGTTTAAAAAGTCACCCTTTTTCCATTTGTGGTTAATAAATGTTTCTGCTACCTCTTATCAATGCCACTAGCCATGCAGAAAACATTTTCTGAACTGGCACAGGTTGTGGGGATGCCAAGGGCTTCATTAGCAATTACTGGCAATTCACACTTTTTTGTCCTACTGAGGTTGTATTAAAAGTAAAATTCAGTGACCACCATATTAGTGCCCCGCAAGTATGATATATGACATACAAAGCCAGAAGTGCCATGCCCACTTTGCTAAGACATTCTTCGTATGCTCTCTTTTACCATGCCAACGTCTGGACATTAAGGGCCCGATTCTGATGCGGGTTGGAAAAGCTTCCCGACGAGGGCCTGATTCTGATGCGGTTAGGAAGGCCTCCTAACGGCATTTGCTCCTTCCAAATCGGATCGGGAACGTGTCTTCCCGACCGAGGGCCCAATTCAGATGCGGTTAGGAACAAATGTTCCCATTGAAGTCAATGGGAGTTCAACCAAATCGTATCTGGAAGCATCCGGATGCATCCTACTCCGCCGGTCGGACTTTCCCGATCCAAGTGGGTCAGACACCATTTCCCAACCGATTCGGTCGGGAAGCTTTTCCAACCCGCATCAGAATCGGCCCCTTAGTCTTAAAAGAAACACACATTTCAATCTAGCTTTAAGATTCCCACTTATTGTCCTGCGAACATCTGCCTGATGATGATGACCTAACATGCATTTTCAAACCTATTTACTGAAGCATGAGCCAATATTTGTTTGCACAAATTGTTCATAAATAAATCTTCATGAAGTCTGAGTCGTTACCATGGATCAAGCATGCCTATGTTCAACATCTCATGTAGATGATTCCCAATTTTACCAGAATCAACCACTCACCTATAATAATAATAATAATAATAATAAAGTACATTTATAAAGCGCAACAGCTACCTCTAACAGAGGTGTCCCGGCGCTAACGCAGACAAGCAGGCAGGAATAAAACTAGAGAGACTAGCTCTGGTTAAATAACCAGGTCAGTTTTACTGCAGGTATTTTTTATATGTTCCAATGATGATGTCTAGAAACATCCTTCTCTAATTGGTAGGAAGGACAGTATTCAAAAAATTGTAAAATACCCCTCACACACTGAAACCTGATTCAGTGTCATGCTTCATCTTGGGGTCTTCCCGCCCCTCTACGGGACGGGGCGTGCTACTACCTACGTAGACGCGGGAGCACTTAATTTAGTGATTAGTGTATATGTGTAGTGCGTGGGATCGTGAAAAAACTATATATATGTGATGATTAAAAATTCCCTGGCTAGTGGAAAAAATACACTTTATTTGCTTCCCTAGTTGAGAATAATAAAAGTGGGGAGGTGTAGATAGTGTACTTTGATGGGTCGCTTTTTACAGGGTCGACATGTTTCAGAAGCCATCCCCTTGGCTTACTTCCTCAGGACCAAAAAAGATCCCTATTGCACCTCACTGGGTGATATAATAAATGTACATATGCCTACTGGTCACACATACTCTTCCATGCACCCGAATAGGGTAGTAAACACAATATACCAATTGTATATCCTGTAATGAAACCTGAAAATGAAAAAACATTGTGGATAAACAATAGCTATTATCGTTTATCCCCTTCATATTCACATCACCATCACGTAGAAACGATAATATTGTCTGTCACTGTGATATATTTTCCGTTTCACCCAATAGGGTATTTTTAGCTATAGAAACACTCCTCTTGTTGTTTGTATCTGGTATTTTCTGAGCCCAGAATTTCATACATCCAAAGTAGTGGTTTTTAAAGGAATCCTTATGGTGTCAGCATCCGGTTCCCATGCATACAGGATCTCTATACATCTAAAAAAGGCGGCTTTATACATGCTCCTTTTGTTAACCAAGCATACATTCACACTCACGTGGAAGTAGAAATACGATATAGTTTTACAGGATTCTTGGATTTATCATATGTCCACTATGGGCGTAAATTAATCCCCTTATGTGTGCATCCGCTCTCTTACTAGGAAGTGATCCCGTGGGGTGCCGTTAAAAAAAGGGGGGTTTAATACTCATGCTCTCAGAGAGATCGTGCCGTTAAATGTTATATTTTAAAAATAATACATGCATTCGTATATTAACGTGTCCGCTCCATGAGATGCCACGAGGGGTGTAAAGGCGCCTTCACATTGATACTGTAAACGTGGGGAAACATAGATGTAAAGGCTAAGTTAAACATCGGAGTAATTTCTCCTCCGTGTGGGTCGCAGTATCTTGGGCTTTTTAAAGACATGCCCTTGTCTTACTTACATGCTGGATGCTGCTCAATCACCAAGGATTACCTTCTCGTGGCTCTCCGGGAACTCAAATGAGATTTGTGCAAGCCCCGGTTTTTAAAGGAAGGACTCTGCGTGGAAAACGCCTTCAATTGAAAGCAGCTGTAAAAGAAAAACAACTAGACCGGGAAAAACCAAAATGGCCGCCTGTAAATGGGCGAAAAAGAGTTCTTTTTGATACACTTCCTGTTGGAAGGTATTGATGGAAAAAACTATGTTGAGGATTTCTTTTGATCGTTGATATAGACAGAGAAACGCCAAAGAAAAAACTTTGTTGAGGATTTCTTTTGATCGTTGATATAAACAGAGAAACGCCAAAGAAAAAAGTTCAGAATTAGAAACCAGGGTCTAAAAGGGTCGTAAAATTAGTTGTTAAAAAATGAAAAATAAATATTATGTTTTTACATGGCTCATTTTAAAACGGGGGTTTTAGGTTGTGTATTCTCCCACAAGTGAAACAGTAATTGTTAAGACAACGTTGAAAAGAGCCTTTGTAAAATACAGTATGGCTTTCAGGGCTTGTTCGTTATGGCTATTCCTTTAGAAATCCTGCCATATGATAGCTTCTTAATTTATTAGCAGAACATCTATTAAGGGATTTTAATTGTAATCCTCAGTATTTATAGCTGATTCCAAGGAATGTCATCATTTAGCCCTTTCTCATGAGTTCTCAGACGGAACACCCAACGCTGTTCCTTTTCGAATAAATACTTCTCGTTTTGAATTTGTTCAATTATCGTCCACGAGAGATCTTCCCACTTGTGACCTTTTTCCCAAAAATGGGCTGCCATTTTGGTGGTGCTTCTTTTGCATTTTATGTTGCTTTTATGTTCCCCTATTCTTATTTTCACGGGGCGTGTGGTCATTCCTACGTACTCTAAAAGGCACGGGCAAGAAATAAGATAAACCACATTCTTTGAGTTACATGTTGTGAAATTTCTTTGGTCCCATCTCGTCCCATCTTGGAACCTTATCTCTTTGCTTTTTTTGGTTAGTTTACATACATTGCACATGCCACAAGGATGATGGCCAGAGATTGGTGGCCTTAGGGTAGTTTGCGTTTGCTGTCCGTCTTTGCTCTCTTTTGGTCTGGTGTGCACGACCAAATCTCGGATGCTTTTTCCTCTTTTGTGAGAGAAGATTGGTTTTGGTAAATTAATGCCTCCACTATTAAGGATTCGCCAATGTTTATTTACAATTTTTGTAATCCCATTCGAATGTGTGTTAAAAGTTGTTATGCATACTGGACGGTTCTCCTCCTCCTTGTGGATTTTCGGTTCCAACAGGCCTTCTCTACTATTGTTGCGCGCCCTTTTGTATGTTCTGCTAATAAATTAAGAAGCTATCATATGGCAGGATTTCTAAAGGAATAGCCATAACGAACAAGCCCTGAAAGCCATACTGTATTTTACAAAGGCTCTTTTCAATGCTGTCTTAACAATTACTGTTTCACTTGTGGGAGAATACACAACCTAAAACCCCCGTTTTAAAATGAGCCATGTAAAAACATAATATTTATTTTTCATTTGTTAACAACTAATTTTACGACCCTTTTAGACCCTGGTTTCTAATTTTGAACTTTTTTCTTTGGCGTTTCTCTGTTTATATCAACGATCAAAAGAAATCCTCAACAAAGTTTTTGCTTTGGCGTTTCTCTGTCTATATCAACGATCAAAAGAAATCCTCAACATAGTTTTTCATCAATACCTTCCAACAGGAAGTGTATCAAAAAGAACTCTTTTTTGCCCCATTTACAGGCGGCCATTTTGTTTTTTCCCGGTCTAGTTGTTTTTCTTTTACAGCTGCTTTCAATTGAAGGCGTTTTCCACGCAGAGTCCTTCCTTTAAAAACCGGGGCTTGCACAAATCTCATTTGAGTTCCCGGAGAGCCACGAGAAGGTAATCCTTGGTGATTGAGCAGCATCCAGCATGTAAGTAAGACAAGGGCATGTCTTTAAAAAGCCCAAGATACCGCGACCCACACGGAGGAGAAATTACTCCGATGTTTAACTTAGCCTTTACATCTATGTTTCCCCACGTTTACAGTATCAATGTGAAGGCGCCTTTACACCCCTCGTGGCATCTCATGGAGCGGACACGTTAATATACGAATGTATGTATTATTTTTAAAATATAACATTTAACGGCACTTCTCTCTGAGAGCATGAGTATTAAACCCCCCTTTTTTTAACGGCACCCCACGGGATCACTTCCTAGTAAGAGAGCGGATGCACACATAAGGGGATTAATTTACGCCCATAGTGGACATGTGATAAATCCAAGAATCCTGTAAAACTATATCGTATTTCTACTTCCACGTGAGTGTGAATGTATGCTTGGTTAACAAAAGGAGCATGTATAAGAGCCACCTTTTTTAGATGTATAGATATCCTGTATGCATGGGAACCGGATGCTGACACCATAAGGATTCCTTTAAAAACCACTACTTTGGATGTATGAAATTCTGGGCTCAGAAAATACCAGATACAAACAACAAGAGGAGTGTTTCTATAGCTAAAAATACCCTATTGGGTGAAACGGAAAATATATATCACAGTGACAGACAATATTATCGTTTCCACGTGATGGTGATGTGAATATGAAGGGGATAAACGATAAGAGCTATTGTTTATCCACAATGTTTTTTCATTTTCAGGTTTCATTACAGGATATACAATTGGTATATTGTGTTTACTACCCTATTCGGGTGCATGGAAGAGTATGTGTGACCAGTAGGCATATGTACATTTATTATATCACCCAGTGAGGTGCAATAGCGATCGTTTTTGGTCCTGAGGAAGTAAGCCAAGGGGATGGCTTCTGAAACATGTCGACCCTGTAGAAAGTGACCCATCAAAGTACACTATCTACACCTCCCCACTTTTATTATTCTCAGCTAGGGAAGCAAATAAAGTGTATTTTTTCCACTAGCCAGGGAATTTTTAATCATCACATATATATAGTTTTTTCACGATCCCACGCACTACACATATACACTAATCACTAAATTAAGTGCTCCCGCGTCTACGTAGGTAGTAGCACGCCCCGTCCCGTAGAGGGGCGGGAAGACCCCAATGATGAAGCATGACACTGAATCAGGTTTCAGTGTGTGAGGGGTATTTTACAATTTTTTGAATACTGTCCTTCCTACCAATTAGAGAAGGATGTTTCTAGACATCATCATTGGAACATATAAAAAACACCTGCAGTAAAACTGAATATACACTTATACACATATATATCTTTATGTAAATATTGGTAGAATCCCTTTGTTGAATTACAATACCATAAGAAGGACGATTCTACTTTTTTTCCTCTTCACTCCCCCCCTTTGATTTTTTTGATTAAATAACCAGGTCTTCAGCGCTTTCCTGAACTCAGATTCTGATTGAATTAGGCGAAGCTTGACTGGAAGAGAGTACCATAATCTACTCATAACCACTGTGAAGGATCTGCCCCCAATGCGTGCCTTTGCATATTGAGATACGCAGAGCAAGTTCTGGGAGTTCGATCTTAGCGAGCGTTGTTGAAGATAGGGACGAATACGTTTCCTAATGTAGCTGGGACAGTCGCCTCTCAGAGCCCTGAAAGCTCCCGTCAGCGATATGAATTCAATCCGTTTGGCTACAGGTAGCCAGTGGAGCTGTTTAATGTGCGGAGAGATATGATGTCTAAAAGGTACTCTTTTGATCAATCTCGCAGCCGCATTTTGCACCATCTGCAATCTCTTGATCAGATGTGCAGGCAACCCCAGGTAAAGACTATTTGCATAGTCCAGCCTCGATGTCACGAAAGAGTGAACAACGGACCTGCGGCAGCTCATCGGCAGTATGTGTAGAAATTTTCTCATGCTTTTCAGTATCCCGAAACAAGAGGCTGCCATGTGGTGTATTTGTGTTGAGAACGTCGGGTTCCCATTTTACTCCCAGGTTTTTTGCCGAGGTAGAGGGGCATGGAGGAAGACCCATTTCCTCCGGCCACCACAGCTCGGATACCGGGTAGGGTGCCTTGCCAAAAAACAAGGCCTCAGTTTTTTCTGCGTTAAGCTTTAATTTATTGTTGTGCATCCAGCTGGAGATGTCCTTCAGGTATCCCCTAAATCTAGCAAAGGAGTTTGCTGAGTGGTCCTTGAAAGAGAATACCAGTTGAGTGCCGTCCGCGTAGGAAATAGCTTTTATTTCCCATTTTGCAATAAGCGAGAAGAGGGGAGCCAGATATACGTTAAAAAGTATAGGGCTTAATGCCGATCCCTGTGGTACCCAACATCGTAAGGGTTTGGCTTCTGACTTGAAAGGGTGAAGAGTGGCCCTTTGCGTACGGTCACTAAGATAGGACTTTAGCCAAGCCAGGGCCGACCTTTCTACTCCTGCGCTTTTAAGCCTGGCAAGTAGGATAAGGTGATCCACCGTATCGAATGCGGCGGACAGGTCCAACAGCACTAGCATGGCTGAGGCTCCCGCGTCCAGCGACATACTTATAGACTCTGCCACCTCCAACAGAGCTGTCTCCGTGCTGAAGCCCGCTCGAAATCCAGACTGCGTTTCGTGTAAGATGCCGTGTCTGTCAATGAAATTGGTCAGTTGACGTTGGACCAATTTTTCCAGCATCTTCGCAGGTGAATAATTGGGGAAACAAAGTGAGGCATACAAAGTTAACAGATAAAAGAGGCAATTTTAGCAGCTCTTCGTAATAGAGGGCAAACATTCTTGCTGCTGCTGAGGCCCAGCAGGACAGCAAGTGTTACTGTTCCTGCCCAGCCTCCTAAATAGAGGGAAGTCAATGTTGGACTTTTAAAGATTGAATTTGGAGAAAAATTGCAGGGGACAGTTGATTTAAACAGACTAATGTCTTGCAATGCGAATGAAATATGATACTTAATCAGAGAAGCAGCAAGGTGTGCAAATTAAGCACATAAGCTTGAGGGATTAGCTGAAAAGTACACAGTGGATATCAGTAAAATTAGGAATGCACAGAGAAATTATAATATGGATTCAATTAAAAGAAAATATAAGAATTGGTCTTGGCGACTTTACAAACACACATTAGAGAACTAATTGGGAAAACTAAAGACTGGAGAGATTTGAAGAAGTACAGGGATAATTTGAAAAATAAAGTTACTATTAAAAAGAAGATTCAGAAGCAGTAAAGAAAACAAAGGGGTCTGTTAGTGTTACAGAACTAGAGACAGTGTCAGAATTTCTCTTGTGAGGAGTGCAAGAAGGGAACTATGTGCACGAACCTTGGACTAGAGGTGATCATTATACATTTACAACACATTTTACAAACTGAGAGAGGACCCCGACAAATGGTACAAGGAAGTTCATAGATTTAGGACAATTTCGAGAGTGCTTTGCACTGATTTGGGTACGTCATTTGAGTTTACTGTTTCAAGTGATTTATGGACTGAGTGTAAGGCTGTTGTTGCTTGGCCAACTGAGGAACCAACTAGATTTGCAACTAATAATGCTCTGTCAGATGTGGTTGCTGATATAACACTCATGGTTAGACTACATTTTCCTTCCCTCCCCGGATAACCTTAAGGTGTTAGCGCATAGGATTCTCCCAAGGGTATTGTCCGATCACTCACCAATAGAGATTGTTATGGGGCTGAATACATGCTGGCCAAATTCATATTGGGGGCTGCATGGAGGGTGGCTGAAGGATACTGAGTTTCAAGACTATGTACAAGAAGAATTACATTTCTATTTTGAAGTTAACTCCACCCCAGATATATTTCCTGTTATACTGTGGGAGGCCATTAAACCGGTCCTCAGGGGGAAAATAATTGCATTTATAGCTGACAGGAAAAGTGATAGGGAGGACGAAATTCAGCCACTGGGGGGTAAACTCAGAGAGATGGAAAGACTCTATGTCCAGATGGAGGACAATGACATCCGCCGCCTCGAGGCGGCAAGAGAGACCCTTAATCAGAAGATGCTGGGAAGAGCCAAAGCGTCCCTAATGGACTTGCAAAATAGACTGTATAAGTTCTGGTACAACATGGAAAAGCAATCCATATACTTGCAACCAAATCTTTTGAGGTAGGTTTGTTACTCAGGTATGCACACAGGCAGGCAGGGCCACTCAGGATGCACCCGAAATAGCTGAAACCTTTGCGCAATAATATGAGTGCCTGTACCAATCAATCCCGCAGAGTCTGGCGGAATCACAGAGCCCAATAGTCGCAGATTTAGTAGTACCACGGCTTGCCCCGAAGGGCAGGGCAGACCTGGATAAGCCCCTGACAGAGCAAGAGCTCCTCGCTGGATTACAGGTATGCAACCTTGGAAATACCAGGTCCAAATAGCTTCTCCATGCAATTCCTGAAAAGGTTTGCATGTACTCTGGTTCCACACCTTCACACTTCGTTAATAGGCGCCATAAAAGAGGCCCTCCTCCCAGCTGATATCCGTGGTGCCACAGTGGTGGTTCTCCCCAAACAGACTGACCACTTATGGAGTTTGCATCCTACAGACTGACCTCCTCGCTTAACGTGGAGGCAAAGCTATTGATGAAGGCCCTTGCAAACTGCCTGGTCCCACGGATAAGGTCTTTGGTACACTACGACCAGATCGGATTTATGCCTTCCAGGGGCACCAGGCACCACCTCAGGAAGCTGAATGTGGTATTAGCCCACCTGAACAAGGTCTCGGATCCCATGGCCCTCATGCATTGGACTTTGAGAATGCCTTAGATTGTGTCAAATGGCCTTTTCTTCGTGCACTTTTGGAGAGAATGAATTTCAGCCCCAGCTGAAATACACTTTATACAATTTTATACACTGAGCTATGGGTAGAGTCAGGGTCAGTGGTACCCTGTCTCATCAGTTTCCCAGCAGCAGGGGCACCCGGCAGGATTGTCCCCTCTCTTCACTTTTATTCACCCTGGTAATAGAACCCCATGCAGATTGGATCAGGAGGAATTCCCCAAATCTGGGGACTGAGGTGGGGAGGAGATGAGGAAGATCGAATCTCCATGTACGCTGATGATGTACTGTTATATATCGAGGACCCAAACCGATCGCGCACCTGATGCACAGGTTAGAGATCTATGGAGAGGCAGTTGGCCTGAGAGTGAACTAGGGCAAGTCAGCCATAATTCCACTAGTGGGCACCCCTCCGGAGCTACCCTTGGCATCCCAACAGCTTTAATATTTGCCAGGGTAATTTAAATATCTGGGGAAGTACATAAACAGGGACCTTGGGGACTTCTGGGATAGCAATATTACTCCTCCCCTTCAGAAAATCAAGAGACATCAGGGCAAGTGGAGCAATCTCCCCTGAATATGATGAGGTGCATTGCACTCTTTAAAATGGTGGCACTGCGACATTTGCTCTATGTCTACAGAACATTTCCCTTCAATGTCCCCTCGCGCTGGTTCACTGAGCCGTAGACCAGTCTTAACACCTGCATTTGGGGGGAGTCGGCACCACGAGTCTTCTACATGAAGTGCATTCAGCATCCTTACGATGACTGCCTGGGGTCAGTGGACCTGAAATTATATTGTTTGGTGGCTCAGTTGCTTCTGATAAATGATCGGATATTTGGGGAACGATGTGACCCGGCCACAATACTTAAATGCACTGCCCTAACAGGGAAAGCCCCATGGTCCCGGCTATATGGGGAGGCCCTCCCTCCAGGTCTTCCGGTGTTCATGGCTATTCCTATCCATTGCTGAAGATGGGCACTAAGGTGGATCGGGTGCAATAGAGTGCTCACCAAGGAAACACCATTATGGTTGGGCAAATGGCTTTCGAAATCAGTGGGACTCCAAGGCATCCAGAAATGGGATAGGCTAGGAATTTCCAATCTAGGGGACGCTGGCAGTTTGATCACATGATGTCCTACGAAGAACTAGCAGCCAAATATGATTTGCATAAATAAACATTATTTGTTTATTTACAACTTCAGCAAATGTTAGACTAATACAAGCTGAGGGCCAATTCGCTCCCAGAGTATAGCCCCCTAGATGCCAGGTTTATGAAGGCAGCTATAGAGGGGAAAGGCATCTCTGGATTTTACCGGTTGCTAGTGTGCAACACCCCTGATCTGCTGATCAGACTTAAAGATCAGTGGGAATCTGATCTGGGGCTCCTGGAAGAAGAAGTGTGAATGGAGGCTAAAATGTCGGCTTGGTAGCTAGTGATCCAGGCTTGGCTGTGATTGATTCAATTTAAGTTTATTTTCATTGGATATACTATACCCCAGTGAGATTGTGGAAAATGGACTTGAGGAGCAGGCCCGACTGCCCCTGCTGTGGAAATGGCAGTGGCACGCTAATACACATGGTTTGGGAATGCTGGGTAATGTTGTCCTACTTGGACATTTCATTTACTTGAAACAGTGATCGGCATCCCAGTAGAGTGGGATCCCAAACTGGCTATCCTGGGTGTGCTCTATGGGGGGTGGGAATTGGGTGCAGAAGCTATTGGTTGGAACTGAGTGTATGCTTGCAAAACAGGACATCGTGGGTCATTGGAAATCCAGTGTGGCCCAACTGAGGGCAAAATGTTTAACAGGGATAGACTATAGCTCACTGGCCGAAGAGACAGTATACAAATCCAGAGGCTGCCCCAGCTAATACCTTACAACCTGGGGACAATGGAGGTAACAACACAATATTCTGTGACTTATATCCATGATTGGCAGCCACACCAGTGATAGGGTGGGTCATTATACTGGAGACCGGGGTGTCGAGAGCAGCGAGCTGCATTCCGATGACTTATGTTGTAAAACTGGGAAGATTGCAGTCGAAAGGGGAGGGAACATGTGCTGGTGTCGTAACAATATGTTTTTTTCACTGTTTTGTTCTTGATTTCAAATGCATAATAAAAATATGTTTTTTTTTTAAAAAAAGGGTGTGGTGCTGACAAATATAGAGCAGTGGTAGAGCATTTGAAAAAGTAGGTGCTAAAGAATGAAGTGAACCGGGCAAAGATCCTGAGAGGTACACAAGAGCCAAAGAAGTCGGTGATGCACAGCATGAGAAGCTTATGCATATTCCTAGAAAGCACAGCTGAGTTAAAAATCCTAAAAAGGAAGGTGTCAGCTGCTTTGTATCAGCTTTCGTTATGGTTTTGCATCCTGAACTTTGCATATTCAACATGTGATGTGTTTGCAGACTAAGGGTATTGATGAGATCCTGAAATATGCTGTGAGGATTGTGGTGACAAGTTTGACAAGTTTAAGTTTATTTGATTTAGTTCTCAACTGAGAACAACAAAAATTTTACTTATAAAATTTACATTTAAATAGTAAAATTATCATTCTAATACAAAGTTAAAAATGATTTTAAAAATTTGAACATATTAATACACACAAATTAATTAGGCGGTTCCTTACAAAGAAGAATCAGATTCTGAACAGTGTTAATTTTGCATTTTGTTCTAATTGGTTTTAAGAATCTTTTCCTAGCCTCTGCGACAATCACGTTTGGGCAAGCTAATAACACATGTTCTAAATCTTGCGCTCCGCCTTTACATAGGTCACAAAGACTAGACGCCTTTTCATTTGGATACCACTTATATGTGAATGATTTCAAAGGCAGCATCCCTAGTCGGAGTAATAAAATACTTCGCCTGACTCCGTGTTTTAAGTTAAAAGAGATATACTGTTGCGTTTTCTTGAATACAATAGTTTCCGCATATTGCTTATACAAAGATAGTTTGGTGCAGTGTTGGATATCAAGATACATACTTAACCTTGGCGTTAAATGTTTAAAAAAAAGTTTCAGATGTGCTGGTGACCATGATTTTAACATGTCGAGGGTAACCTTAGATAGTTTAAAAGCGGTAGAGACATTTTTACAAAATACATAATTCGAAAGGTCTTGCTCAAATGTTTCTATTTTTAGTAGGAATCGTAAAGTTCCCTGATCCGCATGAACAAGGTTATATGCCCATCTTATTATATTAGCGATCCCTCTTGCAAAAGAGCTGACTAATGAAAGTTCGAGACGAAGAGCTTGTACCGGCACAGCTTGTGACGTCTTGGTCAGTTTCCGGAGGGCTTTCCCTTCTCTCAGGTCGAGTTGTTTCCATTGGCTTATTGGAATATATTCTATGGCGTATGATAATACCGCTGGAATCTTTGAGCTATATACTTGTAGAAGTGATGAAAAATGTCTTTGTCCAGTGGAGGAGTAAAGTCGTTGGAGGGCCCCTAGGTGGACATCAGCCTTACGGCCCAGGTTTAGTAAGTGGGGCAAGTTTTGCAACGATTGTGAAAAGATTCTCCCTAAATATGTATACTCCTTTACTATTTCCAGCGGTTTTCCCCCTAGAGACCAATTGTAATTAACATATTGCTTCCTTCCTGTAAACGGGACGATTTTTGTTTTAGTGACATTAGGTATTAAATAGTTTTCTTCCGTATACTTAGTGAGTGCCTGCAGATTCCTTTGCAGACCGAAAGGAGTCAGATCTAGAATGACTACGTCGTCTGCGTACATCAGAGTATGGATTTTATAAAATGCAATTTTAGGTGGAAAATTATTGACCTGATTAAGTCTTTCCGGCAAATCACTTAGGTATAGAGAGAACAGTAAGGGAGCAAGAAGGCACCCTTGCCGCAGACCATTAGGGGTAGGTATTGGGCTGGTAAGACTCTTCTCCCTCCCCATTTGGACTTGACACCATGTCCCTGAGTACAATGATATTATTAATTGTAGGAGATTATCCGGAATTCCCATTCTTTGGAGTTTTTTCCATAGCATGTCTCTGTCTACCCTGTCAAATGCAGTCGTAAAATCGACAAAGACTGCATAGACTACCTGGGATTTTTTAATGACATATTTGTCCATTATCGTTTGTAGCACTGCTATATTGTCGGTGACCGAGTGTTTAGATATGAACCCGGCTTGATTTACCGGAATTGCTCCAGATGAAAATGCCCACTCTTTAAGATGATCTAAAACAGCTGCTGCAAATATCTTCCCAGTTGCGTCTAGAAGAGCGATCTGCCGATAATTACAGGGCGACAGTCTTGATCCCTTCTTGTGTATTGGGATAATGATACTCCCTTTCCAGGACTTTGGGATTTCCCCTGTTTCGAATATGTAGAAAAAAAGGCTGGCTAAAAACTTGCTCCACTCGTTAGGGTTACTTTTAAGGACCTTGATGGGAATTTGGTCTGGTCCCATTGTTGCCGATGATCTTGCCTTTTTTATGTATCCTTCGATTTGGAGAGGCGATGGAGCCTCTTTACCCGTACCTTCTTCCCTTCCACTCTTGGTTTGCAATAGTGTCTTGCTTTCTGTCTTTTCATTTGTTTTGTATAAGTTAGTTAAATATATTTCCCATTCCGATGGCGGGACTGGATTTGCTTGCAGTAATTTTTTTGTACCCATCTCAGTAGCAATTATATTCCAATAGGAGCGTTTATCTTTTTGTTTTGCTGCTGTTTGTAGGTCCACCCATTTTTTGTCCTGTATCTTTTTTTTCTTTTTTTCTGTATCTCTCCTTCGACGGTTTTTTAGTTTGTTGATTTCATGTTTTCTTATTTCAGAAAATTGAAGAAATTGTGCCCTTATTAATTTGTTTAATTCAATTGACTGTATATCTGGGCTCCGTCTGTTATTTTTCCGTTGTTTTAACATTCGTTGTTGTGACATTTTCTGCATAAGTTGAGTCAGATAAATGACTACAGCCTCAAAGTTTGTTATTGGATGTGTTGAATGAGTAGTCTGTAAAGGTTGTTCCATCTCTATTATTTGTATAATTTTGTTAAACGATCTAGGATTCCACAGCAGCCGCCCTTGGGCCTGATTTACCAGTACTGTACGTTCCACTTCTGTGATATGTCCAGGAGATGTTGGTTTTAGTCTTAAGTCTGTTTTTAAATGTAATATTGCATGGTCACTTCCTTTCTCGAACTTGGTGTTTAACTGTAAGGCGGATCCGAACATGTCTAGACTACAAATCATGTAATCAAGAATCGAGGAATTGTGGTTGCCTTTTCTTGTATAGGAGGCGGGAATATCTCCTTCTATATTACCATTTAATATTACTCCGTTCAGGATAGGAAGTGATGATAATAAAATGTTCCCTCTTTTGTCAGCTTTGCTTCCTATTGGAAATTGTGGGATAGGTATTGCCAGAGCTTCTTCTTTTTCTCCATACTCCCATTTTTCCAATATATCGTCAGATATTTGCCCATTGAAGTCGCCTACTAGGAGAACAGACGGAAAATCTTGGTCTTCTACCACCTTTTCGATACCCTCGAATATTTCTATCGCTAATGCATCCATTTTAGATCTCGGGGGAATATAGACATTAAAAATGAGCAACTTGTTTAAGCTTTCCCTCCGTTCCGTCCCTAGTTTGATCTTGATGCATTGGATGTTCTTTGAGCTCATAGGGAAGATTTCTTGATCCCAGAAATATTCTTCGGACAGGAGAATTGCTATCCCTCCTTTAGCATGTCCTCGGACGACCGGTTCTGCTGGAATATCGTATACTAAGTAGTCGGGATGGTCAAACGTTAAGGTTGCCCAGGTCTCTTGTAAGGCCATGATTCCCGGTCTTTCCTCTGTAATTATTGCTAGTTTCTCCTGGGTTTTCCCAGCTATATTCCAGGAGGAAATAGTCAGACAATTGTTAAAAAGAGCACTTGTTTTCCTGTCCCTGTTTATTGCTATTTAAATTCTCTGCTATCCATGCCCATGTATTTTCAGTGGCTTTATTTTCCTTCTTTTGTATATTTTTGGTCCAGCTTCTCCTTATTCCGTTCGTAATCGAGACTGTTATATTTTCTTTGTTGAAATTTAAGGGACTGCTTGTGCAATTTTGACTTTTGCGAAGGTACTGACTTATCATTATGGCGGTTTCTTCTGTTTTTTCATTTTTATCTTTTACTGTGACCAAGTCGAATCCATTTTTGTGTAAAGTCTCGCTTTCTTTAATATAATTCCCGGGATTATAGGCGACCAAAATTCTACGACAGCTGTTGTGGTTTTAGTTCTTTCTGGAAAAGATACTAATTTTATTTCATTTCTTGCTAGTGACTGTAGCGGTTGAATTCTTTGAAGTAGGTTTATTATTCTCTCTCTGTTTAGGGGATCTTCGCCCGAGGGGAATAGGTCCGTAATTTCCACACTGCATGGTAAGATCTTCAGCTTCTTAGCAGATGTATTCCCTGTCGATTGATCCTGTAGATGGATGTCCTTTTGTTCCAGCGATTGACTTATAGTCGTTATAGGTTCGAAACTTAGAGCAGTAGGGTTAAGATGAGTGGATTTTGCCCTTTGCTTTTTAAATGAAGAAGTCTGATCTTTTTTTATCGTGGTTGATTTTAGTTCTTGATCATCCTCTTTTCCTGAGGTCATAAAATCGGGGCTAGAGTTTTTGGAAACCTTGTCTTCCGGCTCTTCTGTTTTGCGAACCTTCTTGTTGCCCTTCTCTTTGCACGTTTCCGACTGATTTTATTTAGTCTCCTCTCTTTTCTTAAGGTTTCTAGGGTGGGGAGACTACGGGCTTGTTTATAGGTGATTCTGTTGCTTTTTGTTTGGTCGCTGGAGTGGATCTCAAATTTGGTAAGGTTTTGGATTTTTGTTTGGTGAAGATTGGATAATATGCAATACTTGGCAATTTAGTTTCGGTCACTTTTGAGTCCTTAAAAAGTTTCCTTAAAGAATAAATTTGTATATTTTTTTCCTTATTTGTTTTTTGTTTACTCCTTCCTGTTTGAGTTGCTGTTTCTTTCTTTGATGTAGTGTCTTCTACTATTGATGAAAGGGCTTTTGATTTGAGACAGTTTTCCTCTGTTTGTTTTTCTTCTTTTCCTGCAGGTGATTGTATTTTTGTTTGTTGTTTCCTCCTTTTTTTTTCTACTAAATATTTTAACATCCTAACTGGGTATCCAGCATTTGATCAGAGTTTTCCAGAATGTTTCCTAAATGGGAGAGGATTGATTCCAAAATTCTTTGGAGTGTGGATAGGGCTTTAGCCACCGATGTGTATTCTTTAGAGGGGTCTATAGATTTTAAAAATAAAAAGTCTGGTGAGTGAGAAAGAGACCCTTCTGGGTCAAATGACTTTTGGGGTGTGCTGTTATGGATTTTTGGCAGCTCCTTTTGTGGGTCCAGACTAAACACAAGGTCCTTAATACTGATATCTGGGCAAGTGATATCAAATTCAATAATTTGTCGGGTTTGTTGTGCTTCTGATTTTAATATTTCCATGTTTATAGATTTGCTGTTTAGCTCTTCCACACTTTTAGAGTTTCTATTTGAAGTTTCCTCGCATCCTGTTTGCTCTTGGGTGGAGTTGTTAGAGACCTCCCCTTTCTTTTCAGTTTCTTTCACTAGTTCTTTTTCGTGTTTACATTGTGTTTCCTCCTGCTCCTTTGTATTTTGTTTTGTAAAAAATTTAGTTATTCCATAATTTGAATCAGCTTTTCCTAAGTGTGCCATCCTTCCAGCGCTCCTTCTTATTGCTTGCTCTGTTCCCAATCTTTTCATAAAGATTGTTCGCGATCTCAGTTTTTTATATGCCATATTGCATCGCAAGTTCTGTCTATGTCTCTTGCGCACACCGCCAACTGTGGGTGAGAAATAGAGATATGGCGGAGAGCAAGGTGGAATAGTCAGAAAGCAAGGCTCTCCTGGCGATCGCTCGCCGCACCCAATCTAGTTGGGTCACTTCCGCAAGGTCGCCTGGGGACTCACTCTGCAGTCACTACTGATAGCAACCGCTCTCTGCTCTCGCTCCAAGGTGATGTGTTGAGAAAGAGTACCTTCTACCTTCGCTTCACTCCTCTCCCCTCTATAATTTTTTCTTTGATCGGTTAGGTCTGTGTCCGCGTGTTCTTCCCAGTCCTCTTCCCAGTCCTCGCAGTCCTTTATAGGGGAGATGGAAAGCAAATGGCAAGTTCCTAGGGGAATAAGTCTAAACACTCCGCCTTTCAGTTCGTGTTCTTCGTTCGCTTTGTCCCCTGTTCACTTCACCATTAGCATTGTAAGATTAAGGCTGCAGCCTCTGCACGATCTCTGTACCACTAGAGGCCCTTCTGGAGTGCTAGGGGAAGGTCAAAACTTTACTCCATCTTTTCTGTCCTCAACACAGGTCAGCCCGACCGGTAGATTTTCCTTTCTTTGGTCCCCCGGGGCTTTTCCTTGACCACCCTCTATTTTCTCTCCTCCTGCTGCTTTCGCCTCTCAGCGGGACTCCGCCTCACACCACTCGCTTCATGCGTGCGCGGCGGCCCGACCTTGGCTCTCTGTTTGTTATGCTTGTTGTGCTCCCTGCTGTAGCACTGTAGCACTCTACCTGCTTTGTCCCACCAGCCCTATAGTGCACCGCAGCTCGCTGCGGCAACTTGCCTGGGGTGCACGTACCGCTCCCGGTTCGCCTCTCGCCCCCTGGGTCAGATCTCCGGGGCTCTAGGCGTCGGGTGCGTCGAATGCTTCCTCAGGCCCAGCTTGGTGGGGGTCCTATGCGAGGCTGTCGGGATAATCTGAGCAGTTGGGACAATCCACGAGGGGGCAGGGGGCTGTTAGAGCGGCTGGAGCGTTTCTTAGAGGATTGTGGTGTATTATATGGTATGGTACAACCATACCATATAGTAATACACTCGCAAAACGGTCTTGGGTCGAGTCAGGCTCATTGTAAAACCTCTAGCTCACCCCTGTGTTACGGTGGCTTCAAGTAGCAAGGCTTAAACAAAGGAACTAGTGTAAGCATTTGGAAGCACCAGACAATGAAACAAGAAAGTCACACAACACAAAAGAAATGTGACACCAATTTATAAAAATAGATTACAAATGTTTAGACACCAAGATGAGCAAAATCCACCGGAGGGTTCCGGAGATGTAGATTTTTAGGTAAAACATACATCTCAGCTTTTTATTCCAAAGTGCAAACAAGTTTTTGGTAACCGTAAAGTTTTAAAAACTTTTGAAAAGTTTGAAACAGTTGTGTTCTACTACGCCTCCCTGAGTGGGGTGACCAAATCTGGCAGGTAGAACGTCAGGGGGGACAATAAGGAGTAGTTGGACAGTTACCTGGTCACCAAAGCAGTCTCAAGTCCAGCTCCATGCTTGAATTCAATGGAGTGGTCCTGATGCTGGGGATGCAGGATGCTGAGGATGCTGAAAGATACTTTGGGTGCTGTGCGGTGCCCTTGAGGTTATTCCTCGTTCCATCGGTAAGGTGGGGCAACTTTGGCCAGAGATGTCGATGTCCCTTGAAGTCCTCTTTGAGCCAGTAGAAGTCCAGCTGCGGCTGAGCTACAGATCTCCGTACATTGTGGGTCCAGCAGTATCCTTTATGAAGGCTGTTGTCTGTCTTTGGTGATCAATCTGGACTCCGATGGAACACACAGGTACAGCAGACTCGGGTGCAACTTTTGGCCTTCGCGGATTGGTCCTTTTAGGTTGCCCTGCGGTAGTCAGCAGTGATTCGAAGAATGTGGCTACTGACTTGCCGGAGTGGGCTTATTCAGCATTGATGGCCCTGGTGCTGGTTCCAGGTGGTCAGACGACTGACCCTTGGAGTCACTTTTGTAATCTAGGGCTCAGGAGTGACTTTTCCATGAGCCAGGAGCTATAGGAGTCAGAGTGCTCTCTTTGCTAGCCCAAGATGCAGCAGGTCTAATCCAGCAGATGGTGAAGCCTCACTGATCAGGACCAGGGGTTAGCTGGGCAGTTCATCTTTGATCCTTTCTCCAGTTCCGCTGTGAAATGAGGTGAAGGGTGCCAAGGGCGCCATATTTATGCCTTGGGGGGAGGATGTGGTCACAAGACAATAGGCTACCAGGATTCCTCCCGCCCTGTGATGACTTCTGGCTATGTGCAGCATCTAACAATCCCAGAGTACACTATTCTGCCCACTCTCAATATGTCTGAACCCTTCCTTGGATGTTAGGAGCCTGGTAGCCCACACTAGAGGTGTGGCTTCCTGTGATCTACACATTCACGGGAAAACTGGTTTAGGCGCTGGTCTCCCGTCTCTGGTCCCACTGCCAGCCTGGCTACCTGAACAAATGGGTAGCCCTTCAGGAGTGTGATTGACATTTGCCCACCAAACGTGGCTTCACCTTTGAAGCTCCCCTTTTGGGCCAACTCCCTGAGAGGCTTCCTGAAAAGGGGAGGCAACACCTACCTCTGTAGCAGGCTACTATTGTTCCCGAGCCTGGGAGTCATTCACACTCATCCACTGGAGGACATAAGGCTGTCTGGTGGCCAGCAACCATGAGAGGCCACTGAACAAACTGGGCAACAGAGTGGCAACTTTTCAAAATTTGTCTTTCTTTAAAAATGACATTAAATTTGACTTTGGCATCAAATTGGGTCTAATGCCACAATTTTTTTGATACCTTGAAGTGTTGTGCAGTTCCTAAGATACATTGGATTTGCATGTTTAGACAACAGAATCTAAGGGATTGGTGTCTAGACTGATCCCAGACACACCCAAAGGAAATATTAGCTTTTAGACCAGCTAGTTCATAGTGCCATAATAAGCCCCCTAACCTTACCAAGGAGCGAATAGTTTCTGGCAACTATCGAACATAACAACCCTTGATCTTGCAGGGATCGTGGAAACAGTGCAGTACTTTTCACTCAGTCAATCGTGCTCACTTAGTCTCAAAGAGATACACAGAATAAACGATGGGGACGTTTTCAATAAGCATTTATTGAACAAGTGTCATTCTTGTATAAAACATATTTGCTGCGACAACCATTAGACAGAAACAAATGTATAAGATTACAAGCACCAACAGAGTAAATAAGAGGTCAAATTCTAATATGGTGCTAAAAGTGTGAATCTAGGCAGGCATATATATGCATGACAGTAATCAAGCGAACTCCTACGATGCAAACCCTACCTAAGTGTACATATGTGTACCTAGCATGTATGTGGGTATAAAACCAAGAATCCCCTAGGAAAGAACCGACCCCATTACCTGATGGGAGAGAACGAAGGACCCCGTCTTGGTCTCGAGTTAGACACCCCGCAAGGGATGTCAGACCGCTGCGTGTTGTAGCTTCTGCAGGCCGGGACCTCAGCATCTTGTGTCAGCGTGGAAGCTTCTCCTCTGTCTATCTAGTGTTTGTATGGTTCTTTTACACCATAAAGATAGCCTCGGGGTTCCTAACACAATCGATATGTTGTGAGTACAATTATGTAAATGAGCCTAAATCAATACCTGCAATTATGCAAAGTAGTTCTTTCACCCTGGGAGGAAGATGACCATGACTTTTATACAGAGTATGTTAATCCTGTTATGTACGCCATGTGCATGGACTTTTCTAAGAATCCTCATGCATAATAAATTAGGCTAGTTTCAAGGAAACCGATCAACATTTTTTCAGCACATAACTGGGTAAAAGGTCAGTGCTAGAACTGTTATGCAGAGCAAGGTAGAACAAATGTAGGTGAAAGGTTGTGTAGCTACTTAGGCCTAGATTGGGGTACATTGGGGTACATAACACCCGCTCCTCATCCGAAGGTCGATAAGGTGAATTGATGCTAAGCTATGCCTGTTTAAAAAAGCATAAACACATTGTCATAAAACCAGTGTCTAAAAACATGGTATATGTAAAAAATGATGCTATTAAAATTAAAAAAGCTCTATAAGTCCGCTAAAATAGTCAATATACTGTTAGATCAACTGAGCACATCGAAAGCCATGGTGCTCAGTAAGAGCAGAAAAATTTGGCATTCCAATTTGGCTTGTTTAGGAAAAAGGGCTGAATTGTTCCCATCACACGGAGAGCCAAATGTTTATGTGTCCTACGTGGGAGACGCAACATCACTGTCGCTCACATTCACAGACGACGGTCCCTGTAACACCTCTTGTATCAGGTCAATGGAGCAAAGGTGATCATCTTCAGTTCCCACCGCAGCCACCCAGGGAACACTCGATACCTGTGAACCTGTGTACCCATTTAGTAGTCCCATTCAAAAGTTAGCCGGAATGAGAGGTCATCCAGTAACTCTGTGTTAGCCAATTGGGCTACTAACTTTTCCACAGCAAACACGTCAATTTGGAAGTTTTGCTGTTAGGACATGTTAAAAGTACATGCCTTACTTAATAATATAGCACACCCTGCCTTAGGGCTCCATAGGCCTTCCTTATGGGAGACTTACATATATTGTTAAGGGGAATGGGGGCTTAGCCATTGGTTTAATGGCAAAGTAAAACTAGCAGGCTAGGAGCCATTTTGTACTTTGTCACACACAGGATAGCACAACCAGTGCTGCAGCCCCGGGGGGACACGCTGTCTTACATGCCCTGGGTACCCTTGTTACCAAATATTAGAGACTTATGAGTAAGTCAGCTTATGCTAATTGAGGATAACCTATTCCACATACAGTTTGTAATGGGCTAGAACACTGGCACTGAGGGTAAACATTGTTTACAACGATGTTTACACATCACATGCCATTACAACGCAGTCATTACGACCATGTTGTTACATCGCATGCCATTACAATGCAAGCCGTTACAACGACTTGCTGTAGGGGGCAGAAGGTGTTGGGTTTAAAATCCAACACCTTCCCTACTGTTGCACAGACTGGAATTGGAATAGTAAATTATACTATTCCAACATCCAGCGCCCCCCTACAGCAAGTCGTTGTAATGACTTGCGTTGTAATGGTCTGCGATGTAACAACGTGGTTGTTGTAATTACCGCGTTGTAATGGCATGCGTTCTATACACTTGCGTTGTAACGTGGCCTATTCGCACTGAGGTCTGGTTAGCAGGGCTCTGTGCATTCTCAGAGTCAAAAAACCAGCTGCATCAGTCCAAAACTCCAGGGGTGATCATGCAAAAAGAGGCATTTCCTTTCATATGTAAATTAGTGATTGGTTTGACACGACACAGAAAAAGATTAAAGAGAAGTTGATGATTGCCAACACAAATCCAGTTCAGAAAAGTGGCAGGATATAGATGATGGGTTCTGATTTGGATGTTATGCCGCCTGATATTTAGAGTACATCTCATTCAAGGTGTAAGAATGGGAAATGAGATGATGCGGATATAAAGTCATGGTAAAGGAGTTATGAATAATTGTGGTGTAAAGCAAATATTAATTTTCCGAAGAGCATTGCTTGTCATTTCTGTGGCACTGGAAGCACTAGTGTAGACAGAATCAATACCGAATCCAGATTGATTTTGTTCCCCAGATGCAGAAAAATGTGAATCAGATGCAGACCCAGTCAGTGACCCTAGCTAAACCAGCTCCTGTGCATAATGTGCAAAATCAAAGGCAATTTCATATGAATATGCCTCTAGCACCACTGCTGCAGCAAAGCATGAGAAACAAAATGTCTTACAGTTCAGGGTACAAGCAGAATCCATTGATTCTGAATAATGATTTTCCTCTGTGCTCCCAGGAGACTAATTCCCAAAGTTGGTGCCTGAGGGAGGAGGAGGATTGCATGTTTGGTGCAGTCCTGGAGATAGACCAGAGTGACCCTTACGTAGATGGTGAGGTGAAAACCCACCCCATATCATTTCTGATATACACTGGTGCTACCACTCTATGGTTAGATCTGTGGAGGTTCCAAACGCACCCCTCTAAGGAAGAGAAGTCCAGGTTGTAGGCATCAGCAGTAAGCAAATTGATAACCATGTTATAGCAGATGTTCCTTTTGAAATATGCCTAACAATCTCCATTAAGATGGATTGAACTCATTTTAAAAATGAGACTCTTAACTTGATCTGTACCGCTCTCCTGATTAATCAAAGGTTCCATGTAGATATCATCCTCAATATTCTGGCTGAGTGGAGAAGATGACTGGAGCCATCAAAATGAAAGTGGCTACAATATGCACATCCATTAGTCTGAAATGGCCAGATGCTCTTGTTCTGATGAACATTAGAAGTACCCCTGACAAAAAGACTGGTCTCTCCCCCATGAAGTGCTAATGAGCAGCGCAGCACTATGCAATTGAACTACATTCCTTTAGCTTCACTTGTTTCAATAACTGATGACATTATACTAGATTACTGCAAAGGTCTGGCTGATGTAGTAACATTTGTTTTTAATCAGGTGAATTTGGCAACAGCACAGTCAAAAGAAACTCAGTTTCATCCATTGCAGCCAGGTGTCTGGATCCTCGTAAAGACACATGTTCATAAAAACTGCCTTGAGCAACTTTGGAAGGGTCCTTACCAGGTTGTGCTCGTGATTAACATTGCTGTGAAGTGTGCCGGAGTCCCTAAGTGGATTCACACTGCTCACACAGGAATAGTGAAGGTAGCGGATAAAAAAGTGCTGGAATCAACCACTGATTCACAGAGTGAAGCTAAAGTTCACAGCGTGGTTCCAGAGGGTGGTAGAACATTTTTTGAAACTGGTGAAGTTAATTAAAGTGAAGGTGAAGATCTGGGTGAAGGTACCAGTGGTGGCCAGTTTTAAATTGAGGATCAGAGTGAAGAGCTGTTGCAAAGTCATGAGTGACAGCAAGAAGAATAGTCTCTGATCCATCCACTGAACGGCTCCAGTGGAACATTCTAGTCTTGAGAATTCCCAGAGGGAGAAAGTGGTACACAGTGAGTTTAGTTGCTGATCGAAGCACAAGTTCATCATTGAGTGAAGAAGATTCAGCAGTAGTCACAAATGAAGATGCAAGAACTGAAACACCCAATGCAGTGAAAAGAGCCTGAAAGAGAAAACACATCCATAATGAAAGGCTACAATTGATCAAGGAAGAACTAGAAGTAGTTGAAATCAACAGTGAGAATAAATTGCCTGTTGCTAAAAGACCAGCAAGAAAGAGAATTTCAAGCAGAAAGTACACTTCACCTGAATGGGCGTCTCTTGCATCTGTGTCTGAAGAAGAAGAGCTAGATACAGAAATCTATAGTCCAATAAACTGTTGCCAATTCATCTTTGGAAATGAGTTGGAAGAAGAAGAGCCATCTTGAACTTTTGAGAATCCTGACAGCAGTGAAATAACTATGACTTTTGCAAAGAAACCACATGAAGAAATAAAGCTTGTAGATTGAGAGTATGGACTGAAAAAAGAGAGTTTAACTTTGAAGTTGAGTTTTGATTATTGTTTAAGAAAAGTAAAAAAAGATAAGGAGATCTATTATTGTTTTATTGGCTTTTTGGTGTTCCTCATCCCTTTTGATTTTGTTTTTGATCTCAATTGAGATGGTCTGCAGCAGTTGCTGTAAAAATGTTAGCTTGATCTCCTAAATATTGATATTAGTAGTCTTAGTTGGTATACTGTTTGGCACCATTTCTCCACAGAGTTTGGACTAACTACCGTGCATAGTGGGGTTGAACCTAACACACAGATACAAAGGAATAGTTTAATAAGTAAATTTAGTAGCTATGCTTATATAAAAATGTTGTGTGAATATATTGACATTATGGGGGTTTACGAATTGCATGGTGTGTACTTTTCTTCCTTCTTCTGAAGGTAAAAGCATGACCTATGTACAGCTATTTGTTTCATGTGGAATATCATGCATTGTGTTTGGAAGTATATTTCATAAACAGGAGTTTCTGTCGAATTCAGCTTTTCATTGGAAAATCTTCCTGTTTGAGAAACATTTAGGAATAAAATAACCTATGGTAAATATTTAAATACAGTTGAACAAACTAACCATAACACTGAAAAGATTAAACAGAAGTATGTGTCTAGTTTTAGTAAAGAGGAGCTTGAGTTTGTTAAGGAATATAATGGGAGGAGAGTGAACACTTTGAAGAGATTAGAAGGATGAGCAGAAAATAGGAGAGCAAATTGATGCTGAGGAAAAATTTTGGTTTTTAAATTTGCATCCAAGATTGAGAATGCAGCATGAGAGAAAGGGAGAATTGTGTGTGGTGCACCATGAACCTACAGAAGTAAGGTCAACAAAATGTGTGGGTGAGTGTGAAAGAAGTTATGTTGTTAGTGGTGATTTTCTGATTGGTGTAGAACCAATTCAATTTCAATAAACTTTATTTCGGTCAGTATGACCTTAACAGTACAGACACAGTACATACAGATACATTTAAAACTACAAAGAAAATCAATTGCATGTAGTAAAAAACAAATAATAAAAACAGTAATGGACATTGCTGGCACACATATGAAGTAAATAATTTCCACACTCAATTTAAAAATGCCCTCTATTCTAGTTACTTCACCAAAGGAAAGCGAGGGCAGTGGATATAACAAAGGGTTGGTCAAGGCAGAGGACAAGGATTCACTTTTGGAAAGTGCATAGTGCGAATAAATAAATAATTTAAGTAAAAACAGTTTTCATAAAAGGATGACCGCTATTATTACCACTAGTTTTATGCAGCAGTTGGCACAACCTAGCACTGGGGACCCCACAATGCAGGCTGCTTCTGCATGGGGTTTTTGCAACAATTATAGTAGTAGACTAGTAAGCTACTCAAGAACAGGAAACAATGCTAACATTTTAAAAAGCATTAAGAACATATAAAAAAATATACATACTTAAAAAAAAACATATGAAATAGAAAAACAATTTTCCTGTGACATAATTGGAAAACCTACATACATAGCTCAGGTAAAACTAATCATGTAAAAAAACAAGACCTAATTTTAAAACTGGCAAGAGTAACCATAGATAGATATTTATTCCGGGAATTTGATGAAAAGATTATTTCGTTTCCTCCAGAATCATTATCTTAACTATTTAAGGATGCTTTTAAAAATATCCTGCGGGTACACCACATAGAAAATAGAAAACCTGCAACTGAATAAACAATTGGGATACTACAGTCATGTTTCAGTATCCTGAAAGCATCAGAACAGCGCCTAGTTCCAAGGTTTCTACAGATCTGCACCAGCCATCATTTTCTTGCCTTATGGTAGCCAGGACAGCTAAAAAACACATGGAGTACTGACTCTGCAGGGCAGTCACATGCCGGGCACTTCAGGACTTGCGGACCCCCCCACTTGTGTGTAAAACAGCGGAGAGGCAAAACCCCATGCCTAAACTGAAGAAAAAGCTTTCTAGCAGCTGCCGGCTTGATGTCATCCAAGACCGGCTCAAAGCTATACCTATCTTTGATTTCTAAAAAGGCTGAGGTTAACTTGCCTACTCGGGGGCTACTAAAAAGCTGAGCCATTTTATACTCCCCATAATGGGCCTTTAACGATTTCCTGGGGAGTGAGGTACAAGCAAGCTCAGGGTCAGCCCAGAGTTCCCCCAACCCCATACTGGCTAGCATGTGCTTGATATACGCAAGCCACGGCAATTTGGCTGCCCCCCGCAGGTTCATCACTTCTTTTAATTCCTCCCTGTATGATAGAAGTTCTGGAGTAACCCACAGGCGGCGCCAATATAATAAAGGTCTAAGGTTAGATTCATCGGTGATTGCCCTAACACCCAGGTCTAATCGGAGCGGAGTTAGCGGAGTGCTCCGTGGGAGATTTAACAACTGTCTGAGAAAGTTGTTCTCTGTCTGCATTAGGTTCTCAGAACTAGAGTGACCCCATAGTTCTGCGCCATATAGCGCCCCTCCCCTAGCTTGGACCTTATAAATTTCAATGGCAGGACTCACTGGTTTCTGGCTGGACTTACAGAAAACCTTCATGATACCACCTGACGATTGCGACAATTTTAGTGATGATTTTTTGATTTGCGCCCCCCAATCCATAGTCTCTGTGATTGTAATGCCGAGATAATCGAAAGAGGAGACTCTCTCGAGGGGTTTACCATTTAGTGAAGGGTTTGGTCGTGTGCTTTTAGGGCTATTAAACGCCATAAATTTGGTTTTCTGTAGGTTAATTTCTAATCCTCTTTCACTACAGAATGCTTCAAATCTATTGAGTACCCTCTGAATCCCCATGGGTGATTTAGATACTAATAGAGTATCATCGGCAAACATCATTGCTGGGATTATACGCGAGGCTAGCTTGGGTGCATCGAGGTCTTTCTCTACAAGTAAATAATCTATTAGACCGTTTATGTGTAGACTAAAGAGAGTAGGGGCAAGCACACAGCCCTGTCGAACACCGCGTTTGATCGGGATGGGTGCAGTTAGCTTTCCATCCTTACCAAACCTGATTTGGGCAAAGTTTTCCTCATGCAGCTGCTTTATGAGTTGGGATAGATATGCTGGAACCCCCATCTCGTGGAGGACTGCCCAACAATTTTTCCCTTGGGACCAAGTCAAAAGCTGACCTCAGGTCTACAAATATTAAGTAGAGGCTGCCACTGTCATGGTTCCGCCCCAGGGGGTATAGCGGTATGTGTGAGGTTGGTTCCGGTACTTGTGTAGCACGACACTGCTAGACAGGTCAGCAGTCTAGCGCTCAGACCAAGAAGTACACCTGATCGGACGAGAAGCACTTCCGGGTGAGACCGCATATAGCCGCGGCACTCATTCCCGTCAGTGCTTCCAGTACTGTACCTTGCCTGAGGCCTGCCGCTAGTCCCTTGCACCACGGACTAACTCCGCCGGCTCCTCCTGGATCCCTCGCTTTCACTGACGCGCTGAAGCGTCAACCTACCAACAGACCCCTTGTTGGAGCACCCCCGCTTGTTGGTTCTTTACATCGCGACATGCACAGGGAAGCGTGGTCGTGGCTGGTTCTTGTTTATTCTCGGCGCAGGAGCGCTTGTTACTTTCCTTTCCCGCGACACGCACAGGGAAGTGTGGTCGCGGCTGATTCTTGCTTATTCTCGGCGCAGGAGCGCTTGTTACTTTCCTTTACCCACGACACGCACAGGGAAGCGTGGTCGCGGCTGGTTCTTGCTTATTCTCGGCGCAGGAGCGCTTGTTTGATTTTCTTTCCCGTGACACGCACAGGGAAGCGTGGTCACGGTTTTCTTTGTACCCCCATCACCGCGCAGGAGCGCCTTTCTTTTATCTTCGCTACTGTCCAGCTATCACGCAGGTGTGCGTGACGTTCCTTTCACCTTCCTGGCACTGACGTCGGGAGCACAGACACCACCCTCTTCTGGCGTGGCAGGGGCTTACCTGCTTTCCTGTCATACCTTGTCAGAGAGACCTCCATTTGGAGCACAAGTCCTCATCCTTCAGGTGACTATACAACCTTGAATCAACCCCACATGTTGTATGGCTATTGTGTGTGTATGATCAGGTTAGAAGGAGGGCAGACGCACTAACCGATTGATTATTCCTTGTCTAGTTGGCGATACCCAGGAGAGCGCCCTCAGTCTAGTGAGACTCCTCACCTGGTCTTCACAGACGACGTCACTTCCAAACACCATTAGGCACCTTCCCCTGGTCCTATCCTTGCCTAGGTCTGTATATTTACCTTTGATCAGGTGAGGAGGGGGACGGTGGAGGTTGCTCACGTCGTCCCTGCGAGATAACTCCACGAGTATATAGGTAAGACTTGTGGGGTTCCGACAGCCACCCTCTAAACACACAATCTTCCAGTGCAATAGTTGTGGCCTGAGTATTTGGTCCAAGGTAGACAGTTTTTCTCTAAACCCTGCCTGTAGGGGGGTAAGTATCTTCCGTTCCTCCATCCAAGTTTGTAACCGAAGCAGCAATACACGCGCAATTTTTTTTTGCGTAATGTCTATGAGGCTGATCGGCCTATAATTGGTTGGTAATAGCGGTGAACCTTTTTTGTAAATGGGGATTATTTCGGCTCCGGCCCAACTGGGGGGAACCAATTCTGAGAGGAATCTATTATGTGTGTGGTAAGACTGCGTATTTCAACCTACCTCGCAATTGGGTGGGTTCTTGCTATATAGCCTTAGTATTTCCTAGAGTATCATGTGAATGGAATAAATGAATGAATGCTTAAAGCTTATCTCAGAAAAAACAGAGGTCCTCCTCTTTGGAAAGGATACGTCTTTTTGAAATCAAGCCTGGTGGCTACAGACCTTAGGTTCCCCCTCCAACAGTGTCCAAAGTCAAGAGCCTCAGGGTAATTTTTGATGCTGAATTTTCGTTCAAGGATCAGATCAGTATATCACCTCATCTTGTTTCTTTCTGTTGAGAACGTTGAGGAAGGTTCTACCGTTTATTCCCTTTGACTTGAAAAAATTGGTAGTCATTGCACTGATGTTATCCAGACTGGATTACTGCAACACCCTTTATCTAGGTATCTCTCAAAGCTCTCTAATTAAGCTTCAGATATTGAAGAATGCAGCTGGCCACCTTTTGTATTAGTTCTTCCCCTAAATACAGCAATATCGGAACTAGATGAATGCTAGCGCCAAGCGCCTTAGGGCATTTGTAACCTCTAGAAATTCAAATTCATATTCAAATTCAATTGATGCTGTTGGTTTGAAAACAGCCATGTCTGGTTTTGGGCAGATAGTATTAGAGATATTAGAAGCTATGATTCCATAGATAGAAGTTGCTGTGAATTGATTTGAAAATTAGAAGATTATCTACGCTTATGGACCGGCTTACTCCTAATACTGCTGGAACCCTAACGCACATTAACTCTGAGATAATAGCTATGCTCACAATTATTATGCAAAACCACTTAGAGCTAGATATCCTTTTCATGAAGGAAGGCGGCGTTTCCAGGGTTTTGAAGGTGAGAGACTGCTGTACCCTCATTCCTGAGAACAGTAGGGTTATTAATTGCAATACCAGTAATATCACTAATATATCTCTTGACATTCAAGCTTTAGAAGAGCATGGCTTGTGAAAAGCAGTAGGTTCCTTGGTTATTGGGACAGGAAAGGGGTTTAGTAAGGTTGGTGAATGGATCAATAGTTTGGGAAGTGGTATGTTTAGGTGGCTGAGAACCCCTGTAATTATTGTGTTGATTTGTGCAATTGTCATGTCTCTCTTGTTCAAATTCTCTGAAATTATGTTTCTAAATTGTGGGTGTAAGGCAAAAAGAGGTTTGTCAAAGAAAAAATTAGATGACACTGAGACAGAGGATGGCAGAGATTGAGTTTATAATCAACTGAAGCTGTTGGAGGATTCAAATCATAAGAAGCAGAAAGTGATGCAGACAGTGTTATAACTGTTAGATTAATGGTGAGGTTTTAGTTATTTTTGAATATTTGGGGGTTGTTGAAGTTTCTTTGCAATTAAATTTTTTGTTTATTATTAACAACGGGCCGGATGTGAATTTACTCTCGATTTTACATGTAAACATTGATTTAGTGCTAATGCATTTGAAACAATTTTGCTATGACATATAAACGTGTGATCTTCAGACTTACACTAACTAGGCCTCAATTTAGGCCCTGACATCATCTGTTCAAAATGGATTTCTCGTTCTGCAGGTACACTGTTGATAATTTCTGCAGCACTCAATCAAGCAGAGTCATGTTTGTTTATTTCCATTGATGTTGTGCTTACTGTTCTCGAAGAAAACTTTCCAGCATTGTAACAATAATGTTCCTTTCGTGAAAGCCCTTCTGCTAGCTCACTGTACCCCATTAATCCATAATAGTTTGCTGTTGTTGTTTACATGACAAGTTTGTCCTTCCATCTACGGATGACGTTAGCAGACAGTGGATAGAATCTGTATTCATGTAAAGGGATAGTGCTTAGATGCTAAAGCAATATGAATTTTTTAAAAACTGTGCTCTGATTTGCTAAGATGATGTCATTCTTTTGCTCACACCATGATGTTTTAGCAGAAATTGATGATTCTTTTCTTGCGAGAAATTGTATATAAACCCTTGGTTTTTGGGGTGAGGCAAAACTTTCCTGAAGACTTTCCAGTGCTACTAGGGATGCTGGCCATTTCTCTATGGATTTTGCTGCTCATTTGAGACTTGGAAATATTCTAATTTTGCATTTTATTTGTTATGTCCTATTGACTGCAAGTATTCATGTCAGTGCCTTTATGCATTTGCTTTTATGATTCCAGTACTGCTCCTTTTGAATTTTTGCAATAAATCCTTACTATGTATTCCTGTTTTACAGCTCAGTTATTGAGTCTATCCTTACTTTGACTGTATTTTTGATATATTGTGAGGTGCCTTATCTCGGGGACACATTGCTTCATGAAATTGAGGTTTAATTACACTGTCTCTGATTCATTGACCTGTGGATGTACAGTTGAGATAATATTTTGGGTGTAAAATGTTAAGGGGTTCCCCGCGCCCACATAGCTGATGTTTAGATTACTGATAGTCTGCAGTTCCTTAAAGTCAATTGTGAGGAATTGCACATTGTTTTTAATGAATGACATGAAGAACTTAATTGCAACATGAGACCATTTCTCATTTTTTTGCTGGGTGTTCTGTGTTATGGATGGATAAATGCTGGACTTCTCTATTCTCAGGAAATGTACTTAATTTTCTGGTGCACTTTGAAGAATAGCTGTGAAAAAATATTAACGGTCTGTCATCTTCCTTGTAGGAGGCATTTCTTGCCATCTCCAGATTAATCATTTGCTTAGCCCGTGACCAACATTTTGTCCATCACTATGATGATGACGGAAACCTATGAAATGTGTGTCAACTCTTTTAATGCCGCATTTTAGGGCAAAGCTCGTAATAGATGATAATTATCATGCATGATAAATTCTGGACACGTCAGTATCGGTTTTTATTTTAACGATTTAACAAATTCCGGGTGTTTTATGTACTTCAGCTTAAAAAATGTTTCTTTCACATATACATGTGTGAATATCAATGACGATTTCTGGTTTTCTATTGAGTAGGCCAAGAACAATGAGTAAATTCTCGCCAGCTGTTTATTTACAGGCTGTTTTTATCTGTTTTTCACAGATCACAAGGGGAAATTAGGCACCAACCAGTTGCCAAGAATAGTTCTGCTAATGCACAGATGGTATCTGTCTTCCAGTGAACTTGCAAGCAAACTTCTCCTCATATATCCTTTTACACCTTGTGAACTTTAGTTCTTTAGCTGCTCGATATGAAATATCTCGAATACCATGAAAGTGTTTATTAAAGCATTAGGCCACATTAGATTGGTTAATGTCATGATGCCCCCATACAGTGCGGAAAACAGGTCTGCAGAGTTTGAGCTCTTTGTAATAGATTTTATTACATCAATGTTTTCGCTCATGTTGTGTTTTATGCCTGTAAATACTTTTAGCTCGGATGATGTCAACATGTCTGCTGGGCATGATGCCTCTCATGATGTCCTCAGGCAATTCAAAGGCTGTTACCCGTGCCTGACATCTAAGCTCAGATCACAAATCTTTCAGTTGAATAGAAATATTTAGAAAGTCGTTCAAGAGGGCATGATCTTTGCATGACAAGTGTATTTGAGGAGCAAATACTAGAGATCACAGTAGTTTTGCTGTAATTGACACAGGCATTTGAAAGGTTGCTAGATTTGGTCTTGAAACATAAGTTGCAATGGTGAAATCAGTGGTCCTTTTCACCAATAAAACATGAAAATAGGGGCGAAGATTTTAATCTCCGCCTGAATATACTTTGATGATTGTAGGTATTTCCAACATTCTGAGTAGTACGCTTGGAAAGCTGCGTCATCGTGTAACTATTCATGCAGGCTCCAACATCAGGTGACTATTCCTGCAGGCTTCTATTCTGTTTGCAACATTTTGGGGCCCAACTGTGAAGAGTGCACTAACTGGTTTAAAAATGTTTGGAATACATGAGAACCAAAAATGTTAACTCCGAGAAGCAGAGTTTTATGTCACCCCCTTCTGTGCTTCACAAATTTAAATATTATTCAAGAAATTTCGCAAATAAAGATAGAGATTATTTATAATGGCGTGGACACCTAAGCAGCATAATAATTCTTATTGTTGCTGGTACTTGGGAAATGAAAAAAGGACTATGCTACTGGAAGCAAGTTACTTCACCCATTTGTATATAATTGAAATGGCAGACGGAAGTGTGATGACCATAGGCTCAGAAACACCTGATTTACATATTTCTCAACAACAAAACAGTTTGCACACAAAGTTATACCTTTTGTGTAACACAAATAGCACAAAAACGACAAATACAACAGGTAAACTCCAGCGGGAACTTGTGTTATAAAAAATATACAATTTTCTTAACACTTTACACTTATCAGAATGCCAGTGGGGAAAACCGTAGCGACCTTCGTCTGAAAATCTGTCACTTTATGAGGTATGGAATCCGATAATCTAATTCTTGTAGACTTTTTGTTTTATTTAGAGATGATTGTGCGTGACAGGCGGTGCAGCAAAAATTGCATTTTAATGTACATATAATTTACTGAAGGGTTAGACCATCTAGGTTGATTGAGATAAGTGAAGGACTCTGCAGCCCACTACCAAATACTCCCTTAAAAGACTTGTCACAAAGATCAGACACACACAAAATGTTAAGAAATAGAAAGGCTTTATGTGTGGAACGCCAACAACATAAAAAAACAGCTCGAGGAAATGCATTGGAATTGAAACCGCTTACAGGTTTTCTGATCTTACATTCTGAATGCTGCTACCTGGTTGGCTCTAGATATGACTATCTCTTAAGGGGAAATGTTTCTGACTTCTTACTGGTAATCGTAATTATTCTTGAACTTAATTTGTAAAAAAAAAAAAAAGTAGGTGCCAGGGCTCTCATCAGGAGGCCACTGCAGCTTGGACCGCTCACTGCCCGTGCCAGCGCTGACAATGACAGTACCTGTGTGTAAGCATGACAAATCAGACTATTTAAGGCCCTCAAAACTATTAGAATGGCGTAGATGGCAGGTATTAGTTGTTTTTATTGTTTAATGAATCAATAAATAACTGTTGTTCTGCTCATCTCTAAATACCACTAACAGCGCCACCATGTGGCAACTGTCATAAGTGCTAGTGTTGACAATTAAGTGCCAGTGGCGAGCACAGGAAACCACCGGCTCAAATTAAGCACTGCTAGTCCCAGCATCCTCATACCATCTAATACTTCTGAGGTAATTACCTCAATACAGGAGAAACAACCAGGAAAATGCTGTGAAACAAGTCCTTCCTATTTACTACCCAACCAGAGCCAAGGGGTTGGGCATTGTTCCTTTTTGCATTTGGGCCTATGTGACTCTTACTTCGCCACTTTTTATTTGCCTCCTAACTATGTCAAAACTTTACACATTTGGGGACATGTAACATCAGAAGGATATCAAATAAAACAACTGTGTTAAGTTTATAAGGAATAGTAGCAGGTAATTAATGTATCCTGGTTTATTTATGTAACACAGCAATATATTTGCCACACATTAAAATTGTTCCAAGGCAATTTAACTTTGACACTTATGGCATTTTACATTTAAATTAATTCTTTAGATTTATTCCAGAGAGAAAATCTGTGTATTATTTGCCTAGCATTCTAGTGCAAAATGTAACTAGCAGCAAAGAATGCATAAGTGGAAAATTGTGTGATATTTGTAAATTTAAAGTGCAATTTCTGGGAAATACCACATTTTACGCTTTTATCCTTTACCCATTGTCATCATGTACACATTTGTGCACGTCAAGTACCACTGTTATGCAAAACTCTGCTGTTTCTCTGTGGGGCAATGCTTAGCGTCACAGCAAAATGTCATATATTGCACAAGCACAATCTTTAACATCATCAACACTTTGCAATATAAAACGCTGCAAAAGTTTTTACAGTTCGCCCAATGAAGTGCTACAGATTTTCACCCAGACCTGAGCAGCCTTTTAGTAAAATCTGGACAAAAGTTTGAGATTCATGGTTAAACCCTTGCCACTGGGTAGTTAAATATAGGTCAGCTTTTCCGTAGGAAATGCCTTTTTTGTTTTGCTTCTAACTTTAGCAACGTTTGACAAATCTTCACAAAACTTTCCAAATAAGCACACTTCTTTGCCTAGTTTGCACATGGAATGTTTTGGTGTGATCTGTCAAGCAGGGGCTGAGATAAAAGGGGGATTCCAAAACACAAAATCCCCCATTCATTTTCCATAGACTTCTTAAGGCAGGGCTGCAGGAATAAATGTGAATGGAATTACTCCAAATTAGGCAAGAAGCTAGATCTTGGTCTGCAGATTGTGCTTTTTGTGATTTGGTGTAAATCTGTCCAATAGTTTTTGAGAAATCAAGGTTAAAAAATAATTGCATATCTGGAAGGTTGGGTCGGCAAGAGTCTCTCAAGACTTTTCCAGGAGTGCCAATTTAAAATTAGAGCATTCTGATTGGCCCAGAGTGCTTTTTTTACCTTGGGCCATCCTGCTCCTGCAGGAGTCTGAATCCTGCAGAAACAAGAGCTCTGATTGGCTGCCAGCAACATGGAAAAAAAGGATGCAGGCAGCGATTACAGGACTCAGGGACTTAGTCCCCTGTCCTGAAGTTAAAAACAAAAAACATAAGGGAGCAGGGAGCAGGGTAGGGATACTCTGGCCCCCAAGGCCCCATGGGGAGGACCTAGAGCGACCCCTCCTGGGGCCAAAATTCAAAAAACATCAGCAGTTTTTGCCACGATTCCAAGGGTCTCCCAGGGGATTGCAGCAAAAAACTAAAAAACAAGATGGTGGCCTGGGGCTGCATTCTTCAATTAAGGGGAGGGGGCACCCCCTGAGACATTATAGGCCACAGGGAGCCCACTCCGGGAGTCACATTCCTCCCTGAGCCTCTATTGTTCAAAAAAAGAGGAAGGGGGCAGTGCAGCCCTAGGGTATGGAGTCCCCGGTATCCAAATAGGCTCAGAGAGGGGGGGTGCATGCCCCCTCCCCCCCCCTTTTATTTACATTTTGGCACTAGCGGATGGGGACCACAGGGACTAATTAGGGTGAGGGATGGGAGCCTTTATTAATTACTCAGCTGCGGGGATGGGGTTCCCAAGGCCTACAAAGGCTCAGAAAGGTGGGCCGCACGCTCCTCCCCTTTTTATTGGAACTGGCCCTGGGGGATGGCATCCCCGGGGCCAATTAAGGATTGGGGAGGGGGCTGAATGCCTCCTTCCCTTAATATATATTTTCTGGCTCCAGCGGATAGGGTTTCTGAGGCTCGAAGGCCAACCCCATCCTGCGCACACCAAAGGCTGTGCACGGTGAGTGGTGTGCAGCTTGCTGGGGGTTTGGCCACAGGCCCTGGCAGTAGGCCAAACCCTGTGGCCACCCCCTGCTTTGCACAGCCAAAGGATGTGCACAGCATGGGGTCGGCTGCCTGCAGGGAGTTGGAAGCAGGGCCTAACTGCAATTCTAACCCCACACCACGCACAACCAAAGGCGGTGCACAGCATGGTGGTGGCTGCCTCTGGGTGGCTGCTTGCAGCGAGTTGAACGCAGGTCCTGACTGTAAGCATGCGGCGAAAGGCTGTGTGCATCGTGGGATTGGCTGCCTGCGGGGGTGTTTGCTGCCTTTGGGTGTGTTGCGCACCGGGCCTGGCTATATATATATATTACCTACTGGCGGTCACCAGAAGGTAGTTATAGTTAGGATGTAGTTACCATAGGAAGAGCGTTTTTTCATCTGCCAATAACTTTGACTTTGTTTAACGAATCCTCCTAAAATTTTCAAAACTATTTTACTACTCACTTCACCTGCTGTCTTGAAAATTTCAGGGTGATCTGTGAAGCCTGGGCTGAGAAAAAGGGGGCGTCCTAAAACACATTTTTCCCATGTTAATTTCCTTGGGAAACTTTAGACACGGCTGCAGCCCCAACTGCTGAACGGAATTGCACCAAATTTGTCAGGAAGGTAGCTGTTGGTCCAGAAAGTGCCCTTTTTGTTAAATGGTGTAAATCCGTTTAATAGTTGTGGAGAAAAATGAAGACATTTTCAGTTGTATATCTTGGGGCGCAGAGGATCCGCGACCGCTTCCTATCTCGTGCTGAGATCTGAATGGCTGCCAACATTTCAAACCAGGAAGTTTTGGCAGCCATCTTGTGACTCAGTTGAACCGAGTAACAGGAAAAAACATTAAAAAAAGAAAAGGGGGCAGGGTAGAAACACCCCTACCCCCTAGACATCTTGGGGGGTCCCACAGGGACCAGCAAGGCCAAAAAGCATTTTTTTAAAGAAATTTCAGCTGGAGTCGTGCTGGATCCGTGAATCCCATCTGAAAAAAAAACTGAAGCGCGGTCTCCCGTTCTTTGTTATTTATTGACCCCGGGTGGCCCAGGACCCAGGGACATTATGCAAAAAAAGGAGGGGGGACACATGGGCCCTCCCTCCTGGGGCCTATTATGCCCTGGGGACCACCACCTCCCTGGGGCTTCTTTACTAATTAATGTGGGGGAGTCCCATATGGACCCCACAGACCCGGGGAACACCTCCTCCCCGGGGCAAAATTGAAGCAAAAAGGGGTGCCGCGCGACCTTCCTCCTGAGGCCATAGATGGCCCTGGGGACCACCACCTCCCAGGACCAGCTCCTGCTGTGTCCCAGGGGGCCTACCCCGGGGACATACCTGTTTGCTATGGTTTGGCGGCCCCTTTACCGCTCCTGCCAAGCCAAAGCAAACTGTGCTCTGCTTTGAGGAAGGGAGAGCATTTTGCTCTTGCTTGCTCAAATCGGAGCACAATTGCTTTGAAACAAAGGGAGCTGCATGTTAGCAGCTCCCTCTTTGGCAAAGCAATTCCGACTTCCATTGGAGACGGGGAGCCAGCAGGGACTGCGGGGGTGTTGAGGCTCCCCCACAGTCCCCAACATTGCTAAGTGGGTGCCCTGGGTCACCAGGGCACCCACACTAGAGGCCAGGCCCCAGTGGAATGAGATCCCTAGGGCTGAAATTGGCCTGGGGAGGAGGCCGCTCTGCCCCCTCCCTTCAAGTTAATGAAAAAGTTCTTTTTTTAAAAGGCCGGGAACCTAGGATGGGGTCCCCAGGGCCGAAATAGGCCTGGCGGAGGGGTCAGCGCGGCCCCCCTCCCCAAATAAATAAATAATTCAAAAAAGAAAAAAGGAGCGGCAAGTCGCCCGGAGGCCACGTCCCCTTTCTCCATCACTCTGCAAATGCACCTCCTGGCACAGTGCTGGTGGGGGATGAAGTCCCTTTGTATGCTGAGGGTCCTTGGGGGCCAACAAGTCCTCCTGTTACCTCCAGTAAGTCCCCCAGAACGTAATTGCTGAGAGGACTTTGGTGGCCACGCCCCTTTCTTCCCCACTCTGCAAATGCACCTCCTGGTGCACTGCTGGTTGGGGGATGAAGTACCCTTGGATGCTAAGGGTCCTTGGGGGCCAACAAATCCTCCTGTTACCTCCAGTAAGCACCCCAGAGCGCGATAGCTGAGAGGACTTTGGAGGCCACGCCCCTTTCCCCACCACTCTGCAAGCATGCCTCCTGTTGCACTGCTGGTTGGGGTATAAAGTCCCCTTGGCTCGAAAGTGTCCTTAGGGGCCAACAAGGCCTCCTGTTACCTCAAGTATGTCCCACACTGCAGAATTGCTAAGGGGTCTTCGGAGGCCATGCCCCCTTTCTCCACCACTTTGCAAATGCGCCTCCTGGTGCACTCCTGGTTTGGGGATGGAGTCCTCTTGTATGCTGAGATTTCTTGGGGCCCCAGAAGCCCTCCTGTTATCTCCAGTAAGTCTGGCACAGCAGAATTCCTGAGAGCTGGTCGGAGGCCCTGCCCCCTTTCTCCACCACTCTGCAAATGCGACTACTAAAAATAGAAGTACACTTAAAAAAACAAAGGTTACAGGGTTGTTATAGTTAAGAAATAGAATTTTTAAAAACTTAGAAATTCACTGAAAAAAAACAAAGGTTACAGGAAGGTAGTTAGGATCAGATTTCACTTGCACAAAACCAGTGAAATTTGGCAGTTATAGTTACCTGAGCTAACTACAACTTACGCCCCCGCAATGCACTCCTTATGACCTCACATATTACATCACTCATGACTGCTGAAAAATCACAAAAGCCTTTTACCACTTCAGGCACAGTAATACAACTTTGAATTGGCAAAATAGAATCCAAGCGAGCCTGAAATTAATTAATGCTGTCCCCGACACATGTATTTCACTCTCATTAGAGTTCATCAGAGAGACATAGCTTTCCAGACACAAGGAAGCACCAAATATAAGTCAAAGCAATTCCCTTTCAGGCTGAGAGTAGGGGTGGACGGCTGTGGTAAGTGAAGTTGCAGGGTAGCCAGTGGTTTAGGTGAAACAGGATCAGGTTTATTCTTAAGGTTGGAGTCACAAGTAACAGGTAAAGTAGCTATGGAGGAAGCCCCACCAGGAGCAGCATCCTTGCTGCTCAGCCCTAGCACTCAACTGACACTCTCTCAAACCATGCTCACACCAGCATTCTAATTACATCATAGTCACTTTGGCAGAGCGGCAGGGGACAAAACACTAAGCGAAGACTGCATGGCATAGGTGAAGATACCCCAGCGGCACTTGCAGAATTGGACTCCGCAATTACATAAAAACTACGCAAGATTTCGCGGAGTTCCACCAACAGGTGGAAAGAGGTATGTAGCGGTGCTCGTGCTGGGATTTAGAGCCAGTAGCACATTCCGCACTGGAAAATCAGCACAAACGGCACCACGCGGTGTGCCAGAGGGCTCAGCCACTGTAGTTGATTTTGCTGCCGCTCGAGTAGATTTTCTACTCGAGCGGCTGTCTTCTGACCGCAAACGATTGGGACCGCCCACATTAGAAAAATCTCACAGGATGTCCCCCAAACGACTTGAAATCTTGCTCAGGCATGCCAAATCTCACTTGCACTCGCCAACTTACCTTACTGGAGCTGCGTGTGAGAATAAATTCCGCCACACTGCGATTGGCGGGATTCCGTCAGGACTCCCCGTTACAAGATTAACGCAGAGTCACCAAAATTCCACCAATTTCACTACCGGAAGGGAACCCTGGATAGCTGCCTTGTTTTAAGTGCAGAACAACTCCTTTTATAGGGAGTGCTCTACAACACCACTGACACTCTAAAACTGCTCACCTCAAAAATCTGTTTTTCTAGCAGAATTTTTAAGCACAGGATTAGTCTAGTGTCATTCACAATGAGTTAGAAAAGCGACAAAGTCTTTTGCCATTTTTACAGTAAACATTTTAAGCATTGGATTACCTAGTGCCATCCATGCTGAGCTGAAGAATGACCAAAACCTTTAACCACTCCAGGCACAGTTTCACAGCTTAGGATTGCTAACATACCATCCAAGCCAGAATGTAATAAATAAAATCAGACCCTGACTCGTGTTTCGCTCTTTATAGTGTGTCTCATGTAGGTGTCTTCTTTAGGATAATCCCTTAAACCTGATTTGACCAAATATCATTCATGCTGTATGTTGGAAAAAAAACAGAGTTTGAGATTCCTTAATTAATACTGGAGGGAAAAAACATGTTCTTGTAAAAGATAAATACTGCTTCCTATCACTTAGTTCTCATTTACAATAAGCAGAGATCTCTTAAGCTAAGAAGCTGAGCCTCCAATGCAGCTCCTTAGTTTGAAGACTTTGGGCCTGATTTATAGTTTGGCAGGCAGGTTATTCCAGCACAAATGTAACAGATATCCCTTCCACCAAATTTAAATGTGCATTATATCCTATGACATTTGTAACAAGGTAGATGGGGAATTCATCACATTTGTGACAGAGTAACCATGTCTGCAAACGCTAAATCAGGCCCTTATTTCTTTATATTTTCGAAACCAACAAAATGTACTCAACAAAAGGCCCCAAGATACCTACTTCAAATTGATTAGTGAGTACAGGCAGAAAACTCATGATGTTAGTTCCAGAGTTTTATATACTATTTCTTCCAGAACTGCTAGGGAGCATATTCCCACCCAGAAGAAAAAGGTGAGATGGCCATAATATTCCTCATTTACCACCTCGCATAATCATACCAAGCATTGTATAAGTTATCTTTAATTAGAGGCCAAGATTACAGTTTGAGTAATGATAAGGAATCTAAAAATAGATTAAATAAATTTGAAATGGGATGCCTTGGTTTTAAATATAGAAAGTATTTTCATGGAAATTGAGTATGCAGTATGCATGAATGTGGAGGAGGGGGTGGCCCCTAGGTGGACAAAATGTGTTCCTTCAGGTGAAGTTCACAGGCGGCTATACATAGGAGAGTTGTCTCCTGTTAAAGGTAACACTATGAAAATTGACTAAATATCTGCACCAAATCTTCTTTGACCTTAACACACTCCAGTTTTTACAGCTGTTAATATTTTGTTAATATTTTGAGTATTTTTTGGATTTTAGATACTGGATACTGGAGTTCCCAGCTGAATTCAATCTGGACCTTGGTTTAATAGGCCTGACTGAAGAGTTTCGTGAAGTGGCCAGCCAGCTGGGATGTGAAGAACATATCAAGCTGATTGACATCTCAAGCATGTAAGCTCTCAGCTTGAAATGTTGTGGTATGACAGCCTGATGAACTATAAAGAAGGGTCCCCATTCCTTACCTGTTTTTCACTCCGAACTATGCCTGTGAATGATATAACCATCCCAAAAACATTAATTCATCTTGATTTTTGACACTCCATGAACACATCACAGAGCCAGTATTACACTTGACTATTTAGTGGAACTGGATGGTGGAAGTCTATGGTGAGAGTCTAATTGAGGTGTTCAAATAAAGCGGAATAAACTGCTTCCTTCTTCCCTTCAACTATTTTGGAGTACTTACTTACAGATGGGTAATCACTTCATTTGAAGGCATAGGCCACTACTAAATTTTTCTGTTTTGTGTATTCATAACGCATTGAATTCATAACAGTGTTTCTGAGCAAACACTATAACAGGATCAGTGTGTAGCTCCTTCCCACAGGCTGTTGAATTTAGAGGCAGCTATGATGGCCCGTGAAAGCATGTATTGCATTCTTACTAACAAAAGGAATATAGGAGAATGCCATTGACCACATATTTTTTCTATATAGGCGAACATGTAAAAATGGGGTCTTTCATGAGCCCTTTGATTTACTCAGAATGCAGCCTCATTGTTATCTTTCTATTTGTGAATATTTTGTTGATGCAAATAAGACACATACCTTCAGTCACATGCAGTGCCTGGCTACCCTCACAGGTGACAAGCAGCGCTCTACAAATTGACTGATTGATTTCTTGATTTTAATACAATACCGTACGCATATGTGGGTTACTATCTCCACCTTTACTTCACTGAGTGCTGGTGGAACAATGGCCACTGGCAGAGATAGCTACTGTAGTCCCACCACCCAAAAGTGGCTTCTGTGGTCTGTGTCAACATCCCAAGGGACGATTGAGTTTTCTGGAAAACACAGAAACTCCAATGGAATGCTCCCTGAGTCCAAACTCAAGATAATGGTTTCTCATGTTTGGTGGTTTAATGTTTCTCACCATCGGTAAAATAATGTTTAACCAGCAATTATCACAGCCTATGTGTGACATGGCCTAACCTATCTTGCATGTGGTTTCCCCCATGCAAATGTGGGCAAATCTGAATGCCAACCAACTAGCAAATGGCGATGGGTCGAGAACCTCAGCGGTGAGAATTTTCTGCTGGGAGAAGTGCATACTTGTCACAACAGGCCTTTGCGTATAGGGTAATAGCTCTCATCCAATTGTAGCCCTGCCTGCCTTCTGATGGGATATACTACCTCTTGCTTGATAAGGATCAAGAATTAACCTGCAATATACAGGCACACTGCACAGTCAAATTGAAATCCTCGTGGAACGATCAGCTAAGGTTGTGCATTTTTTGCAGATGTTCCTGGCATTATTATTCAATTTAGGCCGATATTCCAAATCATAGCACAGCAGTCCACCCGCCCCTTGTCCTCAAGGAGCATAGGCAAAGGTTCAGGCTGTTATTTCTGCACCACAGCTATGCATTCTGGGAATGGCAGGTTCACTTTTGCTTTATAAAATAAATATTGACCGACATGCCCAAGCTTGCTATTGAAAGAAAACTAGCAGTAGCTGCATTTTACATTTTGAAAATATTTTATTTATTAAGCACACCATTTCCACAGATGTTTCCAGGCACTGGGGCCAGCCTGACATGAAGCCAGCAGTCTGAGAAAGATTCTTGATTTAAGAGAAGATAAATATATTTAAATGAGCAGAAGGGTAATATTTATAGAACCAAGTACCTGAGTAGGAGCTCTGAAAATGTACAATTCCTATCACTCTGTTACAAATTGTTCCCTTTGCTCACTAAATTAGCTTATTCCTCTGGCAAATTTATGTAGAGATAATAATAGCAAAACAAAATGATCTTTATAAAAAGAGCTGTACTCACAGGGGCATTTAGAAAAAGTGTATACATTTTATTCTTAGCATCAATAAACCATATCTAACACCCATAAATATACGTTTTAAAATTCATATTGTACACTTTGGTACCTCCTACCTTATTTTTCCTATCTTTACACTGTAATTTTAATGGTCTTACTGGAATATTGTTTTGGTTTTTATTAACCTAAACAATAAAGTATGGATTGGTTGATTGACTATCTTTACACTCTTGTCAAGTGAGCACTAAAATTTATTTTTGTTTCTAAAAACCTTCCATTTGATATTCTTGGTTGTAATGCCTTTATCATATGTGTTTGTTCAACATGATGTCACTAGTAACGTCTGTTAATGATTGTCTATGTAGCAGTTTGGCTACATATCAATTGTATATATCCTTCTTCAGAACCAAATCTTTTCACCACCATTATGTTTTTCCCTAGGGTGGTTATACCACCTACATAGAATATCCAGTTAATCTACAATATTTACTTATATACATGTTAACCTACAATTCTCCATTTCTTTCAAATACGCTGTTACAAAAAACTTGTGGAGACCTCATGGTATATATACATTTTTAATAAGACACTGCAATCTGACATATCTTACTTAAGGATAAATCTGATTTATCATAATAGCTCTAGTAGATTTAAAATAATCCCTCCAACAGATGAGTGCTATTTAGAGCCACAGGAGAAAAAAGATGAGGCATAGTTGTAGAATTAATGCGCCAAAATAAACGTGTCCACTCTTAAGAAACATTTACAGCATCCCTTATCTTAGATACCTTCTATGAGCATCTTCTAATATCTGTCATGATGTTACATTAGATCAGCATCTCCAATATCTATCATGTTTGACCAAGCCATCATACTGGAATTGCTGATCTCTTGAACAGCTTCCTAACGGCAATGCATGAAAGGGAATTATAACTCAATTCCACCACTCTCTATAGCATGCCATTAGATTAAAACTTTATAGAGAAATTGGCATTGGTAACTCCTGTTTCCGTGTCTTGCATAGCGGATTCAAAACACATCTCTGATTCTATTTGTCATAACTCTACTCATTGGGAGATTCAGTGCCTTTTCATCCAATAATTTCCTATCATGTAAGTCCTCTTTGTACTGGCTCTTCTTCTTTGAACCTTCTACTTCACATATCAGATAATAAGACATCATTATCTACACTATTCCACTGTTTACACAGCTTCTTTTCAGAGCATTGTATAACAAAGTAAATATATGAATTATATATGTCAAATTGGGGTTATGAAAATCCAGAGCGCCTACTATATTTCTTACCATTCTCATCATGTCATTCTCTTCAGCTGGTGTTTGATTAGATTTTTTTTTACCAGCTCTACTGAGTTGTGAGTGAATTAGGGGAACAGGGGCATAATCTGGTATTATTGCCATCATTTATTGTGTCTCCAACTTCAATAAATTTGTGAAACCTGACTTTTCTAAAACATATACATACGTCTCCCATCAGCTCAAATGGATTGAGATGTTCAATGGAATTGAAAGTAAAACATTCTCTTGGAATGGCTCTTTTCCGGATGGAGACTATGTTTAGAGATATTAACTAATGGGAATGTTTGTACCTGTTCTGCTGGTCCTTTGTCTCCTTGCTTGTATCTATTTCCTCGAAGGATCCTGGAGTTGATTCTAGTTATAACAACATCCCCTCCTTCTTTTCCTGTATTTGACCCTTTTTGACCATTTAAATGTAGTAATCTCTGTTCCATATTTTAAATTGCTCTGCTGTTTCTCCATCAGAGTTGTTACTGCTCATAGAGGATTCAGAGATGCTGCACGTTTTCTTGGTCTAAACCATTTCTCTGATTATCAATACCAGGCTCCAAATTTATTGAAAATCTTATAATGATCTTGTTTCGTATATAGGTATGCTCTCTCTTTTGAAAAGATGTTTACATTCTCTTTTAACTTGTATATTTCGTTTGTTTAGCAAATCTCCCTCCAATGTTGATATTTCACAATGTATCGTTATTAATTTCCTTTTACTATCTCTTAATATAGTGTTGCTGAGTATTTTCTTTTCCAGTTTTTCTGTCTCTTTTATAAGCACTGCCAGATACTCTTCTTTTGTTTCATTTATTGAGACCATCCAATCTCTTGAGCATTTATTGGCTATGTATGTACACCTCTCTTTAAACCGTTTATTCTCCACAATCAGACCAGGATCATGTTTAACTGGTAAACCTAAATGCTTCTGCCCTGCAGTACTCTGTCAGATATATTAGCTAAGATTAGGTTCTCCCCTTTTTCTTTTTTAGATTGACAAATTTTTTTCATTGTTCGCTATTTTTGATATTCTCTGAACCCTTATCACCTAATAGTGATGGACAACCCATCTGTTTTTCAAACTCTTCATCGTGAATGCAAGATATTTGTCTAGCATATCACCTAAATACATACTATTCTGAAAACCATGACTTATCCTTTTACATCAAATCACTAATCTTTAGATAAAAATATCAGATTATATATCTTACATTTCTCAGAGCAAAAAGCCTTCCCAGCAGCAAGGCTGTAAAAAATATATATATATATATATCTGTACAGGAAGGCACCCAAAAATTTAGAATGAAGGTTAGGGAATGCAATAGTAGAATATAAAACAATGTGACCTTTATAAAAAGCGATACAACCACAGAGGTTTTATACAAATATACATTTTATTCTTTGCATCATTAATTCACTCTTCTCAAATGAGCACTACATTTTATTTCATTTTCTAAAAGCTTTGATGAGAACAAAATCAGATCATCAACAGGCATAGCCAACTAAAAGTCACAATCACTGTCATTTTGAAGATTGTACACTAGTGGCTATAGAATCGCAGAGAAGATGGTTACTGAGGAAGTAGCATTTTGACAAATCCAAAATATATCTCAATGCTGAAGGAACATAGGTTATAACGTTTAGGTGTACCTTAAATGGAAACTATTAGGGACTTCCTATCTGTACAAAAACAGGAGTCAAACAAGACTGTTGTCAAATGCACCTTGCCTACATATGGCTACATCGGCAGTCATATTAAAATTATGGAACTCAATATACTATTATTGAAGGTATGGAACTGAATATTGTGATGATTACTACATAACAAACAAAGGGAATCCCCACCAACAAAAAACCTAAACGTTCCAACACTGACAGATGGAGGGAAATCTCTCCATATATGGCCTTACCACCTAATATGTCAAATAGCCAGAAGGTTTATTTTAGAAAATAAAATGTTTTGCTCATGTTACAAGAGAATAAAGGTAATAAAGATAGGGTAGGAGATATTGACGGGAACAGTATGCATTTTTAAAAGTATATTATATTTATCAACGTGAGATGCAGATTAATTGTGCAAAGAATAACATTTAAAATATTTTTTTGTATTATTACCCCTGTGTGTATATCTCTTTTTTATGAAGGTCATTTTGTTCTATTTGTTATTGCTGCACCTGCGTTCAAACATTTGTGTTAAGAGACTGATCAACAGCAACAATAACAGAACAATGTATGTGCATTGATAGGTATTGATTGTTACATTGCATTCGATTTTACAATGCAGTGAGATATTTGGCACCAAAAAGATCAAGGTCTGTCCTCTTACTCTGTACTAAAAATGTGGAATTGTGCTCCCCATTCATGCATTTTTAATGCAGGTCCAGAAACTTGTTTCGGGACCGAGGCTTGTGCCAAAAGACTCTCTGAACAAGAAAGTTGCTCCTGTATTACACAATAGAAAAAAAATTGAAATAATTGATAATAAAGCATATTTGTTACATTTTTGCTACTCATTTTGGTACAAAATGTGAAACGTGGCAGATGAGACTATGGGCCCCATTGCATAAAATGCACCCCCTGCATGATGTGCTGTATGTAATGCAAAAGCCACAGTTTGGTATTATGCTAGGGTTGCAAGACCACATTTCATTTAAGTCTGATGCAGAGGTGTTGCTGCACCTAATGTGAGTTCAAAATGGTGAATACCTTCGTCGGATCCCCATGCACAACAGTGAAATCTTCTCGGCCTGTACGTTTCAATTGTGAAACATGCACTAAGCCAAGCTGCCACCCAAAGAAGAAGGAAAATGTTGCTCGCCCAAGAGATATTCTATATTTTGTTCCTCTCCCTTGTAGGGATGTATTTATTACCAACTTAATCTCCAAGTAGGTACGTAGTCTTGCATCACGATTAAGCTGATCTGTAGCTTTCTTGGTGCAGAAGCCATCAGCATGGCCAGCCAGGCCTCTACTTCCTAGCTGTCTCCAAGAGACCCACGCAGGGTCCTTTGGTGTGGGTCTTAGCGCCCCCAACACATTACAGTGATATTGAACTTACTCTTGTAAGCCCCTACTCTTGTTAGACCCACTTGCAAAGGGCTCGTGTAATCATGCAGTGATTTTCTGTTCTTAGTACTCAGTGCAGTTTCTAACTGTGAAAAAGATACATGAAACTGTTTATGAGAATTTCCGTAAAAGTTTAAAAACTTGGCTGTTTAACCAATAATCATCCCTCCCTTTTAGTCCTTTTTATTTGGTGCCGGGAAACCCTTTTTGGGTAGCTGTTGCGCCTTACAAATTAAAATTAACACAACATAACAGAGTCAGGCAAAATCAATGTTCTCTGCTCCTTCCAGCATAAGCATCAAAAACAACGCTTCGAGAATTTGTTATTTTGGTTAATTTTTCTAAATAGTTCACTAACTACTGTTAGCTAAACACAAAGAAATCCTTAAATATCCTCACAGTCAGTATTAGTGGTTTAAGGAAACAAAACTAGTTTATGGACCAAACGATATAAAGACTAGGATTTATAATTTGACTTCAACATGACCCAGATATGAAGATAGCTTTATGTGAAACATCTGGTGCTGCAGGCTGGTTCAAATGCTACTTAATGCGACATAAAATTGGAAATGACTATATTGTCTCCACACGCTTGTTACATCACTGAGATTCTATGCATCGCAAAGATCAATCCCTACTCCTGAGTATTATTGAAGTGACAGGCCATTTCTGCATCAATCACACAGAGTACCCACCACAGCCAATTTAAACCTGATAAATATCACTTACTCTCATTCAGGTACTCATTCTTGTGCTCTCACCTGCAATACCTCATTACCCACAGGTGTTCTCACAACTAACATTATCACACTTCTTTATTTTCTCAACTCGACCCTGAACAACAAAGCTAGAAACAAACGCCTTTGTGAAAGCATGATCAACTCAGCCAAAGCTTTCTGATCCTGATACACTCAAGAAGTCTTCGATACCAAATGATCCACAAAGAAAAGAAGAAATGAAGGAAGACTGGGTCTTCTGACAGTGTAGCACAAATAAAGGCACTTGTGCACACCTCATCACCAAAGCTACCTATTACAAAGCAGTTGTCCTCAAAAGCACAGGGATCCTCGAAGTGGTGAATCAATATATCAATTCTAATCCTCAAACCATTCAGACTCCACCATGTTGACAAAATGCAACTGAATCAATCACTTGTCTCACTCAAAAGATCATCAATATCAGCCTTCAGGTTCGTAGGATGAAGCAAGTCACAACTTTGTTGGTCATCCCACATACAACACCCCAAGTGGGTCGCATTCAAACCTCTTTCAATTAAAACATTAGCAACATTCTCACATCTTTAAAAGCCCAACTCTTGTGAACACAACATTATGTTTTCAACTATTTTGGAGGTTCTCTTTGGAGAAACATTCACACCCCTCTAAGACAGTCTATGCCTCCCTTACTCACAATATCTTCTCAAATGCAGCTGATCCTCCAACTTTTAAAGAAAACAAGCCTACATCGTGGAGATCTTGGCAATTACTTACCCATTAGGTATTTAATACTCCTTGGTAATAAAATATAAGAAAGCACTCTCCATCCACCTGAATTACCAGTTCAAGAGAAATCGCCTTCTGCAAGATGTCATCAGGTCATACTCCAACATAAGCTAACGTTTGGTAGGGTAAGGTGATGTTTAAGTACAACCTCTAGTATGGGTTGAGCCCACAGGCCCATGTAAGTAAAGACATTCAAGTGTCAACCTTTATTGTAAACACCATAAGCATTGTAAAAATGCCCAATAGTTTCCTAGAAAAATCAACAAATGATACAATTTGTCAAGAAATAAAGAAATGTATTCTTCTTTATATCCATAGTTTCTTTATTTAAGCGTGAGGAGAGCCATTCTGTATCAGGAGTCAAGTTCATTTTAGAATTCCTGTTGTAATTTTTCAGTAGGGCTGTGGTTCAGTTGTAGCAAGACCTGTCTACATGATGTTTTGTGGCTTTCACAATGTTATCACTGTGTAGTATGGTAATGTTACCCATTTTATCTGCTGGTTTGATTATGGTCTAGGCTCAGCCCCACTTACCGGTGACCGGTCTTCCAACCAGTCAAGGCCCTTTCGGACCCTCGAGGCTCCCACCTCACTCCTGTGCTCCCCCTTCACCCCTCTCTCTCTCTTTCTCTGTCTCTTTCTCTCTTCTTGGTAGGCCGTTCTCTCACACATTTCTTCTGCACTCTTTGTGTGACAAACCTAATGGCGGCAGCTGTGCGACTCCACTGAGCAAGTGCCAAGGCCCAGCCACTCTTACCTGTCATCGGTCATCCAACCAGGCCCAGCTTTCTCCCCTCGAGGATCCCACCTCGCTCCCTCGTCCCTTCACCTCTCTCCCTCTTGCTCTGTCCTCTTGGTCAGCGGTTCTTTCTTACACCTTTTTGCCCTTTTTTGTACTTTCCTTTGCTCTTTGCTTTGTCTCGGGGGTTTTGCTGCGGCTTCCCCCTGCTTTTGCTTTTTGCCTTTTTTGTAGCATCTTCTCTGTTTTTCACCCTCTTTTGCCTTTTGCCTCTGTTGTAGCATCTTTCTCCATTTCCTACACCACTTTTGCCTTCAGCCTTTGCCCTTTAATAGCATCTTTCACTGTCTTTCACCCCACTTTTTGCCTTTCTGTACGACCTTTCCCCTTTTTTACCCTGTTTCAGGCATTCAGCTCTCCTCTGTTGTGCTCCCCTCAGCCCGCCACTCCGTCCCGCACCTTGTCTCGCTTCTCAACACTCCTCACCTGCTTCTTCCTTCCACGTCTTCTTCCTGTGCTTGTGCAGCCTGCCCACCGCCCCTTGCTTCTCCCTCCTCCCAGAACCTACTAAATGGTAGCCGCTGCGCATCCACGCCACAGGTGCACCAAAGACAAGGCCGTCTGCGCCCTTCTGGCCTGGACCGTGCCCAGCGTCACAAACCCTGGTCCAATCGCCCCCAGCAATACAACTAGATCACTCCTTCAGTCGCTCGACCCGGAACACCTCTCCTCCTGCTGCTGCTGCACCCCACACCACGGTAGGAGACTTTGCCTGCTCCCACTTCTGATTAACCTGGAGCAACCTTCTATAAACATCCCATGCAAGTACCAGGAACACCATCAACACCTCCACACAACACCACATGCTACAGCATACCCAAAGCCCAACACTTGCTCATGTGACCGAAATCTGAGACCTCTTGAGCAGCGACACACCAGACTGCCTCTTCCTCATGGAAACCTGGCTCAACTCCACATCGGCACCCGACATCACCACGGCAATTCCAGCAGGCTACAAGCTTCCATGACAGTACCGCCTTCACAAGCCAGGAGGGGAGCTCATAGTCATACACAAAGACTCCATCAAGTGCTCAACTACCACAGAGAACGCTACCTGATTCATGGAACATCTGCACTTCAAGTTGCAAATCTCTGAAAATTCCCCCTCAACAGAACCCTTGCCTACCGACCACCAGGAACGCAAGCTACCTTCCCCAGCCTCATCACTGACTTCATCACCACTCTCACCATTGACTCCAAAGCCTTCATACTCCTCAGTGACTTCAACTTCCACCTAGAAAACAGAACAGACCCCTGCTCCGCAGCCCTCCTCAAAAACTTGAACATTAGACAAACCCAGCTTGTGACAGAACCAACACACATCATCAGACACATGCTGGACCTCATCTTCACCTCCAGCAACAGCATCAAATACAACTCAACCTCACCCCTCACATGGACTGGCCACTCAATAATCCATTATCAAATCAACACACTGCAAGCCAACGCACCCACCAACGTCAGCCTACCCAATTGCAGCCTGGGCAAAATCTCAGAAGCAAACTCACTCAATGCCCTCAGTATGGATCACCAACGAGGAAATCATCAACTTCAACAACTGGATCGAGAACTGCTACCTCGCACTCATCAAACTCAACAAGCAAAGGAGAACCAACAAGCAGGTCAACCTGTACACAGAGGACCTTCGAGACCCCAAACGCAAAACTGAAGAGGTAGACATAAAATCACCAACAAAACCACCTACAAAGTGGCACTCAGAATACCACCAGCAACTGAGAGACACCAAAAATAGAATGCTAGCTGAATGCATCGAAGAGAACTCCAACAGCTGCAAGGAAATTTTCTTGATCATCAAGGACTTGACCACTCCCAAGGCCTTCTTCAACAGCATTACCCGCCGCCAAGAACTCTGCAATGTGCTATCCATCTTCTTCCACAGGAAAATCATAAACATTTAAAGCAACTTCGCTCACCAACCAGACCCTAGCGATTTCATCACCAACCTGCCCATCACTAAGCAAGATGACTATGTGACGGTAAGGAAAACACTCTTCACAGAGGAAACAATGGCTCAACATGACAGCACAAGACACCGCAGTGAGCTCCGCTTGCTTCCACATGCTACCTATGCTGCAAACAATCTTCAAGTCACTGCCACAGAACACCAAACGAACCATCCCGCTAGCCCTTGTCACAAGCAGACTCGACTACGGCAACACACTCTACGCTGGAATCTCCCAACAGCTCCTGCACTGACTTCATACCATTTAGAATGCCACCGCAAGCCTCATATTCAACCTTCCATGCTGCGCCCTCTTCCCACCTCACCTCAGAGAGCTCCACTGGTTCCCCATTCACATAAGCAGCCAATTCAAACTCCTCACCCACACCTACAAAGCCCTAGACAACACTGGACCAGCGTACCTGACCAGCCGCATACACCTCCACCAGCCTGCCAGACCACTACACTCAGCTGCACTCTCACACACCCCCTGCATTCACAAAAGCAGAGCAGAAGATTGCTTGTTCTCCTACATCGCACCCAAAACCTGGAATGACCTCCCACAACACATCAGAGCCTCTTCCTCACTTTTTGAGTTCAACAATAAGTTGAAGACATGGCTCTTTGAATAACTCTGCTTGGACCACACACCGACAGACCAGGTCAAGCGCCTGGATAACCTCACGGGCGATTAGTGCGCTATACAAATCAACATAACAAGATTTAGCACAGGTTTCAGTGACTATTGCTTCTCTTTCTGCTCTGGTAATAGACAATAAGACTTTTTTTCTTTTTTGTTGTTTCTCAAAATTGCTATACAAATCCTTGATAACTGCATTGTATAAACATTGTCTATTGAGTTACACATAGGTATAGTCGGTGTGAATGTAAATTTAGGGTTGAGTGTACCTGCAAAGGTGCATAGTATGAATCCTGAGTTCCATTGCTGTTTTGTAGAGTTCTACCAAAAAGCAACATGAGGGCAAACACAACACAGTGCTGTGATTGTTGTGCCCGGCCTCCTTGAAAAACAACCTTTGAATCAGCCTCAGACTACCAACATATCAGTCCATCCTCTATACCCTGAAAAACAGGCTGGGTAGGAACAGAGTAAAAGTTCATACCTTGTACATAATATATATTTAGGGTGTAAAATCCGTTTTTGACTAAAAATGTGCCAGGAATGGACCAATTCACCCGTATGGCATTTTCAGCACGTTCTGCTGTTTGTGCAAATCTCAAATACCTCTATGATTTGTATTTTACCTTACTGTAATGAAGTTCATTTATAAATGCTGTGCAGTGATTTGTTCCCATGTTTTGTAATCATTCTAAGCTGCCTCTTTACTATTTTTGTAGCAGAAGTGAAAGCACTAAGGCAAGAGTACAGCATGTGCATCCTTTCGTTCCATGTAACGTACTAATGCCACCAGGAAACTGATAACTAGAATGTACAGAGGCACTTACAATGTTGATCATGTCTGCTTCTCTGTTACAGCCCCTCATACGACTGGATGAGGAGAGTCACCCAGAGAAAGCGGTCTTCGAAGAAGGGGAAGGTTTGCCTGCTGTTTGACCATCTAGAGCCCAGGGAGCTGGCTGAACATCTCACCTTCCTTGAATATAAAGCCTTTAGAAGGATCTCTGTAAGGAGTCAACCATTTTTTTCCAATGCAGCTATGTTTTAGTTGGATTGCAGTGGTAGAAATTCTTTAGTGAAAAATTCAGAACGTAACCTTTTCCCTAAGTAATAGTACTTTTGCTTATAGGTGGGGGAGGAAGGGTACTTTGACCAGTCAACAGTGCTTAGCAGCTACCTCTAATTTACCAGCTTTCTTAATTCCCTGCTTCCTACCTACTAATTTGGCTCCCATTTTCTACTGCCAAGGTCTAAATTAGTTTTACAAGGCACCTCAATCAGTTCTAGCATAACTGCATTTGCTGATATTACTTTGTAGGGATACATTATTACCTATCCTCCATATGCTCAAGGTAACTAGTGCTAATTTCATGAAGAATATTAATTAGAATTATTGCCTTGAAAAACCAAACTGAGACATTAGTTACATAAAAGAACATCAGTAAAATCACGGGGCCCACAGAGGATAAAGGGATTGATCTTCTAGCACTAGATTCTGCAACAACTATGATTTGGCACCCTCCCAGCCTAGTGAACATTTACACCTTCCTATGTCTCTCACAATCCAAGATGCCAGTGGGTTTGTATAACAGAATAGGACCAGACTGTCAATAGGTTTGGGGAGAAGGGAAGGGGAACACATCCTTTACAGCAAAGTCTACCGTGCAACCTTTACCCCAGAGGTAAGTATTTTCACCTTTACAAGTATGCCTTTCCATGCAAGTAAGTACTTTTTTAGAATAACACAATTATTATGTTATTGAAAAAACGGATTTAGGGGAAGGGAGGTAAGAGTATTTTTATGGTTTAGGAGAGGTTAATGGAGGTAAGGGTAATTTTAGGGTTATGGGGTGGGTAGTGGTAAAGGAAGGTAAGTGTAATTTCAGGGTTTAGGAGAGGGTAGTGGTAAAGGAAGGTAATGTTAATGTTAGGGTTTTGAGGGTTGGTAGTGATATAGGGAGGTAAGGGTAATTGTAGGCTTTAGGGGTGGGTATTAGTAAAAGGAAGTAAGGGTAATTTTAAAGGTTTACCGGTGGATTGTGGTAAAGGGAGGTAAAAGAGGTAAGGTTAAATATAGGGTTTAGTGGTTGACTGTGGTAAAGGGTGGTAAGGGTAATTTTAGGGTTTATGGGTGGGCAGTGTGCAGTGGTATAGGGAGGTAAGGGTAATTTTAGCATTATGGGGTGGGTAGTGGTAAAGGGAGGTATGGAGTGAATTTAAAAAGTGGTGTCACCGCTGGGTAGTTATAGTTAGGACCACTTTCGATAGGAAATTGATTTTCTGGCTTGCTAATACCTTTAACGCTGTTTGACGAAACTTCACAAAACATTGCAAAAAAGTCTCATCCACCTCAGCTCCTTTCTGGGAAGGTTCAGAGTGATCCATCAGGTCGGGACCAAGAAAAAAAGGGGATCTCAACACACATCTTTCCTATGCAGCTCCCCATAGGAACTTTAGATACAGCTACAGAATGTCTAAACGGAATTACCAGAGGCCCCATCCTCTTCAGGGCCAATGTTGTTTTTTTATGGGGAATGGCATGGGGCCTCCTCCCCGTGCCTTTTGAAGGCTCTGGGGACCCATTCCCTTCGGGCCCGCTGAGAAACAGTGTCCTGGGGAAACCATCCCCAGGACACTGTTGTTTTCTCTTTTTTGGCAAAATAGTGATGTCGGCTCCCGCTGGCACCATGAATGGGGGCTGACTGGGCAGCCAGAGGAGCTATGGGGGGCCATGGGCCTCCACCCGCAGCCCCTGGACTGTAACTATAACTCGTGCTCTGCTTATGATGTCACATATTTCAACACTCATGACAAGTTCCATGACATCATTGATACCATCACTGATGACATCTGAAATGACACCATTGATGACACTACGGTGCAATGTGAGGGCGAGTTACTTCAGTTAACTAAACTTGGTGAATTTCAGTGTTTTTTTTAGTTACAAACATTTTAATGCACATTTTTGCCTAACTATAAAGTCACTTTAACCTTTGTTTTTTCAATGAACATATAAATATTTGGGAGTTAAATTAAGTTATACTTACCTTACATTTGCTCACCATGCGTGGTTAAGGTAAACGTGGTAAAGACAAGTGTGGTGAAGGTATCTGCATTGTAAAGGCTGCATGGAAAAGGCATGCACGGTAATTGCAAGTATTGTAGAGATATACATGCGTTGGGAAGTGCTTTGCAGATCAGTTCCCTACGTCTGTGTAAGTTTGGTCCTGGTCCTTCCTCTTCACTTGCTGACATCTAGGAGGGAGAGGAGAATGATCTGGTTGTCAGTAGTTCATGTAGTGTCACTCCTTTTGGCCCTCATTATTAGTTGTGGCAGGAGGAATGCAAAATGCTTGCATAACATCAGGGTGAGTACGCTTTGCAGAAGCAAGGGAAATGGGCGCTGAGCTTTAACCATGATGGAAGCAATGTCAAAATGACAGTGTTTGTTGAGTTGTTTCAGGGGGGTATGGGCCTCAGAAGATATCCTCCAACACTAAGAGATTTCATTGTAAAATATAAATAATTGCCCAAAATTGAAATCTAAAATTAATTATACTTTGACCCAACAAAAGTAAATACCATTAGATTAAAAGGAAGATATTTTTCGCAAACATAAGATGAAGGTGATTGCAATACAAATAAAATGCAGAAACAAGATGTCTCTAGAGTTTTGGAGTAAAAGCTTATGGGTTCTTCCCCCATGAAATTCTCATTCTCTGCCTCTTTCACTGAAAGGTGATTTTAAAATTGGAGAAAAATACTTTAACCTAACTTTTCTAGCAAATTTTTGGTCATCTTCGTAGCAGTTCATCTCAGCGTTGCAGTGTGGTCATTGCGTTCGAGACATAAACAGCTTTTTAAACAAAATGCTCTCAAGCAGTGTACTGCACTTTATAAAAGCAAAATAAATACAACTCTTGAGAAGTGTCTGAACAAAACATGTGTCTATGGGCAAGAAATAAAAATAAATATTTTGATTGTTTGTACGAATGTGCTTCTGCCAAGCATATCCATATATAATTTCTTCATCCCATTTAATGTTTCTTGATTTCATTATAAATTAGTCGCAATTAAATTTCGGTGTCCATCTGTTCACCGAATAAGGCTTATCCAATCCTTCAATTATATCAATGCAGTATTTTTAAAATGTCATTTAAATGCTGATAATATTAATGCTTAAAAGAATAGTAGGTAGGACACACAATATCAATAGCACTACATGCCCATTTTCTTCTTGAATGTCTGTACTAAGGGACATTTTGGATCAAAAACGTTAAAAGTGAAGGCACATTATTTATCCACCAAATCTGCATCTGTGCCAAATATACTATACTGAAACACTACAAAGAGTTGAAATCTCCTGATTTGAAAAAAAATGTGATTTAACTAAGGTAATTTGGAACGTCGGGTGCACAAGAGATCATCTTTTCACTGATAAATGGGAAATCAGAAAAAAGTTATTTCCAAAGTGGCAACTATTTCCGCTTGGTAAGTCCAAATTATGCATCATTATAAGTTTCATTATTTAAAAACTACTAATGGGTCCCTATATGGGTGAGAGTAAATGTGTTAGCATGAGTATGGGGAGAAAAAGGAAGGATTGTATATATAACCCTGTAGGTCTGTGTTAAATGGCCATATTATGACACCCTAACGTTCCGTTATCGACATGTACAGCTAAATGATCATAGTTTAGTATGTTAGGCATTCTAGTTAGGCTCTACATTTACATTTTTAATGCTTTTTTGGTCATGATGTAATAACGTTACTCTGCATACTATCAGCAAAGGCAAATCAATTATCAAAAAAATAATTAATAAAGGAGATTTGCAAAGAAAAAGCAAGTGATGTTGCTTTCTAATGGTTGACAGAGCTGAATGTTGTACAGTGACTGCCTTTTGATTCAGAATCATAGTAAGATCATTTTAAAAAATGCAATCCGCTGCTTCCCGTGAAATTTCCGAATCAAATGCAAAATTCTGTAAACCATGTTAATAAGTTAATGATTAGTCAAGGCAAAACTAAAACCTTGCAGTATGGTGAGAAGAAAGTTAAATCCTCCTGGTGGGCAAGTGGTACTAAATTGAAAGTGGTAGATAGATACAAATACTTGGGAATGCTAATCACGAGAACACTATCTATCAGCTCTCTGTCAAATAGCGATAAATAGAACCCTAAATGAGACTGCAGGCCTGCTGACATTTAATGCTTCATATGGAGGATTTTCGAATGCTCCTGTACTTTCAGTATATGACGGAGATTTAGACCCAATAGCTCTGCATGGAAGTGAGGATATGGTGCTGGGTGGTAAAATTAAATTCGAGACTATAAAGGGGAAGGTTTTTAAACAAAGTCTCTATCTTCGCAGGTTGGTTGGTTGTGGTGCAATGCACACATCTTGATCTGTGGGTTGCTGTTGGGTAAAGGTAGATGTATTCATTTTCTGACCTCATTGGAAAACGATACAGTGACAAAACTGCCCTTAGATTGCCTTACAAATCTGAAGAATAGTTCCCTGGCAGGCTTATGCCCCTATGTAGACTCTGGAAGACAGGGTACTTCATCACAAATGCAAATGCCATCACAAATGCAAGGGAGTACCACCTGTACTCACTAAACCCTCAGTCACTCCTCCTCATTAAGAGATGGAGGAGCCTCAAGTCTTCTGTTTCAGAGCCCCCATTGGCTCTGTCGATGGAATACTTTTTCCAATGGCCCAATGGGCTAGGGCACACTGGAGGAAGCACATTACACCATCCAGCCTATGTCAGGTGGGCAGTGTAATGCCTTTTCTACTGGCCATCACTGTCAGGAAAAACCTGATGGTGAGAGACAGAAAAAAACAATAATCCCCCCCACACCATGGGAGGAAACTCCTGAGGTATGCGGGGGTTCTTTATTTTTTTTATTTTTCCAAATCAAACTTCCGCTTTGGGAGTTTGTTTTTGAAAAACAAAAAATGGGAAAAGTTTGGTGTACAGGTGTCAAATCTGACAGTAGCCGTACACCAAACTTTATTAGAACATTGGAATGTGGAGCACTCCATTGAAGACAATGGAGTGCTCCATGCTTCTACGGGCCGGTAAAGGCCTGCAAAGCAACATTCCAATGTTGTTTTCATAAAGGCCTCTCGGAGCCCGAGGGGATTTAAACCCCTCGAACTCCGAGAGGCCTTTGTTTTATTTGTTAGAACATTCTGCCCTCTAGTGGCAGAATGTTCTAATAGCCTTATAGCCCTTCGTAGCTGGGCTATACCGGCTATTAAAGTCCCGCTCCCTTGTTAAAGTCCCTCGCCTTCGGCTTGGGCCTTTAACGCTGGAGCGGGCCTTTAATAGCCAGTATAGCCCGCTACGGCGGGCTATAAGGCTATAGTATATTGAAAGGAACCACCATGAAGGCAGTTCCTTTCAATATACATAGATGACTGCAGGGTGGCGAGTCATCTGTTTAATTTGGTGAGCGGAGTATATGTGAGATGACAGAGGTAATGTCCACTTCCATCCCGAAGGACACTACTCAGTTCGCTAAACTTAAACCAAGCCCTTAGTTTTCTGGAGTACTAAGATGGATGAAATTAGTCACGTTATTCAACTCCTAAGAGGGAATTAGTTTTATTTCAGTAAAATGACTAGCTAAAAGTGACCTGAAATACATGAAAGTTTGTCTGTGTATTTAGTAAAAGCCTTCTGTCAAACTAACTGCACTGTATTTGGGCAGCAAGGATGATTTTAATGATTTGGATGGATTTCCTGACACAAGATTAAGAACGGAACCACTAAAGTAATGGTTGCGTTTTAACTGCGTTAGGACTTTGAAAGGTTGTAAAGGTACTGTAAGATGGAACAAAAGTAAAGTTATATGTATATATGATATGCTGTATTCTCCAGTGCATTAAATGCTTGTCTGTCCTTTATTCTATATTACACACTGAATATATTGACATTATGATTGTTCTATGAAAGTGTTTTGTTGGCATTGACATACTAGACACTAAGGGGCCGATTCCGATCTCGGCCGGTAGGGCTCCGAATCGGATTCGGCTTAACCGGATCCGATTCGGAGCCCTATTTCCCGACCGATTCGTACGCGCGTCCGGGCGAGCGAGTACGATGTGAATTCGCCGACCGACTTGTCCGGGCGTCCCGACCGCTCCGACCGACTCGTTCCCGGCTCTAACCGCACCGACCGACTCGCTCGGACTCGACTCGCACCGCGCAATGGAGACGTTCCCCGGCCGGGTAAGTACGATGCGCGCCGCGAGCAGTCCGACCGACACGCGCCGTCCGGCTTGAAAGAGCAGTCGGAGCCGTACTTTGGGGGTCCGTGTCGGACCCCCCTGTACGCGTAGCCGCGCGAGTCGCACACAGGGGGGACCCATGGGTCCCCCCTACCTGTGCGTGTACGGCGTGAATCGCCTCGCCGCGTACACGCTGTAGGGGGCACCCTTGTCCGCCTCGCACCCATTGAGTCAATGGGAGCCCACGTACGCGTTGTACGACAGGCTCCCATTGACTTCAATGGGAGTCCGACCGAATCGAGTCCGATGGCATACGTGCGCATCGTACTCGTTCGGTCGGGCTGCACGGGTCCGATTCGGTCGGAAATCTCTCCGGGTCCGGCTCGGTCGGTGAGATTTCCGGCCCGAATCGGAATCGGCCCCTTAGTTTTATTATTATGACTTAGGGTCAATTGTCTAAATAAATATTGCTTTGAACTGAACTGAATTTTAAAAAGTGAAGAATTACGAAAATGCAACCCCAAAGTATTCGTATGCCTTGATTATTAGTGGGCTGTTACATGTAGATCCCTGCTAAGCAGGGGCATTGTGAACCCCCACTTTAGCAGCTACACTGGGGGTAGACTTTTTATGGGCCCTGTTTTATCTGTCACTTGGTAGATACAAGTTCATAATCAGCACTAAAGTGAAAAAAGAAGGATGGGTTCATAGAAAAGGGAAAGAAGGATAGACGAGTGGATGGATGAGTGGGTGAAAGTATGGATGAGTTGGTGAAAGGATTGAGGTGGATTGATGGGTGAAATAAAGGATGGGTGGGCGAAAGGGTGGATGGGTGAGTGGGTAAATGGATTGGTGGGTAAAAGGATGAATGGTGGGTGGGTGAAAAAATAAGGGATGAGTGGGTAAAATTCAGGTTTATGAGTGAGTGAGAGGATGGGTGGGTGAAAGGATGAGTAGGTGAGACGATGGGTGGATGAAAAGTAGGCAGAGTGAAATGAAATCTGAGGGGATGGATGAATGGGTGGAAATCTGAGAGAATGGATGGAAGAAATCTGAGAGGATGAATGGACGGAGGGATGGATGGATGGATGTCAACAAAAATGAAAATCTGAGAGGATGGATGGATGGATGGACAGATGGATGTATGGCAGAGTAAGTAGAAATATGAGATGATGAATCGATGGATAGGTGGGTGAGAGGATGGCAGATTAAATGGAAATTGGAGAGGATGGATGAATGGGTGGGTGAAAGGATGGCAAAGTAAATGGTCATCTGAAAGGATGGCTGTATTTGTGGGTGAAAGGATTGCAGAGTAAATGAAAATCTAAGAGAATGGATGGGTTGCAAAGTAAATGGAAATCTGAGAGTTTGAATTGATGGCAAAGTAAATGGAAATCTGGGAATATGGATGGATGAATAGATGGACAAGGATCAATCAATGAATGAATAAGTCAAATGAAGGATGCATGGGTGAATGGATGAATGGATGTATGGATGGATGCATCCATAAATGATAGATGTGTGAACGGGTGGATGGATGAAATGGCTAATTGGTGAATGGAATGGTGAAAGAGAGAATAAACAAATGACAGAATATAAAGGTGGAACAGTGCATATCAACTATAAACGAAAGGGTCAAGAATTAATGGATAGATGCTTGGATGAAAGAGAAAAGGGAGCTCTTCTTGGGAGATTGAGGCTCACTTGCTTCACTTGTTTAGTGCCAGTAGAGCTTTGGTTCCAAGTAGGGGGTATTATAATTTTTTGGCTACTCCCTTGCTGCTAAACTCCTGTGTGCACAGAGCTTGAATTCTGAGTGCCCCGGTAATTACGGTAAGTTTAGGCAGGCAAACCAGCTGAAATTCTCCAGGTCTAGCATATGGTGCATACTTTGACATATGTACAATTTGTGGTGATTTTACCTGTTTTAATATTGAATGTTTTTATTTACTTTAGGGCTTTTATTAAGACAGTGGTAACGCTCCTGGGAAAGAAATTTAAGAACATGTCATTTATAGTTTATTTCATTTGTTTAATGACTATGTTACCTGTTTATGGTGTTTGTATAGTTTATGTTTCAAACAATATAAACTGAGATTTTATTGACTGATTGATTGAATGCACATTGCAGGCAAACCTTTTCCTGATGACTTGTGTTGTTGGTTTGGGGTTCTCTTGCACCATCTTATTTTTCGGTATCTGATCATGCATTTATTCTTCCAGGAGAGTAAAAGTGACCCTGTTGATTCCTCTTTTATTCCATCTTCTTGTATAAGTTCTTTAGTTGCCCACTCATGTGTTGCATGTTCCTGTATTTGACCTTTGTCTTCTTCCAGCTCACAGATTACCAAAGCTATGTGATACACGGCTGTCTGGAGGACAACCCAACCTTAGAGAGGTCCATTGCTCTCTTTAATGGAATCTCCAAATGGGTGCAGTTGATGGTACTCAGCAAACCGACACCCCAGCAACGTGCAGAAGTTATCACAAAATATATCCATGTCGCACAGGTGAGGGCAGCCATTTCAATATCTGGAATACAATCAGGGAAGCAATGTTGTTTGCAGTCTAGTTCACAGAGCCCCCATTCATTTATAGCAGCTTGGCAACATAACGTGATAGACGTGACCTGAAGCCAAGACAGTCTGTATAGAAACAGCTGAGCAAATAGCACCACAAGGAGGCAGTAGGGCAACAACACCCACTAGTTTAAGATTATAGTGGAAGTACTTATTCAGTTCTTTGCAATGTTAAAATTTAACATAGAATTTATATGGGTCACCCGTAATATTGAATAGGTTAATATCCTATTGCAGTTGTTTTCTATCAGTCTTAACACCAACAAAGCCTTACATGTTTTTTGTGTGTATTTATTTTACTACAGAAGCTTCTTCACCTCCAGACATTCAATACACTGATGGCCGTGGTGGGTGGACTAAGCCACAGCTCAATTTCTCGTCTCAAAGAAACCCATTCTTATCTATCAGCAGAGGTAACAAAGGTGAGTGAAAGATGTGTCACAGCCAAATTAGGACCACAGAGAATCAACTACCATAGGCTTTATTGCAGCCCTTAAATATGGGTATTTACAATTGGAGCCATAATTAAATCTGCATTTCTGCCAGCAGTCGATATATAAGGAGTCAAGACCAATTTTCCTTTTTTTGCACCCCTTTCTTCCATGTTTGAAAACTGATAAGAATACATGTTTGACATACAACTTTAGTAAAACAAAACAAATTAAAATTCCAGTGTGGCATGGACATTATTAAGACCATTCTCTTGACAATGCCAAATCCAAAATGTTGGTAAAGTTGTTCCATGGTTAGACCTATAATCTATCATGTAGAGACTGGGGCTTACAGCTGTACGGAAGATAACTATTATAGCCCACTCAATATAAATTTGGACAAATATTTCATTTTTCTGAATTTCATATAATGAGTGCATAAGAAGTTAAAATTGGTGAAGATGTCTATGGAGTGATAGATAGTTGAGAGCAAAGGGTTGTGGCAGTCTGCTTATGACAATAAAATAGTTCTTAGTTCAATACTCAAATAGGTCAATAAGATATTTCAATAATAAGCATGATTTGGAGTGATGGTGAGACATTTTAATTTACATTTTGATATTTTAAAGCAAAAGGTTCCATCGTTTTTAAATGTACAGCAATGGAGTATCTCAGCATTCATCATGTTTGAGAATGACTAGTTAATTACTTTGAGAAATTACCATTTTTGAGTTAGTGGGGTATATTTTTTGAATGATCTCTTGAATTAAATCATTAAATGTTTACCAGGTACATAGCCAGTGGTGGAGTTAGGGAGCAATAGTGTTTTAAATCTATCCTACCCCTCATATTAAACCTGAGTTATAGTTCTGGCTCAGAAGTGTAAAATACCCAAATTCACCAGTTAATCATAGCAGTGCACAAACCACCCGTAATAACTCACGCCACGCGACATGCTCATAACACCAATTTGCCAACGGCATTGGCGGCGTGAGGATTTTTGTATCTCAGTCTTTGAGAGCAATCATTAAATAACCCCCGCCATAGGTCATATGGACCTTTGTTCATTGGCAAGGATGATTGAGAAGGAACAATCATTTACTTCAAACCAAATAAACAGTGAATTCCTTTTGAGACCTCACAAGAATTACTAGAGAGATGGTGTGAATTAAAGGGTTTTATTAACCACCCTGATAAGTTTAAATTATTTTACTCAGTAAAATATTAATCTTTTCCTCATTCTTATTACAAATTCAAATAATCCATTAGTCGGTGTTTCAAAACCAGGTAAAATACCAAGTTAGTAAGTATTACAAACAAAATAGAGATGATACAGCAAACATGTTCCATAAAGGAATTCCCAATTCCCTAATCTCGCATAAGCATGAGAATGGCAATGTCTTCAATAAGCAAGAAAAGGTTTCAGTTCAGAACCCAAATGAAGAGTTCTGATGAGAGAATAGGAATATTGTGCCATAAAGCTTTAACATTTAAGCAATAGATAATTTTGCAAATTGGAAAGTATTCTCAGCTATAAATCAACAGACATATACATAACAAATGCCTATTCACTAACAGAAGGCTTCTGGAAAGTTACAGCATTTGCAGCGGAAGAGTAAAAACATCTGTTGCAAAACAACAGTCAATATGAAAAACAGGCCTTTCAAACCTAATATATAAATCAATGGTAATATGGCATCAGTAGTTAGGCTAACTTAGGATAGTGTGCTATTATTTCTTTTATATGCTTACAATGCCTAATTATGCGTACCGACCACAATTTTGTATTAATTATATGTGTGTTAAGTAGTATAAAGTTTTACACTTTCCATTTAAATGCGTTTTTTTCGCTCCATCGCCCTCCCCATCGACGGTAAGAACAGCCATCCCTTTTTATCACAAATGAATTTCTAAGGAGCGCCTTCCCTTTTTGCTGAGTCATATATTTTATTTTTTTAAGTTTCCACCTCGTTCAAATTCTTGTAAGCCTTATTCTTTCTTTATTCCATTTCTATTTCTTCCCTTTTTCTTTATTTCTTCTGACTGTTAGGTAAACCTAGATACATATCACATAAGCATATTAAGCAAATGCCAGCAATCAATATAGGCTTTAATATGACCCCTAAAAATCAACTCCCAATATTTCCAAACCAGTTACTTATAGGTTAGCTCCTTTGCCTATGGTTTCTAACACACTAGTTGTCTATAAAGTCTTTAGTTTAAGTTTTAGGTCAGAAAAGTTCTTTGTACGATCATCTTACTGTCATCAGATCTGTTTGAAAAACAGTGTTGAGCCATGAACATCTTACAGACTCCACCCTTCTCTGCCAGCAATATATTTGAAGCTAATCAATCTTGTAAAAACCATTGGACTAAAAGCTACTAATTCTGTATTGACTGCTAGTAAAGCACCAGATGTACTAGTGGCTAACTTATCCACTGCTGTAGAAACATTTCTAATTTTCTCATCATTTAGGACTACTCCTACTGGGGGAATGATTGCCCCAAAAATATCTCCCACTAATTGTGTCTCATCAAAGGTACTGCATTTATGTCTGTAAGATTGATTCATTGTTAGAACATCTATGCTGTGTATATGATGCCTTATAGGGATTAATAATACTAAATAACAAACCCTCTCCCAATCAGCAGGCAATTGGAAAAATGCATCTTGCCCATAAATAAAATGTACTCCAGTGATAACTGGGTCTTCCCCAGTTCATATTTTAACAGTCACCAAGACCTTCAAATGTATGTTCACAGCTACTTATCCCCATGTTTCTGGTTCTGATTTGATCTCTTCTCTTATAAATACATAATTTCCCTTACTGTTGTCTGTCTAACTTCAATTTGAGGTATGTCATTTTCTTTTTATACTAATCTTGTTCTTCTTTCCACACATTTTTTAGAACATCTTCTTGTTTTGTTGTTTAATGAAATATGTGAGCCCTCCTTTCCTCTAATGCCTGAATACATTTATTTACTAATGGCGTCACTAAACATGTCAAATATTGTTCTTATGCTTTAAAATTGGCTATCTTTGTAGGAGATCTAAAGAAATGACAAGCTACCTCCATTACCTTAGCTTGTAGAAGAGGGTTCATTCTTTTGTGAAGGGGAACATTAGAAAGGATAAAATCATAATTAGAAAAATAATATTCAAAATGATTCTGTATTTAAAACAAGCTAAGTACTATACTACATGTAACAGTATGTGAAAGTGGATTATGATGGTAAGTTACATCCTCAGCAGCTGAAGGTAGATATGCACAAACATAACAATTATTAGTATCTAAAGCGTGTGTTCATTCTTGAACTAATAACTTCGGATGTGAAATCTCCATTTGAAGTATCTATGAATTAAGCTTTTGCTTTTCTCTCATCTATTGTATGTGCAGGTGATGTAGGTGCAGATCTAAGGTGTCTGTCTCTGGGTAAAACTCATACTAATTAAAAGAATTTTAAAGGCTAACATAACAGCTGTTAGTGTGACAACAATTACTAGTGTACACTAAGCCTTGGTAAGAACACACAAGTTTGTCTACAGTCAGGCCTTTAGTACAATGTAGCAGCAAGCAGATCTAAATGTTCTGCATTGTCTTTTACCTGTGCAAATTGAGCCAAACCTTCGATGGTTAACTTGCGGTTATTTCATTCAGCTTGTAGACAATAGCCTTCGTGTGGCATCCATAGTCCTACTCCTTTTTATTCTAAGTATGTTAACCCCACCCTTCTACTGCAACCTGGGCCCTAGGGAATTCTTCTTAACTCTTTTTATTTGTCTTTGTTAGAATATAATTGTCATGTTAATTTATCACAGTCTTTATAGTTCGATTTAGACACAGTTCATTTTTGTAGAATCAGATACCAGTGAATTGAATCAATTAGGTATCACTTGAAAAGTCTTATTTTATAATTTTGTTTCAAGTGTTTGAATCAAATGCTGTCTTAGTGTGGCTTGTAAAGTTAACTCTCCTCTTGGGAAGTCATCAATCCACAAATATTCAACAATCACACCTCAAGCACCCTGAAGGCCAAAATGACCAATGCCAATCAATCTATAGAACCAGTACCACATCAGTATTAAAAGACACCAAATTTTAATCAGATATTTTCATATAGCTTTTTCATTGTGGCTTTGAAAATGCTCAAGGTATACATCAAAAATATCACACTTGTGATTGTAATAAATATGTCAGTTAAAAATAATTATTACAACAAAGACATATACATGTATGTCTTGCAATTAAAACCTTACAAAACAGCACTGTACAATTTAAAACAATAAGCATAAATACTGTAGGGATAGACAAAGAGGACATCAGCAATTGTCTATGCAAACATATTGATCCTTTTGAGCTATACATGTAATAATTGGTATTGTGTAGCAATCACCATCTCTTGTACACACAATATTTCACAGATTCAGTACTGCCAATTTCGTCGACACGTTTCAGTGGGTCTCACTATTTTGGCTAACTTCTTCAGGACACACACAAACAGTCTACCACATATAATAAATCAACATAAATAAAACCTATAAGGGAATGACATACATATTATAATCTTCATAATAAATTAGATAATAATTCATGACATTTAAAATTGTTACATAGTACTAACTCCACTACAGTTACCCTTCAGTTCTTCACATACTGCCATGGTACTGTAAACACTACACCATCTCATATCCTCCTTAAGAAGTATCTCCCCTTCTTCCATGACTAAAATCTTCATCAGGAGATATTTCTATACCAATTTGCGAGACTTCAGCAACTTGCACGGGTAAGGAATTCTGTTGAACATCAACCCCTCTGGTCCTTCAGGACGTATGGGCTCAGGAGGTCTCGGACTTGGCTCAAATGCCACCACCTCATCAAGTGGATGCCTCAATTTCTGGGAGTGGGATGCAGTGTTAGTAATTACGGTCAATTGATAAGCCCCTTCCCATCTTGGCTCCCAGAAGGCTTTTTAAATGTGCTTTTTACAAGGGCCCTGATGCTGGGATAGAGATCGTGACACCGCTTCTGGCTAGTAGTGGCAGTGGCAGCTCTATCTGGTGAGGGACAGAGGGCACCACATCAGCTAACCCCTTGCTCTAGTCAGGAATCATGTTATCTGTGATATTTACAAGCTCATTTGCAGGCACAGCAGGCAGTCGCATAGCACGTCCCATGAGTATCGTATGTGGTGAAAATCCTGTCCTTCTGTCAGTGATGCTTTGGAGACTCATCAATACTAATGGCAAAGCATCTGGCCAGTTGAGAGAAGCAGATGCGCAAACCTTGGCCAAACGTGATTTCAATGTCCTGTTAAGCTGTTCAACTAAACCGAAAGGTTCTAGACAGTAGCTACAATGCAGTCTCTGTTCCACTTGAAGTGTCACATACACCATTCTAAGAACTTCCTTATTAAAATGGGTCCCTCTGTATGACTCCAGAGAAACCAGAAGTCCAAACCTGGGTATGAGTTCCAGCAACAGCAGTTTGGCTAGAGCGAGGCTGTCATTCAACCCAATGAGAGAAAATGCCCACTATAACCAGGATACTTCTCAGCCTGTTAGAAACAGACATTTTGATAAAACCCGATTGCATCCTGTTAACCCGCTCCTCCTGATCTTCATATGTGGCTCAATGTTACGGGAGTTGTTCTCCCTACATTCACCTGCTGACCTTTCACACATCTATGGCATAGTTCTTCAGCTAGAACTCTAAATTGAGGCTTAATCCAGTTCTGCCTAAGTGATCTCACCATTGCATTCCTTCCAATGTGTACAGGGACATGAATATGTCTCATAAGGGAAAAAACAAGCTATCTGGAAACAAGGGTCTTCCATCAGCTGAAGCCCAAATGACATTTAAATTTTTAAAACATCCTACTACATTTTCTTGTGGCAATTGTAAGGCTTCCAACAATCTCATCACATATTCACCATTCCAGATTGGAGATCAAGATGTAGTCATAAATCCTCTTTGTGACTACAACTGTCCAAAATCATGAACCACACCAAAGCCATACTGACTATTTGTAAATTTAGTTACCTCCAGTTACGCTGAAAGGTAACAGGCTCGGCTAAGAGCAATCAATTCCACCATTTGTGCATAGGTAACACTTTGAAGCCAGGAAGTTTCTACCACTTCCTGAATTGTACAAACAGCATAAGCTCCTTTCAAAGTCCCCTCATTATTTCTTAGACATGAGCCGTCAACAAAGATTACATGATCGGGCTCATCAAGGGGTTCATACTTAATGTTAGCTCTTGGCTTGGTGCATAGATTTGGAACATCGAGAAAGTCATGTTCAACCTCTACCCCATCAATTTCATTTTCGGCAATGATAACTCCCTTAAGTACAATGTTTTCCACTGCAAGAATCAATTGTTCATATTTTGTAAGTCTACTGTTTATCAAATATTGGGTCTCAATAGTAATGAGCAAAATCCCGATGGAGGGAGGGACCCTCACTGTAAGAGAATGTCCCATTACTATGATCTCACTTCTTTCAATACTAACACTAACTGACCCAACTGCTTTAAGGCAGCCGGGCAGTCCTGCAACAACAGGATCAAGATTAGTTGAACAATATTCCACAGGTCATTTTAGAGTTTCCATGCAATTGAGTAAGCACTGAGAGAGTGCAGCCCTCCCTCTCACTGCAAAACAAAGTGAACATTTCAAAGTAATCAGGCATTCCCAGTGCCGAGGCATGATAGAGACTTGCCCTCAGCTCTAGGAACACTTTTAAGCAGTCGTTATCTCATGGAGGCAGATCAGACACATCTATTGCTTCAGCCTCAGTAAAGGCTTGGCCACTAGGGAAAAGTTGGGCATCCACTGTCTACAGTAGCCCACTATTCCCAAACACATTTTGACCTCTATCTATGTTTTGGGTGAATTCATTTTCAAAATTGCTGTGAATTTCTCTTGTGGCGCCTTTTTTATTCCCTTTTCAATTAGATGTCCTAAATACATTACTTCTATTGGAGGTATTGTTGACTTATTCAGGAACATTTATGTCCATTTTCAGCCAATTGATTCAGCAAAGCAATCGTATCCTGTTTACAAGCTTCTTGTGTACTTGACCCCACAAGTAGGTTGTCAATGTACTGTAAAAGAACTGAGTTACAAGGCATTTTTAAAGTCTCAACTTTCTTTTTTAAGATCTGATTAAAAGTCGAAGGGCTCTCTGTATACCCTCATGGATCTCAGCACCATGCCAAAACTCAGGGCCTGATTTAGATCTTGGCGGGTGGGTTACTCAATCATAATGGTGACGGATATCCCGCCTGCCAAAATATAAATCCCATTATATCCTATCGGATTTATATTTGGGAGATGGGATATCCGTCACCGTTGTGACGGAGTAACCCATCCGCCAAGATCTAATTCAGGCCCTCTATCTTTGAGCACAAATGAGAACAGGAATTGACTGTCCTCATGTAATGGAATAGTGAAGAAGATCTGGCAGAGATCCACAACAGTAAACCATTTTGCATCACAGGGAATTTGAAATAATATTGTAGCTGGATTTGGTACTATGGGACAACATGGAATGACTATGCTGATAATTTTTCGCAAGTCCTGCACAATCCTATACTTGCTGTTAGACTTCTGTAAGCCCATAATTGGTGAGTTGCCAGGACGTCCAAATATTTCTTTCAAATTCTTTGTTTTAACATTGATTCAGTCATTGGAGTGATTCCAGCCAATATCTCAGGCATAAAATTGAACGGTGGTGTTCTTGGAAATACTGCATTCAGTTTTATTGTTATTTGGACAGGTTCTACACCTTTGATAAGTCAGAAGAATCCCATACAGATTTTACAGTATCACGTAGTTGAAGAGGTATATCACCGACCGTTCTTACAGGGTACAACCCCTCAGCTGTTTCTTGTCTGGCCATTTTAAACTCAACATCTTCATCATGTGTTTGAAATTCAATGCCATCCAGTGTACAGTAATAAGTGCAATTTAATTTGCAGAAAGACAGATTTACAGGATTTGAGTCACACACAACAAATTGGTGATTTCCAAGAAAGCCTTGCACTTTTCTGTCCCCATATAAAACTACCAATTTTGCCCTGAATCTTACCAATATTTTTCTGAGGAAAAGTAAGAGGCACTGCGCCAAAAAGGAAAGTTAGTTTAGGCAATACCGACATCTTTACCAGGTTGACCCTCCCATAGATCGTCAAAGGGAGGTTTTTCCACCTTGCAAAGAGGAAGTCAATATCCTTTTCGATTTTCTTCAGATTAATCAGGGGGATTTTATTCAGGTCCTTAACAATTTTTATCCCTAGATACCTGAATTCTCTACTTATAGGGGCCTTGACTATACACTGTGTTCCAACACATAACCTCGGTTTTAGCCGAGTTGGCGAGATATCCTGAGATCGAACCGAACTCCCTCAACAAGATTTCAAGCCGCGGAATGGAAATTTTAGGGTCCCCGGTATAGATTATTACATGGTCCGCGTACAAGGCGATTTTGCACTGATAATTTTGCGATTTAAAAGGGCTTATGATGTTATCCAGCCTAATCGCCTGCGCAAGGGGCTCAATATAGATATTGAACAGAAGGGAGATAGAGGGCACCCTGTCTTGTCCCTCTCTGAATTGCAAAGCTTGGAGTCAGGGAGCCATTTAGCAAAATCTTCGCCGAAGCCCCAGAATAGCAGTTCTTTAAAGTCTGCACAAAGATTGGGCCCATACCCATAACCTCCAATACCCCCCAAAGATATCTCCAGCACACACGATCGAAGGCCTTAGCGGCGTCTAAGGCCACTACTGCCAGAGGATCCCCCCTAATTTCAGCAAGATTGATGTTGCCAATAAGTAATTGTGTTTGTTCCTGGATGACTCTCCCGACCATAAAACCTTTCTGATCAATGTTAATCAGACTTGGTGCCAATTTTGCCAATCTCCCTGCCAGAATACTCATAAAGATTTTATAATCAGCATTCAGCAGGGAGATTGGACGGTAGGAGTCAGCCATCAGGGGATCCTTACCTGGCTTCAGTATTAAGATGATCGTGGCCTCCTTCCAAGATCTGGGGATCACTCCAGCAGTGCTATAAACTAAATTGAATAAAATATGGAGTGTAGGCAAGAGTTCGTCAAGTAACAATTTATAAACTTCATTAGGGAGGGCATCAAGGCCCGCCGCCTTCTTATTTTTGGCCCTCTTTATTTGGTCCCTAATCTCCTCCATAGATATGGGTGAGTCTAAAAGATCTCTGGCAGATTCTGTAAGAGCAGGTAAAGACTTATCCCTTAGCCACAAACTTATTGAATCCTGTGAAGGATCAATATTCTCCTTATAGAGATTCGAAAATAGGGACAAAAGGCAATTCTGCATTTCTGCGGGCTTGCTGGATTTAGTTCCAACACTATCAATAATAAGTTCGTTAATGGTGTTTTTTGCCCGGTCTATCCTTGCCTTCCAGGCCAGTAAGGCCCCTGCTCTTTCCCCATACTCAAAATTTTCCATATTACGAACTTGCCACTGAGCCTTGCATTTCAGATCCAAAAGGATCCTTTGATCCTGCCTAGCCTCCTCGAGTCTCTTCTCTAGCTGTGCCAATTTTCCTAGACTCTCCTGAGGAGTATAACTCCTTTCTTCTTCAAGAGCAGAGATTCTACCCTCGAAGGTCTGTAATTCTAAAGCTTTACTCCTATTCTTGGAGCTAATTAGGCTGCGTAAACCCCTCTCAGATTTGCTTTGTAGGCATCCCACACAAACTCTATTGAAGTAGAGCCTAAATTAAAAGAAAAAAATTCCAGAGAGGACTTTTTAATTGCCTGAATGATTCCTGAATCAGATAACATTAGCCTGTTCAAAGTCCACCTTGATTGTAAAGAGGGATTATTCATAGAATATAAAAACAAAAGAGGAGCATGGTCCGAAAGATGGCTCGGAAGTACAGATATACTGACAACATTATCTGTAATCTCTCTATTTATCAGGACGTAATCTATTCTTGAAAAATGATGGTATTTTTTACAATGAAATGTAAAACCATCTACACTCCCCATCTTGGCTCTCCATAAATCTACCAAGTTAATATTGGATAGTAAATTTTTCATAACCCTGCGAGACTGCGGGGACCCTTTAGCGTGGCTCACATTAGATCTATCCTTTACCGGGTCAAGCCGAACATTAAAATCCCCTCCTATTATTAGGGGGATTTGCCATTATTAAGTTGTCCTGAAGCTTGACCAGAAAGGATGGATCATCCGTATTGTGGCCATAGAAAGATGAACAAGTCATCTCCTCCCCCTCAAAATCTAGCTGAGCGATGATCCATCTACCTGTTTGGTCTGTCTGGATTGATTTTATCCTGCAAGTAATTCCTTTCTTTACCAGAATTGCCACCCCGCGAAAATTTAATAATTGTTGAGTGACAATAACATTGTATCCAGGGGATTTTAGAAAAGATAGTTTCAGCCTCCATTTTGTTTAAATGAGTTTCTTGCAACAAACATACCTGAGCTAATGACAGCTCTAAATATTTGAAAATCAATCTTTGTCTCCTTGGACATCTCAGGCCATTCAGGTTCCAGGAGATAAATTGAATGTTTCGACCCCCCTTCATTTTACCTTCCCACAGCTTAAATACCTTTTGCCAAGGTTTTGAAGGAGTTCTCTAATTAGACCCAGAAAAACGAAATCAACTTTACTTAACCTGTGAGATGAGGAATATTTTTTACCTATTTTGCCCCCACCCTGTACCTCACCCTGTGCTCCCCCCCCCCCACCTCTATCCCTACCCACCCTGAACTAAGAAGGAAACTCTTAAAAGGTGGTTTGGCACTCCCAGATATAAATTGGTACTTACTGGTTTTTCAATTTAAAGGCATAAGGATGCTGTTGTCTACTCCTGAGGAAACTATGTGGGGTAGGCTTTTGGGCGAATTGGCCTTAGTAGAGGGAGGCAGGGGGGGTTCCTATATAAATTTGGGACACCCAGATTCTTCAAGCGTGTACGTCTCAAGATTTTGAAAGCCGCTTTGATGACTTGGCACAAATTAAGACGTATTTGGGGTATAGGTTATTTCTCTGCCTTTGCACCAATTTGGGATTCCCCGGGGACCCCTCCCTGTTTGGGTGACAGTTTGGCGATTCCGATTAGAAGAGCAGGTTTGGAGAGGTGGTCGGATCTGGTGGACTTAGATGGGGTTCTCCCTTGGGAGATATTGCAAGATAAGATCGGTCCCACATTCTCTAGGTTTAAGTACCTCCAGTTAAGATCATGGCATGAGGCGGAGGCTCGAGAAACAGTAGGGAACTGGGAACTTGAGCAGTTATTTCAAGACTCACGCCCAAGGAAGAAAGAAATATCTTTGTGGTACTTAAGCCTACTTGAAGCAGAGGATCATGAGGTTCCCCTTCAGTCATCGGTATGGAATTCTTCCCCACTTGCCCAGGACATAGAAAATGTTTTTGAAATTTCTTTTGAGTTACTGTATAAATATATCAAGCCTGCTAGGTTAAAGAAAAATCATTTTTTTGTATTAAACAGGCTTTATTACACCCCGGCCAAAATAGCCAAATTTGCCTCCGTTCCCGCCCCAGTATGTCCGAGGTGTTCTCTTAGTAATGCGGATGACATTCATATGTTTTTTGAATGTGCAGAATTAGGCCTATTTTGGAAAATCGTGGGGGATTCCTTGACAGCCATTTTTCAAATGCATATAGAGATGGATCACCACCTGGTGATTTTTGGTATAAATAATCATGTAAAAGAGTTGTTCCACAGATTCACATTGGTTTGCTCCTCTACCTAGTGATCCTGGCTAGGAGGGAGATATGTATTAGATGGAAAGATCCGTCTCCCCCCAACAGAGAAAGCTGGTTAAAAGAGGCACTGCGCATGGCCTGTTTAGAGCAAGAAGGTGTATTGGAAACGCGTGATAACATCTGGTCTCCCCTGTTAATCTGGGGTCGCCGCCTGCGCCTGATAACCTGTTAAGATCTCTGGCTTTGTGGGCGCGTCCAATGATTACACCAGTCCTCAGAATCGAGAGGAAGGCCGTGGGGGCCCAGACGAAAGCAGTAAGTCAAGGGGCGCCCAGCAATACAAGCCGACTTGTTAAAACTGCCAAAGTCTTTGGTGAGATGAGGACAAAAAAAAAAATTGGTGATTTTCCTCTAATGAGCCTATTTTCACAGGAACTTTCTGTGAAACAGGGTTAGTTATTTGCTCATTTGTAACACCTACAACTTGGATCTACTTTCCTGAGAGGTGTAGGTCTGGGACTTCAGTTGTTCTAACAGTGGAACTGGGAGCACCTGTGACAATTAAAATTACACTTCGTGGCTATTTACCTCTCCTTTTACAAATGGTCCCCTCTGGTCAACCTCTAAGACTGTGTCAAGTACGCAATCTTCCTCCCCACTCAAGCATCGTCATTGTGAATTGTCAGAGCCAAAGCTCTTTTTATCAAATATGAGAAACTGCTGAAATGGGTTCTGATTTTGGAAAGGATTTGATTTTGCTCTTGGTGTTTGATTCATATTAAACATGCGGTTACCCATATTTTGTGGGGCCATTGGAGCTTGTGGGACCTGCGTCATAGTGGCTTGTGACTAATTTGGTGTCTGTTTTCACTGAACTGTGGTCTGAAGTGGAATATTTTATATCTGTGTTGGAGTCACACCATACAATTGCCCATCACCACTTACTCAATTAGGATTCTGCCTACACTCCCTCTTCTAATGCCCAAGATTGTTACAATAGTGGCAAGGAGACTACTTCTTCAACATTGCAATATATACCACTGAATTTGGATCAATCAGAACACCTCAACCTCTTCCTTGTGAAACACAAACTCCAACTTGTGCCATTTGACCTCCATTCTGAAAACCAACATCTTGCATTACACCAACATTCCCTATTTTTGAAAGCCTTTCAGAGCCAGCTTCATCTGGGCTAGCATAAATTTCTCTTTAAGCCTTTTATGCTTCATCTCTTGTTCATCACTTGGTATTTAGCATACCTCCTCAACAAAATTGGCAGTACATTCTGTTGTGTGTGCATACTAATCTCTGGTCGCAGTCCAAGAATGAACTGTGACACAAAGCTCCCCATATCTCCCTTTTTGGGATTTTCTTGTCCACTGTGCTGTTTGAACACCTGTAACAATCGTTCAAATTAAGCATGCACTGATGATTTAGCTTCCTGAGTTGTCCTGTTAATTTTCAACCAATCAATGTTTCTTGCTGGTACCGTTCCCTTCAAAAAGGTAATCACTTCATTGAATTGTGTCATCACCATAGTTGAGGGTGCACAGGTACGCGCACCTCTTGTGGGTTCTGTACATGGCCATTGCACAGCTATCTTACACTCAGCCCATAAACCTGTATCACAATGTCGAAAGTTTTCAAATCTGTCCACAGAACCTTCAAAATTTTCATGAACCTATCAACTTTTGTGTAGGATTCTTTCTCAATTTCGGAAAGATGTTCTTGAATGTCGCAAGATCACCTTGGCACCATGGTACATGAACATACCCTCCACCTGGTATTCCTCTCAAAAGGAAAGTTAGAGCCTCATCTAGGGGTACTGGTGGCAGCTTACCATTTACCTCTGTAGTATCTGATTGTATCTTTTTCTGTCCTTGTTCCCTCACTCATTTGCTCTATAATCGCTCCATTTCCTAATACACTTTACCAATCAAGTAATGTGCAATCTCATTCCTGAAGATTTTTTAGTCACAATCACTTCATCATCTAACTGTGCCCTAAAGCTTTTCTGTAAAGGAATACTTATGGAGAGGTGTACTTCTGCCAATTTATCTTGTGTGGCAGCTGCATGCCTAGCAATTTGCATACTCATATATATCAGCCCTTTCTCCTGGTATTGATTCAAATGTGAGATATCTAAACATCCCCTAATAATTTCTTCCAATTTCACCTTCAATTTTGGTACACCTAAATGTCACGCACCTTTTTTGGCTCATAGATGGTCTCTCTGTATTTACTGTTCCTTTATACTCAAAAGTTTCCTCAAACCATGGGGGCAGAATCTCATTATTGGATGGTCCTGTTTCTCTTAAATATGGAGCAATATAAGGTGGCAGACATGAGGATAACAGAGAATCTAAAATGTCATCCCCAGAATCACTATCAATATCAGTCTTTCTTGTGGTCTACTCATCTTCATTCCCTGCTTTCAATTCCTTTTTGGCTTTTCTGTTGTTAATACAAGGGACATTCTAGTTCCCTCTACTGCACATTTCCTCCATCTCTGCTGTTCTTCATACCATTTAGCAGCAGCGTAATTACGCACTGCTGTCTTTGCTCTATCATGATCCCATTCTTTCTCTTTGGTATGAGCTGCTGGCTCCCAAGCATTTAATGCTTCCTACTGTATGGGTCTAACAGCAGCTTCATCTCATATAGATTTTCCCTTAAATTTTCAATAATCTTTAAATCAAATGTACCATATTGTGGAAAAATTCATGCTCCCTCTTTTTCCGTGATCTTGTGCCATTGGCGAAGCAACAAACATGTATGAGCCCTACATTTGTCTCCCCTTAATGACCTGGCACACCTTCCGGTGGAGCATCCTCGCACTCATGGATGGAAACTCGCACATCACTTCTCTTTAAATCTCTAAGGGCTTTAAAGCATTTCATTATAACAACAATTCAGCAAATAATGAGCAAAATCAATTCAATTAAACTCAATGTTATTGTTCAATTCACAGTGCTGTACAAGTCAAAATTCGCTTCCATTCCCAATACAATCCTCTCTTTGTGAACCTTCACAATATGGTACCTACTCCTACCAACCAATCCCAGCATGACACTGCAGACCAGCTGACTTATCCCAGCGCAGCGCACTCTGATGCAATTCTCACTCCTTGCAGCAGTTCCCCCTCCTTTGCAATTTTCTTGTACACTAAATATCACAACGTTTAAGCAAGCACAATAAACACCTTACTCATGTCTGCTCCACTCAAGCATTCAAAGTAGTTAATTCACCCAAGAAACAATCAGAAATAACATCTTTCGACTTCCTCACACACACACACACACCCACACACACACACACACACACAGATGTCTCAACCAGCGGGAAGTCACCCTGACTGATATAGTTCTCCTTTGTGCAATAGGTTCCATTAACATCAATCACTATTATTACAATCACAACAATTTATCATGGTATTTATCTCAATTGTGCAGTCATGGTACCTCACGAATCAACACCACACAACCTTTGCAGACAAGTAATGACACAATGGGGCATATTATCAAGGATCTGCGATGTTTATCGCAAAGCGCGCTTAGCGCTGTTTTTTTTATCGCCGGCTATAGCTGGATTTCCTCGCTGTGATAGCGCGGTATTATCAACGCGTATCGCAAAGGCGATAGGAAATCCAGCGATAGCGAGTTAACCCAGCAATAGCGTGAGATAGAAATATCGCCGCATTAGCGGCAGAAAAGTGCCGCTAACGCAGCGATAGAGGGCTTGATAATATGCCCCAATATCTCTTACTTATCTGTCTTATCCTGGGATTTTTCAAATTTTTCAAAACAAAGTTCATCCATCTCAGCTCCCTTCTGAAAAGTGTCCTGGTGATTCATCAAGCAGGGGCCAAGTGGGGTCCCCCGCCAAAACACCCTTTCCCCATGCAATTTCCCATAGGAATTTTAGGAAGCATTGCAACTATTTAATATGCCCATTTGTCCACATATCCACTTATGATTATCTTTTGTGAATAGGTTTGGCCTTTCTCATAGATTGTTTGGAACAGGCTTTGGATTTAAGCCTCAACCTACTTTCAAATATGCCTCTGCAACTCACATTAGATGCACTGAGCTCTTATCATGTTTATCAGGGAGTAATACTTGCACCCCAAACTTTAGTGATGTGAAGTGCAGCACTAAACTTTCAATACACACGACCATGCTAGCGTCTAGCTCGTATGCTATTTCCATGCTATGGATCCACACATGTGCACTTAGTAACTCTGTGCTGCATACGACTATGGTGTTATCAATGATGTAATGTGCAATTTCGTCAGTTATATTATCAATGATGTCATTTAACATGTCAGGAGTAATGTAATATGTGAGGTCATAAACAGTGCATAGAGGAATCACAAGTTATAGTTAGCTCAGTAAACTATAACTGCTACATTTCAGTGTTTTTTCAAAAAGATATTATTGCCATACCTTTGTTTTTTTCAGTGAAAATGTATATATGTGATATCACTGACCATGTCATGAGTGATGTAATATGTGACGTCATCAGCAGTGCATTGCGGGGGCGTGAGTTATAGTTAGCTGAACTAACTATAACGGGGAATTTCACGGGTTTTGTACGAGTGCAATGTCCAACTAACTATAACTTTCCCTAAAACCTATGGTTTTTCAGTGAATTTCAAAGGTTTTTTAAATGCTAATTTCTAACTATAACGTGTCTGAAACCTATGGTTTTTCAGTGAATTTCAAAGGTTTTTTAAATGCTAATTTCTAACTATAACTGTCCCTAAAACCTATGGTTTTTTCAGTGAATTTCAAAGGTTTTTAAATGCTAATTCCTAACTATAACATATCTGAAACCTATGGTTTTTTCAGTGAATTTCAAAGGTTTTGTAAATGACAATTTTTAAATGTATTAATTGTTATATTTATTTTTTTGATACTGATTTACTACATTTTTTTAAACTATTTATTTTTAGATATTTTATTTTTTAAATTACATTGTAATTACATTATACATTACATTACAAAATATACTTTCTCAGAATGAATTACTTTAGTTTAAATACTTTGCAGTTAGGCAATAGACTTTTAAGTACAGTAGTTACAGTTGTTGCAATGGGCAACACAATTTCAAACACAATGCAACATTGAGCTCAATGTGAATTTCTAGTTAAATGCAATTAGTTACTTTATGGATTACTTTTTCTAACCACAGGACTGGATCCTAGATTCAGTCCTGGGACATCTCCTGTAAACAGTTGAGTAAAAGCGTTTTGGTTACAGTAGTGATTTTTAAGGAATATTATTGTATTTTAAAAGTTGACACTTGAAACTTTTTCACATAGAATCTCCAATGTTATCCTATGGGAGGAAATTCACTTAGCAGGTAAGTAGTGTTATCGTTACTTTTTCTTACTCAGTGGTGGATCCTGGATCCAGCACTGGTGCATCTCCTGTAAACAGTTGAAAGAATGCGTTTAAGTCATACAGGCGATTTTTAAGGAATATTTGTAGTTTGTGAAAATCGACACTTCGAAATTTTTCTGCTGAAAACCAGACAATGGATTCCTATGGAAGGAAATACAAGTTACTGGTAAGTACGGTTAGAATTACTTTTCAGGGTCAGTGCTGGGCTAAAAGATGCAGCACTGGGTTCTCTCCTGATAACAGGTGAGTAAATCGGAATTCGTAGTTCTGCTGATTTTAGAGGAATATTTGTATGTTTCAAAAATCGACACTTAGAAACTTTTTCAGCAAAAAGCAGGCAATGATATCCTACGGAAGGAAATTCAAGTTACTGGTAAGTACGGTTAAAATTACTTTTCAGGATCAGTACTGGGCTCAAAGATGCAGCACTGAGGTCTCTCCTGATAACAGGTGAGTAAATCGGAATTCGTAGTTTGGCTGATTTTAGAGGAATATTATAAAGTTCCAAAACTCCACACTTAGAAGAATTTCCAAGTGAAACCAGTCAATGTTAGCCTATGGAAGGAAATTCAAGTTACTGGTAAGTACGGTTAAAATTACTTTTCAGGATCAGTACTGGGCTCAAAGATGCAGCACTGAGGTCTCTCCTGATAACAGGTGAGTAAATCGGAATTCGTAGTTCGGCTGATTTTAGAGGAATATTTGCACAATGGTGAAGGAAGGGGGTGGGGCCTGAGGTGACATGTCTGCAAACACGCCCTGTGGCACGTTTTAAGTTGGAGAATTAATTCCTCCTCAATCCTGAGGGTCCCTGGGACCCAACTAGCCCACCAGGAACCTCCAATATGCACCAGGGGGCTGCGTTGCAGAGAGGTGTTCTGAGGCCACGCTCCTTTTTACACCTCTCTGCAACGCAGCTCTGTGGCGCTTTCTGGACGTACCTTGGTGGGCTAGTTGGCTCAAGCCCCGCCCCCTCCCTATGTGCAGCATTCCGTCCATCATCTTGTGTGTTTTGCATTTCGCCCTATGTGGGAAGGGTATGCCCAGACGTGGGTCCCGTGCTCACTACGCCACTGGAGTCAAGCTATCCTGGCTGATGAAGGCTGATAGCCTGAAACCGGTCCTAGGATGCTTGATTCCGGTCCAGGGAAGACATGGCTTGGCAGTTCGGTCTGGACTGTTCCCACGAGGCACAGGGTCAAGACTGATTTGCATATGGCTATGTCTGAACTGGGGTGGTGTGGTGAAGCAAAATAACGATGGATTAAACCCAGATCTGTGACTGGGGGTGAATGTTTGCCAATGTGCAGCATTCCGTCCATCATCTTGTGTGTTTTGCATTTCGCCCTATGTGGGAAGGGTATGCCCAGACGTGGGTCCCGTGCTCACTACGCCACTGGAGTCAAGCTATCCTGGCTGATGAAGGCTGATAGCCTGAAACCGGTCCTAGGATGCTTGATTCCGGTCCAGGGAAGACATGGCTTGGCAGTTCGGTCTGGACTGTTCCCATGAGGCACAGGGTCAAGACTGATTTGCATATGGCTATGTCTGAACTCGGGTGGTGTGGTGAAGCAAAATAACGATGGATTAAACCCAGATCTGTGACTGGGGGTGAATGTTTGCCAATGTGCAGCATTCCGTCCATCATCTTGTGTGTTTTGCATTCCGCCCCCTCCCTTCACCACTGTGCAAACGTGCCCCGTGGCACGTTTTAAGTCGGGGGATTAACTCCCCTTGAATCCTGAGGGTCCCTGGGGTGCAACTAGCCCACCAGCTACCTCCATTAAGCGCCACAGAGCTGCGTTGCAGAGAGGTGTAAAAGGGGCGTGGCCTCAGAACACTCTCTGCAACGCAGCCCCTGGCGCATACTGGAGGTTCCTGGTGGGCTAGTTGACCCCAGGGACCCCAGTATTCAAGGGGAATTCGTCCCCTTTGCAAACGCGCCAGGGGCGCGTTTGCAGAGTGCTGCCAAGGAGGGGCGTGGCCTCCGGCGCTATGCCGGATTTTTGGGGGATTTTTTTAAAAAGGGGGCTGTGTGGCCCTTCTTTTAATTATTTTGGGCCCTGGGGACCCCATCCCCCAGGGCCTGACCCCCTTTTTTAATTTTTTTTTAAAGTAACGGGAAGGGGACCGCATGGGCCCCCCTCCCGTGGCCAATTTTGGCCCAGGGACCCCATCCCCTGGGTCATTGCCACCTTTTTTTTTTTTCATGGAGGGGGGCTGCGTTGCCCCCCTCCTCAGGCCTCCTTAGGCCCCGGGAACCATATCCCCCGGGGCCGGCCTTTTTAAAAAAAAAAAAAAATCCTAATTTGGGGAGGGGGGCCGCGTGGCCCCAATCCCGGGCCACTACTTGCCCCGGGGACCCCATCCCCCGGGGCTGGCCCTATCCTTTGGGGTCCATGGGGGGACCCCAACTCCCCCACGGACCATGCCGGCTCCCCGCCTCCTGCGGGAGCCGGCATTGCTTTCCACATGGGGAGCTGCTAACATGCAGCTCCCCGTGTGGAAAAGCAATGTGCTTTGGTTTTGGAAGAGAGACAGGTTTCCTGCTCTCTGTTCCAAAACCAAAGCAGTTTGCTATGACAGGACGGGAGCCGCAAAGCTCCCGTCCTGTCATAGCAAACTACAGTGTCCCGGGGGTAGGCACCCCGGGACACTGCAGGAGCTGGCCCTGGGGGTGGCGGTCCCCAGGGCCACCACAGGCTCCAGGAGGGGGCCGCGGCCCCCTCCCCACATCTACATAGCCCCGGGAGGTGGTGGTCCCTGGGGCTTCGGGTCCGAAACGGACCCCCACATGTATTTTCTTAGTGCCCCGGGGAAGTGACGGTCCCGGGGCATGTGGGCTGGGCCCCCACACAGGTCATGTATGTTGTTTTTTTTTTAAAATAAGCCCCGGGGGGTGGCGGTCCCCGGGGCTGCGGGGGCCGTGTGCCCCCCGCCAACATTATTTATTTAAAGCCCCGGGGGGTGGCAGTCCCCGGGGCTTGGGGGGGCCTCCCACATAAAATATAAACCCACCCCCGCGTGCCCCGGGACTTGGGCCACCCGGGGCAAAATAGCATCGAAGCGCGGGAGACCGCGCTCGATTTTTATCGGCGGGATCCGCGCACCCTAAGCGCATCCCGCCGATTTTTTTTTTAAATAATGCTTTTTTCTGCCCAGGGGGTCCTTGTGGGACCCCCTGAGCAGACCTAGGGGGTCAGGGTGTTTCTACCCTGCCCCCTTTGTGTGTTTTGCGCAGTTGTTTCTTCTGCTTCGCTTCTACCAGGGACAAAATGGCTGCCAACACTTCCTGATTTGGAGTGTTGACAGCCACTTGACAGCCAATTAGCATGCAGCTCGTGATCGGGACGGTGCGCGCAGGGTGCGCTCAGGGTGCGCGGATCCGACGAGGCCATAGATATATATGTGATTTTACTTGTGATTTTCTCAGGAACTACTGAACGGATTTACACCATTTAAGCAAAAGGCACGAGTCTGAACCAAGGGCTACCTCTTTGCCAAATTTGGTGTAATTCCGTTCAGCAGTTCGGGCTGTAGCTGCGATGAACGGTTCCTATGGAAAAATGAATGGGGAAAACACGTTTTGGGACCCCCCTTTTTTCTCGGCCCCCGCTTGACGAATCACCCCGAGACTTTCAGGATAGGAGCGGACCGGAGCGCCCCAACAAGTTGGAAAATTTTGCGAAGATTCGTCAACCGGCGCCAACGTTATTTCAAATAGAATGTTGCGGATTTCCTATGGAAAATAGGTCCTAACTATAACTATCTACTGGCGACCGCCAGTAGATATAATATATATACATATATATATATGTGTATAGACATATATGTGTGTGTATATATATATATATATATCAAGCATACAGAAAATACAAAGACTACAGGGCGTTATACTTAGGAAGTAGAATTAAAAAACCTTAGAAATTCACTGAAAAAACAAAAGTTATAGAGACGTTATATAGTTAGGCTCACATTTAACTCGTACAAAACAAGTGAAATTCAGCAATTATAGTTACCTGAGCTAACTATAACTTAACCCCCCCTGCAATGCACTGCTCATGACCTCACATATTACATCACTCATAAAATGTCAGTGACATCACTGATGACATCTCAAATTACATCACTGATAACATCATCCAGTGAGTGTGCATGTTTTCTAAACATTTATGAGTGTTAAACATATATACCAAGGTACTACATAAGTCAAACTGGTATACTTTCTATATTTTTCATGAGTGATACTATTTCTAACAGATCTTATGTGAGTAGCTGTGTGACTGTGTGTATCCATGTGTGAATGTGTGTCTGAGTGCCGGTATGGGAGTGTGAGTGGGTGTGTGGGTGGCTGTCTGGGTGCATAAGTAGGTATGTGAGTAGCTGCGTGGGTGAGTGAGTGGCTGTGTGAGTGACTATGTTGGTGAGTGAGTAGGTGTGTCAGTGGCTGTATGGGTGAGTGAATAGCTGTGTGAGTGGCCTTATGCGTGCATGAGTTGGTGTGTACGTGACTATATGGGTGAGTGAGTGAGTGTCTGAATGGCTGTATAAGTGAGTGACTCGCTATGTAAGTGGTTGCATGGGTGAGTGAGTGGCTGTTTGAGTGGTTGTTTGGTTAAGTGAGTTGGTGTGTGAGTGACTTGATTGTAAAGTAAGTGTCTGTGTGAATGGATGAATTGGTGAGTGAGCGGATGTGTGAGTGCTTGTTGGATGTGTGAATGGGTATGTAAGTGGTTGTGTGGGTGTGTGAGGGAGTGTGTGAGTGAGTGCATGTATGGGTGAGTGAGTGGCTGTGTTGAGAGGCTGTATGGGTGAGTGAGTGGGTGTATGACTGGATATATAGGTGAATAAGTGGGTGTGTGAGTAGCTGTTCAGGTTAGTGTGTGAGTCTGTGAGTGGCTGCATGGGTAAGTGACTTGTTGTATGAGTAGCTTTATGAGTGAGTCAGTGGTTGTGTGAGTGCCTGTATGAGTGAGTGAGTATCAGAGTGGCTCTATGGATGAGTGAGTGGTTGTGTGAGTACTTGTATGGGTCTGTGAATGGGTATGTGAGTGGTTGTGTAGGTATGTGAGTGGATGTATGAAAGGTTGTATAGGGGTGTGAATGGGTGTGTGAGTGCTTCTGTGAATGAAGTAATCAGTGATGTCCTTTGAGATGTCATCAGTAATGTCATCAGTGATGTCACTGACCATGTCATGAGTTATGTAATATGTGAGGTTATAAGCAGTGCATTGCGGGCGTAAGTTATAGTTGGATCAGGTAACTATAACTGCTGAATTTCACTGGTTTTGTATGAGTGAAAAGTGAACCTAACTATAACGTCTTTGGAACCCTTGTTTTTTTCACTGAATGTCTACGTTTTTTTATCCTATTTTCTAATTATAACATCCCTGTAGCCTTTGTTTTTGTCAGTGAATTTCTAAGGTTTTTTAAATTCAGTTTCCTAACTATAACGTCCCTGCAACCTTTGTTTTTTTTCAGTGAATTTCTAAGATTTTTTTAAAAATCTATTTCCTAACTGTAACCTGTAACCTTTGAAAATGAGTGTGTGAGTGAGTGTAACAGTGTCTCAGTAGGTGTATGACAGAGTGCTTGAGTGTCTCAATGGGTGTGTGACTGGGTATGTGAGTTTCTGAGTGGGTCTGGGTGTACATGCATAAGTGTCTCACTGGTTGTTTGCGTGTGGTTGTATGAGTGTGAGTCTTTGAGTGAGTCTGTGAGTGGGTGCATGAGCCTCTGAGTGGTTCTGTGAGTGGGTGTGTGAGTCTCTGAGTGGGTCTATGAGTCAGTGCATGAGTCTGAGTAGGTCTGTGGGTGGGTGAGACAGAGTATGAGCAAGTGGGTGCATCAAAGTCTGACTGGGTCTGTTAGTGGGTTTATGTGTCTCAGTTCTTCTGTGAGTGGGTGCATCAGTGTCTGAATGGTTCTGTGAGTGGCTGTGAGAGTGTCGGCGTTGTTCTGTGAGTGGGTGTATGAGTGCCTGAGTGGATTCTGCTCATTCTCTGCTTTTTTTCAGCCTTTTTTCTGCTGATTTCTGACCTTTATTTTGCCTCTTTCTGTTCCTTTCTGACCTTTATTTTGCCTCTTTCTGCTCATTTCTGATCTCTATTTTACCTTTTTCTGCTCACTGCTGGCCTTTATTTTGCCTCTTTCTGCTAGTTTCTAATCTCTATTTTGCCTCTACCTGCTCGTTGCTGGCCTTTATTTTGCCTCTTTCTGCTCCTTTCTGATCTCTGTTTTGTCTTTTTCTGCTCATTTTTTACATTTATCTTGCCTCTTTCTGCTCGTTGCTGACATCTATTTTGCCTCTTTCTCTCCATTTCTGACATTTATTTTCCCTCTTTCTACATGTTTCTGACCTCAATTTTGCCTCTTTCTGCTTGTTTCTCACCTTTATTTTGCCTCTTTTTGCTCATTGCTGACCTTCATTCTGCTTCTTTCTGTTCCTTTCTGACCTTTATTATGCTTCTTTCTGCTCCCTTCTGACCGTTATTTTCTAGTTTTTATTAGGGGAGGGGGGCCGCACAGTCCCCCTCCCGAGCTGTTTTAAGCCCAGGGGACCCCGTCCCCGGGGTCTGGGCATTATACTATGAGGAGGGGGGCTGCATGACCCCCATCCCTGGGCCATTTCGGTCCCGGGGACCCCATCCCCCGGGGCCCAGCCATGTCGCCTGGGTGCCCATAGGGAGCCGGCAATGCTCTGACAGACAGGGAGCTGTTGAAAGGCAGCTCCCTGTCTGTCACAGCAATTCATATCTGTTTCCCTGCAAGCGTATTCATGTGCAGGAAAACAGATGAAAACTCCACTTTCTGCAAGCCGTACCTATATGACAGCTCCGGCTTGCAGAAAGCAGAGCCATGTTTGCTTTTGCTTGGTGGGAGCTGTCACCTCCCATCAAGTAAAAGTAAAGAGCTACCTCCAGAGGGTGGGCACCTTGGAAGGTAGCAGGAGCTGGCACTGGGGGTTGGTGGTACCCAGGGCCATAAATGGCTCCATGAGTGGAGCCATACAGGCCTCCCTCCATTGTAAAGCTTTGTGCCGGGGAGGTTGCGGTCCTTGATGGACCCTCTAGATTAATTTATTTTAGCGTTGGGGAGGTGGCATCCCCGAGGCTGCAGGGGTCCGTGCAGGCCCCCTGCATTGGTTTTATGATTTGCCCCAGGGTATTGGCTCTCCAGGTGTTGTGGGCCTATATATTTTCATAGTACCCTGGGGAGGTGGCAGTCCCTGGGGCTGTGTGGGGGGCATGTGGACCCCCTCGCTTTAATTTAACTTCATTGCCCTTGTGAGGTGGTGGTCCCCGGGACGAGGTCGGGCCCAGCGAGCCTGCCTGCACACATATTTTAAAGTGCCCCAAGGAGGTGGCGTCCCGGGGCTTTCGTAATCCAAAGGAGGGGGCCCGTGCACCCCCCTCCTTTATATATTTGCTCATGCTTCTGGGACTTGGCCCACCCAGGGGCTCAACATTACAGAAGCGCGGGAGCCCCGCTTCTTTTTTTTGTATTTTTCGCCTGGAGCCACAGATCCACCGTGACTCCCGCAGCATTTTTAAAAAATGCTTTTTGCCCCAGGAGCCCCCCATGAGGCCTAGGGGGTCATGGTATTCCTACACTGCCCCTTCTCTTTTTTTAACATTTTTTTTTTAACTTGGCTGAAGCCAAGTCCCAAGATGGCTACCAAAACTTCCTGATTTGAAGTATTGTCAGCCAATCAGATTTGAACATGGGGACTGTCGGATCATCGGATGATCGGCATCCCTATAAATACAAATTTGGTTTTCCTATAATATTTCCAAAACTACTGAATGGATTCAAGCTACTTTACAAAAAGGTCGCTTTCTGGACCAACAGCCACCTTTCTGGCAAATTTGGTGTAATTCCGTTCAGCAGTTTGGGCTGTAGTCCTGTCTAAAATCTCTATGGGAATTAACATTGGGAAAATGCGTTTTGGGACCTCCCCATTTTTCTCAGCCCCCACTTGACGAATTACCACAAAACTTTCACGACAGCAACTGAAGTTAGCATCATACTAGTTCTGAAAATGTCACGAGGATTCATCAAACGATGCTAAAGTTATTAGCAAAACAAAAAACCCTCTTCCTATGGAAACTAGGTCCTAACTATATATTATAAGGTTATATATATATATATATTCACTGAAAAAACCATAGGTTTCAGGCACGTTATAGTTAGAAATTAGCAGTTAAAAAACCTTACAAATTCACTGAAAAAACCATAGGTTTTAGGGACAGTTATAGTTAGTTGGACATTGCACTCGTACAAAACCCGTGAAATTCCCCCGTTATAGTTAGTTCAGGTAACTATAGCTCGCGCCCCGCAATGCACTTCTGATGACGTCACATATTACATCACTCATGACATGGTCAGTGACATCACTGATGACATCTCAAATGACATCACTGATGACATCATCCAGTGACTGTGTGTTTCTGTAAAGTTTAAATATGTTTAATATATATAGGGAAAGGCGTATTGAAGAATGAGTGGGTGTATAAGTGTCTGAATGGATGATTTAGTAGGTGCGTGACTAACTCTATAAATGAGTGATTAAACGTATCTTACTGAATGCATGGGTTAGTGACTAAACTGGGTGAATGTCTATCCGTCTGTCTGTTGCTGTGTAAGTGGCTGCATGGGTTTGTGAATAGCTACATGAGTGTCTATATGAGTTATTGATTGGTTGTCTGAGTATCTGTATGGGTGCCTGAGTGTTTGTGTGGGTGGGGTGTGTGCGACTCTGTGCATAGATGTGTGAGTGGGTGATTCACTGGGTGGATGGTTTCAAGAGTGCATCTGTGATAGACTGTATGGGTGGGTAAGTGTGTGTAAGAGTGTGTTAGTGAGTGAATGTATGTCCCAGTGGTACATGTGTGAGTAACTACATATGTGAAAGGCAGTATATATGTGTGTTGGAGTATATAAATAGCTATAAGCGAGAGTGTGTGATTGTGGGAGTGACTGTATGGATGAGTGTGTGCTTGTATCAGTGATTGTATAAGAGCGTAAGAATGTGCTAGTATTTGTATGAGTAAGTGAGCTGGTGTGTGTATAACTGTATAGATGAGTAAATGGGTGTGTGCTTAATTTATTGCATGACTGACTAGGTGTGTGAGTACCTCTATGGATGAGTGGCGGTGTGTGAGTGTTTATATAGGTGTATGAGTGCATATAATAGTCCTGTACTGAGTGACTTTAAGTATGAGTGACTGTACGGGTGAGTGAGTAGATGTGTGTGTGTGTAGACCTAAGAATCAGTGAGTGTGTATATAGTAATTGGTGTTGGAGTGTCTATGGTTTTGACAATGGCAGCCTGTAATTTACAGTGGGTGTATCAAAAGTTATATTAGGGTGTGAGAAGATGCATCAAATTATCACATGGATGATGTCATCAGTGATGTCATTTGAGATGTCATCAGTGATGTCATCAGTGATGTCACTGACCATGTCATGAGTGATGTAATATGTGACGTCATCAGAAGTGCATTGCGGAGCGCGAGTTATAGTTACCTGAACTGACTATAACGGGGAATTTCATGGGTTTTGTACGAGTGCAATGTCCAACTAACTATAACTGTCCCTAAAACCTATGGTTTTTTCAGTGAATTTGTAAGGTTTTTTAAATGCTAATTTCTAACTATAACGTGCCTGAAACCTATGGTTTTTCAGTGAATTTCAAAGGTTTTTTAAATGCTAATTCCTAACTATAACATGTCTGAAACCTATGGTTTTTTTCAGTGAATTTCAAAGGTTTTGTAAATGGCAATTTTTAAATGTATTAATTGTTATATTTATTTTTTTGATACTGATTTACAACATTTTTTAAACTATTAATTTTTAGATATTTTATTGTTTAAATTACATTGTAATTACATTATACATTACATTACAAAATGTACTTTCTCAGAATGAATTACTTTAGTTTAAATACTTTGCAAATAGGCAATAGACTTTTAAGTACAGTAGTTACAGTTGTTGCAATGGGCAACATAATTTCAAACACAATGCAACATTGAGCTCAATGTGAATTTCAAGTTAAATGCAATTAGTTACTTTATGGATTACTTTTCTAACCACAGGACTGGATCCTAGATTCAGTCCTGGGACATCTCCTGTAAACAGTTGAGTAAAAGCGTTTTGGTTACAGTAGTGATTTTTAAGGAATATTATTGTATTTTAAAAGTTGACACTTGAAACTTTTTCACATAGAATCACCAATGTTATCCTATGGGAGGAAATTCACTTAGCAGGTAAGTAGTGTTATCGTTACTTTTTCTTACTCAGTGGTGGATCCTGGATCCAGCACTGGTGCATCTCCTGTAAACAGTTGAAAGAATGCGTTTAAGTCATACAGGCGATTTTTAAGGAATATTTGTAGTTTGTGAAAATCGACACTTTGAAACTTTTCTGCTGAAAACCAGACAATGGATTCCTATGGAAGGAAATACAAGTTACTGGTAAATACGGTTAGAATTACTTTTCAGGGTCAGTGCTGGGCTAAAAGATGCAGCACTGGGTTCTCTCCTGATAACAGGTGAGTAAATCGGAATTCGTAGTTCGGCTGATTTTAGAGGAATATTATAAAGTTCCAAAACTCCACACTTAGAAGAATTTCCAAGTGAAACCAGTCAATGTTAGCCTATGGAAGAAAATTCAAGTTACTGGTAAGTATGGGTAGAATTACTTTTCAAGGTCAGTGCTGGGCTAAAAGATGCAGCACTGGGTTCTCTCCTGATAACAGGTGAGTAAATCGGAATTCGTAGTTCGGCTGATTTTAGAGGAATATTATAAAGTTCCAAAACTCCACACTTAGAAGAATTTCCAAGTGAAACCAGTCAATGTTAGCCTATGGAAGGAAATTCAAGTTACTGGTAAGTACGGTTAGAATTACTTTTCAAGGTCAGTGCTGGGCTAAAAGATGCAGCACTGGGTTCTCTCCTGATAACAGGTGAGTAAATCGGAATTCGTCTTTCGGCTGATTTTAGAGGAATATTTGCACAATGGTGAAGGGAGGGCGGGGCCTGAGGTGACATCTGTGCATACGCGCCCCGTGGTGCATTTTAAGTTGGGGGATTAAGTCCCCTTGAATCATGAGCGTCCCTGGGGTACAAGTAGCCCACCCTGTACCTCCAGTATGCGCCAGGGAGCTGCGTTGCAGAGAGGTGTTCAGAGGCCACGCCCCTTTTTGCACCTCTCTGCAATGCAGCTCTGTGGCGCTTTCTGGACGTACCTGGTGGGCTAGTTGGCCCCCAGGGACCCTCAGGATCGAAGGGGAATTAATTCCCCATCTTAAAACGCGCCACGGGCCTGTTTGCACACATGTCACCTGAAGCCCCGCCCCTCCCTTCACCACTGTGCAAACGCGCCCGTGGCGCGTTTTAAGTTGGGGGATTAAGTCCCCTTGAATCCTGAGAGTCCCTGGAGTCCAACTAGCCCACCATGTACCTCCAAAGCGCCACAGAGCTGCGTTGCAGAGAGTGTAAAAGGGCGTGGCCTCTGTACACCTCTCTGCAACGCAGCCCCTGGCGCATACTGGAGGTTCCTGGTGGGCTAGTTGGCCCCATGGACCCCCAGTATTCAAGGGAATTCGTTCCTCATCTGCAAACGCGCCACGGGCGCGTTTGCAGAGTGCTCCAAGGAGGGCGTGGCCTCCGGCGCGATGCCGGTATTTTTGTTTATTTGTTTTTTAAGAAGGGGGCTGTGTGGCCCCCTTCTTTTCTAATTTTTGGCCCTGGGGACCCCATCCCCAGGGCCTGCCCCTAATATTTTTTTATTTTATTTTTTTTAAATTTGGAAGGGGGCCGCGTGGACCCCCTCCCCAGGCCTTAATCGGCCCCGGGGACCCCATCCCCCAAGGCATGGCCTTCTTAATGAAAAAAATAAAACTTATGGAGGGGGCTGCGTTGCCCCTCTCCTCAGGCCACTTATGGCCCCGGGGACCCCATCCCCGGGGCCGGCCTTTGTTTTTTTAACATAACATTTGGGGAGGGGCCGCGTGGCCTCCTCCCGAGCCACTACTTGCCCCGGGACCCCATCCCCGGGGCTGGCCCTATCCTTTGGGGTCCGTGGGGGACCCCAACTCCCCACGGACCCTGCCGGCTCCCCGCCTCCTGCGGGAGCCGGCATTGCTTTCCACATGGGGAGCTGCTAACATGCAGCTCCCCGTGTGGAAAAGCAATGTGCTTTGAATTTTGGAAGAGAGAGCAGTTTGCAATGACAGGACGGGTGCCGCGAGGCTCCCGTCCTGTCATTGCAAACTACAGTGTCCCGGGGTAGGCACCCGGGACACTGCAGGAGCCGGCCCTGGGGGTGGTGGTCCCCAGGGCCATGGAGGGCTCCAGGAGGGGGCCGCGTGGCCCCCTCCCACCATCTGCAAAGCCCCGGGGAGGTGGCGGTTCCCGGGGCTACGGGGGTCCGAAACGGACCCCCACATTTATTTTCTAAGTGCCCCGGGGAGGTGGTGGTCCCCGGGGCATGTGGGGGGGCTGGAGCCCCCCCACACATGTTATTAAAAATTAAAAAAAGAAGCCCCGGGGGGTGGCGGTCCCCGGGGCGGCGGGAGGGCAGAGTGACCTCCCGCACCATTTTGTATTTAAAGCCCCGGGGGGTGGCGGTCCCCGGGGCTTGGGGGGGGCCTTAGAGGCCCCCCCATAAAATCTAAACCCACCCCCGCATGCCCCCGGGACTTGGGCCACCCAGGGGCAAATTAACATTTATTTATTTTTCGGCGGGATCCGCGCACCCTAAGCGCATCCCGCCGATTTAAAAAAAAAAAAGCTTTTTTCTGCCCAGGGGGTCCTTGTGGGACCCCCTGAGCAGACCTAGGGGGTCAGGGTGTTTCTACCCTGCCCCCTTTGTGCGTTTTGCGCACTTGTTTCTTTTTTTTAATCGGTGGGATCCGCGCACCCTAAGCGCATCCCGCCGAATTTTTTTTTTTTAAATTGCTTTTTTCTGCCCAGGGGATCCTTGTGGGACCCCCTGAGCAGATCTAGGGGGTCAGGGTGTTTCTACCCTGCCCCCTTTTTGCGCTTTGCGCACTTGTTTCTGTCCCTCGGTTCTACCGAGGGACAAAATGGCTACCAACACTTCCTGATTTGGAGTGTTGACAGCCACTTGACAGCCAATTAGCATGCAGCTCGTGATCGGGAGGGTACGCGGACCCTACTCGGCCATAGATATATATGTGATTTTATTTGTGATTTTCTCAGAAACTACTGAACGGATTTACACCATTTAAGCAAAGGCACGACACTGAACCAAGGGCTACCTCTTTGCCAAATTTGGTGTAATTCCGTTCAGCAGTTCGGGCTGTAGCTGCGACTAAAGGTTCCTATGGAAAAATGAATGGGGAAAATGCGTTTGGGACCCCCTTTTTCTCGGCCCCGCTTGACGAATCACCCCGAGACTTTCAGGATAGGAGCGGACCGGAGCGCCCCAACAAGTTGGAAACTTTCGCAAAGATTCGTCAACCGGCGCCAACGTTATTTCAAATAGAATGTTGCGGATTTCCTATGGAAAATAGGTCCTAACTATAACTATCTACTGGCGACCGCCCGTAGATAATATATATAACGAGATCAAGGGCAAGTGTTGCCCGAAACGCGTCGTTCTGTGGAGCAATTAAACATCTTCATGCCAACAATTTCCAGTGGTTCGTGGATTCTCTGTTCGCCCATCTGGGATGTGGAGGTGCGGAGAAGCTGAGTTTGTTTGTTGATATATATATATATATATATATATATATATATATATATATATATATATATATATATATATATAAGTTGCTCGTTTTTATAGCAAATCCTCTCCGTAGGAATATAAACGAGAGTAGACCCAAATTTTGTGTAATTTTAGTTTATTACACCGAAGAGTCTGTCCGCCATGACGCGTTTTGGCAGATCCCTGCCTTGATCACATGACAGCTCTACAGCTTGTGGGATACCAATTTAAAGTGACAGTATGCACTGGTCATGGCAATAGACATAGAAAAAACATTTATATTACATCATTTGTATCTTTGTTGACAATATATATATATATATATACTGAAAAAACAAAAGGTTTCACGGATGTTATAGTTAGGGATTAGCATTTGAAAAACCTTAGAAATTCACTGAAAAAACCACAGGTTACAGAAACGTTATAGTTAGGCTGACATTTCACTTATACAAAACCTGTGAAATTCAGCCATTATAGTTAGCTGAGCTAACTATAACACGCGCCCCCGCAATGCACTGCTGATGATGTCACATATTACATCACTCATGACATGGTCAGTAACATCACTGATGACATCACTGATGACATTGCAAATTACATCACTGATGACATCACTGATAACATCATCCACATAATCTCTGATAGCAAATTGCAATGTCCCGGGGGTGGGCACCCCAGGACATTGCTGGAGCCGGCCCTGGGGGGTGGTGGTCCCCAGGGCCATTTACGGGTCCAGGAGGGGCCGCGCAGCCCCCCTCCCATTTAGGAAGTAGCCCCGGGAGGTAGTGGTCACAAGGGCTGCGGGGCGGGCATGTGCCCCCCCTGCATTTCACATACATTGCCCTGGGGAGGTGGTGGTACCGGGGGCTGCGTGGGGGGCAGGAGCCCCCAAGCATTTTTTTTATCACTTTAGCCCTGGGAGGTGGTGGTACCCAGGGCTGTGGGGGGCCTCGTAGCCCCCCGCATCCAATGAATAAACCCCAGGGAGGTGGCGGTTCCAGGGGCTGCGGGCCCATTTTTATTTTTTCATTGCCCCCACGACCTGGCCCATCCGGGGGCTTAAAGGAAACGAAGTGCGGGAGGCCGCGCTTTGTTTTTTTGTTTACTGTGGTACCCCCTGAGCAGGCCGAGGGGGTCAGGGTGTTTCCACACTGCACCCTTTTCTTTTTTTTAACGTTTTTTTACCTTTTTTCTTGTGACTCAGTTCAACCGAGTCACAAGACAGCTGCCAACTCTTCCTGGTTTGAAGTGTTGGCAGCCAATCAGATTGCAGGCACAAGATCGGGAGGGTTCGCGGATCCTCCGTGGCCACAGTTGAATATATGAGAAATCTTCAAATTTCTCAGGAACTACTGAACAGATTTACACCATTTAACAAAAAGAGTACACTCTGGACCAAGAGCTACCTTTCTGCCAAATTTGGTGTAATTCCGTGCAGCAGTTCGGGCAACAGTTTCCTTTGGAAATTAACATGGAGAAAAAGCTTTTTGGGACCCCCTTTTTCTCGGCCCCCGCTTGACAAATCAGCCCGACATTTTCAACACAGTAGCTGATGTGAGTGGGTAATTAGTTTTGAATATTTCGTGAAGAGTCGTCAAACGGTGCCAAAGATATTGGCAAAAGAAACAAGCTTTTTGAATAGAAACAAGTTCCAAACTATAACTACTTACTGGCGACTGCCAGTAGGTAGGTCGCAACTGTGCAAATAACTTCAAATAACTTTGGCGTCATTTGAAGAATCTTCACAAAACTACCCAAAATATGTTCATCTACCTCAGCTCCTTCCTGGAAAGTTTCAAGATCATCAGTAAAGACAGGGCAGAGAAAAAGGGTGTCCCAAATGGCAGAAAACTAGATATCTATCCAGAAAGCATGCTTCTTGTGATTTGGTGTAATTCTGTTGGGTTGTTTTAGAGGAATTGAGGTTCAGAATTTATAGATATTGTTGCCATGGAAGACTCATGGGAGTTCCAGTGGGGCTACTCCAGAAAATAAATCGTTCTGATTGACTGGACTCATGTGACGCCTGCGGAACCAAGTAAAGTGATTGGTGGCCACAACATGTTGAAACATGTTGTGCCCACTATTATAGGCCACGGAGACTTGGTCCCTGTGTCCCGAATCTTACAGTAAAAAGCATGCATGGGGGCAGCGTAGATGGACCCTGACCCTGTCATCTGCAGATACCTCGGAGTCGATTGATGCTCAACTATGGGTTCACCTCTTGATTGTCTCAATTCTGCCGATAAACAACACAGAATCTTGATCGGATCAAGTGAGGGAAGGAAGGGAAGGGAACAGCTGGGAAGGAGACCTAAAAGAGAAATACACACAGTAGATACCTCAACCAGCACCACAGTTATGCAAACTTAAGCAAGAAGCACCTAATACCTGTAAAGGAAAATAAATGCAGGGTTAATGGTAATACGTCCTTGTTGACAAAGATAAGAAAAGTACTAGTATAACTCCTGTAATACATAAAAGGCATAGCAATTGATCAGGAACACATAACCCTCAATAAAGTCTCGCTAGCAACCAGGAGAGCACACAGAAGAACTTCTAGTACCTACCCAAGGTATCTATTGCCCAGTGTCACAGGGGAAGATAAGGAAACTTCATAAGTGTTCCTCCCCTGTTAAATGGCAATAGAAAATATAGAACTATTAGCTAGTCTTAGTCACAAAAATAAATCAAACAGGCCAAACGAATGTACACCTGCAGGGTTGCTCCCACCCATACAGAAGATGAATTGGCAAGTCACAATAGAAAGGATTCAGCAAATAATCCAAGGTTAAACGAATGAACCACCTGCAGGGATTCCCAAAGAAACACAAAGGTAACAACTGCAGGGATTCCAAATATTCGATAATTCAATTAATAATATCCAGACTCCTCTGAGACTTAAACGAGAGACTGAGACTTCTCCTTGAATTCAGGGAAGTCAATATCCACATTGCACCAAGAACGATAACACACTAACGAGCCACCAGACATGAGACACAATGAGTGATTAGGAACAGTGGCAGGCAAACTCCCGATAGCAATTCGAGAACCAGAAGCACGCGTGTAGCCACACGCGCACCAACAAATACGTTACTCTTCCAGACACAGTACTCGTGGGTAACAGGAACTGCTCACGGCTCCGGCAACATTCGACCGGCAGGTTCGAATAATCTGCCTCGAGTCGTCCGTGTTGCTGACTCTTGCGGATTTCCGGCCGGACATACTCCCAGCAGTCTTTGAAATGAAACAGGAAGCAGCTCACAGACTCATGGGAATTGTAGTCCGGAACACTCCACGCTCCCCGCAGAGTCTGACCAGGACTGAGGAAGATAGCGTTCACACGGGACATAAGATAAATCATGACAGACCCCTTGCAATTATGGGGGAGTCCTAGAAATCATTCTGATGGCTGATCCTGCAGTACTCTTGCGTGACACCTTACACCTTGTACAAAAGACCTCATACAGAGCCCACTCTCCAGACACGTATGTCTCATTTGGTGGGGAAGATGCTACAATGCACACTCTATGCCTTCTAGAGAAGACCTCATGTATAATTCATTCCCTTTAGCGAGCTATGCTCCATTAAATGTGGTAGCCCCTATAACACACACTTTACACCTTGCACACAATTTGTTACAAAAAGCCCACTCGCTCCTCACATCTATGTCCAATCGGGTGTGCTAGCCCCTACTATGTACACCCAGCACCTTGTACAAAAGTCTTCATGGAGAACCCACTCCATTCATATACTTATGTCCCCTTATGGCTAAGGCACTACAATGCACTGTCTACTACTTGTACAAAAGGCTTCACAGAGGGCCCACTCCCTCCACACATATATGTCCCATTAGGTGGCTATGCCACTACTATGCACACCCTACATCATCTAAAGAAGATCCCAAGTATAGCCCACTCCCTTCAAAAAGCCACGCTGAATTAGGTGTGTTAGCTGCTACTACACAAACACTGTACGTCTTTTACAAAAGTTATTATGGAGAACTCACTCCCCTCCTGATATGTACACCCCATACCTTGTACACATTTTGTTACAAAGAGCCTACTTGCTCCTGACACCTTCACCCAATTAGCTGTGCTAGCCTCTACTACATGCACTCAACTCCTTGTATAGAAGTCTTCAGGTAGAGCACACTCCTGTCATACTTTTGCCCTCTTAGTTGGTTAAGGCACTGCAATGCACAGTATACGCTTTGTACATAAGACTTCATGGAGAGCCCACTTCCTCCGCACACATGTCTCATTAAGTGAGTACACCGCTCCTAAGCACACCCTACACCTTCTGCAGAAGATCTCAATGTATAGCTCATTCATTTCAGAAAGCTACGCCCCATTAGGTTTGGTAGCCCCCTACTATGCAAATCTATGTTATGTACACATTTTTTTGCAGAAGGCCCAATCCCTCCTCACACCTAGACCCAATTAGATGTGTTAGCCTCTACTATGCACACTCAGTGCCTTCCACATAAGACCTTACTTATAATCCAGTCCCTTCAGAGAGCCATGGCTTATTAGGTTTGCTAGACACTTGCACACACACCCTATACCTTTTACACAAGTTTTTTATGAAGAGCCCTCTTGCTCCTCTCATTTACACACAATTAAATGTGTTAGTCTCTACTATGTACACCCAATACCTTGTATAGAAGTGTTCATGGAGAGCTCACTCCCACCAGATATGTACACACCTTTAATTGGCTCTGCCCCTACTGTGCATACACTTTGCCTTCTATAGAGGTCTTAATGAAGGGCCCTTTAGGCACCCATTCCCATGAGGGGGCCAAGTCCTACTATGCACACCATAGATCTTATATAAAAATGTAACCAAGAGTATGCTCTATCAACACACATATGCAGCATTAGGTGGCTAAGCCTGAAGCCAGTCTTCATCCTGCACAGAGCTGTTTAAACAGAGGCATGTTCTTTACCATAAAGAAGCCCCATTACATAGGCATGTTCCTATTATGCACAGGGGTTTTTCTTTTGAGGGGGAGGCTAGGGAGCATTACATTTTTTTAATGTGAAATTGGTCCCACAGTACTTCTGCAGTACTAGTTAAACACCCGTAAAAATTGGTTATTTTGCGGGAGTCCCACTGGATAAGTAAAATTTTGTAAAAAAATATTTTCCTTAAAATAATTTCAATGATTGGGTCACCGGGCAACAGCAGACATGTGAAAGCAGATGCTGTGGTTTTATTGAGCCCATTCCATGGTCATGGATAAAATGCCAAAATTGCTTTGTTGACATGTTTCCAGGATTTCTCAATCTTTGGACAAGATTGAAATGATCACTGCCACTTCTGCCTTAGACATGTGTTAGAATACACAAAGGCAGTGTGAGGAAAGAAAGCCATCTGTGACAAGGTCTCCTTCATTTGAATTCTAACAGCAACCCCTGTCACTGTGCACAAATTGTTGTCATCAGAGTGGACAATCATCAGATCAGGGTGCTCACAATTGGAAATGCTTTCAACCATACGTAACAGTTGAGGTCATTTCATACCTGTGTGGCTAAGCCAAGCAATGGGCACTTGGGGAAATCATAGATCCTTGTCAATTCCACAATATTTGGCATGCTCTGTAGCCCAAACGACAATACTGTGGCCCACAATCCACAGTGGAACATGATCTCAGTATGCTGGAGCTAGTCCCAGAGTCAGCAGCAAAATGAGTAATATTCTAGAAGAGCTTGCTGTGAGGAAGAAAATGTTTTTAATCTTTGCTTTCTGATTGGTTGCTGTTAGTGGCTTAAGGCAGTTAGGGGTCAGTAACTGCTATTTGTATTGTGACTTGTGTTTGGAAAACAGAGAGTCCTATGTGTAGTGCTTTCTGCTATTGTGTTGCAGTGTCTAACAGCACATGTGGACTGCAAATGAAAATGTTTAATAGTGTTGTACAGGAGGCAATGCTCTGTGAACTTTTAAACTGCTGCCCTGTTTGTATTCAGTTCTAAATTAGTTGCCCAGGACACTAATCATGAGAATTGGCAGAGGGGGAAGTGTTTAATGTCTGATATAAGTGAAGATATCTGTACCAGTTAACATGTGCATTTTCCTCTATATGATTACTTGAATTTTAGGGCCAGATATACAAAGCCTTTTTGCAGTCGCACACCGTTTGCCACTACAAAAAGACTTTTTTTGATGTATCAAACCCAAATTGTGATTTGGTAACACATTACCGAAATACAATTTGGGTTTTCGACCAAATACTGATTCGATATTTGGAAGTAGCGTGTTTAGGGCATCCATTCAAATTACTGATTTGCAGCGGTATGTATTCTTGTTTTGCGACCAAATTGGAGTCGCAAAACATTAATATTTTATTATCTCCTCAGAGGAGGTGGTAAGCCATTTCCAAATGGCAAAAGGTCCCCATAGCACCCATTCCCCTTTGAAAATATAAAATAATGAAAGTTAAACATGTCATTTTTTCAATTGACTGGGCTGCATTTTTAAAAAAAGATTGCTTTATATAAAAGCAATTACAGACATGTTGATCTGCTGACCCCACCAGGCCACTATCCCTGTGAGGGCTTTCATTCTTAAACGGTCGTAAACTGTGAACTACCTCATTAACATTCATGAGGTAGATTGATTTGTGACCCAATAGGAATCACAAATTTAAAAATAAAAGTTTAATACATTAGGAATAACGATTTGTTTATTCCGATTCTGAGAAAATCGCAATTTAGAAATCGCTGTTCCCAATGTTAGTATTCCTGGCCCTTAGTTTGAAAAATCTCATTAGCAAACAATTCTCTGTGTGCAAGGAACCAATTATACAAGTACACATCGATATCCTCCTTCGAAAAATATGTGATATGGGTAGGCAAGCATATACTAAGCATACTCTACACCTTTGTTAAATGTTGACACAGTCCACTCTGTCCAAACACCCAAGCCCCCATTAGGGGGTGAAGCCCTATACTACATCCTATGACATGTACAGCAGATTTTTTAGAGAGAGGCTACTCTCTCCAGACTCCCAAGTCCCATTAGGTGGCTGAAGCGCTACTACACACCCCCTACTTCTTCTACAGAAGTCCTTATGAAGAGCCCACTCCCTCCAGAAATCCACATTCTATTAGGTGTGCAAGTGACAGTTATGCACGCTCTTCACTCTGTGCTAGATATTTTCAAGTAGGTGATCAATTGGATGGATTTAAAGAGATGTGAATGGACAAGCTCCTACAACACACAGCCTACACCTTGTATGGATATCTTGTCAGAGAGACCCCTCCCTCCAAACTCTCATTCCGCTTTAGATGGACAATCTTTTACTACACACACCCTATGCCTTCTACAGAAGTCTTCATAGAAATGCCACTTTGTCAGAACAGCTAAGTCACATTATGTAGAAAAGCTCCTACTTTGCACATGTTATACCTTGTTCAGAAATCCTCGTGGACAGTCCATTCTCTCCAGACATCCAAGCCCCCTAAGATGGCCTAGTCTCTAGTACACTTAGTCCATGCTTTGTTCAAACATTCTTATGGACAGTCATCTTCTTGAAACCATCCAAGGCCTTTGAGTATCCAAGCGTCTACTATGCACACCCTACACCATGAAGAAAGTTCCTCATGGTGAATCGCAACCAAATTCCCCTGCCTTTCCTTTAGATCCTGTGGGACTCTCGCAGGAGTTGTGTAGACCAAGCCATAAGCTTTACCGCTTGATGCTTGTGACTTGGTTTAGTAGGACTCTCGCAGGAGTACACAGGTCTGCGCTGAGGCCCAAGGGACCTTAGTGGGTGACAAAAAAAAAATGCTCTAGATAGTTGGGGAAATGTCACCAGCTTCCCCCATAATCAAAAGGGGTCCAGGCTACTGATTCTTTGTGTCTTCATTTTGTATAACGTAAGTTTTAGGCTGAGGTATTACACTGCAGTATGGTATCTTTGGAAGCAGTGCTGTACTGCAGATGTGTTTGCTGTTAATAGAAGGCTGGAGATAGGTTACATGAATTTCAAACAATGGTTCCATTATATTTTTGAAAAAAGCTTCAATCTGATTGGGTACAGGAGTTGAAGCTTTGAGATAGATATATCCCATGCATAGGCTCCGATAGCTGATTTTGTCTGGTGGTATGCAGGTGAAGGAGGTGAACTCTCCTTTACTTCTAATGCTCAGAGGTGCCCTATTTTGAGTGTGCCACGAAGTGCTTCATTCATCGGTTCTCAAAGTACAGTTTCTTTTACAGGTAATTGAAGATAAAGTGATTGTAATTGTTAGTGCATTTCAGTGAGCACATAATTATTAAGATATATTTAGAAAGCATTGTACAAAGTTATATTTGTACTAACATTGCACTTATTAATGTTCATATTTAAAAGGTAATGAGGTACATAATACTGGGATTAACTTGTTCTATATTTCAGACAGTTTGAAAAATGTACAAATTAGTATATTAAAATATTAAATTATGTACAGTACGTTTCATAATATATTTCGAACTACTTTAAATAATGATGTAATTTCTTTATATGAGATTGCAAACAGTATACATTAACTTTATTTGAAACCAAATTATATTAAAAACTGTAAGCACTTTACATTGGAAAATAACTGAAAACAAATGGTACATTTTGGTTCCACCTATGTAGTAGTTATTATGCTTGGTTTTGGACTATGGAAGTTACATAAAATTTAAGTGCCTGATATTCCAACACTGTAGCTGTGATTGTACGGCAGTTGATCTTTTATAGAATAAAAACAATTTAGAGATGTTTTTGATTTGCTTGTTATAAAACACAGTGTACACAAGATTGTTTGGAACATAGATAAATAATGTAGATGTGAAAAGCGGTTTGCATTTGTGCTGGAAGAATGCTTATATTACATTATGTGGATTGTTTAGTAAAAGGTGCTGTATACCGGCTAGGTACTATACATATCTTTGAAAGCTTATCTGTGCTTTAAAGAGTGGAAAATGATACCCTATGTGATGTATTAAGAGTTTTATTTATGCTATAGCATGTTGTTAGGCTTGTGTTAGGGTTTCAATGGTTTGAAATGAAAAAATGTATCACAGACGATATACAAATGACATACTTTGGTCCTGAAAGAGAGACTGAAGAAAATTAAGTGGTAGTGGAGGGGAGTAATGAAGGTATAACTGAAGAGAATGTGTTAGATAGTTTTGGGAATTAAATTGCTGAATTTACTGCAACACCAGCAAACATCCCTGACAAAGTTTGTGTTAGTTGGACAAATTACAAGGCACAAACAGAAAAGTAGATATTTGTGAAAAAACTGAAGCTAGAGATCTAGTATAGTGGCTCAAACTTCCCTTGTACTTAATAGCTGAGAAACAATTTAATCTATGTTACCTCCCAAGACGGACCTGAAAGACTATCGGCCCATCTCTCTCCTTCCATTCGCAGCCAAAGTCACCGAGAAATTCGTCAACGCACAACTGACCACCTTCATCGAAGAGAACGCCATCCTCGACTCCTCCCAGTCCGGATTCCACAGCAACCACAGCACCGAGACCGTCCTCCTCGCCGCCACCGACGACATCCGCATGCTACTCTACCAGGGACACACCACGGCCCTGTTCCTGCTAGAACTCTCCGCAGCCTTCAACACCGTCTCCTACCGCACTCATGCAGCCAGACTCCACGACACTGGCATACGGGGATCAGCCCTCGACTGGATCCGCTCCTTTCTCGCCGGCAGAACCCAAAGGATCAGACTCCCACCCTTCCACTCCGAACCCACAGAGATCAACTGCGGAGTACCCCAAGGATCATCGCTCAGCCCCACGCTCTTCAACATCTACATGGCCCCCCTCGCCGCCATTGTCAGACAGCATGGGCTCAGTATAGTATCCTACGCCAACGACACCCAACTCATCCTCTCCCTCACAAAGAACCCCGAAGACACCAGACTCAGCTTCCAGGAAGGAATGAAAGACGTCACAGCCTGGATGAGTAACAGCTGCTTAAAACTGAACTTGGAGAAGACAGAGGTCCTCGTCCTTCAACCCTCCCCCACCGCCTGGGATAGCTCCTGGTGGCCCTCCACCCTCGGAAACCCACCCACCCCGATGGACCACGCCCAGAACCTCGGCATCATTCTTGACTCCTCCCTCACCATGACTCGCCAGATCAACGCCGTCGCCTCCACCTGTTTCAACTCCCTCCGCATCCTCTGCAAGACCTTCAAGAGGATCCCCCCCGAAGCCAGAAAGACCGTCACTTACGCACTCATTGCTAGCAAACTGGACTACGCAAACCCCCTCTACGCGGGAATCAACAAATCCCTGCTACACAAACTCCAGACCATCCAGAACTCTGCAGCCAGACTAGTCCTCGGCACCCCATGACATGAGCACATGACCCAACACCTGCGAGACCTCCACTGACTCCCCGTCAAGAAGAGAGTAACTTTCAAACTACTCACCCACGCCTACAAATCCCTCCACAACTTCGGACCCAAATACCTCAACAAAAGAATCTCTTTCCACACACCCAAAAGAAACCTCCGCTCCGCTGACCTCGCCCTGGCATCAACCCCGCGCATCCGCAGAACCAGAGCTGGAGGAAAAGCCTTCTCCTACATCGCAGCCAAAGCCTGGAGAGAGCTCCCAGCCACCGTCAGACGCTCCCCCACCCTGCACACCTTCAGGAAGTGCCTCAAGACCTGGCTTTTCGGCTGACCCGGAGCTGCACCCCAGCCCCCCCCCACCCAGCGCCTTGAGACCCTCACGGGTGAGTAGCACGCTTTAAAAAAAACTGATTGTATGATTGATTGAAGTTGTGCGCAAGTACTGTATTAGGAAACTATATGACAATTAAATGCCAGCAAGGCGCATTCACAGTAACTTAGAAATCTCACCAATTCCTGCAGAGCTTCAGCAGTTGAATGTGTATCAGAGTATTGTTATTCAGACTGTGCACTCTTTCCAAGCTGTAGTATGAATGCATCCAAATGTTACCACCAACAGAGATGCTATAAGGCCTAAAAGGGAAAGTTGTATATCATTCATTAGATTTGAATGAGAACATTGAAACTTTTGGCTTAGACCGATAAGCTGAAGAACCACTAATAGTCTTATTGAATGGTGTGCCAAAAAAATTGGCAGGAACTCTTTCAGATAAATAAGGTGTAAAAAGCATTGCAATATCGGAAAGTAGAAAGCAAATTATACAAAGTTATAGATGTTGAGGAAAATTTGAGTTCACTGGACACACATCCTTTTTTTTTTTTTTTTTTTTTACCCATTGCGATATGTACATACAAATCTGTTTCAGGCTGCTAAGTGATCTGTATTTTTAACCTTTTGCTCTACGTGCTCCCAAATTTATCTACCTCATTTTGATGCTTTATATTCCAAAAGTTGTTTTGCCTGTTGCTAGTTTATCTGTATATCATTTAGGAATTGTGACTTGATGTTCCTTACCTAGTGTTCTTCATGCTCCCAAACAGATCTACCTCATTTCGATTTTAATTACCTCTAATGTTGCATTACCAGCTCCTTAATTAGCCAAATAAGTGCACTTTACACTTTACCTCTCAGTATTATTCCGATTTCCCTCCTACTTCCCACCTCTCCCTCCCATCTGTACCTATGGTACGATCCCCCCAACCGGCGTACGACTACTTCATCCTCTCCTTCCTCCCCATCTCAAGCTTCCTCAATACAAGGCCCTTAACCTGTTTCTGAGGCTAATTCCCCATTCACGGACTCTTCTCTCACCCCCCCCTCTTCTTCTCTCCCCCACCCTAGAGCTTCCCTCTAATCTCCTTTCCCGCTCTGTTGTTCTTCCTTGCTGAATCATCATGCCCCCCCTCAATCATACCCTTACAGCACCGGACCCGCTCATCATGAGACATGGTCCCAACTCTTGGACCATCCTTTACCCTCCCAACCTCTCCAAAAATGCTAAGAAGAATTTGAAACACAAACTATTAATACGTCACCAAGAAACCTTATTTGTAGATAATTATCTCAGCCTCACATCCATTATTAAAACTAACTATATCTTTTACTCCAGACGCCCCTCTAAATGGAGAAGTATTTTCCTCCACCACCTCCCCATAACGAAATCTTGCAAAATCCCATATGGTTTGAAACTGTCCACCACCCCTTCCTCCACTTTTTTAGGCGAAATTGACATCTCTATCTTTAAATCTGGAAATATCCTAATACAAGCCTCGGAAAAACACCTCACCATCTTCGAGCACCATTTCAGCACCCTATACAAGCTACTATCTTCTCCTTCCTGTAACTCTGCAGCCTCTCAATCTCAGGAAGTCCTCCTGGCTTCACCCCTTTTGACGCCAACCCCACTGCTCTCTGATTCTGCAACTACTTATGAAGTTTCCCAATCACTGACCTTGGATCCCACCGCCTCCTTAGCATCATCTCCCTCGCTTTTCATTTCCACAACACACTTAACCAATCAAACCCTCTCTTCCCTCGCCTCATCTACCCCTCCACCTTCTCCTGTTACTCCGTCATCCCACTCGGACACTCACACCATCTCCCCTCTTCCTGACTCTCTCCCACTCAACCCTAATCCCTCCCTTTCTACCTCTCATTATCCCCTGCCTCCTCAGACTAACCCCCTACCCTGATCCCCCTGCTTACTATACCCCTCTACACCGACCCCCCTTCTGACCCACCAGGGACACCAGTCTCTTGCAATCTTAGTGACCCCCATCCTCACAGACAAGATGGCACCCCCCTCACTTGCCCCATGCCCCCTCATCTTCTCACTACACTCATCAGGCCCTTGGGTACGATGGCTCTCACTCTTCAACTCATCCTCAGACTAACACCTGGAACTCTCCTCCCCTCCCACCACCTGGGTTCCCTCCACGCCCACTTCCATTTCCTCTCTCACTTCCCAATGGGGAACATGCCCCACTTCCTCCTGACTTACTCACCTTCTCACCTTCCACGCTTTTAATCCAATCACTTTTTAATATTGAACTCCACCTCTCTATCCTGACGCTGGAACTTTCATCTCTCAGGAAAGACTTTAACGCCCTTTCCGATTCTAAACTTGCCAACCATACCCATACTTTGGGCGCCGTACATTCTAACACTTCATTCCCTCAACAAAGGAGTACCACTCCTTTCGGTATTTCTACCGATGGACCTCCCGGTCACTGTCCTCTTATACCACCCCAAGCCCCACTCCATCTCCCCTTCCTGGACCCCTGGGACTTAAATAATACCCACCCCCCTACCCCCATAACTACTGATCCTCCTGCACTTCACTCCTCTAACCCGGTGATCCTAGGGAGAAGTCGTATCCCTACCACTCCTGGCTCACCCCGACCTCCCCACAACTAACCACGATCCATTCCTGTTGTCCCCCCAATACCTACACTAAACCCCTCAACTGCATGCTGGTCAATTGTCGATCGGCCGCACGACATGCTACTGAAATCTCGGAAACCATCCTTTGTGAAGCTATTGACATTGATTTTCTTACGGAAACTTGGCTCAAGGCCCACTCTTCATCAATTATTGACCTACTCGCCCCCCCGGGTTACTCCATCCTCAGAAAAGATATGCTTGACAAAATTGGAGGGGGCCTAGCCATAATCTATAAAGATGATCTCCAACTCTCCCTTGTTCAGAACCCCAATCAAACTACTTTTGAACACATTGGAGCGGAACTTAAAGCTCAAGGCTCCCCTCCCATTCGGCTACATAATATCTACCATCACACTGGTGACCCTCTACCCTTTGTGGAGGAATTATCTGACCTGCTTTCCCAAGCCTCGATTTCCAACTCCAAAAACCTCTTCCTCGGAGATTTTAATATTCATTGGAAGAATAAGGATGATCCCGCGGTTTGCATCCTTAATGACCTCCTTGACGTTACTGACTTGAATCAACTTTGCCATTCGCCAACACATTCCAAAGGGGCTACTCTTGATGCTATTATTACTAGCAAAAATCTGGCTTCCCTTTCCCACATTGTCCCCGTTGACTGGTCTGACCATCACCTTATTCTCTTCACGATCAATAGCGCTGCACCTCCCCCTACCCCCAAAAAAATATAATTCATAGGAAATTAACCAGAAATCTTCACCTTATCCCACCAGGTGTTCTAGAGACTAAGATTAAAGCTAAACTTCAGCTTCCACCTCCCTCACAAAATGCTAATGACCTTACCGAACACTACAACAAATCCATCATCGAGGTCCTGGACCAAATTGCCCCTGCCAAATTAAAACCACTAAAAAACACCCCTGCCAAATCTTGGTTTAATGCTGATCTTAACAATGAGAGACGCTCTCTTAGGCTGTCGGAACGCACATGGAGACAACACCCCTCCCCTACAAATCTTGCCCTCCTCAGAGCTGCTAGGACTAATTACAAAAAACACATCCTCAATGAAAAGGCCTCCTTTTTCCGCGCACAATTAGACCGAGCTAAAAATAGGCCCAGGGAACTATTCAGCATAATCAAAAATCAAACTGCTTCTGCCCCTCCCAAATTGATGGCTTCTATGGAAAGATGTGAAGAAATTTCGAACTTCTTTTCCGAAAAAATCGCTAAGATTGATCTCTCCTTTGCCGTAACCCTCCCACCTCTGTGCTCATCACCCTTCCACGACCCTCCACCCAAGTCTCCTTTCACACCTTCACCCCCTCCTGACGCTGTTCCATCCTCTTCCTCCGTCGCTCCGGCTTCCTCCGTCGCTACCCCGGATCATTTCCTCACCAACCTACAGCTAAAAAATAATGCAACATGGCTTAACTTCAGCCCAGTTACAGAACGGGAAGTCCTCAACATCCTAACCAAGCTTAAACCCTCCTCTCATACCTTGGACCCTCTCCCTGCTAACCTTGTCCAAGATTTGAAGCTTATCATTGCACCCGATTGGGCTTCCATCATCAACTCCTCCTTGGCCACAGGGTGTGTCCCTACCTCTCTCCAGCTTGGCCAAATTACTCCCACCCTCAAAAATGCCACCGCTGACCCCACCGACCTTAACAATCTGCGCCCTATCTCTAATCTTCCACTGCTATCCAAAGCCCTCGAAAAATGCGTCTTGCTCCAACTAGATAAGCACATTGACTCCTTCAGCCTTCTGGACACATTACAATCTGGCTTTCGAAAGGGCTGCAGTACTGAAACCGCTATGCTCAACATTGTTGATGACATTCATCACTCCCTCGATAAAGTCCCTTCTCATTCTTCTCGACCTCTCTGCCGCTTTCGATACTGTCAACCACTCCGCCTTACTTAACACCCTCAAAGATCGGTTTGGCTTTAGTGGTCTTGTTCTAGAATGGTTTACCTCCTTCTTTCGCCACAGAACCCAACAAATTAAAATTAACCATTGCCTCTCTAAACCTATCTCTGTCCCCCTGGGTGTTCCCCAGGGGTCTATTCTCTCTCCCTCACTATTTAACCTCTTCATGGAACCCCTCACCCTCATTCTTAAGCAAGCAGGAATCAACTACCACCTCTATGCTGATGACACCCAGCTTTACTATAAGATCAAAACCCAAGATGACATTTTCACCTCAACGATACCCTAACTAAGATCCAACAATGGTTCCATCACAATCACCTTAAACTCAATCCTAAAAAACGGAAGTCATTCTCTTCGCTCCTAAAAACAACCGGCTCCCCATTCAACACTGGATCTCTGACCTCAAAGCTCTCAACTGCTCTTTATCCACCTCTAACTCAGTTAAATCCCTTGGAATAAGCATTGACCAGAACCTCAGCCTTTCTCCCCACATAAAAAATGCAGCCAAAGGCGCCCTCTTCTCCCTACTTCACCTCAAGAAAATCAAACCCTTCATTCCTGCTGATGACTTTAAATTAGTTGTTCAATCACTAGTTCTTTCGAGATTGGATTATGGTAATGCCATTCTTTCTGGAACGCCGAAAATCCACCTAGCCCCAATCAAATCAGTCCTTAATCTCGCGGCCAGGCTTATTTCTGATTGTAAGCGGTTTGACCACATCTCCCCCATCCTCAAAGAGCTCAAATGGCTCCCCGTCGAAGGCAGATCCGCATACAAGAACGCTTGCATTACGCACAAAGCCTTGCACCATCACACCCCAGTTTACCTCTCTGATAAACTCCACAAAGCAGGCTGCTCAAGAGAAATGAGGAGCACAAATACTCTCATGCTAATACCTCCCTTAGTACACAAGAAATCTACCCAGTTACGCTCTTTCTCCGCTAATACGCCTACTATCTTGAACTCACTCCCCAAAGATCTACGTTGCAACCCCTCTTACCTCAGCTTCAAAAATGATCTCAAACAACACCTTCTCAACAAATACTGGGGTCCTTAATCCTACCACCTTCTCCGGATTTCCCAACCTGCCCTTGACAGTGTCTTGTCCTCACTATATTATACTGGACTTACTACCACCCCTCCTCACCTCCTTACTTTTACTCCCCCCTCCCCCTCGAGCTCTCTTATAATTTACGGCCTACTTCTGCTTGCTGTCGCCTCTCTCATTTCCCCATTCTGTTCTCCCCCTCCTCAATCCTCTCTCCCCTCCATCCCTTACTACCCACGCTAGCCCACATTTTTAACACTGGTTATGCCCTAATGGTTCTCCTTAATTTTTTGTTCATGTATTTACTGTTTTTTGCATATTGTGCTGAGTATTTTGCACTTTTCCTTTCTGTACGAATGTTATATCGCAATTGGTTCCTCTCTCGACCCTTGTAAAGCGCTCTGATACCCTTGGGTCTAGCCAGCGCTATATAAAACCGTTTAAATAAATAAAATAAATAAATCCTTCAAACTCTAAAGAAAGAGGTCAATTTGAGAGAGTAGATTCTACAAAAGCAGAAGAAATGAATGAACATTATAATATTCACCGTCTACACCCTAGAGATGTGATGGGTACTGTGTTAGAATTATATCAAATGAGGCAAGTAAAAGGGGAGCTCAATAGTGTATGGGAAAATCATTTGAAAACCATTTGTTTTCTGCTTCTCATCCCACAGGGGAGGGAGGTCGGTATGATGAATGTCAAGTGCAGATTCATGCTTCAGAGTACAGTTCAACCAGACTGTAGTCTGAAGATCCATGTTTCAGGCAGAATATTGCATACATGTTTCATCTTCTGTTGAAAATTGAACTGGCTGTTGTGAGCTCTGCTGTAGCACATGTACTCAACACAGGTGCACAACTCCTGAATATTATGGAAAAGATGAAATTCTTGAGTTCAGCTTCATGAAACTCATGGTGTGTCAACATGGAACAAACAATGCTTCTGTTGGCATGCTGAGCTAAAGTGTATGTTGCGTAACTTGGGTGTGCCTACCTGGTTTGTAAGTCTGAGTTGTACTGATTATGCTTGGGATAATCTGCATGCCTTCCTAAGGGAAGATAACTGAAATATTGTTAGTATCAATTTTATAAATGCCTGAACACTTGTGTTCAATTGATCCAGTAAATGTTTGTAGGTGTTTAACTATAGATTTTAAGCCATATTTCACTTCATCTGCAAAAATAACAAATCTTCCTCTAGGTGAGGTCATCGAATACTTTTGGAGGAAAGAATACCAAGCTAGAGGTGCTCCACATGTTACTGCGGGTAAAAGATGCACCAAAATTTAGATAGGATACCAATGAGTCAGTATTGTCATTTTTTGAGCAGTACATTAACTGTGAGATTCCAAATGAGTCTCAGAACAGAACTCCTAGGCAGCCAGTGTTACGATTCCAGTCCCATAAATGTGGAAAGTGCTGTCATCACAAATACTGAGCTAAAGAGAAATACTACACAAAGCTTTGCTTTGGTTCCTAGAATCAGGAGGGCTAAAAGTGGGGGGCGGCTGTTCTCTTACAATGCCTCCAGGCTCTGGAACTCTCTCCCTCTTCAGCTTCGCAAAGAACCCAACCACCTTGCCTTTCGTAGGGCTCTGAAAACCTGGCTCTTCCCCAAATAACCGGTAGGGACTTCATCCGCCTACTTAGCGCTGGGATGCCTACGGGTAGCCATGCGCTCTATAAATGTCAATTCATTCATTCATTCATTCAACTCCCTAGGCTTGTTATCTCTAAATAAAGAGTAAATAGATTCATGTCCGCAGTCAAACATACAGTCTCTGCTAAATCTCATAAGAATATATATAATCCTAAGAGTAGTGAGACTTACAAACTTATCAATGACTACAACCCAGTTATTTTAACTTTGTGGAATGTGGAATCAGTTTGTGGCAGTCAGTTCCATTTGTGTTGCTCGATACGTCAGAAAAGACTGAAATGAAAGACATAAAAAGAGATCTCAAAAGAGAATTCTTTAACTAAAAAGCTGTAGAGCTTCAATTTAGAGATGCTTTCGCAACGGGAGATCGGTTCAAATGAGGCTGTGACAGGTTGCGGTCTTTCTAGCTTATATGGAAAGAGCTAATTCATCCTTTGGATTAGTGTTGGCCCAGCTTCTCCCCGCAATGGAGTGTTGAAGTCATTTCCTGAGACTCAATATCTTGCTCACTCTGATCCTGTTAGCACTCACATTGTGAAAACCAATATGATGGATACTTACTATCATTTAGAAAACCTGTGTCTGTATGGAGAAGTTCATTTCGACATAATACAGAAACAATGTTAAAAAAAACTTTGAAGCTGGCAGTTTGCTGTCTCTCGCTATAAAGCGAGTCTCATCAACCAGCACAAACTCAGTAGCCAAACTACAGATAGGAAAGAGGTCTTCTATGTGTCTCTTCTGCAACTCTTCAAACCTTGGCATACTGAGGAAAAACTGTGAGGTCAATATGACTGCTCTAAAGATGCTTTCAATGTAATTAAAGAAAAAAATCAATGTCCTGCATTCTCTACCTATCTGAAAATGTTAAATGACAAAATTCGACAAGAGGAAATAATAATAGCTGAGGTTGCAAATGTAGTCAAAGATCCACTTGCTAAGGATCAAGTAAGGACTCATTTATTGACAAAGAAAATGTAGTAGCTCAACTTGCTGAGGAGCAACTACATATTTACCAGCAAATAACAACATCAGTTGACTAGGGAATTTTATACACAAAATCTGCATGTGCATGCACTACATTCTAGACTTCATGTTTGTATGTTAGTGGTCAGGCAGGCTCTGGGAAATGTTTCCTGATAAAACTGCTTACAGCATATGTCCATAAAAAGACAGATTACAACCTTTCAACAACCTTGAGTACCTCTAGTTATTCAGTGATGCCTGTTTTGAAGTCTTGAACTTAAAAAGTTGAAGGTCATTGATGAGGTTAGAATTATTTAAAACTTATTGCAGGCCTTTGTTCATCTCAGATTGCAAGAGGTTCTCAGAATTGGCTATGATGGGTTTTTTTTGGCAGACACGTCATAGTCTTTGGTGACCTTCTTCAGCTGACCCCTGCAAAACATCAGCCAGTATTCTACAAACTGCTCTATGAAAAAACAAGAAATTCTTTAGGCCATATTGAAGATGTTAACATATGAATAACTGCCAAGTTTTCAGTTTGCTTATGTGTGGCATTCCCATGTTTGCAGTGCCTCTATGTGTGACATTCAAGGCCTTATGAATGACACTTTACTTTGAGTGAAACAAGGCAGCTGCATCCATGTCAAGAGATACGTTTCAGAAATGAAACCCTTTTCTCATATGTGAATGTCTAAAAGGTGCTTTATAACAGCTGCAACAACATTAGACGCAGGTGAGAAAAACATCAGCATAGCAAACCTTTTCCATGAGCTGTAGTGCATTTATAAGCTGAAATTGGAACCTTTCCTTCTACATCTCTGAGTAATAATTTAGACACAGGGGAAAGCACAGAGACAGTTTAGAGGAGCAGGGCAGAATGGTGTGGCTAACAGCACAAATGACAGTCAGTGAATACACTGAACCTCAACCCTGCTCCCTTTACTCCCTCCTCCCCAATCACAATACCTTTTTCTCCCAATCCTTTTGACTTTCTGTCCTTCCACTCTCCTTTCTCTTGTTTTGCTTCTTCACCCTTCTCCCTCCATTCACTTCTTCCTTCATCCCAACTTCTTCTTTCTGTGCTTCACTATTTTGCTCCTTCCTATTCTTTTTTCTTCTCTATCCTCTCTCTTTTTGTCTCTACCTCCTCCTACAACTTTCATCCCTGTTTGTTTCTCTTTGCCCACCTTTCACATGTCCTTACTCCTTGTCTCACTTGCCCCTCGAAACATGTCTTTCCCTCTTACTTTTGCCTACATATTTCCTTAATTCAAGAAATTAGGTATTTTCTCTCCTCTCAATTCCTTCCTTACCCCTCCAGTTGTATGTACCTGCTTCCATCTAATCATTCTCCTTTGTAGTTATCTCTATCTCCTCCCTTTTAAAACTTTTTCTACCCCCTTTGTTTCTTCCTCTCTAGTCTGTCTCCTCTCTGACTCTGATCTCCAACTCTTCTTCTCACACTCTCTTGCTCCAACTTCCTTTTGTCCCCCTAATTTCAGCATTGCACCACTTTTCTACCTCTTTCTGTCTTTTCCACTCTCTCAAGTCCTTGACCTGTTTAATGCTTCTGCCTCTTTTAGTGCAAAAGGCCCTCTAGTATATGTTTATTCGTTAAGCGACCCTTTATCATTCATGATACCTTATTCTAAATATCACTTTTTAACCTATATCATGTTACATTTTGGAACTCATTGTTTCAAAGCAACACTGAGGACTGGCTCAAAGTTTCAAACATGACACAGCCACTTGGCAGCTATGGCAACTGATGGAGCTAACCTGGGGCTGTGAGAGAGGTTAGCTGAGCTCCTTACCATAAAGTGCTTCTGCAGCCTCCCAATGGCTCCTTCTCAAATGCAGCCATCGACAGATCAGAAGATGTGCTGTCCATTTGGACATGATCATCATGAGGCCCACTGCAGGTGCTGGCATTCTAACTTCACAGACTGGAAAATGAAGGCGAGAGGGGCTCTGCTGGGTGAGAGAGAGGCATTTACAATCACTAACTGAGTGGTAGTGGATAACATGACCTGGAGTGCCTGCTTTTAAGTGCTGCTTTCAGACCTGAAGGAAAGAGCAGAGTCTGAAAGGGGGAACAGCAAAGGTTGAAACTGTGACACTGCTGAAAGCTTTCCAAGCCTATGAAACAGAGAGCTCAATGCAGCCCAACCAAGGCATTGAGAGGAAAACCTGGAGCCATACATGGACCTGGGGACTGCCACTCCCGCTAACCCATAGCAAACTGTGCTCCGCTTTGAGCAAGCAAGAGCAAGCCCAGGGTACCAACACTAGAGGTCGGGGCCCAGGGTATGGGGTCCACGGGGCCAAATTTGGCCCCCCTCCCCTTATTATTATTATTATTTTTTAATCCAAAGGCCTGCCCCTGGGAATGGTGTCCCTGGGCCGAAGGGTGGGGCCATGCAGCCCCTCTACCCGAAAAAATAAAAAATCTAATACAAAGAAAGACTGGCAAGTTGCCAAAGGCCCTGCCCCCTTGCATTACCTCTCGGCAAATACACCTCCTGGCACACTGCTGGTTGTGGGATGTAGTCCCCTTAGATCCAGAGGGTCCTTGGGGGCCAACAAGCCCTCCTGTTACCTCCAGTAAGTCCCTCCCAGTGGGATTGCTGAGTGGTCTTCAGAGGCCACGCCCCCTTTCTTCACCAGTCTGCACACGTACCTCCTGGTGCACTTCTGGTTGAGGGATGAAGTCCCCTTGGATGCTGTGGGTCCTTGGGGGCCAACAAGCTCTCCTGCTACTTCCAGTAAGTCCCACACAGCCTGATTGCTGAACGGACTTTGGAGGCCATGCCCCCTTTCTCCATCACTCTGCAAATATGCTTCCTGGTGCCCTGCTGGTTGGGGGATGAAGTCCCCTTGGCTCCAGAGGGTCCTTGGGGGGCCAACGAGCCCTCCTGTTACTGCCAGTAAGTCCCACACTGTGGGTTTGCTGAGAGGTCTTCAGAGGCCATGCCCATTTTCTCTACCACTCAGCAAACATGCCTCCTGGCACACTGCTAGTGGGGGGATGAAGTCCCCTCGGCTGCTGAGGGTCCTTGGGGGCCAACTACCCCTTCTGTTACCTCCAGTAAGATCCACAAAGTGCGATTGGTGTGAGGACTTTAGAGGACACACAGCCTTTCTCTGTTACACTGCAAACACGCCTCCTGGCAAAATACTGGTTGGGGATGAAGTCCTCTTGGATGCTGAGGGACCTTGGGGACCAAGAAGCCCTCCTGTTACCTCCAGTAAGTCTCTTACAGCAGGATTCCTGAGAGCTGGTCGCAGGCCCTGCCCCCTTTCTCCACTACTCTGCAAATGCGACTAACAGTAAAAAAAACATAGAAATTGACTTACAAAAAAAAGGCTACAGGGACGTTATAGTTAGGAAATAGATTTTGAAAAACCTTAGAAATTCACTGAAAAAAACAAAGGTTACAGGGACATTATAGTTAAGCTTGGATTTTCCTCACACAAAACCAGTGAAATTCAGCAGTTCTAGTTACCTGAGCTAACTATAACTAGGGCTCCCGGTTTTATGGTATTTATTTTTTTAACATTTCCGTCTGTATTTATCCATATTTATTATTTGGCCATTTTATCTGTATTTATCCATATTTATTTTGTGTTTTGCGTATAAATGTAGTAAAACTGTACATTTCCATATTTATTTAAATGATAGACGCACCCTCATACTTTGTCTGTTGTGTTTTAGCTATTTAAGTTGCCAAATATTACATAACAGTACATCCACTGGCAAATATTTGCATTATACCACAAATGTATGTTGACACATGCAGTTATTTAAAGAAATTTCATCCTATTTTTTAATTTCCCATGCTGTCCATCTGCTCAGCTGTTGGGCTATAATTCATGAAAGACAGCACGAAGAGTCACTTAAAAGAAGCACATTTCCTGAATTTATCCATTTTTAAAAATAAATGCAGAACGAAAACACACTGTTTTCTGTCTGTATTTATCTGTAAAAATCAGTTAAAACGGAAAACAGGGAGCCTTAACTATAACTTACGCCCCGCTATGTACTGCTTATGACCTTACATATTACATCACTCATGACATGGTCAATGACATCACTGAAGTTGTGAGGCAACAGAAATGCTATGATTGCTATGATTGGACGGCCGTAACCCGAATAGAAGGTTGCAGTCGCCATTTTATGGCTCGGGAATGGTTCTCAGGGCTGAAAATGTGCCTGAAAGGTGATATAAGGGATCAGGGTGGAGGTACTCTGACTAATGTTTGAGAAATGGAGGTGTTAATGACACGTTATATGTGCAAAAATAAATGTTTTAATTATGCGTGATATTCGCGAAGACGCTGCGACTGCCAGTGCAGCCCCACCGTGTAATACCAAAAATAGAATTTAAAGGTAGGTTTCTTTGAAACTGATCACAGAAACAAAACTTTCAGGACTATGGTAGTGAACACCTATACTTCAAGTTCTTCTAAATATATGTATATATGTGTTTTAGACTTCGCCTAAAACACTCGCTCTTTGCGATTAGTGATGTCATCACAGCTTCCGACGTCGCCGCAAAAATGGAAAAGACCAAGTAAAAGTGCTTTTCTTAAAAAATCCTCACACAGGCACAACTTTTAAGACCATATTACTAAACAACTAGTATCAAAGTTTGATTAAAATATGTCTATACAGCTGTTTCAGATGTTGTCAAAAACACGTGCTATTCGCGATTAGTGACAACATCACGGCTTCCGGCGTCACCGTGAAAACTGAGAAAACCAAGTAAAAGTGGTTATCTTAAAAAAAATCATTGACAGAATCAACTTTTAACACCATATTACTAAACAACTAGTGTAAAAGTTTGATAAAAATATGTCTATATATCTGTTTCAGACTTTCTCAAAGACACGCGCTCATCGCGGTGTTGTCGCAAGGATTACGAAGACGTTGCAACGATAAAAAAATTCGGAACAAAAATCACAGCAATTAATCCAGTGAAACAAATAATAATTGATACCTAAATAAAAAACTCCTCCAGCGTGTTTCCCAAAAGGTTTGGATAGGGGTTCTTCAGACCTGGGAATACAGTCAGTTCAGCACCCCACAAACAAGTACTTAATTTTGCAAAGTAGAAATCACCAAGTGTGTTTTCATTCCAGTACGACTTTGTACAGTTATCTGTTGAAGACGGTCGAGCAACAATCACAGTGGCAAACTTACAGACACACAAGGCCATTCAACACATTCAACACATTCCCTTAGCCCTGTTTACACTATTGTAGTGTAGGAGATACACTATACATTAAGCCGACTGGGTCACACTTAGTAATTAGCTATCACAAAGTAATCCAGTTGGATAGAGGTGTTCTTCAATTAGTACATAGGTAGGATTCATTCAGAAACAATACTCATTTCACATAAATGAAATCTCAACAGATTACACTTAAAATATAAAATTGGTGAAATTCACTCCAAAAAACTAAGATTTACATGGAAGTCTTAGTATGGAAAAAGTATTAAAAAAAACCTTAGAAATTCACCGAAAAAACAAAGGTTACAGGGATGTTACAGTTAGGAAATGTAATTTTTTTAAACCTTAAAAATTCACTGAAAAAACCAAAGGTTACAGGGACGTTATAATAAGGAAATGGAATTTTAAAAAACCTTAGAAATTCACTGAAAAAAACACAGGTTACAGGGACATTATAGTTAGGCTGACATTTCACTCATACAAAACCAGAGAAATTCAGCAGTTATAGTTAGCTGAGCTAATTATATCTCACGCCCCCACAATGCACTGCTTATGACCTCCTATATTACATCACTCATGACATGGTCAGTGACATCACTGATTACATCACTGATGACATCTCAAATTACTTCCCTGATGACGTCACTGATGACATTATCCACAGAACCACTCACACACCCACTTACATCACTATACAACATATTATACACCCAATTCCACACAACCACACACATATCCATTCACACAGCCATACAAACACACACACACTTCGTCACTGCTCTATAGAGGCTCACAAAGATCAACTCATCTATGCAGCCACTAATGCAACCACTAACTTATATATAAAACCACTGATGGATCTACTCTGACCAATGCAACTACTCAGACATCCAGTCATGCACACATACAGACACTTACACACCCACTCATACATCCATGCATTCACTCACACACTGTACCAGTCACCCATACAGCTACTCACACACCTACTCACTTACCAATACAGTTACTCACATACCCTCTCAATTTCTCATAGATATACTAACACATATAGTCAGACTTATATACAGTCACTGACACAAGCATATACTGTCTCATACAATCTCTCTCACACTCACTTAATCAACTATACAACCACTCACATAGCCATTCACTCAGCATACACCCACTCATACACCCACTCAATCACCCGTCTATCCACTTACACAACCATTGACATATCTATACAGGCATTCATATTCCCTCTCACTCACCCATACAGACACTTATATACCTGTTCACTCACCCATACACTCATTCATGCACCCTATCATTAACCATTTACAGCCACTGATACATTCGCTCAATCACACATACAGCCACTTATCCATCCACTCATTCACCATTGCAGCCACATACATACCCACTCACTGAGCCATACACATACTCACACAGCTACTCACTTACTCATACTCACACCCAGTCACTCATGCATACAGTCTCTCACATACCCACTCACTCTTCTACATACCATATACCCACCTACTGACTCACCCATACAGCCACTCCATCAGCACCTTACCTTACTGTATATGTTTATGAATAACTTTCAGAAAACACTCACAATCAATGGAAGATGTCATTAGTGATGTCATCAGTGATGTCATTTGAGATGTCATCAGTGATGTCACTGACCATGCAATGAGTAATGTAATATGTGAAGTCATAAGCAGTGTCTTGTGGGGGCGTGAGTTACAGTTAGCTCCACTAACTATAACTGCTGAATTTCTCTGGTTTTGTACGAGTGAAATGTCAGCCTATCAATAACTTCCTTGTAACCTTTGTTTTTGACATCTCAAATGACATCACTGATGACATCATCCAGTTATTGTGAATGTTTTCTGAAAGTTTTTGAGTGTTAAACATATATACTAAGGTACCATGAACATTAATAGTGATAGTATTTCTAATATATGGCAAGTGAGTGGCTGTGTGACTGTCTGTGTCAGTGTGTGAGTGGGTTTTGAGTGCCTGTATGTGTCTCTTAGTGGCTGTGTTAGTGGCTGTATTAGAGAGTGAGTGGGTGTGTGAATGGCTACATGGGTGACTGAGTGGATGTGTGGCTGGCTGCATAGGTTTGTGAGTGGGTGCATGCATGGCTGTATGAGTAACTGATTGGCTTTGTGAGTGACTGTGTAGGTGAGGGAATGGATGTGAAAGTTGATTAATGGGTGAGTGAGTAGATGTATAGGTAAGTGAGTGGGTGTCAGAGGCTGTATTGGAGAGTGACTGTGTGTGAGTGGCTGTAAAGGTGAGTGACTGGGTGAGTGAGTGATTGTATGCATGTGTGAATGGGTATGTAAGTGGTTCTGTGGATATCCGTGGGTGTGTGAATAATTGTATGGAGGAGTGAGCAGTTGTGTGGATAAGTGAGGGGGTGTATGAGTGGCTGAATGGGTAAATAAGTAGATGTATGAGTAGCTGTATCAGTGAGTGAGTGGCCGTATGGGTTAGTACATGGGTGTGTGAGTGCCTGTATGAGTGGCTGGGTTGCTGTGGTACTGGCTGTATGAGTGAGCGAGTGGTTGTATGAGTGGCTGTATGCATGAGTGACTGGGCATGTGAGTAGTTTTATGAATCTGTGAATGAGTGTGTAAGTGATTTTGTGGGTTGTGTGAATGAGTGTATGAGATGCTGTATGTGGGTATGAGTGTGTATGTGATTGATTCTGTGGATGATGTCAACAGTGATGTCATTTGAGATATCATCAGTGATGTCACTGACCATGGCATGAGTGATGTAATATGGGAGGTCATAAGCAGTGCATTGGAGGGGCATATTTTATAGTTAACTCATAGTTGCAGAATTTCCATGGCGTTGTACGCATGAAATCTGAGCCTAACTATAATGTCCCAGTAACCTTTGGCTTATTTAGTGAATTTCTAAAGTGTTTAAATTCAATTTCCCAACTATAATGTCCCTGTAATCTTTGTTTTTTTAGTGAATTTCTACGTTTTTTAAAAAAAAACTCCTAACTGTAACCAGTAACCTTTGACAGTGAGTATGTGAATGAGTCCTGGTGTGTCTCAGTAGGTCTATGAGTGGGTGTGAGAGTATCTGAGAGAGTCTGTCAGTGGGTGTGTGAGTGTCTGACTAAGTCTTGGAGTGGCTGCATAAGTGTCTCACTGAGTGAGTGAGTGGGTGTGTGAGTGTCTGAATGGGTCTGTGAATAGGTGTCTGAGTGGCTATCTGAGTGGGTGTATGAGTGGGTGCATGAATGTCTCAGCTCAGTGGGTTTGTGAGTGGGTGTCAGAGTGTCTGAGTAGGTTTGTGAGTGACTCCATCAGTGTGTCAGTCAGTCTATGAGTTAATGTTAATGTTAACTGGATTTATAGAGCGCATTGTTACCATGAGGTGTCCTGGCACTAGCTCCCTGATCTCGGCTTGGTGGAGTGAGTGCATGAATGTCTGAGTGGGCCTATAAGTAGGTGCATACGTTTCTGAGTGAGTCTGTGAGTGGGTAAGTGGCTCTTTGAGTGGTTATGTAAGTGAGTACATGAGTATCTGAGTAGCTTTGTGAGTGAGTGCATGAGTCTCTGACTGGGTCTGTGTCTAAGTACATGAGTGTTTTATTGGATCTATGAGTGAGTGCATGAGTCTCTAAGTGGGTCTGTGAGTGAGTGCATGAGGCTGAGTGGATCTGTGAGTGAGTGTGTGAGTCTGGGTCTGTGAGTGGGTGCATGAGTCTCTGAGTGGGTCTGTGAGTAGGTGCATGCCTGTCTAAGTGGGTCTGTGAGTGGTTGTTTGAGTGTCTGAGTGGGTCTGTGAGTATGTGCATGAGTCTCTGAGTGGGTCTGTGTGTAAGTGCATGAGTTTTTCACTGGGTCTGTCAGTGAGTGCATGAGTCTCTGAGTGGGGCTGTGAGTGAGTGTGTGAGTCTCTAAGTGGGTCTGTGAGTGAGTGTATGAGTCTGGGTCTTTGAGTGGGTGCATGAGTCTCTGAGTGGGTCTGTGAGTAGGTGCATGAGTGTCTAAGTGGGTCTGTGAGTGGGTTAATGAGTATTTGAGTGGGTTTGTGAGTGGCTGTATGAGCCTCTGAGTTGGTCTGTGAGTGAGTGCATGAGTCTCTGAGTAGGTCTGAGTGTGTGAATCTGATTGGGTCTGTGAGTGGGTGCATGAATCTGTGAGTGGGTGTGTGAGTGTCTAAGTGGGTCTGTGAGTGGGTGCATGAGTCTAAGTGGGTCTGTGAGTGGCTGCATGAGTCTCTGAGCGGGATTGTGAGTGGGTGTATGAGTGTCTCAGTGGGTCTGTGAGTGAGTATGTGAGTCTCTGAGTGGATCTGTGAGTGAGTGTGTGAGTGTCTGACTGCTCCCTGTTTTGCACCTCTTCTGCTCTGTTTTGCCTTTTCTGATTGTTTTTCTGCCCTTTGTTTTGCCTTTCCTGCTCGTTTTTCTGCCTGTTTTGTCTTTCCTGCATGTTTTCCTGCCCTCTGTTTTTCCCTCTACTGCTCTGTTTTGCCTTTCCTGCTTGTTTTTCTGCCCTATGTTTTGCCCCTTTCTGCTTGATTTTCTACCCTCCATTTTGCCTTGTTCTGCCCTTTGTTTTGCCCTCTTCTGCCCTGTTTTGCCATTTCTGCTAATTTTTCTGCCCTCTATTTCCCCTCCCTGGGCCGATTTCGGTCCCAGGGACCCCCGGTGCCTTACCACAATTCAATGGGGGAGGGGGGCTGCATGGCCCCCCTCCACAGGCCATTTTCGGCCCGGGGACTCCATCCCCCAGGACCAGCCTTAATTGAATGGGAGAGGGGGCTATGCGGCCCCCCCAGCCAAGCTGATTTAGGTCCCAGGAACCCCATCCCCCAGATCCCAGCCACAATTCAATGTGGGAGGCGGGCTACGTGGCCCACCCTCCCCGGGCCAATTTTGGTCCTGGGAACCCAAACCCCTGTGGTCCAGCCACAATTCAAAGGGGGAGGAGGGCTGTGTGGCCACCATCCCCGGGCTGTTTTCAGCCCTTGAACCCCATTCCCCAGGGCCAAACCTTAAATGAATTTGGGAAGGGGACCACATGGCCCCCTCCCTGGGCTGATTTTGGCCCCAGGTATCCCATCCCCCAGGGCCCAGCCATGTTTCCCTGGGTGCCCTTGTCCCACCTATGGTACCCAGTCTGCAGGATAGGTACTGCAGGGGGAGCCTCAAGGCCACCACGGTCCCAGCTGGCTCACCGCCTCCTGCGGGAGTCGGCACTGCTCTTGCATGCCGGGAGCTGCTGGAAATGCGGGTCCCTGCATGTGAGAGCAATCTTTCATCTCTTTCCCTGCCCACATAAAGCCCCAGGGAGGTGGTGGCCCCTGGATCACAAAGAGCCTTATGAGGGGGGCCCGTGCACCCCTTCCTTTTTTAACAAATGACCCTAGGACCAGACCCACCCGGGGCTCTTTTTAAAACAAGCGCAGGAGTCAGCGCTTATTTTTTTTAGTTTTTTTTTACCGGAGTTGTGGATCCACAATGATTTTTGGTGAGAATTTAAAAAAAAAATGCTTTTTTGTCTTAGCCTAAACCGAGTCCTAGGAGGGCTGCCAACACTTACTGCTTGAAGTGTTGGCAGCCAATTAGATCTCAGCACAAGATTGGGAGGGTTCGCGGAGCCTTCGCGTCCCTAGCTATACAAATTTGGATTTCTTTAAATAACTCAAAAACTACTGAACAGATTTAAATCAAATAACAAAAAGTACTCTTTCTGGAACAAGAGCTAGTTTTCAACCAAATTTAGTGTAATTCCATCCAGCCGTTCAGGCTGTAGTCATGCTCAAAATCCCTATGGGAATTAACATGGGAAGTGCAATTGTTTTGACCCCACCCCTTTTTCCCAGCCCCCGCTTGACGGATCACCCCCGAAACTTAGCATGCACAACAAGAATCACCGGTGCACTTTTTAATAAAATATCATGAAGATTCATCAAACGGCACAAAAGATATAGGCAAGTAAAAAAATGCTTTTTTCTATTGAAACATGGTCCTAACTATAACTACCTACTCGCGGCCATTAAAGTTAAGGTTAAAGTAACATTATAGTTAGGGGAATTTCTCAGTGAACACATTAATGTTTAGAACTAAGAAAAACACAAAAGTTCAGCAGTTATTGTTAGTAGCGCTAACTATAACTTGCCATGCACAGCTTATGACCTCACATATCACATCATTCATGACATGTTCTATGACATCATTTATGACATTACTGATGACATCTCAAAAGACATAATTGATGCGATCACCAATGACATCACTGATGACATCACCCAAGCTTTGTCTTCCCATATATTGCTCTATAATTTACAATGGCATTAGAGACCTGACAGTAAGTACAAAATAGCTCAGGAGAATATCAGCTATCATTATTACTATCACAGGTAGAACCCCCGTAGGTGCTCAAAACAAGCATTATGTGCAACATTGACCTTATACCACACACTTTACATGCTTTACAGCTAGCATAGCTAATAATAACAATCAACCACGGATGTATAAGAAACCCTCATTGACCGCAATGTTCAATCTGTAAACAACTGTTCACAGAAAGCCAAATTCCTAAAAATAGTGAATGTCAGTTCCAAAACAAATGACCTATTGCGGGCAGCTTTTATCTGTATCAAAGCCCTGAGACTTACCAAAACTACATTGAGAAATGAGGTTGACATCAGAAGAAAACTGGGTCCTGTAAACAGTGCTTACTCTATGGATAGAGTTTACTTTATACCACATTGTTTTCAAAAAACAAAAACATTCATGGAAAATACACAGCAGAGTAATAAAAAGTATCTACTAGGAACAGTGTATACTCTATGCAACACTTGTCAGAAAATGGGGGGGGGCTAGGTGGCGCACGACCAGTATGGCCGCACTGCCATGAGACTCTGGCTGCCCAGCGGCAAAATCCTGCCTAATATCCTGCCCAAGCACACTTGAAGCTTTGCCAAGCCAAGCCGAATGCTCGTGATTATCTCCGCCACCCACTGCTGCCGAAAGTAGCGGCGTATGATGCCCCGCGACGTTGCTGGAGCCCGCCGATCTGGTACTGCGGAATCGCTGCTGTAGATTGCTGGACGCCGTACCGGCTGTCATCACTAATTGAGCCCCCGGTGCCCACGTGGAGACTGGACCGCACCGGAGGTATTGCAGTGCGGGGATGCGCATCGGCCCGTAAGTAAATATGCGGCGCTCACCCCCGCGATGTGACATACTGTGTCTCCCAGCACGATAACAGCGGAGTGAAGTTGTAAAGCGGGAGGCGCTGGGAAGACTCCTGCCGCGCTGACCCGCGGCCGCTCCAGCTGCTGCGGCCCTGTTATGTGATACCGCGACCTCTGGGGCAAATCGGCGGAGCGTGCAGCCCCCAGCGCCACGATCTAACTGTGTGACTGCTGGGCGCTAATGTGGGAAGATTCTGCACAGCACGGTCCCAACAGCTACTGAAGACTTGCTCCATCACTGGGGGCCCTGCACAGCCTCCCGGGCAAATCACTGTCTCCCACTTCACCGGTGGACATTTGGCCATATAAAGCAACACTGGCCATGCAAATAGAGAGGAGTTCTCCCGCATTGTGTTGACTTGGGGAAATTTAACCCTCGCTTGGGAACTTTCATATTCGCAACACAGGGGACACACATGTGGATTGGCGCCTGCAGGAGACCATATTGTGACCCACCGCTTGACTGGTTACCTCTAGCTGGGCAAAAGAACGCGCATATTCCCTACCAACTGGCCGGCGGCTTGCATGGTGCAACCCAATGCAGTTTCATTGCTTTGCTGAAGTAAGCTCATGCAGCGTTATGGAGTGAAGCAAAGGTAGTGGGAATATTTCGTTTCATTGGATGAACTTTGTTATATAACTGATCCATAGACCTGTTGTCATATTGGGAGGCTAGATCTATATCCGATCCCCTGAACACGCTGCATCAACGGTTACCTAGGCCCACGCGCTTGGATTCTCGAAAGAACACAGCCACTTTGCGCTGGGCCCATCATGGGGAAAACGGACGGCAAGCAATCAAAATTGCCCTTTGAAGCTCGGAAAAATGTCACACGATCTTGTGCGGATGACCCAGATAATGCAGGTGCAGAGCGGGTACAAGACCCAGAGGCCGCCCGAGAAGATGATGTTAAAGCCCTCCTGCTCGTAATACAACAAAGCCTAACCTCTATAGAGTCCAAGATGGATTCCATGAACACCCGAATGGACTCCATCGTCCATAAGCTGGACAAGCACGAAGAGAGAATAGTGGAGGCGGAGAAACGCATTTCGGACAGCGAAGACACCACGGCCCAAATGAATAAACACATCGCTCAAATAGATAAGGTCCTGAAAGTCATCGCCGCAAAAAATGAGGACTTGGAAGAACTCAGTAGGCGTAATAATGTACGCATTATTGGATTTCCAGAAAGCACCCATACTGGTAAGATGGAAGACTTCGTCGAACGCCTCCTGCGTGGAACCTTCGGAGCAGAGGCCTTCTCGCAGCACTTGACCATAGAACGTGCACACCGCTCCCTGGGTACCAAGCCTCTCCCGGGAAGTCAGCCGCGCCCGATCATTGCGCGATTCCTCCATTTTCGGGACCGCGATGTGGCTTTGAAAATGGCCCGAGAGAAACGTCATTTGAATTTTGAGGGAACTGACTTCACATTATACCCTGACTTCACTCCTGTAGTACAAGAGGCGAGAAGGAAATTTGTTCCAGTAAAGATGAAGCTGCGCAAAGCACAAATCGACTATGCACTACTATATCCGGCACGACTGCACATTACGCATCAGGGCAAGCAACATTTCTTCACTGCTGCACAACAAGTGGAGGGCTTCCTCAAGCGGATCAAACGACAGACTTCTTCTTATGCGTCGCAGGAAAATCCGTCCAGATCGGCATCTCCGGCAAGGATATGAGATGAGAGACTCGAACCTTTCGGATCCGTTGTAAGACTGTACAGATATCTACACTCCTTACCCCCTTTTGCAGACAAAGGGATTGCCAATATGTTTCAGAGCAATCTGCTTGATTGAACGCCCAGCACGCATTGGCCTTGGACAACATTGATGCGATCCCGCACTCAGATAAGTGGATTGGGTGGCGGGGAGGCGGAGGAAGAAGACGTAACACCTTATTTGGTGAGACTAAAATGGACTATGTTGGGCTACCCTCTTCCCCCCACTCAGGACTAGGTCTGGCTATTCCATCGTCTGGTGGGAGGAGAGAACCTCGTGTGCCCCCTATTGTACCCCCCAAGGGCGTTCCCCACTTAACTTGGGACTTTAACAGTTGTATGCTTCGTTATGATTTCTAGGAGGTGGGTGGGCGTATAAATACCAGCATGATTGGGGTGCTGTTGTGGGTGGGGGGGGACAGGGACTGGGAATGTTCTCTAATTGTTTCGTAAGGCATGCGTTCCGATCGTTAAATTTGCTGATACATGCACAGTGCACTTTAGGCAGTGGAAATTCTACACACTCTGGTAGCAATCATGTGATACTTCACTTATGACTCAAGATGCTGAAACTCTAAAAATACACTTATTGACGTGGAATGTTAGGGGTCTGGGAGACCCACGTAAACGCAGGCAGATACTGGCATACCTAGATAGACACCGTATACACATCGCTATGCTACAGGAAACACACCTTAACCCGGCATATCCCCCCGTTTTTGCCAGCAAGTGGGCCATGCATAGGGAATTTTCTTCTTATTCTTCATACTCTAGGAGTACTGCGATCCTGATTTAAAAAAAATCCCCATTCGTCATGGAGGGTGTTAGAAATGGGATTTCTGGTTGGCTAGGGCTTGCGCCTAGGCAAGGCAGAAACCACCACTCTAGTCAGGGCAAGGGAGTTACACGCTGAAGATAACCCCTGCTCACCCCCTTGGTAGCTTGGCACGAGCAGTCAGGCTTATCCCAGAGGCAATGTGTAAAGCGTTTGCGCAACACACACACAGCAGCAACACACTAGGCACACCACAAAAGAAACTCCACACAAGGTTATATAAAAAATAGCCTTTGTATTATCCAAAACACATAAGATCATAACCACACATATACACTGTGCCAACTGGCACCAGGTAGTAATTTACAGGGGTTTATATACATAACAGGGCCAATCGGGCCACTGTCAGAACCATCACAAAGCACAAGTATTAAAAATAACACAACCAGTAACTACTGGTACAATAATGAACTCAGCATTATCACTAGCAACATAAACGCATTATGTCTGCATCACCTTAGGCATAAACACATTATGCATAAATCACATTTAGGAGTGCACCGTAGTAACACTCCCCAGGTGCATACATCACCTTCAGCACAACCACATTACGCAATCCTTTAGGGCCTTGCGCCCTATCAGTACACACAGGTACCAAACCTGACCCCAGGCCAACTGGCCTTCCTCTGGGGCCCAAAGGCCCTTTGTTCCAAATGTCAGGGCGCGATTATAGGACCTTCCATGGCCCTCTGGCTGCCTTGGCAGTAAAAGCAATGTGCGTCATGCACTGGGGGCCGAGGGGTGCATCTCACCCCTTCCTTATCAAGAACAGAAAATGCCCCCGTGTTGCAGCTGCCCACTGTCCGGCGGGGCAGCTGTGGAAAACAGCCTTGGCACTGCAGTGCCTCCTCAATATTGCCCCCACGTTGCACCTTCCCGCGCTCTCGCAGTGCAGCTGTGGACAAACAAGCACCGGCACCAATTGTGCCTGGGGAGCCCCCTTTACCGGGGCTCGTCTGGTGCCATTACCAGACACCACAATGCGGCCAAAAGGAAATCAACACTGGCACCCACTGTGCCCTGGGAGCACCAACACTGCTCCCCGCTCAGCCCCCGCTCCCTTGGGCTCCTTGTGGACACCTCCGGTCTTCTGTAGGGGGGAAGGCAGTGGCAATGTGCCTTGACAAGCCCCAACTCCCGGGGCCTCTCCTCACCTTGCCTGGCAGTCTCTTCCTCAGACCCGGGGAGGGTTCGGCTTTCCTTCTTGGCACCTGGGACCGGCGCAGGACATCTGCAGGGAGCCCGCGAGGCTCCGGTCCTCTTCAGCGCCGGTCTCGTCCACCAGGTTAGATGCACGCGGGGCTGCCATGGCCAAAGGGAGCCCCGCCTCCAACCAGGCACTGTGCCTGGAGTCTGTTCCAGTCGTGCTCCTTCCAGCCGGGCACGCCTCCAGTCAGGCTTCGCCTGACTTCCGCCGATCGGCGGCTCCTCTCTCCTGGCCAGAAGTGCGGCGTAGGCTCCCGCCTTTAAATGCACAAATGCGGGCTCCCGCTAAAAGGAGCACAAAAATGCGGGGTAGGCTCCCGCTCAAAGCGGCAAGAAAAATGCGGGGTGGGCTCTGGCTGTACCACCAGCAGCACGGGGGAATCCCTATGCCGGGATTCCCTCTGAATACGTTGCAGCCCAGCGCTGCAAGCCACAAAAGTTTCTCCTGCCCTGGGAGAACCAAGAAGAGCGGCGCAGCGCCCACGAGGCGCTAGAATCCAAGAATTCCAAAGTTCCACTGGCACAAGGCTGGGCCCAGGCAGGCCAGCTCACAGGGCCCTCCAGTAGTCCCTCGTGGCGGTTCCTCCTGGGGCCCAGCCAGCAGCAAGTATCAAAAGGAAGCACACCTTCATGGGGTCACAGCCCCAGTACTTATAGTACATTTTCCCTTTGTTCTGCACTGGCACAGGGCTTGGGGGTACCAGCCTCACTGGTTCTGTTGTAGGGATTCTGCACATACCAACACACAAAAGAGGTAGAGCCAACAGTCAGTCACGGCAGAAACATGTTGACCACCATGCAGTACGGAGGGGTGAGGAGGTCTTAAGTTCCTCTTTTCACCACCATCCATGGGACTCATATTGAGTATCCTGTTTTACATCTGACTAAGGAACCTATGAATAAAGTATTGTCAGAGGTATCCTGTAGCCAGCTTTTTAACTCTCATTTCTTCTGCACTCTTTTCTAGGATCCTTACTCTTTTCCTCTAGATTTGTGTTTGTTATTGTCTCCCCTCCCTTTTGCTCCGTCTCCTGCGTTGGTGTGCGCGGAGACGTTTGTAGCAAGCCCTATGATGAAGCATGCCACAACTTGTTGTGGGTGAGGGCAGTATTTACAAGGTGTGTGTGCTCCCTGTGCGTTTGCAGATAAACAGTCGTTAGTCCATTGTGACTGACTGTTGGCTCTACCTCTTTTGTGTGTTGGAACGTGCTTGTTTGAGGAGGATAAGGTAGGGCCTTTCCTTCTCTCCCTTTCTTGTGTGATTAGGGATTCTGCACATATACAGAGCTATGCACAGGATAATAGGACCTCGGAGTATAGTGGTGAACCAACCATGCACCTTAGTACCCACAATCCCAATCCGACTAGCTTTAGCATCTCATTAGCAGCGATGCTACCAATGCTTAGACAACCCAGAACACGGTCTCTCTCTCTCAGGACTCGCGGGAGCAAGAACACCCTTTCATAACTCACTCATACCTGTCCACAACGTGCGTAATAAGAGACACAGTATAGTTTAAAATGTTTATTTCAACTATCGTGCTCTAAGATACAGTACACGTGCCAGTACTATCAGCATAATGCATAATGATAAAATAATAAGCATAGTTACAATTCCATAGAATACAAACGGGGAAAGCATGTCATAAAGCAGTGGATATAGGGCTAAATGGCCTTACCACCCTCCCTGTGCTATTAACTAGTTTATTATAAAAATAGAAGACCTCTGGGCGTTGTCAGGTGAACCCTCATACCTCAATATCTAGATGCAAGGTTTACATCATCAGACAAGCACAGCTCTTCTCCCTGGAAAGGTTTTTCTCCAAGTGCCCCCAACAGCGAAATCACAATATTAAAAGCACACGAATTTCTCCAGTGCAGCTGCATTCAGTGTTATGTCTAAGTGCGAGGGGCTGACCAGATCAGCAAGAACGAGGGACATCGTTTTTCGACCTTGTACATGATGTGCAGACGAAACCCACAGGGAACAGGAGGAAAGGTGAAAGGCAAAAGGGCAGACAGTTCTAAAATAGCCGGGCACAAGCAGAGGCTGGAAAAACAAAGTCACAAAGTAACGTGTGCAAAAAGGCATCATGGCAGCCAGGCCTAAGCTAACTTAGCAATGCAGACAATGAGGCCACAAACCACATGACACCCTCCCCTGGTCAGTCCACTGGCGAAGACATAGGACGAAGACAGAGTTCAAATAGATGGAGCAGAACGGAAACGTCTGTTTTGGAATAGTCCCCAATGAAGGGCAAGGAATGGGAGAGAAAAAAATTGCAGAATTATTAAAATTCCAGTGAGGCAGGACGCTGAAAGCGGAGGCCCCCTAATCCAATAGAGTGTAAGTGCAGAAAAACGCCACACCTTCCTGGAGGACATCGTTGGAATCGTCAAAAAAAAGAGACGCCATCCAGTTCAACAAATCAAAACTGCATTCATGTTCCTCGCAAGAGGGAGCAGTGATCAGCATTGCGGGACAACTTGCGTGAAACTCAATATAACTTTGTTGTAGGAGAGTCTGAGCAGCCGCCCAGACATCCCATTGTGCCAAAATTCCCAGTGCAGCCGCACGCGCCATTAAGCCCTCACCGGAACAGTCCCGTTCATGGGCCTCTAAGGGACCCACTAACTGGACAAAATCCGGTTCAGACAGAGACGTATTGGAGAGGCAATAATCCAAGGACCATGAGAAAGGACACCGGATGCAAGACATCACAGGTTGCACGCAAGTGAAATACGCAAAGCGAAAAGAAAGTCTATAGGACACACTGAGTGTTGCCAATGGGAGGATGCCGAATCCGATGAGGATGTGTTCACGGAGCATCCGGAGTCGACCTTGGTCGAGGAGGCCCCCAGGAAGTGCAGCCATTGCGTAGCAAACAGACCAAAAGCAATATACCAGCCGCTAAGGCGAGGATCAACGGAAAGCCGCCAAAGACGCTGGAAAAAACAGAATGAATAAAAGCCGGTATTACACCAAAGATAGTTTGAAAAGAGGTAACAAGGCCAGAGCCCACAACTTTAAAAAGTGCACAAGACCTTCGGTGTGTGATGCATTGAAAACACGGTGAATTCGCTCACCGAAATGTTGTGGGAGGTTTGTGTTCAAAAGGGCCAGAATTTCACTGTTGGTACTAGCCACCTGGAGGATGAACGTCTCCCGTACGGATGTGAGCATAACCTCCTGGTTCAATAATAGCGCCTTTATTCTGCTCAATTTATTGAAATCCGCCTTCAAAGTCGGAATGGAAGGCCAAATGGAACTATCTATTATATCGTGCGGGGGAGGAAAAAGCACATTTTTGCAGCACACAACCCGGTGGGAAACAGTTACAATGTAGGGGATGCTGGCCAGATTCCACAGCAGTCCTGATTATTCAGAAGGAGATAGCTACCATTTGCAAGCACAGTGAAAGTAGGAGATATAGCAGGAGCAGGAATGCCCTTTAAAACACAAGCAAGATTCGGAGCCGAAACATTACAAGCTCCGTGCAATTTAATGTTTTTGCAAATCAGGGAATGACCCACAGTAGAATCGCATGACTCCCCTGTGAGAAAAACTTCTTTTCCGTCCCTAAGGCATTTATACACGAAAGGCAGGGACCAAAGTTCATGCAGGAAGGCACTGCCTAAGGGCTGAAATCGGCCAACAGGAAAATGTTTCATGCATGAACTGAACTCAAATGAAGAAAAAGGCAAAGCAATAACCCCGTGAACTAGCCATACTGCAGAATCCAATTCCGCCACAGAGAATGGTAAGGGCTCTATTTTTTCGATATGTAAAAGAGTGTATGTTGCATCCTTCATGGACATGAATTGCTGTTTTTCAGTTAAATTAAACGGCAAGAATAAGGAAGAGGTGTTCAAAAAATGCCAAGGAACCTTACCCATTTTAAGTGTTTGCAAAGTCCATGCAAACTGCATCACTGAACGCAATTGATTTTGACCATGATATAACACAGAAACATCATCTTGTACAATATCAACAACAGAGGAAACGATTTTCTCTAATGTGTAAATGCGAGAAGACAGGGTATTAATACTATTGTCAACAACAGCAAGCACCTTTTCTAAATTTGCTTGATCGATTTCCCGAAGACGGGAAGCAGCTTCAATTTGCGAAAGCTTCCAGAGTTCATTATAAGTTTCATAAATGAATCTCTTAGGTCGAGGGCCATGAGGCCCCAGAACAAAATCGGACAGATCAATGTTGCCTGATAGGAGGGATAAATGCTGTTTTACAGAATCTAATGAAAAGTGCTGCAACCACTGTTTACATAATTTACCAACAGAATATGTCGTAACAGTACGAGAGTCAGAAAACCTTGGGTCTGGCCTATCCTGTTTGTAACCAGGAGCTGAGTCATGAAAACGCAGTTGGCAGGCATTTGATGCTATGGGCCAAGCCAACCAGGGTGACTGAACAAACGTAGAGACATTAAACGAATTGTTCTGAAACAAAGCTTGCAAATCGGCAAGGGAAATATTGAAATGCAAGCTCTCGTTGGGAGTGGAGACAATACAGGAATGGAAGGTGCATTTAATTGTTTGGAAGTAGCCAAACCCCAACACGTTGTTTGATAGATTGTTTGATTTAAAAATAAAATTTGGGCCGGGATGAGGCAAGCACGGTGCAAGGCTTCCGTGCCTTGTACCTGCCATGATTTGGAGCCTCAAATAGATTTCAAGTCAATGGTGTCCCGCCAGTGTTCATACCCACCCACAGCTAAGGCGTTCAAAAAGGTTCCCGAATATAGCAACTTGGTGTGGGTCAACATGATTTTCTGTGTGGATCAGGTGTTTAATTTAAAATAATAGGACCCAGGGTTCGATCTATCAAAGTCTGTAAAATAAGTAAACTTATTTCTAAGAGTCTGGGAGCTACCTGGCAAAGGGGTCGGACAATGTTCCCATTGGGTGTAATTAAAAGGACCCCGAAGGGTACTTGGTTTATGGAGAAAGTGGTTGCCCCAATGCTGGTAACAATATAAGTCAGCATAACTTGCAGAATTTAAATACAGATCTTCAGCATTAAAGGCAGCATAATATTTCAAATCAGTAAATAACGATTCAACTGCATGCACATCCCAATTGTTAGAATGAATATTACTTTTAACGACATCACCCATTGAAACACGGAGGACATTTGGTACATTAATAATCTCGGTAGGTCCATGAATTTGGAAATTTACCGCATTCCATACGATGCCATCAGCAACTGGGAAAGCCGAAATGTTCCCAAATGTGTGGTCACGCTTCATGATGTGAGAAGAAGAATGCGGAGCCAAAGTCCCAGCGACACAGTTCACTGCAGAGCGTTCTGGTAAATAGTGACCATTGATGAGTAGAAAAAAAACTGTGACAAAGCCAATGGACATGAACAGAAAAATCAGGAATAGTACCAGCCAGATGTATGTCCATGGTGGGATCAAAAAATTGTCTCTGAAGCAGGATACAAAAATACTGAAGCTGGACGGGATAAGTGCTGAGGTGGAATCCGAATCAAAGGAATAACGGGTTGGGCTCAGTGGCGTTGTTGGTAAGTGAGCCACCGACTCGGTGGCGGGGTATGTATACTCGGTCTCCTCATTGCAGGGGGAATCCGGGTAGTCGAGCAGGCGATCAGGCAAATCTACCATCTCGATGGCAACATCCGTGACCGTGTGGGCTGGAGGGCCACAAACATTTGTCCTGGAAATGGCTGGACAAGAGACCGCTGGTGTTACACTATTCAGGATCGGCCAGATGTTGTAGCTTGACATTGTCCACTGAGATGTATCTGTTGTCCTTGCGACCAGGAAGTGGTGGTAAGATGACTGTACGAGTACCCTTCAAGCCAAGGACTGGAACCGGTGCACGATAAGAGGGTCCAAATTCTTTTTTGTTCTCCACCTTCTCTCGGACCAAATCTCCAACCTTCGGAAGCCAGCCGGCAACCGGAATCTGCAGCGCAGTGTCTGTGGCTGAAGGTAAATGTTTGTTTGCAAGTTTGTCACAGGCTTCTTGTAAGTCCTGCAACATAGTAGAATGGTTATCTACATCAAAGTTTGCGGATTGCGCCGCCATGTCTAGACCATCAAGGTCGGGCACAAACATTCGTATGCCAAAGAGCATTTCGTATGGGGTCCGCCCACCCAGAGGTCTTCTAGGGAGATTATTAAGTGCACGTTGTACGGTATACAAGTGGGCCAGCCAGTTCCTGCCAGTACCTAAGACTCTAGCTGTCAAGGATTGCTTTAAGTCACGGTTCATTCGTTCAACAATCGAATTGCCCTCAGGCCGATATGGAGACGAAAATTTCTCCCGCACCCCCAGTGACCCCATCGCGTCCTTGTACACCTTAGAGGCGAACGCCGGACCTTGGTCAGAATGGAAGGTGCCACAGGCAAAAATTCCCACAAAGACACGCAAATCCCTTATGACATTTCGAGCGTCAGCACTCCGTTGTGGCCAAACCCAGATGAAACGTGTGCACGAATCCACTGCAACTAAGATGTATTTATATGCAGTGTCAAAGGAGAAGGGACCGCAGTGATCCAGGTAAACACACCCAAAAGGTCTGTTAGAAATGCAGAGCGGTGTTTGTGTTGGTCGTGTAACCGTTGAAGGCTTAATTTTCTGACAAACGTCACAAGAAAGCACATAAGTACGGGTCTGTTTATATAAACCACGCCACCAGTAACGCTGCTGCAATATGGAAACAGTCGCAGAGACGCCAGCATGGGCCGAAGCCAAGCCTTCGTGTGCGGCCGTTATCAAGGAAGGTCTGCGGTCCGCGTTGGGAATCAGCCGATCACCAACGTCTGGAATTCTTACGTAAGGAGCCTGTTCGGGACCTAATTGATAAGAGTACTTGGAAGGGAAACCCCGTGGGTAATTAGCACCTTCCTTTGTTGCAGCAATAGCTGCCAAAATATCATTATCTATTTTAGTCATGGATCTTGTAACTGCCGCTACTGAGCACGTGGCTACTGCTGATTTGGCAGCTTCATTTGCCAAACCGTTACCGACAGCGTGTGCGCCCACACGCTGGTGGCCAAGAGTGTGAATCACCTGTGTGAGAGGCAGACGTTGTTTCAGATCTGCCACTCGAACCCAAAGCATTTTATGCTTAATTGTGCTGCCTTTTGCATCTCTATAGTCGTTTTGCGACCAAAAGAATAGATTGTCATTGAAAGATTGAACACAGTAGTAAGAATCGCATACAATAAGGGTTGTCACGTCTGGATTAGCGAACTCAAGTGCGAGCACCAAAGCGCGCAGCTCGGCCAATTGTGCAGTACTGTCTCCTAGTGCCTGTGTGTGCACTACAGTCGATTTGAACTCACCGTTCACCATGGTACCTGCAACAATAGCACATGCTGCTAAATAAGAATGCTTGGAACCCGTGGCCGGTTGTGCCGAACCATCAGTATAGATAATACATTCGTACTCCTCAAGCGGTAGCAAGGACAGAGGAGGAGGATGAACAAATTCATACTGTAAGAACTCCTGTGTCTGAAGAGAGGAATCAAAGATAAAAGTGACATCCGGGGACATCAGAGATGTAGCCCATTGTATCCAACGGGGGTGCAAAGCCTTAGAGTTCGGGACACTTGCTTTCGTCACTGCCTCAAGGGCAGGATATGGTGTTACCACCAAAATGCGTTTTCCCTGTGCCAGTGCGCGTTCCTTTAGAATCGCCATTTGCACTGCAGTCAAAACTTTCTCCACAGAGGAAAAGCGCATTTCTGCTGAAGTGTAAAGATGTGACTTGTATGCAATCGGTACTGTGTCACCTTCGTTAAAGGTTAAGTATGTGAAACCCACTGCCCCTGGAATGATTCTAATCACCAGGTTTGTGTGGTTATCACGAGTCAACAAGAATTTAGATTCAAGTAGATCTGACTGCAAAGACTGCAGTATAGAGGAATGCTCGGGAAGCCAGCATGACTTCAAAAAGTTAGGTTGTATCAAGGCATAAAGAGGCTTGATACGCTGGGCATATTCGGGAATGTAAGTACGCCCAAAGTTTAGAAAACCCAGTAATGACTGAAGCTTCTTCAGGGTGGTTGGAGGGCACAAAAGTGCGCACTTCTCCAAAAAATGGGGAGCTAAGCCCTTACCTTCATTGTTGAGCTCATAGCCCAAAAACAAAACGGTAAATTCAGCAATGTGAGATTTGGCAAAATTAAATTTGTAACCTAAAACCGCAAATTCAAGAATAATGCGATCCACTCGGGAAAGATGCGGCCATAATTCGTCGTCTGTCAGATAGATATCGTCGACGTAGGAACACGCATCTGGGTCTATGCTGTCCAACAGAGAGACAACACGAGCGGCGAAGACACCGGGGCTGTTCTTGTAGCCCATGGGTAAACGCCGAAATTTGAAATGTTTACCACCGGAAGTGAAAGCGCTCCATTGGCTACACTCCGGGGACAAGTTGTGCGTGTAAAATCCATTGGATAGGTCAAGTGTCGTTTTATATTTTTTACGAACAAGACTGTCTACAAGCGCAGAACTGTGGGTATTTTGCACCGCAAAGGTCCGACAATGAGAGTTCAAATGTCGGTAATCCAAAACTAGGCGGTACGATCCATCGGGTTTAGAAACCGCAAATAGGGGATTATTCATTGGTGATACGCATGTTTCAATTACTCCTTGATATTCTAACTGTGTCAGAATGTCGGAAATGGGACCTTTAGCTTCCCGCCGGATGGGATATTGGGGTTGTGGCAGCGATCGCAAGGGAATATCATGGGGGGCAGAATCTTCATCCCAGCCCACGTGATTGCGGTATAACGCCGGAGCCAGGGCCCCAGCCCATTCAGCTGCGAGAGCCTCCGCTTTGTCCTTAGGGACATGACGAGAAAAGCTCGGAAGGATTACCTCCTCCCCTCTACGTGCAGCAAGTGCGAATGGGGGTGGCCAATCCGCCTCTGCCAACAAAATGTCGTAAGAAGAGGTCAGATTCTCCCAAAAAATCCCTTTAATAACACGCTGAATGTCACCTTCAATTTGAAGGACAATATTAAATAGTCTGTCACGGGGTGCCACTCTGGTGTCTTCTGTTTCGACAGTAATGAATGTGTCAGTTGCTGTCGCCTCCACATGAGGACGTAGTGTCTCCCGCACTATGGTAACTTCCGCGGCGCTGTCTAGGAGCGTCACTGCCCACGTCCAATTCAGGAGTCTGGTTCTCACCATCTGTGGCATACCTCGCTGTTAAAGCTGCAACCTTCTTCTTCTGAAACTGTGGGCGAGAACGTGGAAATTCTTCTGGTTTCCCTCGGACTTGTTGTCGAGGTTGGTCTTGTCCCTGTGGAGCCTCATGACCCCTACCTCTATCCTGGCGTTCTCCTCCACCAGTCTGGGAGCTCGATGGTGCCTGCGAAGAACGAGGAGAACGCGGATCAGGGACTTGAAATCTCTCTGGAGATTTAATTCTCGCTCTATCGCGCAAATCATAAGTGCACTCAGAAGATACAGAAACCGGGGATGCGCCACGCGACCCTGGTTTTTTCTGTTGCTTACCCTGTTTCTTCAACCTCCAGTTCTTTTTAGTAAAGAACGGTTTCTCATCTTTCTCAGATTTAGTTTTTTGTTGTGTCTGTGATTGAGTTTGCGTTTTTGCAAAAGGCTTAACTCCCAAACTATTGCGGCCAATGGTTTTGTAAGCCTGTGCAATAATTTTCGGTAATTCGCGTGGCTTGTCCGGTTCTGGGACCAAAGCCAAAGCATTAGCTACTTGAAAGTTAACTGCATCGCCCTTGACGTTTGCAAGGATTAAATCAGCCACTACATCGAACACTCCCACCAGTCTCATCCCCAATTCCACAGCCGCTTCAGGGCCATGCTCATCCTGCACTCGTTTAATTACAGAGGGGAGAACTGTCATGGAAGGAGTGCCGAAACACTTCGCATACACTGCTGCGACTACCTTACCCCAGCTGTTGCATTCTGCCAACTCGGGAATTAAGTCTTTTGGCAAACTGATCGTTAAAATCCTGTGTTTTTCCACAGGAGAAGTATTGGGAAAAACTGCCTCCAGCTGGTCAAATGTTTCTGCAAGCCAATAAGGCAAATCATCCTTATTTTGTGGGCGCTTGCCCATCACCGAATTAACCATGACGGGACTTATGGTTACACCGCCCGGTCCAGCTGGATGCGCCGCAACTCCAGGAGGGGCTCCCTGGACATTGCCTGTAACATACTGTACTAAAGCTCTGTGAACGCGTATCAAAGACGTATGTAATTCACGCAGTTCAGCAACCGCAAGCGTCATATAACGCGGATGTGGGGTATACCCGGCCAAAACCGGCCAAGTGGCCCCGTCTATAGATAGGGGGCCTAAACGAACCGGTGTGACCGGATGTGGGAGGGCGTCATTAAACCAAATACGGTGTTGCCATGCCGTAAGTGGTACTTCAAGAGCATGATAAGGCCGATAAGCATTGGGTAGGGCAGTGAGAGTGTACTCATGGAACAAATCGTCCGCTCCAGCCACCGCCGGAAAAGTGACCCAAGAGTAAAACACCTCAAAGTGGTGAGCCGGGTCAGCCTGCACCACAAAGATGAGTGAGACACCCGCGTCTGGCACTCCATAAGCCAGTAAATGAGCCCGGAGCGCAGCGCGGCTATGTGCCGGGATGTTTATATCCGCCATTAAGACCAGAAATGATCGACAACCTAATATGAGGCAACACAATATAGGGTTTTACTTAAACACCTTTTAACAACTTCAAGCTTGAAAGAACCTATAAAAACATCAATATAGGAGGTACCACCCTCACACACGTTTCCGGAAGCGTATGCGAAGGGTGTTATGGACAAGCACAAGTACTACTCAAGCGTCTCGCAGATAAGCAGCCCACTACGTTGGTGGCGCCATGTTGTAGGGATTCTGCACATATACAGAGCTATGCACAGGATAATAGGACCTCGGAGTATAGTGGTGAACCAACCATGCCCCTTAGTACCCACAATCCCAATCCGACTAGCTTTAGCGTCTCATTAGCAGCGATGCTACCAATGCTTAGACAACCCAGAACACGGTCTCTCTCTCAGGACTCGTGGGAGCAAGAAAACCCTTTCATAACTCACTCATACCTGTCCACAACGTGCTTAATAAGAGACACAGTATAGTTTAAAATGTTTATTTAAACTATCGTGCTCTAAGATACAGTACACGTGCCAGTACTATCAGCATAATGCATAATGATAAAATAATAAGCATAGTTACAATTCCATAGAATACAAACGGGGAAAGCATGTCATAAAGCAGTGGATATACGGCTAAATGGCCTTACCACCCTCCCCGTGCTATTAACTAGTTTATTATAAAAATAGAAGACCTCTGGGCGTTGTCAGCCGAACCCTCATACCTCAATACCTAGATGCAAGGTTTACATCATCAGACAAGCACAGCTCCTCTCCCTGGAAAGGTTTTTCTCCAAGTGCCCCCAACAGCGAGATCACAATATTAAAAGCACACAAATTTCTCCAGTGCAGCTGCATTCAGTGTTATGTCTAAGTGCGAGGGGCTGACCAGATCAGCAAGAACAAGGGACATTGTTTTTCGACCTTGTACATGATGTGCAGACGAAACCCACAGGGAACAGGAGAAAAGGTGAAAGGCAAAAAGGCAGACAGTTCTAAAATAGCCGGGCACAAGCAGAGGCTGGAAAAACAAAGTCACAAAGTAACGTGCGCAAAAAGGCATCATGGCAGCAAGGCCTAAGCCAACTTAGCAATGCAGACAATGAGGCCACAAACCACGTGACAGTTCTAGGGGGTGTTGAAGCACTCTGTTTACCAGGCTTCCACCCTCCTTTGTCAGATGGGGCTCGTTCCTCAGACACACCACAGGGGGGACGGAACCAGCATTCACCTAGGCAGGCACAGACCTATTCAGTGTCAGGGGACTACTCCTCCCACTACTCCAAATGCAGGCCTTCCATTCAGCCTAGCGCTGACTCACCCTGCCCTCCCTGGAGCCACACACCTCACCAGCCCCTGTCACTCCAGAGCCAGACATGCAATACACATCAGGCAGGCAGACACATAGCACACAGAAATGCCCACTTCTAAAAGTGGCATTTCTAAAATAGTGATAATAAATCTGCGCACACCATTGCGCAGCATTTATTATCACTATTCCAAACATACCAAACTTGACCACGCTGCTCCTCTCATATCAGGAATTACCACTGAAACACTTATCAGGGAATCCCCAATGCATTCCTATGGGAGGGCAGCCTCACAGCAGTGAGAAACCAAAATGGCTGTTTGTCACTACCAGGACATGTCACGCACTTAAGGGACATGTCCTTCCTTTTACCTACAATGCACCCTGCCCATAGGGCTAGCTAGGGCCTACCTTAGGGGTGACTAACATGCAGTAAAAGGGGGCTCACAGACGTGGCACACACTTTAGGCGCCACGTCACAGCGGCAGTAACACTGCGTGCACAGGCCCTGCAATGGCAGAGGCCTGAGACAGTTGTGAAAGGCTACTTTGGTGGGGGGCGCAATCAGCGCTGCAAGCCCACCAGTAGCATTTAATTTACTGGCCCTGGGTATCTGAGATACCACTTTACAAGGGACTGACAGGTAAATTAAATACGCCAAACAGGTGTAGACCAATCTTACCATGTTTACCACAGAGAGCACACGCACTTTACACTGGACAGCATTGCTAAAGTGCCCAGAGTCCTAAAACCACCAACACCATGTCAGAAAAAAGGCTAGGAGGAAGGCAAAAAGTTCAGGGATGACCCTGCAAAAAGGGCCAAGTCCAAAAGAGGGCAGGGTCACAGACACATATGGAAGATACTGTAGGATGTGGGGCAGGTTGGAGTCACACTCTGTTACGCTGGTGTGCTGCTATGGCCCAAATACGGATGATCCAGAATTCTTTACCACACTATGGGGCAGAATTTCCGAAATAGGCTCTACACATGTGATCTGGGGGGGAGGCTTTACCACAGTATTAAACCCCGTTCATGATCGATCTAATCCTCTCCCACATCACTACACTAAGACGCATGGTATATTATTCGATATGATAGCTGATAACGGCCTCATGGATGCGTGGAGACACGTTCATCCAGAGCAGCAGGAAGGAACACATTACACGACAATGCATTCTTCCTGGGCCAGACTGGATTTTTGGGTGGTCACTCGGGGTATTGGCCCATGGATAGTTAACGCTGAGCACATGGCCAGGACTTATTCTGACCACGCACCGGGCTGCTTGACACTTTCCCCGCCGACATCATGCCTAGCTCCAAGGAGCTGGAGACTCCTTCGAGAAGCGTTACTAGACGCGGCCTTTAGGTCCGAACTGGGGCAGGTAATCACTGAATTTTTTCAAAGGAACATAGGCTCTGTTACACATATAGGTGTAGTATGGGAGGCCTTTAAGGTCCCAATACGTGGCTTTTGCATAGCCAAGAGTTCCGGAGTCTTGCGAGATATTCAACGCTACTTGCAACGCTTGGAGGGGGAGCTTAAACGACTGGAAAGAGAAATGGGGAATGATATTAATGTCACGCTCCAGGCAAAATTCAGAGAAACGCTCTCAGACTATAAAGATACTGCAGAAAGCGAGACCCGCTTCAGGGGAAAATATTTCACAGCGCGTAGGTACGGCGACGGGGAGCGACCAGGCAAGGCCCTGGCGGAAGGGATCCGTAAACATCGCTTCTCCAATTATGTTGTGGAGTTGACGGATGGTGACGGGGTGAGACACAGAGACAGTAGAGACATGCTGGACACCTTCAACGCATTTTATATCAATCTATACAGTACCCGCAGACACCATCCATTAGACCTCTCTGATTATTTGCGGGATGTGGCTATTGGCTGGCTAGGAGACACACAGAGAGAATTCCTTGCTGCACCATTTGAAGCGGAAGAGATACGTGCTGCCATCATGCAAATGCAATCTGGTAAGGCCCCAGGGTCAGATGGCCTTCCAATAGACTTTTACAAAACTTATATAGATCAACTGATACCTATACTTAAAGGGGTCTATGAAGAAGCCCATGAAATGGGCATTCTCCCATACTCTATGAGGGAAGCCCTCATTACCTCCCTCCTAAAGCCGAACAAACCTGCAGACGCGTGTGATTCCTACAGGCAGCTATCCCTAATTAACAATGACGCCAAAATACTAGCTAAGATGCTTGCTAATAGGTTGAGCCTCCTGATGGAGAAATTAGTACTGCCGGATCAGGCAGGCTTCATCCCGGGGAGTGCGACATCCCATAATCCCCAAACATTATTTTCCATCCTGCACAATGTAGACTCCACCCTGCCACTCGCGGCGATCTTTTTAGATACCTCGAAGGCTTTTGATTCAGTCGAATGGGATTATTTATTCAACATATTGCAATGTATGGGCATCCCCAAAGGATTCATGGCATGGATACGATTGCTCTACAATTCCCCAACAGCCAAAGTCCTTATCAATGGTCTAGTCTCTTCACCTTTCTTAATTACGCGGGGTACGAGGCAGGGCTGCCCACTCTCCCCGCTCCTCTTTGCTCTTGCAATCGAGCCGCTCCCGGCCAAAGTGAGGCAACATCATCACAATATAGCTTTGCAGTGCCAACTGCACCCCCTAATCATCTCCCTCTATGCAGACGATATCACCCTGTACATTAGAGACCCTCAGCAAAATTTAAACCCTATACTGCGTGAATTTGTTCGCTTTGGGGAGCTGTCCGGGATACATATAAATTGGCAGAAGTCTCAAATCTTCCCCATCACTAATTCCACAACATCATTTGACCCTGACTTCCCAATAGAATGGTGTGCCACGGAGGTGAAATACCTTGGGATTTACATCACTTCGGATCAGGAAGAACTGATGCGCTTAAATTATGGCAGAATCCTAGAACACATTACTAGTTGCGTCACGAGATGGATCGCCCTTCCCCTGTCTATGGTGGGACGTGCATCTCTGATAAAGATGGTCATTCTTCCCAAACTCTTGTATTTATTCATGAACATTCCATTTGACCCCGGTAGATATTTTTTTAAAGCTTTACGCACTGAGATGGTCAGATTGCTGTGGGGTTGTTAACAGCCTAGACTGAAGTGGGATGTGCTAGTTAGGCCCTATGCTCAGGGGGGATTTGATGTTCCAGATCTGCAATTGTACTATGTCTGTGCGCAAGCCCACTATGCCCAATACTGGTTCCATCCCCCTAAGTACATGCCACATGTGGCGGTGGAACAGTGGCTGGCTGATCCCATACCTTTGGAAGGGGTCATACTGAGCACGCCCCAACTCCGTGATTCCGGCCCTACAGCAGTCACATGTACAGTGAAAAACTGGCAGCGTATAGCCATGCGCATGCACGTTCCCATGCTCTATTCTCCTATGCTTCCATTGGTGTACCACACCAAGATGCCAGTACTTCAAGAGGGGGTTTTCAAACAAACCAAAACTAAATTTGGCATACACAAATGGGGTGACTTATACCTCAAGGGTAAATTCCGCACAATGCAGCAGATATTCGCTACATCCACACCCTCCCCCATGGACTTTTTTTATATGTTAGATTGCGACAAGGCATCAAAGAATATACGCCGTCATACCCACAAGAACCACAAACGCTTCCTCCATTACACACGCTGTTACTGAATGATCAGGCTTCACATGTAGTGTCCACACTTTACCATAATATATATGCCAGCCAACACCCGGCACGATGTGAGGCATGGGAGAAGTGGGAATTAGAATTAGGGCAAGCTATAACCGAGAAACAGTGGCTCTATTGCTGTAAACAAACTGAGTAGGTCTCGGCTAGTTCCCGCCTGTGCATTATACATTACAAATTCTTACACCGTATTTATCATACACCTGTTAAAATGCATAGGTACAAGCTGCGGGATAACGACCGCTGTGACAGATGTGGGATGGAAAAGGCAGACTTTTTACATCTTGCTTGGAATTGCCCCAGCATCCTAGACTATTGGAAACAAGTATTTGACGCATTGCAACAGATGACGTCACCCCTGATTCGAGTTTTACCACTGACTGCTCTCCTGAACTACACAGAGATTATAGAGGTGGGCTATCGACGATTCATTTCCTTGGGGCTGCTACTGGCCAAGCGGAGGGTAGCATGCAGATGGGGACAGGGCAGAGCCCCTAAATTTAAGGATTGGCTCAAAGACATGCTGTTCTGGCAGGATCAAACACTCACATATGCGGAGTTACTACCACTAGCCTCGAGGCCCAGAGACATATGGGAACCCCTCAAATCATATCTCCTTGCACATCCGATTGACACCACAAATACTACATAGACACATTCATGATTGTTACTTGGCTATGGCCCATGCACGAATGTAGATCCGGGGATAAAGGGACGTTGTTTGTATACTCCTGAATGACACACGCCTATTATCACAAGTAATTGCTGTGTTAAACTAAGTGTATTACAGATCTCCTGCAAATTGCTACTGTCAATATTGTCAAATATATTTCTTCTCTCTGCTGTTGATACCTAAAATGTATAAGTATTCATTTGCCTGTGCAAGTCATGTATCCTGAGTTTCATGGTTTAAAACCAATAAAAATAGATTTAAAAAAAAAAAACACTTGTCAGAAAATACACTATTTGTTGAAAATAAACAAGATCTGAAGGTGGTAAACATCATACTACCTGTACCTCTCATACTGTGGTGAAATCTTTAGAGACAGCCCTTCTTCTCAAGCAAAACAAGCATCTGTACATAGCTTAGTACTTGGTGCATACAGTCTTGTATGTTAAGTAGAAACTGACATGCTGACACAATTCTGTCTAAAAACTCAAAGTTACTTACAAATGTTAGTATCTACAATGTATAATCTCACCCCTGTTGAAAAGTACCAAAACATTTGTGTGGAATATAATGAACACAAGTCATCAACTGTTCACCTGCACACAGAGTTACTCTTCCAAAGATTAATAACATGTTCAATACCTCTACACACGTATGGTGCATCAGGAGCAGATATGTTTTGTAAACACTTACATCCATTAGCTGGACCCAGGCTGTACAAAATTGGATAGACAAATAATACGGTACTTACACACAACTTTGTATACTATAAAACAAACTAGCACACTCATTGGATAATATCAGTGATGTCATCAATTATGTCATTTTAGATGCATGATTGATGTCATAAATGATGTCATAGAACATGTCATGAATGATGTCATATGTGAGGTCATAAGCAGTGTATGGCAGGGGCACAAGTTATAGTTAGCGCTGCTAACTATAAGTGCTGAATTTCTGTGTTTTTTAGTTCAAAATGTTAATCTTTCACTGAGAAATTCACCTATCTATATCGTTACTTTAACCTTTAGATTTTTCAATGACTTTCTAAGGTTGCTTTTAAAACAAAAATAGATGTTTTTGTCACACCTAACTATAACGTTGCTTTAACCTTTGTTTTTCTCAGTGAATCTCTAGGGTTTTCTTTTAAAGTAAATTAATTATTTTTTAGTGTATGTATGGTAGAAAAACTGAAGAATATATCCTGTGTGCGGAAAGGGAACGGCTTTGTATTGTAATATAATGGGTGTGTGTGTAGCAGTGAGTGGGAATGGACTATCCTCACCTTTCAGACCTCTCTTGTTACTCGAATATGAATTGACCTTGAAAAAACAATAGACAGGAGGCGTTTTGTAAAACAGGAACAGTTGGTTTAATTAAACACTTTCGCCGGGAGCACAGTTAAAGAAGCTGGTCTGAGGACTATCTCAAAGTACAATTAATTTGAAAGAGTCTTTATACAGTTTTAGAGTGTCATAAAGTACTTCTGACGATCCTTTTTTTGGTAAAAGATTGCGGGCCTTGTCTCTGGAGTCATAAATAAGGCCCCTGATAACAAATGCAGATGGGACTCAACCATGCGTGGACACAATGGGGGCCAGTGGTTAACGTGGCTAATATTGGGAGCAATTGTATCAATATTAACACTCTCTAAGATGATGGGTGTGTGTAGTACGGTGTGTGGATGGACTGTCCTCTCCTTTCAGACCTCACTTTCAGATGATAGGTGTGTGTAGTAGGGCATGTGGATTGACTGACCTCTCATTTGAGATCTCTCTCTCAGATGACGGGTATACATAGTAGGGTGCATGGGGAAGGACTGTCCTCTCCTTTGAGACCTCTCTTACAGATGATGGGGGTGCGTTGTAGTGTGTGCACATGGACTGACCTCTCCTTTGAGACCTCTCTCTCAAATGAACGGTGTGCGTAGAAGTGAATGGGGAGGGACTGGCCTCTCCTTTCACATCTCTCTCTCACATGATTGGTGTGTGTAGTAGTGAGTGGGGAGGGATTGGCCTCTCCTTTTAGACCTCTCTCTCAGGTGGCAGGTGTGCATAGTAGGGTGTGAGGAGGGACTGGCCTCTCATTTCAGACTTCTCTCTCGGATGATGGGTATCTGTAGTAGGGTATATGGGGAGTGACAGGTCACTCCTTTCAGACCTCTCTCTCAGATGATGGGTGTGCATAGTAGGGTGTGGGGAGGGATTGGCCTAGCCTTTTAGACCTCTCTCTCGGGTGGCAGGTGTGCGTAGTAGGGTGTGAGGAGGGACTGGCCTCTACATGTAGACTCTTCTCTCAGATGACGGGTGTGCATAGTAGCGTGTGTGGAGGAACTAGCCTCTCAGCTGAGACCTCTCTTTTGAATGACGGGTGTGCATAGTAGGGTGTTTGGATGGACTCGTACCTCCTTCGAGACTTCCCTTTCAGATGATGGGTGTGTGGAGGAGAGTGTATGGGGAGCGACTGGTCTCTCCTTTGAGACCACTCTTTCAGATGATGGGTGTGCCTAGTACGGTGGGTGGATGGACTGGCCTCTCCTTTCAGACCTCTCTTTCAGATGATAGGTGTGTGTAGTAGGGCGTGTGGATTGACTGACCTCTCATTTGAGATCTCTCTCAGATGATTGGTGTGTATAGTAGGGTGTATGGGGAAGGACTGTCCTCTCCTTTGAGACCTCTCTTACAGATGATGGGTGTGCGTAGAAGTGAGTGGGGAGTGACTGGCCTCTCCTTTCACATCTCTCTCTCAAATGACGGGTGTGCATAGTAGTGAGTGGGGAGAGACTAGCCTTTTCTACTAGACATCTCACTCAGATGACGGATGTGTGTAGTAGGGTGTGTGGATGGACTGGCCTCTCCTTTGAGACCTCTCTCTCACATGACAGGTGTTTGTAGTAGGGTACATGGGGAGTGACAGGCCTCTCCTTTCAGACCTCTCTCTCATATGAAAGGTGTGCATAGTAAGGTTTGGGGAGAGATTAGCCTCTCCTCATAGACCTCTCTCTCAGATGACAGGTGTGTGCAGTAGGGTGTGAGGATGGACTGGCCTCTCCTTTCAGACCCCTCTCCCAGATGACAGGTGTGTATAGTAGTGTGAGGGAAGGGACCAGCCTCTCAGCTGAGAACTCTCTTTTGAATGAAGGGTGTGCGTACTTTGGTGCTGGGAGGGACTGGTCTCTCTTTTCAGAACCCTCTCTCCGATGATGGGTGTGCATAGTAGGCTGTGTGGAGGGACTGGCCTCTCTGCGCTGAGACCCCTCTCTTGAGTGAATGATGTGCATAGTAGGCTGTGGGGAGGGACTGGCCTTTCCCTTCATACCCCTCTTCTTGATGATGGGTGTGCATAGTAGGGTGCGGGGAGGGACTTGCCTCTCCTTTCAGACTCCTCTCTCAGATGATGGATGTGCATGCTAGGGCGGGTGGAGGAACTGGCCTCTCTGCTGAGACCCCTCTCTGGGATGATAGGTGTGCATAGTAGGGTGTGGGAAGAGCCTTAACTCTGCTCACAACTCTTCTCAAGCCGATTGGCGTACTCTAATAAACACCATCTCCACTAAGACTCCTTTCTACAGTAAAGAGTGTGTATACCAGAATGTATTCAAAGAACACCTACTCCTTCCTATTTTTCATGATCCCACAAGTCTCGAGAGATCGCAACATTTTTTTAAAAAGAATTAACGTTCCACTCATCACAGTACTTATGTCTTACACATTACCTCTCAATAACAAGGGCCACAATATACATTTCTACGAGTAGAATGTATCGAGAACTCACTTACTCCTTTTTTACTATTCGCGATACCGCAAGTGTCCAACAAGATCGTACATTTAAAAAAGAAATATACATTTATTTTCATCACAGCAGTTATGGCTTAGAGACCTCCTCTCCAAATCTAGTGAGACAGGATGCCTTTCTGCTGCTCCTTTAAACATCTTTTTACTTCATTTCCACAACCCCTGCCGTTTTTCACAGTAAACAGTAATGGTGGCCATTTCATTTCTAAAACTCTAACAGCCAATCAGAGCACTCACTCCCATGAGAGCGTGAAGGGTCATGGGAAAAACGGGCGTCTCTAGTCCATTCACAGGGCTCCATTTCTGAATTCACGCAACCAACCATCCAAATATCTATATTTTTTTACCCTTATTATCTCAAAAACTACTGAGCGGATTTACACCAAATCACAAAAAGCACAATCTGCGGAACAAGATCTAGCTTCCTCATGAATTTGGTGTAATTCCGTTTGGCAGTTTTTGCTGTACCCTTGTCTAAAGAAGAGTATGAAAAATGCATGGGGATTTTACCTTTTAAGACCCCCTTTTTTTTTTTTTTAATGAATTATCTCAAGTAAGTATAACTCGTGCCCTAAGATAACTATTACTTGCGCCCCCATCCGGTGCCCAGCCATATTGTAAATGGGAAATGGGCACATAGCCCCCCTCCTCGGGCGATTCCTGGCCGTGGAGACCCATCCCTCATGCCCAGCCATATTATAAAGGGGGAGAGGGGCATGCAGCCCTCCTCCCTGGGCCAATTTGGCCCTGGGAACCCATCTTCCAGGGCCCTCCACCTTTTCACATGGGGAGGGAGGCACACAGCCTCCCTCTCCAGGCCATTATTGGCCCTGAGGACAACATCCTTCAGGGCCTGGGCAATTATAAATGGGGGGAGAGGGGCCACATGGCCCCTCTCACCAGTCTGAGTTCAGCCTCAGGGACCAAACCCCCAGGGGTCCGGCCAATAAAGGGTGGATGCCTTGGAGCTCACCCAGGACACCCACTGCATCTTTGTTGGGAGCTGCCAGGGGTGCAGCCCCCGCAGGCCTTCCAGCTCCCCACTTCCAGCAGGAGCCAGCATTGCTCCCACCCACAAGGAGCAGCTAAAAATGCTGCTCCCTGTGGGTGGGAGCAATATTTACATCTGTTTCCCTGCCTGGTTTAGTGCGGGCAGGGAAACAGATGAAAGGGAAACAGTGTTTACAACGCTGTTTCCACAACGCATGGCCTTACAATGCCCTCGTTACAACGACTGCGTTGTTACCATGCCTGCCAATACATCGCAAGTCGTAACAACAACTTGGTGTAGGGGGGTGCAACACCAGGGAATGTGTTGGAGTTTAAATCCAACACCTTCCCTGCTGTTGCACAAATTGGAGTAGGAATAGTAATGAATACTATTCCTAAGTCCAGCGTGCCCCCTACAGCAAGTCGTTGTTACGACTTGCGATGTAATGGCACGCGTGGTAACAACGCGGTCGTTGAAATGACCGCGTTGTAAAGCCATGCGTGGTGAATGTATGCGTAGTAACATCATACATTCCAGATGAAAAGTTCACTCCCAGCAGGCTGGAGCATTTTTCATGCTCCCACACGCTGGGAGCGGACTTAGAGTTTGCTCTCGCTTGGCGGGAGATTTTTACATTTCTCCCTCCAAGCAAGAGCAAACACTGGTTTCCCTGCTCCCCCCAGGACATACCTGGAGCTGGCCCTGGGGGATAAGGACGCCAGAGCCATTAATGGCTCTGGGAGGGGGGCCACGTGTTCCCCCCTCCTCCTTTTTTTTACGGTCCGGCCCCAGGAGTGGCGGTCCCCGGGGCTACAATTGGCCCGGGAAGGGGGCCACTTGCCCCCCTTCCCTTCATATTTCACAGCCGGGTCCCAGGGGTGTGGCGGTCCCAGGGACCAAAATCTGCCCGGGAGGCGGGCCATGTGCCCTCTCCTACTATGAAATGAGGCTGGGCCCCAAGAGGTGGGGTTCCCGGGTCAGAAATCAGCCCGGAGATGGGGGCCCCGTGGGCCCCTTTCCCTTCTTCTATTCAGCCAGGCCCCAGGGGATGGGGATCCCGGGGCCGAAAGTGACCCAGGGAGTGGGGCTGCAAACACCACCCTCCCCTATATATTAAATATTGAATTGCCCCTGGGACCTGGCCCACCCGGAGGGCTAGTTAAACACAAGCGCTGGAAACCACGCTCGTGTTTTTTTTTTACATTTTCCTGCGGGTCATCCGCAAATTCGCTGGAAATTAAAACAAAATGTGTTTAGCCTCCGGAGGTGTCCTTGTGGGACCCCACCACCGGCCTACTTTGAGTCCCAAGATGGCTGCCGGCTTGAAGTGATGGCAGCCAATCAGATCTCACCATGAGATTTGTTGGATCCGCAGAGGTTCTGTGTCCCTAGATATAGATAAATCTTTTTTCTTTAATAACTCCAAAACTACTGAACCGATTTACACCACATTACAAATAGGCTCTATCTGGACCAAGAGCTAGCTTTCTGCCAAATGTGGTGTAGTTCTGTTCTGTGGTTCGGGCTGTAGTTGTGTCTAAAATCCATATGTGAAATTGCAAGGGGAAAATGCTTTTTGGGACCTCCCTTTTTCTCTGCCCCGCTTGATAAATTGCCCCTAAACTTTTCAGACAGCAGCTGAAATGATTGGCATCCTAGTTTTAAAAATTTCGTGAAGATTTGTCAAACGTCATCAAAGTTATTAGCAAAACAAAAAACACTTTGTCTATGGAAACTAGGTACTAAATATCACTACTTACTGGCGAAATATATATATATATATCAAAAGCCAAGTGGTTTCTAACTGCCACCAGAGCCCTGAGATGGTACGTGCTTCTACAACACTGCCCTAACCACAAATGCATCTGAACAACGCATTCTTTTACCATGTATGCCTTTACCACGCATGCCTTTTCCACACAATTATGTGGTAAAGGCATGACTGATAAAGGGATATGTGTGGTTAAGTTCACACCCGAGTCCTTCAATCTACCCCAACCCCCCCCGAGCCCTAGAAAGTACCCCGACCCCCCTATCCCTAAAAAGTACCCCGACCCTCCCTGAGCCCTAAAATGACGCTGATCTCCCCAAGCTCTAAAAAACTACCTTGCCCCACCCTGAAACCTAAAAACTATCCCCCTGAGCCCTAAAAACGTCCCCGAGCACTGAAAACTACCCTGACCCAAACCGAGCACTAAAAACAACCCAGACCCCTCCTTAGCCCTAAAAACAACCCTGACCCCAAGTCCTAAAAACGACCCCAACCCTTAAAACCCAGCCCTAGCCCCAACCCCACTTAACTCACTGCGTCCTCTCCCGATCCTTCCTGTGCCTGAGCCAGCCCATTCCAGCCTCTAGACCGCGCATATGCCTTAACTACGCATATGCGTGGTAAAGGCATATGCATGGTTAAGGCAAGTGGGAAACGGTACGCGTGGCTTAGCCCACTATACGAAGGTCATTTCCCGTACATGAGCAAAGCAAAGAGTCAAAGAGTATTACATAAACACTGCTTGATCCTACAAGCAATTAAGACAAATACTTATGAGTACGTCAGTCATTGGTATCAGCATAAGAAACAGGGTAAATAGATGAGCAGTAAACATTGTTTTTAGTTTTTCTATATGCATCTGCCACATTACAGGGTGAGATCATGGGTATTACATTCAGTGTGTGAGTTCTGGTTTGCATAGCTGTTGGTCTATCCAGAGCAGTGTATATTTGTATCACAATTAATGAAAAGCATGACCTATTTCTGTCTTTTATGCCCAGCTTTAACAGATTTTGCCCTGTACTTTCTTGCCATAGGACTGGAATGAAATGACTGAGCTGGTTTCATCCAATGGAAACTACTGCAACTATCGAAAAGCCTTTGCCGATTGTGAGGGCTTTAAAATCCCCATTTTAGGGGTTCACCTAAAAGACTTAATAGCCGTTCATGTCGTCTTTCCAGATTTTATAGATGAGGACAAGGTGAACATTGTGAAAATGCAGCAACTATATGTAACTCTCAATGAACTGGTTTCCCTACAGAGCGCATCTCACAACTTAGAACCCAATATGGATTTGATCAACCTTTTGACGGTAAGAGCTGCAGCCGTTTCTGTCACATGGACACACACTGGCTGTCATCATTATGGGTTATGCTAACATGATACACTGTGATATATCACGTACACTTGTGAAGGATGTCTCTAGTACCATTGGCCAATCAGTGCGGACCATAAAAAGAGCAGTAACTATTGAAGAAACTTAGATAGCGAAATGGTTGAAAGCACCACCGGCTATCCATTATATTAAGTTTCCAGGTCTACCTTTTTGTCCTTTGCTTATATCCCCCCACACTTTGAAACTCCCACTTGCCTCTCCTTCACCTGAAATCCCGCTATATGATGTTCATAGAAACCCTAAAAGCTTACCTGTTCCACATGGCCTAGGGGCAGTTTTAGCTTCTGCACTGATGTTTCCCCCTCTATATGCACATATCTGTTTCTATCCTGCCCTACCAGCTCTGGAAGCCTTTCAATACATCCACAACCCTTGCCCTTCACTGTTTATAAAAAAAAGTTCAGCTTGAGAATGGACTCTCAATTGATTGCATACCATTAGGTCCTTGTGTCTCTAGCATCTTTGGGCCACTACGGATGGGGTGGTTTTATTTCCTCCCCACCAAATAATAACATGTTTGATTGTGATATAACATATGGTGGACCTCCACAGAATCCTCTGAAACAAAATGAAACACAATTGCACAGTATCAGGAATTTGGTGCTGCACGAAGGTGCAAGAAATGTTTGGTACAAAGGCAGTAATTGAAGATTTTAGATACTCAAAATATTTTAAATCTGTTCAAATATTTTTACTTCAGAGTTCACACTGTAAACCAATAATTGTCTGGTTGCAGTCTCTCTGCAGTCTGTCGTGGTTTTATTGAAATCCAGAAGACTGTTGCACAAAGTGACTCGATAATGAATATTCATAGGCCTGCTTTGAGCCTTTGATCCAGAAATTTCTTTCAGGTAGACCAAAAGAACCCTGTCTCAAATAAAACTGCCCAAAGACGTTGCCTTTCTTGTTCAATATGAAACCTAATGTCCATAACAGAACATTTAGGTACAAACACCGAGTTAGATCTCGGCTCAAAATGTAATGACAGCGGAGATCAGCATTACTATCAAAGATTTGTACCAGAACTGCTTTCCCATACTGCATTGACATGCACAGGAATGTCCATCATTGGGCCAGGGAAGGATACTCCAGTCAGATTTTCAAGTTATTCTCATGAGATAAAATGACATGCTATTATCTAATTCACAATAATTTACGCCACGAGTGGCTAGCATGTAAATGTGAAATAGAAGGCCTCACACGTACTAATGTTGGGGCTTACGCATCGGCTAGTCATTCTTGCCTTTGTCAATTAATATTATTTTGCAATGTAGTAGAATATCTCAAACCAGCCATAATAGACGGTGCTCATAGGGAAACCTGGCTGGATGTGCTTAGCACTTTTACAACTGGAGTCAGGCAAGGGTTACTGTAGTGTGGTACCTGGATGCAAGAATGTTCTAAGCCATCAGCATGTTTAAACTGTACACTTATCCAGAAATGAGAAGCAGATAATTTCTAATGTCCAGTACCTAATTTGTACCGCAGTTTGCCAGTGAGCACCACCAGCACTTGTTTCAGAGGATCAGGACTCTTTTGCACCTCCTGCACTATCCCACTCCTGGTCTGCAGCTGATTCCCAGAAATAGAAGAACAGACAATACACTGATCCTTCACCATCCAGTGTGCAAGAAGCCCTTTGTTCTCTGTCCTCAAAACAATGGATTTGAAAGAAGGACTGTTATTCTCCTTACCTGACGTTGTGCACACTCTTCTCCGCCCAGTCTAACTGTAGAAATGACATTTGGGGCAACTTTCAGAGGCAGCTGTCAGCGGTGGTCAGGAGTTCAAGGTGCTGCAAGGAAACTGCAGAACCAAAAGTAAAGGTAGGTTTTGCCTCCCTGGTCCACATCAACTCTTTGCTAAGACTCCCAAGAAACATTTTGGGGACGACGCTTGTTTATTTATCAAAATTAAGCAATGCCTTTAAATTACAAACTTGCAATACCCGAATTTGTAGGCAACACCCTTCGTTAATGCACATTTTTCAAAGTTCCTTGTGGACATTTGCTCTCATGCAGGTTAGCTCATGCCAAGGCAACTAACATTGAAACATGAGTGCAAAACAAAAGGTTTTGTGTATGGCAGTTCAAAGCTGGTCTAGCAATGTGAGCAAACATCTATCATCATACACGGGAACACCTGGTGGAATATATATTTTGGGGGCGCCTTTACGGTCATTTGTAATTTGAAGACAACACGATCTATATGAACTCAATCAATAATGCTCTTTATCAAAACGAATGTTGAATGTTGTACTGGTAGAAGTAAAAAAGAGTTTCAAGTAAATAAGTGAATGTTAAGTAAAGGAAGGAGAAATTATGTATGAAAAGAGAATGCCAAGATTGGGAGTAGTGAGGGGCGCCATTAATTTTAAGCTAATATAACATTGTAAGACTAGACTGCAATCATGTTTTCTTTTCATTAACTGTATGCATTAAATTGTTTCTCTGCGTAATAACGAAATGTGACTAAATGAGTTCTAGGTGAACCATTGTTTTGTTTTGTTATTATATGCACAGGTTCCTATTGGGTAAGGGCTGCTCTTGTGAACCACAGTGTACACAAATCAGCAGTGGCCTTTCTCAGAGCAATCCATCTTGAAAAAGGCTTAAATAAACCAGACCTCATTTCCCCCATCATGAAAGACCTTGACTTGTTCTCTGTAGAGGCCAGCATCTCACTTCAAACTGGTATGCATTAACCACAAATCCCTACTCATGAGCCTTCCACCTCACACACACACACACACGTGCGCACACACACACACACACACGCACACATTTGAGAGACAAATTTAGGATCACCAAATGAAACACGAATACCCAAAATCCCTTAAGAAGAAAAACTAAAACGACCAAACCTTCTCATGTCTAGATCCAAAAATCTGAAAAAACCTGCCAGAGTACATCTGACGTAACACAAACTCCTATCCTTCAGGAGAAGCTTCGAGACACACCAATTGACAACCTCTCTGAAAGACTGAACACTCCACATTAACCCTCAAAACGCTGATACCTTGTCTTTTATCATTGGCATTATTGGCACGCTTCTTGTGTCCTCGTTTCATTTTCTAGTTGCTGCACTCTGTTGCCCCTGTGACTAGGCCCACGATATAGACATACATTTAATGAAAAAATACCGAGTGGTGCTGAGTTTCCTAAACATTAACACAAAGTTAAGTGAATTGCTTTATATCATCACAACAAAGAGGTGAAATTCAAATATCAGAAAAGTAAACCTACAGTGATCAGTATATGCAAATTCTTTTCAGAAAGGCAGTATTTGAAGCAATGTGTGCAATCTACTGAATCCTCGCCATTGAATCGGACTTCTTGCAAATGAGTGAAGTTTCATTTAGGCATGAATGCAGCCCTCGGCGTTAGACTGTTCAGATAGTCCAAGAAGGCAGATTTTTTAAACTCTCTCAGTCTTACCCCTCAGAATCAAACAAATTAGTACAAACCTAGAGAAGGAATGCATCAAACATGTCAGTCCTGCGGCATATGGTAGCTGGAGCCCTATTATGGAGTTGCTCTAAAAGTCACAGCTGAATAACAATTATTATCTTCTCTAACCCATAAAAATGATCCCCTTGTAAGATCTCATGTTGCACATGGAGGCTGAATCTCCTAGATGCATACGCCAATTACTTTCATTGCCCTTGAATTAGAAACCTACATGGGGAATGTGTTTACCAGTAGAAGTCAAGTTGATCCTCATTTCACTGTGATTTCTCTTATACATTCTTTCTTTACGCAGCTCTCCCTGGACCTGTATCACACGGAGGATGACATCTACAAGCTTTCATTGGTGCTGGAGCCAAGAAATCCAAGATCGGTGAGACATTACACATTCCTTCATAAACTTACAAAATATGCAACATTCATGGATATTAAGTGGGAGGAGAGGTACAGGAGTATTACTGTTCTACCATAAAGCTAACATATTCGCGAAGGTGAAATGTACGTGTATGTGGCTCCCAGAACATTTGCACACAGTTTCCTAGTAAGTATGTGTATTTCTCTATTTACTGCTTCAGATGGAATTAGTACATATCTAAAAACCTAGAAGCTTAAACGATAATGCTTTCTTAGTGCTTAAGGCCAAGGAGGTTGCCTTTTTATTTCAAACCCCACTCTACTGATACCGGTGCAATGTTGGTAATTCCTGCCGAAATGTTTCCCGCCCCTGGTAAAATATTGGCCATAAAATAATCGTTGGAACCCTTTGTATAATGTAGGCTTTCATCATATAATGGTGCCTCTTTCTGGCAATGTGTTGTAGTCTTGACAGAAGGGTGGTTATTACTGACATTGGGTACACCCATGGCACTGAGGTGCCCACCCATGACGCAACAGTGCACTTACAGTATAGTGGCTATTCTTCACATATTGTGGGCCTCTATTGCAGAATGGGACCCATCCGTGGCATATCATTCACTCTGGCACAGTGGTGGTATTTCCTTTATTATTTTAAGCATCCATGGAACAATGATGCTTTTGACATTATGATGATAATTCCTGTAATATTGTGGACACATATTGTGCAACTGGGGTAATTCTTGACATATTGTGGGCATCGATGTCACCTACACCTGCGAAAATGCTGGCCTATCTAAGCATTGCCACCATTATGCCAGAGCCTGATATTTACCAGTTGTCAAGATTACCACCATTCTGACAGGGCTAGCACTTTACCGGGGTGGAAATGGGCAGCATCCCATGGACGTTCACAAACTGCCAAGAATTGAATCATTGTGCCAGGGCCACCTTTTTACCATGGTGTGCAATTGGCATCATCCCATGGATGCCCATAAGCTGCTAAGAACTATGGCCATTATGTGTGGGCCAGAATTGTACCAGTGGTGAGAAATTCGTATCATCACATGGATGCACACAAGTTTATAATACATACACATATGCACACAAACAAATACCCCCACACACACAGACTAGCACTCAGCCGCGGCCCGTACATGTAAGAGCAGTGGGGCCCGTTGGGGGGGGGGGGGAATTCTACAGACGATGACGAGGGAAAATTAAATAAATTATTAATTTTCCATCGTCCGTCGAAATCCCCCCCACCGGGCCCCACCGATCTTAACTGCACGGGCCATGGCTGCTTGCACTCGTGCACAGACATCAACACACAACATCAACAGGTTTAAAGAAATATATACTTTCTACTCAGCACTGTAGTTACAACCTTAGCTTTTGCTCAGGATTGATGCTCCTCTTCCTGACAGCTTTGGCTCTCTAAGGAGGGAATACGTATGAATAGGAGCACCAGAGCTACCCTGGGGTCAGGGTAAGTGGGAGTACCTGGGGGAGCTGGAAAGAGTACTGGTTGGGGGCAAAGGAACAAGCGAAGAACCTGTGGGGCTGGGGTGGGGGAACAAGTGGCAGTCCCTGAAGCGAGGACCAGGTCAAATGGAAACTCCCAGGTAGCAGGAGGAGTGGGGAGCCATCGGGTGTGATTGTGCAGTCAGGGTAGGAAGACTTTCCACCCCTAGAAGCTTCAGCATTTTAAATGTGATTTTTTTTTCCGTATCCCACTATATAGACTACAAGAGGATTTTAGCATAGTCACTGCTTTACTATGTATTACAGAAGTGAAATCAACTCAGAGTAAAGTGGGTTAGTAGGCTGTGTACTTTAAGCAATGTTTTGTAATAGAATATGTTTTGCTATAAAAATTTAAATCTCTAAAGATTACGAGTTAATGGTTGAAAGTGGACTGGAAAGGCCAGCTTGTGGTGATTCCACTGTGTTCAAGAGATGTGCGTGAATACTGAACCTGGAAACCAATATTGGGCTCACAAATATGGGATGATCAGAGTCGGATGGGTCACTTACTGACAGAGTTCCAGAATCAAAATCTGAATGTACGAAGGTGAAAACGCAGGGCTGAGAAATCATCCCACTTCTCCATGAAAGCACCAACAAGAGTCTTATCGGTCTGTTCTCCAGATGAAAGACTTTGATGCCGTTTGGTCAGCCTGAGTGCATAGAGGTCTGTTTATAGAAAATGATCAAGACTCTTATGCAGTCAAACTTCTGATTAGAGTCCATTTCACTATAATCTTCAACGTCCCCTCCTACTGCACACACTTTAATAGGTAAACCATCAAACAAAGCCACTGGCGTAGCAAGGGGGGGGCGGAGGGGGCACGAGTTGTTTTGGGGGCGGCGGCTAACATCATCGCCAGCACCCCCCCCCCCCGCTCTTCAATGCAGGGACCGCCACGGGCCACTGAACAAAACTCCTTGACCAAAGCTGAGGCTTGTAACTGGGTTATAATTCTGATGTTGTCATAGAAATGCCCTTTCCCATTTCAAGTCTGCATGTGATTTACCCACCGCCTGTGTTTAATTACTATATGGTGATAGATGTATGGGACACAAGGGGCATCCTGGTGCATTATATCAACTGAACTAACAAAAGTCTTACATTTCATGTTAGGAAGTTATGGAAGACTATTTATTTGATTAGGATTTTTTATAACATGCTAATGTCTAACGGTGTGTGATTTCCTGCAAGGCTGATCAGATATGAAATAGTTTAAGATGGTCAGTGTTATGACCATATATTAACAATTAACAAGATGCTGAGTGGGAAACTAGCAGCTTATGTCCAGGGCCGGACTGGCTACCGGGCTTTCCTTAATAAACAATGCAAAACAAATGTTTTAAAAAGTCGGCTTTAAAGCTATTTGTTTTGCATTGTTCATTTGGAAGCGCCTGCAGCTCCCCAGCAACAAAATCGGCCCCTCCGCAGTGAACCTGGACCCCACCCTAAAAACGCCCGGTAGCCAGTCCGGCCCTGCTATGTCCAGTTTAAGACGAGAAAAGGTGTTGAGATTGTTTGTCAGACTCTGTTTGCTTGACCTCATCCAATGGGCCAAGTCCTTTGTGGAAATCAAAGGTAGGTGGTCCGCAATCATGGATCTTGATTCAAAGTTTTCCTGAACAGTGGTGTTAGTTAGGTCTTTCCTGAGTCTGGTAAAGTTTGTCTGAACTCTCGGGATGCAATCAAGTTTGCTTCAGAGTTCTCCAAGAGTTTTAATTGTGCTGCCGTCTTTTTCCTTATTCACATTTGTTTCGAAAATCACGATGGTCTGGCTGTACTGCAGGGCTATGGCAGGGATGGAGTGGAAGACCTTTCACGTGATGTACAGGGTCTTGAATTCATTTATTTGCAACAGGAAAGGTTTTGCACAGTATTGTTTCCTAAGGTTAAAACACAATTTTGCTGCTCTACTTATGTTCTCTGAAGTTTCACATTCTCATTCTTGAGTAGGCCTGCTTAGATAGTTTTGTAGAGTTGCAATCATGGGAGTATTAAAGGCCTTAATAGGTGAATGAAGGGTTTAAAACCTTTAACAAAAGGCTTTGAATCTGCTAGATTCCTGAAATAGAAAATGTAGTGCTGGAGGTTCACAGAGGAGTCAGCTTCCATATTACCAGCCATCTATGTAGTGACACTATCAGCATGCTGCCTTAGGTAAGGTATATATTGAATTCCTCTCTTTCTCTGCCATCCTTGGATTCTAATATACACTGTAGTTCTTGCAGAGAGGGCCTTAATGAAATTGCTACATGAATGGAAATCGACATAGGAGCTTTCACTTGGGCAGAAGAGCCTATTTATGAATTGGAATGAGTGTGACAAAGCCTAGCAGGCTGAAGTTTCATATTCTGATGCTCCGTGGAAACTCATGTACTCTGTATCTTTTATTTTTGTGAAACATCATTAAACCAATACATTAAAAAAAATATATATATATTTTCCATAATTTGCCTTGATGTGCTATGTCCCTTACTGGGCATTCCAGCAAGACCATTGAACTATGGTGCTTTAAACTGTAGATCAATGCACATATTTATTTATTTTCTAGTTTGTTTTATTGAGGATGGCTACCTTAAATGCCAGTTTCGATGCTTTAGCTGTGACACTGCAGATTTTATGCCAGCATGTGCAGACGCATTAACCCTGCTGTGATTAAATCTAATGTAGCTTGCTAATCTAAGAGCATGTTTTTCTGTCACTTCCGGTTCATTAGAGTTTTAACTGAATGGATAATTTAGGAGTGGTCATAAGACTCTTCTCCTTTTGATGTTTCTTAAATCACTGTTAAAATATCTATGCCAATCTCGGTCTGAGATCGGGTTACCTGCAGATTCCTTAGAAGGGTATGATCTGCAGCACATCAAAGTTTGTTGCACAGTTCTCTGAAAGACAGCCACCTTCACCAGAACTGTAATTCCTTTATTGACTTCCCTTCTAAATCTCTGAATCCATTTAGGCGCTAATGTTTGCGATGTAAATTGTAAGCTGTAAAGGGCATTAAAACTGAATCCTACACTACTTTAGTGTGGGAACTGAAGGATCAGCTTTACATAATGAAAGTAACAGGGATTGGGTATTGCTGTGCAGGGGAGTCACCTAAACAACTTAAGTGTGTATGTCACACTTTGAAGTTGCTAGGTCCAAAGTGCTGCACTGCAACACAAGCCAGCCACCGGCTGTGGAGCCATTCACAGGGAACAGCTCTGTTGTACTTGTGTTGGTTAAACATTTTGGAGTTGATTATGATGTGTAATGATTTACTAATATTAGCGTTGTAAAGGCACTGCAAGAAACATTTCTGCTTGCACTACATGAAATGAGATACAAACTTTGTATTGAACAGCGTTTAAAAGAAGTAACTTGCTGCACCACAGAATTCTCTGTGAGAGAGTGAAGCTTGCTTTCAGCTGTAAAAAATGTGATTAGAACAGGAATCGAATTTTGTTGTTAATTATGTTCATGTAACCTAAAAGTGCTGATAGAAACCCATCACTAGGTTTGTTTTGTCTCAAACGTGTCCATTTCCAGTCCAATTGAGATAACTGTGCATGTTTTGGTCCAAGGTATTTCAGAACACATGAGAAAAAATAAACCACTATAAAGGCTTCACTTGCTCGACCTAATGTAGCAAGTAAACTCTCAAAAGTATGAAATCCGCAGCAAGGATTATATTTTTTAGCATGGACTGTGAAGCAATCACGTAGTCCAGTGTATATATAAATCACAGCTAAGAAAAATTACATTAAAGTGCACCATTTTACATTTTTCTAAGTTAATTTTAAATTGGGTGTGTTCAGTAATGTTCTACCCTGGTCAGGTGATTAAAAAAGCCAATTATATTTTGTGATGTAAATGTTTTAAGGTATAGATCTTCCTGTGAAATATCCAATGTTTCACTGCAAACAACCCAGTACTATTAATAGCCCATAAATGATTTTGTATAGGAATTTAAAAATACTGAAACCTATTTGAACCAGAAAAGTTTTGGGGCACTATGTTTTAGCTGAAAACCCCATTGGAAATGTCCAGGGTTATTCGAAATGTATATTTTTATTAGGCTGTTTTCTAATCCAGTGCTGTGAGCGTACATGCTGTCAAATGTATTATAACCAGAAAAAGAGGAGTATTCCTTGAGGAACTGCAAGGTACTATACTGCCTTGATAATGTATCTAGTTTCAAATAGCATTAATTTCATGTTTAGCTTCTGTATTCCGAGAATATTAAGCCTTTACTTGGGGGATCACTGCTTAAGGGAATGACATGTGGAACAGAATTGTATCCCCCCACTTAATTTCTGTACAGGGCTGGATCCTGTTTTAAAAGTCCATTTGCTTAACTATTTTGTCCCTGAGATCTTTCAGTACTAAGGAGGAATAAATGCCAATATTATTACCTCCTCACTTTGAGGTGCATCTCTTTATAAACGCTGGAAGCCAGGCAACCTCTGCAAAAAATTATGTTAAAAAAGTATGTTACAAACATCAGATAAATGCATCCAGAATTATTTTTTTAGTTTTGTGTGGTCTGCCCTACAATGTGTGCATGGTTTAGTTAAATTTACCCCCAGATGTTCTTTGAAGATTCTAGGGAACTGTTGTCAATCCTGCTGCAGTAGTCAGAAGCACTATTTATGGACTGATTGCATGTATTGTATGTATTGAATATGTGCACATATTGGGTAGGTCCGGGAGGAACAAGCCTTATAAAAAGTCATGTTGTGTATGACCTATTGTGTAAGTCGTCTACAGATTAATATTACTTAATTCAGTAAGTGTGTTACTTGTGGAAGCATAAAATGTGTATGTCAGCACACAGTTGAAACCCAGCCAACACGAGACAGGAGACTGTCATTATTTAGCAAACCCCATTAACATTTTGTGGTGTATGGGTTTAACTACCTCACACAAGGTGCATAACTCTTTCAGCAGCTCCTCCAGCAAATACAGTTGTGGTACTAATGACAGCTGAAGGGGAGCACCACCACCATTAATGCATGGATATCAAATGACCCCATATTCGGGACATCCAACAATCCTTTGCCCAACCTTTTAGGCAGAGGCTGGGGCAGAAACCGAGGAAGAAGAAGAGAGAGAACAAATAAGTTCATTGGCAACAACCGGAATCCCAGATACAGACCAGGAGCCAAACAGCCAAATAAAACTAGTTGTAAACCTTTCCACAAGCATCCTGACCAAGGATGAAGGTGAGGTCCTGCAAAAAGGTCTGGGATTTGTACCTACACCACGTGAAGACCCGTTCCGACTGACAAATGAACTCCACCATTTCTTTTGTAAAATTCGCCTTCGGGTGTTTTTTCAAGACAGGACCATCCTGATCGCGAGGACTCTGTATTACGCAATCCATCCAAGTTTACACTGACCGTGGCAATGACCCCAAGTTAAGTTCTAACCTTTGAGAAAGCTGTGCTGAAAGATGTGGCACAAATGCGACCTCCTCAACCATATGACAACATATCATCCAGACAACGCCAGGCAGTTAGGTCCCTCATGGAAAACCCTATAGTAACCATCAAACCAGCCGACAAGGGCGGAGAAATGGTCATCATGAATACAACAGGCTACGACCAGGAATGCCTACAACGATTGGCGGATGGCTGGTACTACCTTCCAATTGAATCCAATCCCACCGAAAGACTCAAGTCGAGGATCCGGTAGATGGTGACAGCTGCAGAGGCCCATGACTGGATTACCAAACATGAAGTAGACTTCTTGGTTAACCCATCTCTGTGGACACCCTACTTCTACCTTCTACTCAAAATACACAAGGGGGTACTCCCCCCTCCCGGGAGACATATCGGTCAGGGATAGGCTCCTTGCTTGAGTCACTGAGCAAATTTTGTGGCCACTTCCTACAGCCACTGGTCGCAAAGACTCCATCCTTCTTAAAAGATACCAGGGTTGTGCTGAACCTGATCGCAGATACCAACCTTCAAAAGGACATATACTTACTGGTAACACTTGACGTAGAGGCTCTTTACACCAACATGCCCCAAAATGCCACCATTCAGGTCAGCAAGGCAAGCCTTCGCGTAGAAGTCTGGACTTCAGCCACCCCCATTGACTTCATCATCGAGTGTGCGACAATCGCACTGAAGAACAATTTCTTCAAGCTTAAAAATCAACTCTGCCATCAGATACAAAGGACCTCTATGTGGAGCACCTTTGCCCTGAACCTGGCCTGTCTGTAAATGCTTAGTTTTGAAGGAGAACATATTTTCACAGACAGAAATTCCTACAGGGCAAACATCCTGTCATGGTGACGCTACATTGATGATATTCTCACCTTCTGGAAGGGCAATACCACAATCTGCCAAGAATTTTGCCTATGGATCAATTCTCTGAATCCATTCCTGAGTTTTACCCAATTTGTCTCAGACAAGATTTACCTTTCCTGGACCTACTGATCTCCATCAATGAAGGGACTTTATCCACTAACACCTTCAAGAAAAAACACGGATTGCAACAGTCTACTTTTGTTTGACAGCCACCACCCCAAGGCCTTGCGGGAAAACTTACCAAATGGACAATTTCTCCGCCTCCTGAGAAATTGCAGCATCTTAAAGGACTATGACATCCAGGTCAAATATCTGAACACCAATCTTGCCTCCCGCAAATGACCCTCGAAAGCCATCAATCAGGGCCTACAAGAGGGCACGGAATAACCATTGTGAAGCCTTGCTTTAGACCAACACTCGACCCACGGAGGACGTTCTGACCTATGGAACCACCTTTACTCCCAACTCCAACTGCACACAGCGCATCATCATGAAACACTGGGCTGTTTTACAGTCAGGGTCCCTGGATAGCCCACGTCCATGATTTGCCTTCCAATGTACCCATAATTTGAAGGACCTCTTAGTACACACTAGACCCAGGACCAAACCCATATTAAAACAACACTCTCTTTTGACTCTACCTCCAGTCATGGGCCCTTACCCATGCGGTTCTTGTGGGGTATGCCACTTGACAAAATGAACCAAAGAGATCCAACTGAGCCAAGGACAGATTTGGACACAAAGGAGTAACACTAATTGTAATACGAAGAATCATGTCTGTCTGATAACCTGCCCTTGTAACCTACAATATGTGGGAATGACTACTAGACCGGTAAAAACGAGAATGAACGAACATCGCAGCAATATCCGCTGCAAACGCAGCACCACGAAAATGTCTGTCCACTTCTGCAATTCCAATCACACTCCTGATGACCTTAAGTGTACTATTTTGGAGACTAACAATCTATGGAGTAGCATGACACTGTTCAGAAAAGAGCAACAATGTGTGTTCTGCCTCTTCATCGATGCTCAAGGTCTAAATGATGATATAGCATGGTGTGTGGTGTAACCATTTGCAGTACAGAAGTCCCACACAGACATACTGTTACGTTTGTAGAACGAACCCATAGAGGAGGAGTCTCCCAATAGGCTACTGCCCCATTAACATCACATTTTTTAGTGACACTATTACACCATTTAACGATTCAATTCACTAACACCTCCCTGAGTTATCTTATGTTGGATAATGAAAGCATAACATCATATAAAAATAATTGACTTATCTTATTACCTTTCGGCGTATCCAAGCCCATACTGTGCACTTTATACAGTTAAACCCCATACTGATTGGCCTTCAATTCTGGGTCTTCTAGGGCCTAGAACCACTTAGATGTGGATATTTTTATATACCATCTGCTCTCTCCACATGGCAACCCAACCTTTCCTAATATGGCGGCCTTATTCGGACATCGCTGCCCATTTATTAAACATGCATTGTTGCGCACGCACATATTGGGCTACCTTCACACTGATGGACCTCCTCCGGGCAGCAATGGCTCGCCCGTAAACAAATGATGTATCATTCATTCCATACCAAAAAGGTGAAATAGTTATCAAACCACCTCTTACAGTGGCCCATTATAAATCTGTTCCCCTTGCTTCACATCTAATAACATCTTCCCTCCAAGATATAAGCTGCCAAGTATATGGGTCCCGGCCTCAGATGGGACCCAGACCGTTTCACCTTTGTACGCCACACACCCAAAATGGCTGCCTCATTCGGACTTTGGTGTCTACACACTATGCCCCTACACATGCGCATACTGGGCCTCAGCTACCCTAATGGGCCTCCCCCGGGTAGACAATTAGACTTTCCCTCCTACATTTGAGCCACCACATATACAGCCCCAGTTGGGACTCAGACCGCTTCATCATCCTTACACTATATATCCAACATGGGGGCCTCTTTCGAACTTGGCTGTCTGTACATCATGAATGCACCTTCATGCATGCACATACCGGGCCTCAGTCACGCTAATGGACCTCCCCAGGGCAGACGATTGGTCCAAGGCAGCGACACCCACTCACAACATGGCGTCCTTTGCCAGGTGTCACTATTGTCAACACCTGGCTACAATTACGGAGGCTGGCTCAACCTTAAATACCTTGTGCTCGCCCCTTTCATTACCATTCCAGGCAAGCAGAGGTGGGGTAGGTCTCTGGCACTCTCCGCGCAGGACCACGTGAGTAGACTTTGACTTTGGACTTTCAGCAGGTAATACTTCTCTGCATTACCGGATGGCTTCTAATGCTCTCTTGCTGATACTTTTTTACTGTATCTCACAGTCTTTTAGCAGCTGTGCGCAATCCTCTGCTTCTGAGCTAAGGGGCCTGTAAGATTGATTCAACAGGGTAAGATCCCTACTCTCACCTACGTGGACTTCACTACCCTATTCTTGTCTATGTCATATGTTGTACTTCTTTAATACATGTTTTTTAACACATATGGTCACTTGCCTGGCCTTCTGTATATAGGAACACTTACCACTTTACAGCTACTTTTTAGCGCCTTTAAAGCATGAGTATGTCTACCATGAGGAGACTTGAGAAATCAGTGTGCTACACTAAGCAGCATCTACTTACAAATGTTATAAAGCCTGCATTTATAATGTCTTTCTACTTTTTCAATCTAGGTTGGACAATCCTATACTGAGGTATTTTCCTATTAGGGGAGTACCTGACAACACACATCACTCTCTAGGTGTAGGGTAGGGATCTTCTAGGTCCTGATCCTGAAGAAATGCCAAGGATCCAGTTGGACTAACAGGCATGAAACATGTCAAACTCACATACACATTAAGGCTAACCTGGTTCATTAAGCCGTCATGATAGCCCCTTTTTCATTGTTTTTATCTCTACCCAGGATCTATTATATTAAAATTAATTTGATATCCCTTAGACAAAGTTAATTCGTTTGACACTTTATTTGCACTCACTCCCCTCTACACATTCCGCGTCCTCACACACACCATCATTACTAACAAATACTAAAAAGATCTCCAATAAAGAGCCCTCTTGTGGGGCCCGTAGGGCATTGCAGGGCCAGCCCGACAAGGAGCACGCCCTATGATTAAGTATGACATCCATTCGGATGTATGAGGGGACCAAGGAATAATCACAAGGATTCCCTGGGATTATCCACTTCTAACCCAGCTTTCTTCCTTGTTCTACAGGAACAGTACCTTCTCGATTTACTGGTATGGGGCAATTGACCACCAAACCATGTCTGGTGTTCATGATGTCTCAAAGAGACTTCAAGGTCTCAGTAGAGTACCTATGTAACTACAAATTGTGTTAGTCTGTATCTCTAAAAGCCCCCCGTGTTAGAAACTATGTCATCAAACTCCACAACTCCACCCATAAGTGAAAATATTTGCAAGAGGAATGCAGCAAATGAATTTACAAATATTTCAAAGAGATATACAGCATGTCCCTTCACCCTCTCTTCCTATTCGGAACACATCCAGCAAAAAGATATGTGTGTGCCGTGAAATAACTATTCTCGCAATATGAAATTAAATGAAATTAAATGAGGGTTTTTGTAGAGCGCGTGTATGCCATGGCGTCTTAGCGCTAACTGCCATTGATTAGTGCAGCGGGAGAGCTAGAGCGGCTATGGTTTAGGGAGAAATAACCATGTTTTCAATTATTTCCTGAATAACAGTAGATTTGTTTGATTTCTAAGATGGATGGGTAACGAATTCCATAATTTAGGGGCCAGGTAGCAGAAACTTCTGCCAACCCATTTCAGGGTCTTTACCCTAGGAACTACCAGTAGAGAGGCCGATGGTGATCTAAGGCTACGCTGAGGAGTATAGCGCTTGATGTGGTGACTAAGTTGGGCAGGTCCAGCCCCATGTAGAGTCTTATGCACAATACACATGGATTTGAATTGGATCCTTGCCGAGACAGGTAGCCAGTGCAGATCCCGAATTGCTTGACTAATTGGGCTGAATTTTGGAATCTTAAGCAGCAAGCGAGCAGCAGCATTCTGTAAGGTCTGCAGCTTATGCATCACGTTCTTTTTTGCTCCCAGGTAGAGTGCGTTACAGTAATCAATTTTTGGTAGTATCAAGGCAGTGATGACTGTTTTTCTGAGGGCCATGGGGATGAAAGGTAGAATCTTTCGAAGGATTTTTAAAGTGTGAAAACAGGAGGAAGTAATGCTATTGACCTGATCTGATAATGAAAGATGGTCATCTATCATAATACCAAGGTTTTTAACCTTTTTTACCGGCTGAGGGCAGGGCCCTGCTATCCGGCCACCATGTAGAGTTCCAAAGGGAAGTATCCCTTCCGAACATAAGCACTTCCGTTTTACCGGTGTTTAACTTCAAGCAGTTATCTTGCATCCACCTGATGATATGGCTCATGCAAACATAGAAATTACTTGCGCCATGTTAGGAAACAGATTCAATAAACATGGGATTTATACTCAGAAGTCTAATGGGGAATAACCTTTTAACATTGAGGCGCTTAAGAAACCTTTGTTAAATGGTGCTCCCTATTTAACAATTAGAAGGTAACATGTAAAATTTGTCTTTTCAGTGTGCAATCAGAAACTACTAAAAAGTCTAGAAAAGGCAAACATTGAAGCACCAATGTTGCGTAAACTGAGTCTTTGGCTCAGCTCTACAAGGTTTGTTTTCACAACCATGGGTGACAAGAATGAACTCAGGTCAATGCACCAGCTCTGAATGTGTAAGACAGGTTATGAGAGGATATGATAGTCCCACAGAACCCCACCCAGTACATAGTTGAGGTGGTGTCAATGCTTTTGGGTTACTAACAGGGAGAAGTTTTAATCCAAACAATCGTTCAATAATGATTTACACACTCAAGATCACTAGAAAAGGAATATGTATTTCAACATATTTTTATTTTAAAATAGTTCTATAAAAATGACCCGATCTAGTGTGCATAATATAGACAACATCAAAGAAGATAAAAAGCAGCTAAGCTTTTCAATAACAGTGAAAACAGGGAAAACAGTACCAATATAATTTATATTGCTTAACACCCTCACTGTGCTATTTCTAAGCACTGTGCTAGATCAAGCAGATGAATAAAAAATAAGCCTGAGTTTTGAAGGTGGTGCACATGCCTGGACAACAGGGTTTGTTGCCTGGATGGAATAGCTTGTCGCCCATTTCGAGCACAAGGCTGAGCACTAGGAGATTGCATCTACGCAAGAATACAATCTGGGCACCAGTTAGTGAAGGCAGAATGGAATGCTTCACAGAGTCTTAGGAGTCAGGATGGAATCTGGTGCTGTGCTCAGCTGGATCTGCGATTTATGTCTTCGATGTGGGTGAAGTCTCTCTCCTAAGTGGTCTAGTTGCAGTCCTGATACTGTATCTTATCTGAGATGGAATTTGCAATGTCACCTTTGGAATGTTGTGACATAATCATATACATCAGTGGATGTACTAATAAGGTAAAAATACATCAATATAGACGTCAACATACACTACATTTTTGGGGTTATGGTTGTTTTTGACCTTGAAAGAGGCAACTGTCCCAGACTGATGTCGCACTGTTTTTTTGGTCTATTTCATGATGGGAGGATATGACATATTTAGAGGTCAAAAGGATGTGACATATTTTCAGTTCCTCAGGAGGATATAGGCCAACATATTTTAGACCTTGGAAGTTAAAGACCCCCTCCCATTTGCTAGACAAAATGGAGTCTTGGCCTGCACATATGGAGTCTGCATTTATGTGTTCAAGAACCTAAAACAAAATTAAAGAATTATGGAGGGAAATAGTCATAACATGTTTGACATATCTGGAATTATGTCTAAACTAAATAATCACTAAATTATCATTGAATGTGTTTTTGAAATTCTTTATACATTTACAGAATAAAAGCACATGCCAGAAATGTGCATTTTATGATATAGCAATTTATCACTTATTACATGTACAGTAACTTATGTCTTCAAATTGAAATGAAAAGGGGTCTCTGAGCTGGAAGACATGATACTTATACATCATCCTGTCTACCTTTATGTAGTAGATAGGGCTTTGTGTCAAAACTCCTGGGTGGTTACATTAGAACAGCCATGTACTACCCATGGAATGCCCCCTTGATGCACAATAGCGCAAAGTAGTGTATGGCACTACTTTGTATTACTTTAGGACACTTCAACACAGATCAAGATTTTCATTAGGAACTAAATCCCAACACAACACTTTGCGCTGGGCTTGCGTCACTTTTGTGATACAAACCTGGATCAGAGTGTCAGTAAATTTCCTCTGAAGTAGCCAGTTCATAATCTTGAGAGCCCAGTGTCCATTACTTTAGTCTCCTTGTGGTATTTTTACAAGATTGTACAGTTATACAGTTATTTTTCAGATTTATAGCATGAGAAGTTTCATTCACTCAACCACAACACTCTTATTGCTATTTCCAAATCAGTAATCAGGAAGAGCCTTTCCTCATGAACCCCATAGTCCTAAAGTCAGTTGAGGGGAATGGTAGGGTAGGGATGATAGTCAATATAGAATGTAAAATATATGCTAATATCCTAGAGAGAAGAATAGAAAAAAATCCTACCAAACTTAATCCACCAATTACAAACAGGTTTCATGCAAGCGGCAGGTTTCAAGGAACAGCACAAGGTTATTATGCCAACTCATAGAAAAATTGGAATTGTTCAAATTACCCACAGCAGCAGTGCCACTGGATGTGGAGAAGGCATTTGATAAATGTATGCATTCAGTGCTACTTAAAGTTGCTTCAAAAACAAATTTCATCAGAATGACATTAGTCCTACATGACAAGCCAGTGGTGAGAGTGAGGGTTCAAGGTATTTCTATTGAACTCTTTTTGGTTGGGCCAAAATACATGACAGGACTATAGTCTTAGCCCCCTATTATTCTTACTAGCCTCAGAACCCTTCCTGTTGTCAATTAGAGATGAGAAGAGAATTATGGGTATAAAACTCAATAAGTACATAAATAAAGTGGTAGTTTGTCCATATAATGCCCTCATTATTACTGCAGATGCCCAAACCTTAGTTCCTGTAATGCTGGACATTATTATGAATTGAATATACCCTTAAAAACAAAGCTGAAGTCAGACTATTTAATATTACTTGCACATCAGATGTAATATACAACAAAGGCTTTTGATGGCAAACGTACTTAAAACACTTTTGAGTTTGGTTTAATGGTCAGTTAATAGAAACAGACAAATTCTATGAAAATACATTTCAAACAAGGTAAAACAACCACAAGAAACTTTTTAGCACTATCAGCACCAGGTCGCTTATTTATCGTAATAATAATTTTTGTATGAAAACTCTGAAAATGTATGGATCTATTTTCCTGGATAATTCAGTTTTATCGTCTTTTCAGGCTAGTCATCTATATATTTTCTCTAAGTAGTAGAACTTGAGGTTTTCTCTCTCTTCTTGATTGGATAAGGTTTGTACAATCTCTCATTCTCTTTCTAGCATCAAGTTGGTTACATGCTTACTTTTAATTTTCCTAAAATAAGAAGTTAAGGTTTTACTTCGACCACAATTATATTGGTGGCCACTATCTTTATCCCAGCATCACAGTTTTTTAAATATATTTCCTTTTTCATACAAAAGCTTTCGTTCCCAGTGTCTCTGACACTGTCCCAATGAAAACCCTGAAATGAATCTTATACTGGGGTCAAAATTTCAATAGTTCCAATACTTGGGACAGGATTTACACTTTCCGAGAGGGACCTTCAGGAGATAATCATTATTGGATTCACCCGAATCTCATTTTATTTACAACTCTTTCTGGTAGCCCCATCACTTTTTCATATAAGGTTCTATATCATAAAATCGATCGCAACAATATCAATTTGCAGGGGTGTGGCTTAACATAGAATGTACTCCAGCATTTCTCCCCGGAGGCCCCATGAAATCACCACATATCCTGCAGCAAATAGCGGCAACTGAGCTCACCTGGGAGCACCACAATGCTGGGGAAACCAGATTTTGGCTTAATGTTCGGCCTAGGCTGAGCACGGTGGATGAGGTGGAGGACCTGAAAGGCAGCCATGCCCCCAGGCAAGATGGCAACAGAGACGCTTAGAGGTAGGGAGTGACAGACAGGGGAAAGAAGATGGTAGTGGGCTATGACTCACCTTCTGCCAGACAATTGTTTCAGAAAGAGGATGATTTTCACTCTATTAGAACATGATGCCGTACCATCTTATTAGGTATGATTCGTTCAGATAGGTACACAGTTGATGTTTCACTGATTTTGGTGCTCTTGTATAACTAACATATGAGCGTAAAGTGAGTTGTGTTGGACCTTTCACCAACGTTATGAGTAACGGTATTCACATTTCGCATACAAGAGGAGGAGTTTCACTGTTTTGTTGTGACATGCTGTGCCTTCATAAATCGAGGTCCCACTGTCTCACCCTTTCTGATTGAGTCACCTTGCATGCACACTATTGGTGCACGGTCTTTTCTTGTGCTAATAAACCACCAATGAATATATGGGCAATGAAATGTGATGAACTCGGATGATGATTTTCCTTGCTTTTTCTTATGCACAGGTTGAATTCCTGGTAATTCTTCCTGTTATATATGTGAACTCACTATTAGGTGGTGAGTTACTCATTGATTGCTTAATGGATGCTTACAGAATGTAAAAGCACAGGACTTGGAAATGTTGTTTTTTATTTCTGTTTTTCTTATGTGTAGGCATGGTAGTCACATGAGGTAAAAAAGTTGACGAACCCTCCCTCTTGATTCTTACATGCAATTTAACTTCAAGGGATTCCACTGACTTTTGCAAACCCTGTTATGAATTTTTTCAATCAATGCATACACCCATTGGGAATTTTACAGTGTCTTTTATCTGTGTTCTTTGGGGAACTGTGTCGTCTGCACTATGATCACTTATTTTCTTTAGTGTTACACTTGATTGGAGTCAAAACATAATAAGATGCAAACTATATCATTCCTGTGTTTTGTCTTATTTGTAATTAATTTTGGTCCAATGAATAAGTCTGAGTAACTCTGGGTTCCTTCTAAGACACATAAGAAGGTACCACTTTTGAATGAGTTCCATAGGACAATTGTTATATTATTACATACCTACCCTGGTCCACGTGGGCAGATAGGGTTGTTCTTGTTATTTAAACACACGTCTATGTCAACAATGGCATGAATGGCTATTGCCAAAATTATTGTCTAACCTCATCTTTTATACCTCTTTGTGGCCATTCCTGTAATTCTGAAACAACACTTAATCACTGAGATGAACAGCTTCCATACATAGTTGATCTTGGCAGCAGATAGGGCGCCACTGCAGTGAGAGAGCAGGATTATGCTGTATATATTGGTAAATATGGCACATTCCTGCCCTCTCCGTTTGATGCAGCACAGCGCAACAAGTTGTATTGCTGCGTTGCGCTGCGTAAAATATTGCTAAACCTGGCCCTTGATATTGTTGCAGTACTATATTTTTACCATGATATTGTGCTCTATCCAATAGAAAACAAAGGCTATCCTAAAATTGGATACAAATAAAGTTGAATGCAGAATCGGATGGTCCCTGTAGCCCAGTTCCCAACTATGTATGTAGGTAAGAGAAAGGCACAACCCTCGAGTCACCCTGTGAAGGTGAACTTAAAGTGAACAAATATGTCCATCCAGCATGGTATGTGATCTAATTGCTGCTGCCATCATGCCGGTGGACTTTTCCTTTCCTGTTCTGCACTGAAAAATAACACTCTTAAGTGAAGCGCGGAAGGGTAAGAAAAAAGAAAAAAGGACAGAAACAGTGGTAAGTGGCACATTTTGTTAATAGGAAAAAAGAGTGACAAGTGGACGGATAGCAGTTTTTGCCATAAAAATAAGCACCTCAAGAGAAAGCAGGCCATAGAATCCGGCTTCACGTGCCCCACTCCTTCCAGATCTTTCCCAGGGGACAGCTGTTCCCCTAATGCATATTAACGTACCATTTAAGAGTGACAAATGTAAGAAGAGTAAGAGGTAATTGGGGTTTTGGGGGCCACTGATACTTTGGGAGATTTCACCACTAAAGAGTCACTGGTGCATAGCCTGTGATGGTGACTGTCCTACGGTGAAAAGCCTTACAACTTCCTTCACTAGCAGTTCAGACACGCCACCTATGTCCATCTCACAGACAAAATGAAATGTTGCGCTAGCTCAAGAAGAGCTGAATAGACTCGAAGTCATTGGGTGCATTCTAAATTTCAGAATGGGTGTTCCAGTCGGTTTGGTAGTCCTGTTAATTGTTTGGGAGAAAACATGAATCAATGTAGTGCAGCACTGGAGTAATTACTTTGTGAGAGCGTGGTTTATTAATTCAAAGATGTACTTTTCAACTACAGAAGTTATCTTAAATAATTAGTGAATTTTTGCTGGGAAGGGATGTCTTTTTATAGTGGTAACATTTCGAAATAATTTAACATTTTAAAACAAAATTGCTTAATAACTACTGATTTAAGGATTCATATAGAGGAAGCAAGTCTCACCTTAATGTCAACAGAAGTGGGAATGCTATAATACAGAGTTTACTTCTTTCAATAGACCCAGGAGCAGCATCACGACCGTCTGCTACTGATACCATCAGTACGAATAGGTTGTAGGTGACTCATGCTAGGTGTAGGGAGCAAACTGCTTCCAAAGTCATAATACAGATATCAAACCCGAAACATTTTGAAACTACTGAGAAAAACCATATTGCCTATGATCGAAGTTGCAAGAGAGAAGGAGGTCAGACTGACCGCTTTCCATAATTCCGCTGTTTTCTTTAGGGTGCAGCCTTGTTTCAGGGAGACGTGTGACCTTCTGCTGCCCACTTGTAGCTTAAAAGCAGCAGCAGAAAGGCTCCCCCTATGAACAGATAAATAGGTTTTCAAAGTTTATTAGATTTATTTTGTGCAAAGCCTACTTTTCATTTTCTGTGAATCCCAGTGGATTAGAGCCAAATGGGTGTGGTGGCACTTGATGGACCCACACACATAATAAAGAGAGACCAAGAACCAAATTTGTGCAGTTACTTTTATACATTTCTTATAGGTTTAGTATTTCTGAAGCCTAGAATTAGCAACCAAAGAACATAATTAGATAAGTGGTGCATTTTATAATTGATTGTATTTTTGTCAGCAGCAATTTTCTTGAGTATGAAGGGCTCGATTTAAATCTTGGCAGGTGACCCTTTTCTTCACAATGGCAACAAAGTAAATTACTCAGTTGCCCTGATGAAGTAGCTGCCTGCCAAGTTTAGAAATGTCCGCCAGCCCAGTGGGCATTTCTAGCATTGTCAGAAAACGCCGTCAAGCTGGTTCCTGCCAATGAATTGTAAGTTTGACGGACGGCTCCGTCAACATGGCAGAGCCATATGGCAAACTTACAATGGTTTTTTTTATTATCAAAAAATAGTAACCAATCCAATTTCTTTTTGAAATCAAAAAAACAATGCTCCCCTCACCATGAGAGTTTCCTCCCATGGTGAGGGGGAATTGAGCACTTTGCAATGCCACTTTCCTCCAGGTTTTTCCTAGCAGTAGCGGGCATTGAAAATCAGCTGTATGTCTGCCCATCTAAATTAAGTGGGAGGACATACAGCCAAACCTCTGACGGCCCTTACTCCGTTGGGCCGTCAAAGGGGTTTGACCATGGTGGAGACAGAATAGTTTCTGCCATAATCAAACCTATGCTAACCACAAAAGGGTTTGGCCCTAAATCAGTAAGGCCGGGCCATATACTAATAAACACCACAAGAAATGCCAATACTGATCACCATTCACTCATACCTTCTTTCAGAGATCACACAAACCAATTGCTATGATCCACAAAATAAATTGTTATTTAATTTCTTAATTTCAATTTTTTGTTTTGTTTGAATACAAGTACTTAGAAATTTTTGTTTTGATACATAGAAAGCTTTAAACAGACACTGGAATCACAAAAATGAATAACATACAAATCACATTACAAAATACATAAACAACACTAGGACCAAAAATTACATACAAAACAGTTATAGCGCAGGTTCTGTACAGTTTTCAACCTCAGTGATATCCTAATACCCGTGACTAATATCTTGCTAGATAAGATTTTTAAATCTTCTCAGAGGAAGCAGCCAAATAGTGACCCTACTAAGCTCCCTCTAATCCTTTTACAAGAAAAAATTTGGAGGGTTCTCCACAGGACACAGAACATTTGGAGAGCTCCGTCCTTAAGTGACACTCAAATGTGACTTCTTTCAACATCAACCGTTTATAGACAAATGGAGACTGCCACCAATGACATCAATTTTGAGGGAACGCCCAATCACTGGACTCGCACCTCTTCTTATTTAGAAATAGTTTTCCTTGTTGTTTTTGTGCGGTCTTGCTGAGATCAAAGTATCAAGCCATGTTGTCCATACTTGCCGAGTTGCAAGTGATCAAACCTATGGCTTTCCCGGGCAGGCGGACCATAGTGTTGGCAGGGAGGGAACGCTGTCGCCATAGCGATGGAATACCCTTTCCGCCAATATTTAAATCAGGCTAGTAGTTTTTTCAGTATGTATTTAGAAGTCAATGATTGGGTAAACTCTCTAAAAAAATGATAAAACTTTTTATACGCATAAATTACATAGGTCCCTGGATTCACAAGTGCATCATATATTTATTTTATTTATTTAATTTCCCTTTCTATAGCGCAGACGTTGCCTAAGTGTGTTAGTGTATTTTACAGTGGGAATCCATATACAGGACAACAGTAAAAGATTAATGCAAATACAAAAAAATGCGATACAAATAACAAATCACAGTAAACAAGTGTACAGTAAAAACAGGACTGGTAGGCATTACACATAGGTTGGGGATCAGGGGGTCAGGGTTAAGGCAGGAAGAGGTCCATGAGGAGTCCTTAAAGCTAAAGAATAGTGGTAAAAGCAGCTCAGAATTTGCACTGCAAACCTAAGCAGACAAGAGGGATTTGCGGTGATCAAAAAGCTCACACTGGGGTACTGTAAGGTAAGCTACGGAAATGACTTTTGTATAGAATAAGGAAGTGAGTTCTAAATTCTAGTGGCACAGCCAGAGTAAGGTTGCACTGTGGTGCAATGCGTCATTTCAGTAGGAGTGAATTTATGCTGCAAAGAGATGGCTGACCTCCACAGATTGTACTTTTTGTGTCAGGTAGAAGGGGGTATGGGACAACAAATGGTGGCCTACGGCCCTGGGCACCCCCCTAACCGATATCCGTGGTTAAGAACTTAGGAGTTCTGATGGACAGTGCCCTCTCATTTGAGAACCAAGCCAAAAAAGTGGCAGGCACCTGCTTCGGTCTCCTACGTGGCCTGAAACCCATTCTGGGATTTTTGGACACATCCATCCGTCAAACGATCATTCAATCTATTGTACAGTCCCGTCTTGACTACTGCAATGGGCTTTTACTCGGCGTGAACAAGGCCGTAACCAAAAGACTCCAACAGGCACAGAATGCGGCTGCACGCATGCTTTTTGCCCTACCGAAGCACTACCATGCCTCTAACCTTCTACGCCGTCTCCACTGGCTGCCGATAGAACAGAGAATCTATTTTAAAACTCTCTGTACTACACATAAGATCTTGCATGGCCAAGGCCCTCAAATTCTGCACGGGCTGTGCTCATCGTATGTACCAAAAGGAGCCCTGCATTCCGCTGATCTGCATCTAGCCTGTACCCCCCGGGTGCGCAGGCTAAGAGCAGGGGGGCGCTCTTTCAGGGCCATGGCACCCACCCTATGGAACTCTGCCCCTCTTGCCGCACGGGGCACGCAAGACCACTGGACCTTCAGAAAACTGATCAACACCTGGCTCGTCTCCAACCTCTAGTTAATACCTACCTGATTGCACTTGTCAGTCTCATCGCTGGGACGCCCCGTTGCCGGGGCAGCCATGCGTTTTACAAGAATGTAACATAACATATATTTACCACTTTGTGACTCTTGAAGATGCAGCTAGCCTTGATGGACAGCCATTGGAGAGTTTGTAAAATATAATATGTTCAAAATATCTATTACCATTGACAAAGTGAGCTGCAAAACTGCTCTCAGTGGAACAAGGTGCATTTTTGGTAAACCAGTAAAGAGTCATTGCCATGGTCAGGTCTTGAAAGAACAAGGGATTGTTCGAAAGTCTTGAGGTCGTTCAATTGAATGAATTGTCTTATTCCCCACAACAATCTCAGATGGAATATTGGAATGTTAGCATTAATGTGTGATTGTAGGATAAGCCTTAATTCCTAAAGATAGAAAAAAGTCAACCATCACTGGATTGCAGCCCAAGACATCGAAGGAGTCAATGCAAAATTGCATCTTTGATTGTGTGTGAGATAAGGAGAACCTTAGCTTTTAAGGGACTATACTTGATGATGAATTGCAGTTCACTCATGAATTATATGCCGGATATGAGTGAGGTGAGCAATGCTCTCAGGTGAACGATGTTCAGATACATCTGAGTTTCATCAGCACATCTGAGGTGAAGGATCTCTGAGTTCTTTGACAGGGCACCAAGAGTGTGAGATAAAGGTTAAGAATTGTCAGAGCTAGACTGAAACTATGTGGTAATCACAAAAGACACTTTACAGATAAAGGAGTTGGATATATTAATCTGCTGAGTTTGATTTGTCAGATGTGATGAAAACCACTCAAAGAGTATGACACAAAGGCTTAAATGTTCTTTTACAATGCCTAAAAGAGTATGAATATACATGTTTTTGAAAGCGGCAGATTAATGAAGGAGAATAAGAAGGAATTCGCTGAAGAGATTGTATCACAGATGTGTAATTTCAATAGCCTTTGCAAGGAACAAAGTGTAGAGGCAGGGCAGAAGCTACTAAGATCCTCTGTTTCTTCGACAGAGGGAAGAACTCACCAATTTTAAGGAACTCTAGTAAGACACCTTGCATGAAAGATACAATTACGAGCTTGGTGAAATAGGGTTATAGCTGGTAATAATAAGCCTTTACTGACGTGACTAGGGAGGAGAGTTTCACCTTACCTATTGTTTTCAACCAATCACGGTGAGAGCTTTCTTGAACCTGCAGCCCATTATCCCCAGATTTGTAACTGTTACGAAGAAAAAGGTGAGAGGCTTTACTTTCTCAACAGAGAGCAAAGCATGTTCTTTGTATCTGGACCTTAGATCTTTAACTATATAAAGCAGGTGGTGGATTATTGGCAGTAGCGGCTCGTTTAGGGAGTGCCGCGGGGCGGTAGGGCGGGGGAGGAGCAGGGTATGGGGTAGTAAACTACGGCATACGGCCGAACAGAGGTAAGTAAACAAATAAATAAATAAAACTAATTTCATTGCACGCACTGCATTGCCAAATGCGATGCAGCACGCACAACGAAATTCGTTTTATTTATTTATTTGTTTACTTACCTCTGTTCGGCCGTATGCCGTAGTTTACTACCCCCCACCCTGCTCCTCCCCCGCCCCGCCCCACCGCCCCGTGGCACTCCCTCCACGAGCCGCTACTGATTATTGGTCAGTTTTGCAACTTCAGAAAATTTACTCCGTTGGTTGTTCACAGCATTGATTACAGACTTGGGGGCAGATTTACAAGAAAGTGACGCATCTGTAGAGATGCGTCACTTTCCCTGCGCCACCCTGAGAAACCCTTGCGCCACCATGGATACGCCGTATTTACAATACGGCGCACCATGGCGCAAGGATTTACAGATGCGTCAGAAATTCTGACGCATCTGTTGGGGCAAAAGTCACGCATTGCTGGAGTCGTGTCGCAAGCACGACGCAACTCCAGCAATGCATTTTGAGGCCTATTCCCACTACACTGCGTCACTCCTTACGCCTGCTTCAAGCAGGCGTAAGGTTTTGACGCAGTGGCATCCTAAAAGTGACGCAGTGAAATCTTGTAGATTTCACTGCGTCACTTTTACGAGGCTTTCCTGCGTGGGAACGCCCACCCTGCATACATTATACCTGACGCAGGTATAATGTGACGCAGGGCTTTACAACGTGACGCATCTCCCTAAATGCGTCACGTTGTAAATTGGCCGCATTTATTACGTCACCGCTGCGTCACAAAAGTGACGCAACGGCGGCGCAAAAGTGTCGCAAGGGGCTTGTAAATCTGCCCCTTGGTGTGATAAGTCTTTGTGCTGAAAATGTCTTTAGCCACCCTAAGAATATTGTGATTTGAATTTGATGGCAAGTATCTCCACATTTCCTCCATTACTCGTACCCATACTGAGAAGTGCTGACACTGTTATCACCAGTGGAAGAAATAATTGGTCTTTATACCAATAAGGTGATGTTAATATTTTTGGTATTGAGAAACCATGTTATCACGTTCTTGACCAAATGTTTTGCTATTGGTGAACACTGAGAAGAAAACGAACTTCAAATGGCCTCGCCAGACAGCTGTGATTTGGTCTTCAATACTGAAAAATCTTTTTTGTGTACTATTATAACATAATTAGAGTTTATTCAAGTAAATCGGGTTATAACAATGTTGTCTACATTCATTGACAACTGAGAAAGAAGAAAATAAGTTGACTGCAGTGTCATTAACATTTTCACTGCAGTGTCATTAGTTTGCACATTTTTACTACTATCTGTGCGGCCGTCTGTTCTTCCCTTATTTTAATGCTATGTTAGCAGGTGCACAAATCTGTGCTTCATTTCATTTTTGATATCTCTGGGGCTTCAGTGAAAACATTTCTTGCTTATATATGTTGGGCATGATTCACATAAGCTCAGGTGTAAAAACCATAAATGTACTCCCAAATGCTTATGCCTCCATCGGAAGTACATCACTGGAGTTTTTGGAGAGCCCAGGGAATATCTGGAGTGCTGGTACTGTTGTAGATTACCTAAAACACTCAAATGCTTTCTTTTTTACTCATATGCAAATGTAACGTGTACTTTTCTGCATGCAAAGTTTGCACTTTTGTAAAGGGAAAATAGTTTCCCTATGTAAAAACCGCTTTACAACCCCCAACAATTTCCATCATTTTTAGAGGCTCATTTACCTCCCTCCTCCTTCCTTGGCAGGAGTGCAGTGCATGAGTTTTCAGGGCAGGAAATAAGTGATGAATTTCCAGAAGTAAGAAATTACTTACTCTGAGGGAAAAACAATTTGTGATTCACAACCTTTTTTTCTGTGAGTAAGCAAGTCTTAGACCTGGAAGGACAACAAAAATAGCACAAGTGCTTGGAGTAAAGCATAGCTGCTCACAGGAAATGCTCAAGCAGCAATAAGAGACAGCTCCTCTTACATAAAACTTTCTTAATCTGAACCAGAATATTTAGTATCATAATCACTCATAATTGAATGCAACTATAATCACATAAGTACAAATACCGGTTTTTGCAAGAGTGTCATTGACATGTGAAAAACACGATTTGTCAGCTTGGCCTTAAGTATTGTAAATAACAATGAAGAGTGTGAATAGCAGGTCCTTGAACTGTTACATCATCACTCCCTACAGAGCTTCTCTGTTGTTAATCAATAAATACTCACTGACATTCCACATCGTCAGAATGCTGCAGGTGAAGAGAATGTGTGTGGCGAAACATTGATTTCATGTCAAAATTCAAATGTGCAATCACTCAGGAGGAAAGAAGAAGGCAAAATAACAGATTATGCATCTATGCATGTTTTATACGGCTAATTGTGCGTGCGTGCATGCATGAGTTCACACCACAAAGAAAGGGGGAAGTTTTTTTTTTAAATGTACAGTTCAAATTTGTGTTACTTATATAAGGCTGCCTCTTGTTTGGCATTAGTTGCCAAAACGCCAAGGTGGTCTACTAGCTATTCAATTAGTCCGTGTGTCACACTGAAGTCTAAAAGTGTGTGACTGATTAATATTTAAAAACACGGAAAGGAAGTGTTTTTTTTTGTAACAGAACATGGGAGAAATAGGCCCTCATTACAGTGGCCTAATTTGGATACAATAATTATCGCACCTGATGGGATCCGACACCGATGTGTTTGAATTTTCGCTTATTACAAGCTCTGCCCTTGAAATCGGGCATAATGCGTATTCTTGCGCTTACAATAAAAAAATTGCATGTCCCAGTATTTATCGGGCATTTTACCTCCATTGAATTCAAAAAGGCCTTGACATGCTGAAATTTAATAAGGGTGTGAATAATAAGGGTGTGAATTGTACAGCACCCGGTAACAACCTGGTGCAATAAAAATTGCAGCACTCATAATTGTGATAAGTTGAGATCGCATTTCACAGAGCCACTTATAACGAGCCCATGGAGGATGATTAATGTTAAATCCTGAGGGCCCCTTATTGCAAATCCTGGGTTCTAGGACACAGGTCTGCAGGGTTTGGGTTCCTAAGCCACAGATGTAAGGTCTTAGTTCACTGCACCATCACTGTGTAAGAAAGTCCATTTTAACTTGTGCCCCATACAACTCACAGAGCATTCCTGCGGGCATGGTGTTTGTGTTTTCTGGGTTATTAAGAATCCCATAAAGGATTCATGACACAGTGGTAATTCAAAGCCGATTTCATTTATAGACTAGCAGACGCCAGCATGGCACTAAGAAAGACCTTATGTATTTTAAAGTGTTTATTTTAACAGTTTCATTCTGTTGATTACACAAATAATAACCACAGAGAATATAATTAAAACAGCCAGCACTTGTGCATGGTATTAGCAGCGAGAATAAAATAAACAATTCTAACATATTTTTAGAATGTGCCTACCAGCCAACCACCCTACTGCTACCTCTGTGTTCTATACTATGAGAGCATGGAATAGTTAACATGCCTCTATAGTTTCTTGGGGTCTTGTGCACTGCATACCTTTTCACAGTGAATCCGCTGTGCTTTCAGAGATAGTGTTCTTTCAGAAAGGAAACACACAGAAGCACGGCTCAACTCCTCTTATGCTTGGATCAACTCTTGGCATAAGAGTGGATGCTCCGGTAGTCTAGCAGGGCCTCTTGTGACAACATGGTGTGAAGGCTTCTCCGACTCAGAGTTCAAATCCAATGGTTTATATAGGACATTGACCACTGACTTTTAGCCTGCATTGCAAAATGTAGTCAGACTTTTCTAAAATCCAAGATGCAACCGGTCTAAAATTGCAAGATGAAAATACGTCAACTCTGACAAAATGTTTACTTCTCATGTCTACTGTGAAACCTTGAGATGTACATATTGAGGAGTTTGTGTCAGACTTGTGTTGTCCAATGTAGTAACAAATCAGTGTTTAAATTAAATGACATATTCACAAGTTCTGTGAAAGATAATGACATGCTAAGTTTGGACCAAAGGCAGAAAGGCTAACTTAACTTTTTGAAAATGGAGTCTGACTTGGGAGTTCATGACATTGCAGTTGGAGAGGGATCTGACCCACTGTTTGTAGGATCTAAATGCATTGCCTATTCAGCACATTCTACATTGCCATACCATTCGTATAGGCCGAAAGAAGTGGAGTGGTGCTGTGGGTGACCTCAGATGCTTGTGGCTGTGTGTAGCTCATGCCCTTGGCACAAGCAGCTCAAGTTGTCCACCCTCACTCCTGAGGATTTTCATGCCATAGAGGCTGTGTATCTCTATACCGTGGGTCTCCATGTGAACTGATGAGGCTGGTCTGAGTGGTGGGAGATTTGATTAATGTGTTCTTTGTTGCTCTCGCTGGAAGGTTACAATTGTTGAGTTTTTTTAAGGTGGGATTGCACAGAGGTAAGTTTCAGTCTTGGTTCAATGCAGACAGTCACTATAGGCTGTTAGATGGATTTGAAGATGCAAGGAAGATGAGGAGCTCAAGAAGAACAATTAGGTTAGCAAATAGGGCTTCATTGGGTTCTCGCTATGACAGATCAAAAGAAGGTGGATGGCTCCTTAGGCCTGAGATGGTGGGTTACATTTGCTGTCAGGAGACCATGCAATCTTATACTTGATGCAATGTTTGTGAGCTGACAGCTATTATATTAAAGTAACTTTTTTCTCATCTAAAGAAATGTTAGTGGTCTGCTGGGGCATGTTGGCCAAAGGTGTTAGTCAGTAGTTGGGTCTTCCAACCAACTGAATATGCTGATAATTGATAATTTTAAATAGTCTAAATATATAACGATTAGTTCTGTTGTCTCTGATTAATCCCTGTGACTGCTGAAAATATGGACCCTGCACAGGGTTCAGACAGAGAAACTTCCAGGTATATCATGAATAATTTAAAAATGATTTCATTGAACTTTCTGTCAACAGCCAACATCACCAACAACTCCTAGCAAACCAGTGGAGCCATTAGACTGGGCCTCAGCAGTGACTCCAAAGCCAGACCCAACGATCCTCAACAAACACATCAGGAAATTGGTTGATGTAAGTATTAGGAGATATGGTGCCCATAATGGGAGCTTGTTAAAAAAAAAAACTCCTCACAGACAATATGAGTTGAGAAATCTTTGGAATATCTAGTGCCAACCATTCTCGAGTGTCATTTGCATTTGTGATTTTTAAATAATTGTTGATTAGATTTCCAACAGCTGTTTTATGAAGACTGCTCCTACCTCCCTAAAGTGCCATCACAGGTAACCAGTTAACACCATTGCCTCTTGTCACTGTCACAGTGTCTGCATATTTGGTCAACCTTATTCCTTAATTTAATAACTGAAGATTCCTTTGATGGAGGCCTCATCCACATAGACCATTCATCTTTCTCAGATGTGTCGATAAAGGCCTAGGGGCATATTACAAAGAGGTGATGGAATGCAGGGCAGCAAGTAGAGTTGCTCCACGGTACTGGGTTGTGTGAATGGGAGAGAGCAGAAAAGCGCATATCTACTTGGAAGTGGTGCAGTACTGCTCTCTCCCTGCGCAGGCACACTTGTGGCTGCTATGCACCAATGCACCATTGCATCATAGTGCGAGGGTATCTGCATTGTAGTCAGTATAGCTGACTATGCCTAAAGGCATTTTCCTCTTTGTATGTGTGCTGCAGAATACAGAGAATTCTCATCTCACTTAGGAAGGATTTTAAGCCGACCGTATCATTAACAAGGTGTGATAGTTCCAAAATGAATATGACGGGGATCATGGTAGAATACAGCTGAAGTAGGGACGCCAGACGATCACGTATAAGCAATTAAATTTATTGTTGATATATTCCCAGCAACAGACGAGCAGTTCTCAAAGAAAGCCGGGGAGCTACTGACTTCTCAACCTATAATTTATAAATAAGCACACGTGTACACTGTTGGCAATGAGCACACCCGCGTAGTAAAAATAAGCAATGCAAATTTCAGACAAAACATGCCTCAGGAAGCATGTAAAAGAAACTGACAAAAACCATCACAATGGCTGTAGGTATCATTAACAAACAAGGAGAAGGAATAACCCATCACCAGAATAGCCTTATAGCCCGATGTCAAGGGCTATACCGCTTGTTAAAGACCCTTAAGCAGAGTTATAGGACTGTTCTGCAGGCGAGGACCTATGAGATCAAAGGCCTTTAACAAGCAACATCACCCAAGCCAAAAGGGCTAAAAGCTATTACATGATTCCATCTACTGAGGATACAATCTTCTAAATTAAAAATCGGAGGAGAAAGCCCATTCCTGCCATTACTGGACCTGAGCTATTTCATTGTGTTAAATGGGGATCATAAAATTAAAATGTTGTAATACGTAATCTAGAATGTGAGCAAGCTACCTCAATGAACTGTGATTTCATAGGAAGTCAGTATTAGGTGTATCTTCAAATCCCAAGCAGTCACTAGCACAAAGGAAAGCTGTGATGGAGATTAATGGAGGAAAGTATGTAACGGTGTTCAAAATGTTACTATTTTTGATATCTCTTGCAGATTCAAAGATGTTGTCATTACTTTGTTGACAACTAAGTTTCCGAATAATGATGATATCAAGGTGACACAATAGGCTGAGAATATCTGGGGAGAACAAAATGCAAGGGAAGTAAACACAGTAACTGAACAAACAGAAATAAATCAGCCTGGTAGTGTCAAATGAACCACTATCTCACAGTGTGTGACTCCTGGTGAAAGGGAATATGCTGTGTATAGATTGCATGTGATTCTGAGGTGCTGCGTTTAAATAGCATGTGATGATTGTGATTGGGGCATGGGAAATTTGAACTTAATAAACACACCTCTTAAGTCACACACAATCCGTCCCGCAATTCCCCTCTCTCACCCTTGCAATGAGTTTAAGCATTTTACTCCTTGCCTTTTTGTTGTTCTGGTCAGATATTCCAGATAAAGCTGCCCTCTCTCACCCCTTCTTTTCACACTTTTTATCGAGCCATTAGTAATCAGAACCAAAAGTGACGCTACTTTGGTTAACTGTGTCCTTGATAAAAAACCAGCTTTTATGCTGACGAGATTGTGCTTTATTTAGATAACGACCATAAAAGAATAGAAAGAGCATTGAGTCCTATTTCTGAATTTAATTGTTGGAGTGTTAGACTTGGCATCTTTTGGCGTGTTTCCCCTGACTTTTTGCTTTCTGACCTCCCGGTTTTGACTCTGTTTTTGCTGGTGTGATGATTCTGCGCACTTTCCTCACTGCGGTCCAGTGGGAAAGTGCAAGTGCTCCTGTATAAAATGTGTTATGGATTGGTGTTTCCATGATTGGCCTATTTGGTTTATCTGTCAGTCCCTTGTAAAGTGCACTGCGAGTGCCAGGGCCTATAGACCAAATGCTGTTGGTGGGCTGCAGCACTGGATTGTGCCACCCACGCAAACAGCCCGTAAAGTGTAACTCGGGCCTGCCATCGCAGAGCCTGTGCGCAGCCTGGGGCTGCCATGTCGACTTGGCAAGTGCACACACTTGCAAGTCCCTAAACCTTCCCTTTGCTACATGTTAGTCACCCCTAAGGTAGGCCCAAGGTATCCCTGTGGGCAGGGTGCGTTGTACGCGAAAGGTAGGACATGCCCGGGTGTGTGCGGCATGTCCTGATAGTGAATTACAGCCTAGTTCGTTTTTCACTATTGCAAGGCTACCTGTTCCCCCTAGGCCAGAACGGGCAGTTTTGATTATTACAGCTTATAATCCTAACTGACCCCGGGAACATGGTAGAAATTCGAGTTTAGTATGCCTGGACTCAGAATGATAAAATGCATCTTTTAGTGAAGTTGGTTTTAACATTCTGCGTTTGAAAATACCACTTTTAGAAAGTGGGTATTTTCTTGCCTAACCATCCAAGCCTGCCTCTGCGAGGTTGTGTATTCCTTGTCTGGAATGTGAGTGACCGGGGCTGGGGGATGCCAGGAGACAGGGTGAGTCAGCGCAGGGCTGAATAGCCAGATCGATCTGTAGATGGGTGGGAGGGGTCGCACCTGGGCCCTGAATAGGACAGTGCCTTCCCTCCACAATGCTGGCTCCACCTCCTGTGGTGCGTCTGATGTCCCTGGCCTACTCACTGAAAGAAGGGACGGAGACTTGTCAACAAAGTGCTCCAGAACTGTTTTGGACTAGGCGAAGGCCTCTCTGCCTTCAGAGAACAAAGGAATTTGGGATATAAATATTGGGGCCCTGACCCCATGAATTTAGATCTAGCTGGAATCAAGGAACCTGCCAAGACGAAGAGCTGGAAGAGCTGCCAGGAGGAGTACTGCCCCTTTGCTGTGTTGTTGCTTTGTTGGGTTGGCCTGCAGTGGCTGCTTCTGTCTTGGGCAGTGAAAGGACTAGACTGAACTTTCTACAAACTTGTGCTGAGTATCTCCAAGGGCCAGAAACCGAGCTGGCCTCCTGTTAAGAAGTCTCAGGGACTGCAAAGACTTCACAAGCCTCTGGGTACCGCTTCTGGAACGCTGTTTCAGTTGCCACAGAGGAAGGGAACTGCAACCGACTCCGTCAACCGAATCCACCCCTGGCCGGTGACCTGTTTGCACCGCAGACCGCATCGCCCCGCTTCGCATCGCAACCCTGGTCTCACCGTGGGCGACGTCCGACGCCGCCAACATCGAGCCGCTGCTTGCACCGTGACCTGTGGGCACCGCAGTTCGCATCGCATCGCTTCACTGGGCCAGCCGGACCAGACCGACACTGTCGCTGCAGCTGGCTCAAGAGTCGAGACCGCACCGCATTTGGGGCACCGCTCGCACGTCTGCGACGCACCGCTCCGACTCGCACCGCTGTCCGACGCCAGCTCCCGCACTCCGGCTAGGTCGCCTGCATCGCAACCTGTCAGCACCGCATCGAGCATCGTCTCGCCCTGCATCGCACGCCTTGGACTCACCGACTCCGTCTGCACGACGCTCATCGAGCCGCTGCCTGCACCGCATCGAGGGACACCGCACCTTGCATCGCTCCGTCTTGCACCGCAACCGCGACGAACGCCGACCGGCTCGTACACTCCGTACCAGCCACAACGAGAAAGGTACTGTGACCGAGTCTGTTCACGACTCTGCTGGCCCGTATCGACGCGGTCGGCTGGAACTGTTAGACTCTGTGGTTTTCAGCATCACGGTAGGCTCGGACGGAGCTACCGACTCGTACGAACTTTGCTTTTGTGCTATTCCTGCAAAGAAGAAGTTAACGTATCAAGTATTCATTCGTAAAGTATAGTATTGTGGATTTTTGTCGTAATTGGTCTTGTCTTGAGTATATAAAATAATTGGTTATTTTTCTAAACTGGCGTGGTGTCCGTTTGTAGTGCTTACACTGTATTACTGTTGGTTATGTGCAAATGCTTTACACACTGCCTCTGAATTAAGCCTGACTGCTCGTGCCAAGCTACCACGAGGGTGAGCAGGGGTTACTTCACGAGTGTAACAAACCTTACCCTGACTAGGAAGAAGGGTCCCTACTTGGACAAAGGTGCAAGCCCTTGCCAACTAGAGATCCCATTTCTAACATTGGTTGTCAGCGGTGAGGATAGGACTTGCGTTTGCACTTGACTTACAGTGATTGGTGTGCACTACTACCATATCGCATGAACCATTACGTACCACATACTGGTTCTTTTTCTTTTGGCCTATTTTTGATCTTGCCAGTTTTCAACTCACGACTTTTGTCATGCCTGAATCAATTGCATCATCCGTTGCATCTCTGGAAGTTATCTTTGAGGAGGACAGGTTGGAATCCTACGCCGTAAAGGAGTTACGAGCAATTTGTAAAAACCTGAAAGTCCAAATTAAAGGCCTCACAAGGAAGGAGGAGCTACAGAAGGCGCTGAAGGCCTGGGTAGCAGCCAGACATGCCAATGGGCAGCCTGGTGATCTCAGTGAGGAGGCGGAGGAGCCTATTTCCAGGGTGGATGTGCTTTTGGGTAGGGGGAACCCGCCAGGTCAGGCAGCAGCAGTCTGTCCCCAGAGGAGCTGGAGGACAGGCGGGAGGCAAGGCAGTTCGAGCTGCAGAAGCTCAGGCTGGAGAGTGAGCGGGAGGAGAAGAGATTGGCCATAGAGGAGAGGAAGATGCTCTTAGAGCATGAGAGAGAACTAAAGGAGCTAGAACTTAGGAGTAAGTCAGGCTCAGATGGTGGCAGCAATTCGTCCAGAAAGGCAGACAGGATTGTGCACATTCCCAAGAACGTAGGCAAGGAGTTCAAGAAGGGGGATGACATACAAAGGTGGTTCCAGGGTTATGAGGCAGCCATACACATGAATGGGGTCCCTGAGGAGAATTGGGGAGCAGGATTGTGGCCACTTTTCCCGGAAGAAGCAAGGGATGCTCTGATAGCTTTGGGTAAGGGGTATCACCTCACCTATGCTGACATGAAGGATGCCCTTCTCACGAAGTATGGTCTTACTCCTGAAAAGTACAGGGATCAGTTCAGGTCCAGTAAGAAGTCTGATGTCAACACTTGGTTGGAATGTGTGGATGTGTTCTGCAGGTCTCTGGATGGTTGGGTGAAGGGCAGTAGTGTAACAGATTTTCAGGGGCTCTACAACTTGATTGCATGGGAGCACTTGTCTAGTCTATGTTTTGCAGATCTGCGCCAGCACCTAGTTGATAGTAAGCTAACTGACCCCAGGAAGCTTGCTATGGAAGCGGACCGCTGGGTGAGTACCAGGGTCCACAAGAAAGCGTTTGGGGGAGACTCAGCCAAAGGTGTGCAGGGTCCCCAGCAGAAAGGTGGGGGGACAAGGGTAAAGCACAGGAGTTCTCTAAAGGGCCCCAAACTAGTACCCAGGGTAAAGGTTCCCAGCCCCCGGTGATAAGAAGAAAGGGGTCTCTACAGGGAAGCCTGTTGAGACCGGCCCCGCAAGTGTTATGCATGTGACCAGGTAGGTCACTTTAAGGGGACCCCAAGTGCCCGAAGGGGACACAGCCACCCACCGGTGGACAATCCAAAGTGTTGGCTAGTGTAGCGCTTGGGGAGGAGGGGTGCCCACAGGAGGGTGGGGATCCCGCAGAAATGACCCTTGTCTCACTCGGGGACAGTGAGATGGTCCCAGGAAACCAGGTGCCCCCTAACACAAAGAAATATAGCACCTGGGTGACCATCAATGGGAACAGGGTAGAGGCTCTCAGAGATACTGGAGCCAGTGTGACCTCAGTCCGGTGTCACCTGGTGTCTGAGAAGCAAGTAGTCCCAGGAGCATTCCACCAAGTAGTTGCTGTCGACAACTCAGAGCGCCAATGTATGGTGGCGCAGGTTCCCTTTGAATGGGGGGTCTCAGGTCCCTTAAGGGTGGTTGTGAGCCCTACCATGCCTGTAGATTGTCTGCTAGGAAACGACCTGGAGCAGTCCTCATGGAAGGAGGTTGAGCTCAGGTCCCACTTGGAGATGCTTGGGTTGCCAGAGTGGGCATGCGTGTCTACTCGGTCAATGGCGGCCAGAAAGGGTGATCAAGAGGACTTGGAGCCTGAAACAGTGGCCCAAGTCCCTGCCAAGAGAAAGGGCAGGGGCGCGGGAAACCGGCCCCCGAAGTTCCCACGGACCGGGAGGAGGCGGACCTCGAGGGGGACGCCCGGTGCCTACAGGGGAGCAAGTAGCCGAACTGGGAGACATCTCTGAGCTGACCCATTGGCAGCAAGAAGGGGTCCCACCAGGGAGGAGTTCTGCAGGGAGCAGAGCGAGTGCCCTACTCTGGAGGGTCTGCGGCGGCAGGCTGCAGACCAGGCAGCTGGTAATCAGTCCGGGTCACATCTGATCTACTGGGAGAGTGGTCTCCTATACAGTGAGCCTAAGGTTGCTGAGCCTGGGTCAGCCCGTGTGCTGGTGGTACCCCAGCGCTTCAGGACCTTCCTACTGGGTCTGGCTCATGACGTGCCTTTGGCAGGACATTTGGGGCAGGACAAGACCTTTGACAGGCTTGTCACCCACTTCTTTTGGCCCCAAATGCGAAGGCAGTCAGATGCACACTGCAGGTCTTGCCAAACTTGCCAGGCAAGTGGTAAGAGTGGGAGGAAGGTCAAAGCTCCTCTCCAACCTTTTCCGGTTGTTGGAACACCCTTTGAAAGGGTAGGGATGGATATTGTGGGGCCACTGGATCCCAAGACAGCCATGGGCAACAGGTACATCCTGGTCTTGGTGGACCATGCCACCCGGTACCCGGAGGCAATCCCTCTCAGGACAACGACGGCGCCAGTGGTGGGCCGGGCGTTAATGGGGATCTTTTCCCGTGTGGGATTCCCCAGAGAGGTGGTTTCCGATAGGGGGACCAATTTCATATCCAAGTATATGACATCCCTGTGGAAGGAGTGTGGTGTAACCTACAAGTTCACCACTCCTTACCACCCACAAGGAAACGGTCTGGTGGAGAGATTCAACCAGACCTTGAAAGGCATGATCAAGGGTCTAACAGAACCCATGAGGCGTAAGTGGGACGTCCTCTTGCCATGCCTACTCTTTGCATACAGGGAGGTGCCTCAGAAGTCTCTTGGGTACAGCCCCTTTGAGCTCCTGTATGGCCACCCTGTCAGAGGACCTCTGAGTTTGGTGAAGGAAGGCTGGGAGGCGGCTCCCAGGAAAACTCCCCAGGATGTATTTAGCTACATGCTGGCCTTTAGAAACCAAACTGCCCGCTTCAGGAAACTCGCTCAGGCGAACCTAGAAGCAAGCCAGGAAGAAATGAAGAGATGGTATGACCAGAACGCCACTCTGGTCGAATTTCAACCTGGGCAGAAAGTGTGGGTAATGGCCCCAGTGGCACCTTGTGCCTTGCAGGACAAGTGGACTGGGCCATATGAGGTAAAGGAGCGCAAAAGTGACGTCACCTACCTGGTGGATTTGCAGGCTCCAAGGAACCCGTTGAGGGTCCTTCACGTGAACCGCCTCAAGCCCCACTTCGAGAGGTCCGAAGTGAGTATGCTCTTGGCGACAGATGATGGGGTGGAAGTGGAGAGCGAGCCTCTCCCTGACCTCCTGTCTACCAAGGAGCATGATGGGTCAGTAGAGGGTGTGATCCTCTCCCCTACTCTGACTCAGGAGCAGCAGGGGGACTGTCGCCAGTTGTTGGGACAGTTCGCCCCACTGTTCTCTCTGACCCCCGGTGTTACTCACTGGTGTACCCATGACGTGGACACCGGCGACAGCCATCCTGTGAAGCACAAGATTTACAGGTTGACTGACCGGGTCAGAGCCAGCATCAAGGAGGAGGTCTCTAAGATGTTGGCGTTAGGGGTGATTGAGCCCTCCCACAGTCCTTGGGCCAGCCCAGTGGTCTTGGTCCCAAAGACTGCGGCGCCCGGTGCCACTCCAGAACTCCGGTTTTGTGTGGACTACCGTGGGCTCAATGCCGTCACCAGGACTGACGCGCACCCCATCCCCAGAGCTGATGAGCTCATTGATCGGTTGGGAGCTGCCCGGTTCCTCAGCACGTTTGATTTGACGTCTGGGTACTGGCAGATTGCCTTAACCGATGGGGCCAAGGAGAGATCAGCATTCTCAACCCCAGAAGGTCATTACCAATTCCGGGTGATGCCCTTTGGGTTGAAGAATGCCCCTGCCACCTTTCAGAGGTTGGTCAATCAGGTGTTGGCTGGGCTGGAGGATTTCAGTGCCGCCTACCTGGATGACATTGCTGTGTTCAGTTCCAGCTGGGAAGAACATTTACAGCACCTTGAGAAAGTGTTGAGGGCTCTGCAAGGTGCAGGCCTCACGATCAAGGCCAGTAAGTGCCAGATCGGGCAGGGTTCTGTGGTATACTTGGGACACCAGGTAGGAAGCGGCCAGGTGGCGCCCCTACAACCCAAGATTGACACCATTCTGGCTTGGGAGCCCCCCAAAACCCAGACAGAGGTGAGAGCCTTCTTAGGTCTCACCGACTATTATAGGAGATTTGTTAAGGGCTATGGCACCATCGTTGCCCCCTTAACAGAGCTGACCTCTAAGAGGCAGCCCAGGAAAGTGATCTGGACTGAGTCCTGCCAGAAAGCTTTTGATGCCCTGAAGGCAGCCATGTGCACGGCGCCCGTGCTCAAGGCACCTGACTTCTCCAAGGAATTCGTCGTGCAGACGGACGCTTCAGAGCATGGTGTGGGAGCGGTGCTCTCACAACTGAACGAAGAGGGCCTGGATCAGCCTGTAGTCTTCCTTAGCAGGAGACTACTTCCCAGGGAACAGAGGTGGAGTGCCATAGAAAGGGAAGCTTTTGCTGTGGTCTGGGCGCTGAAGAAGTTGAGACCATACCTGTTTGGGACTCACTTCCGGGTTCAGACAGACCACAGGCCCCTCAGATGGTTGATGCAAATGAGGGGCGAGAATCCAAAACTGCTGAGGTGGTCCATCTCCCTACAGGGAATGGACTTTACGGTGGAACACCGTCCTGGTACAGAACACGCCAACGCAGATGGTCTGTCCAGGTTCTTCCGCCTTAGTGAAGAGAACTCCAATGGGGTTGGGTAGTTCTCCCTACTTTCAGCTGGAGGGGACATGTGTTAGACTTGGCATCTTTTGGCGTGTTTCCCCTGACTTTTTGCTTTCTGACCTCCCGGTTTTGACTCTGTTTTTGCTGGTGTGATGATTCTGCGCACTTTCCTCACTGCGGTCCAGTGGGAAAGTGCAAGTGCTCCTGTATAAAATATGTTATGGATTGGTGTTTCCATGATTGGCCTATTTGGTTTATCTGTCAGTCCCTTGTAAAGTGCACTGCGAGTGCCAGGGCCTATAGACCAAATGCTGTTGGTGGGCTGCAGCACTGGATTGTGCCACCCACGCAAACAGCCCGTAAAGTGTAACTCGGGCCTGCCATCGCAGAGCCTGTGCGCAGCCTGGGGCTGCCATGTCGACTTGGCAAGTGCACACACTTGCAAGTCCCTAAACCTTCCCTTTGCTACATGTTAGTCACCCCTAAGGTAGGCCCAAGGTACCCCTGTGGGCAGGGTGCGTTGTACGCGAAAGGTAGGACATGCCCGGGTGTGTGCGGCATGTCCTGATAGTGAATTACAGCCTAGTTCGTTTTTCACTATTGCAAGGCTACCTGTTCCCCCTAGGCCAGAACGGGCAGTTTTGATTATTACAGCTTATAATCCTAACTGACCCCGGGAACATGGTAGAAATTCGAGTTTAGTATGCCTGGACTCAGAATGATAAAATGCATCTTTTAGTGAAGTTGGTTTTAACATTCTGCGTTTGAAAATACCACTTTTAGAAAGTGGGTATTTTCTTGCCTAACCATCCAAGCCTGCCTCTGCGAGGTTGTGTATTCCTTGTCTGGAATGTGAGTGACCGGGGCTGGGGGATGCCAGGAGACAGGGTGAGTCAGCGCAGGGCTGAATAGCCAGATCGACCTGTAGATGGGTGGGAGGGGTCGCACCTGGGCCCTGAATAGGACAGTGCCTTCCCTCCACAATGCTGGCTCCACCTCCTGTGGTGCGTCTGATGTCCCTGGCCTACTCACTGAAAGAAGGGACGGAGACTTGTCAACAAAGTGCTCCAGAACTGGTTTGGACTAGGCGAAGGCCTCTCTGCCTTCAGAGAACAAAGGAATTTGGGATATAAATATTGGGGCCCTGACCCCATGAATTTAGATCTCGCTGGAATCAAGGAACCTGCCAAGACGAAGAGCTGGAAGAGCTGCCAGGAGGAGTACTGCCCCTTTGCTGTGTTGTTGCTTTGTTGGGTTGGCCTGCAGTGGTTGCTTCTGTCTTGGGCAGTGAAAGGACTAGACTGAACTTTCTACAAACTTGTGCTGAGTATCTCCAAGGGCCAGAAACCGAGCTGGCCTCCTGTTAAGAAGTCTCAGGGACTGCAAAGACTTCACAAGCCTCTGGGTACCGCTTCTGGAACGCTGTTTCAGTTGCCACAGAGGAAGGGAACTGCAACCGACTCCGTCAACCGAATCCACCCCTGGCCGGTGACCTGTTTGCACCGCAGACCGCATCGCCCCGCTTCGCATCGCAACCCTGGTCTCACCGTGGGCGACGTCCGACGCCGCCAACATCGAGCCGCTGCTTGCACCGTGACCTGTGGGCACCGCAGTTCGCATCGCATCGCTTCACTGGGCCAGCCGGACCAGACCGACACTGTCGCTGCAACTGGCTCAAGAGTCGAGACCGCACCGCATTTGGGGCACCGCTCGCACGTCTGCGACGCACCGCTCCGACTCGCACCGCTGTCCGACACCAGCTCCCGCACTCCGGCTAGGTCGCCTGCATCGCAACCTGTCAGCACCGCATCGAGCATCGTCTCGCCCTGCATCGCACGCCTTGGACTCACCGACTCCGTCTGCACGACGCTCATCGAGCCGCTGCCTGCACCGCATCGAGGGACACCGCACCTTGCATCGCTCCGTCTTGCACCGCAACCGCGATGAACGCCGACCGGCTCGTACACTCCGTACCAGCCACAACGAGAAAGGTACTGTGACCGAGTCTGTTCACGACTCTGCTGGCCCGTATCGACGCGGTCGGCTGGAACTGTTAGACTCTGTGGTTTTCAGCATCACGGTAGGCTCGGACGGAGCTACCGACTCGTACGAACTTTGCTTTTGTGCTATTCCTGCAAAGAAGAAGTTAACGTATCAAGTATTCATTCGTAAAGTATAGTATTGTGGATTTTTGTCGTAATTGGTCTTGTCTTGAGTATATAAAATAATTGGTTATTTTTCTAAACTGGTGTGGTGTCCGTTTGTAGTGCTTACACTGTATTACTGTTGGTTATGTGCAAATGCTTTACACACTGCCTCTGAATTAAGCCTGACTGCTCGTGCCAAGCTACCACGAGGGTGAGCAGGGGTTACTTCACGAGTGTAACAACCCTTACCCTGACTAGGAAGAAGGGTCCCTACTTGGACAAAGGTGCAAGCCCTTGCCAACTAGAGATCCCATTTCTAACATGGAGGATATAGAATGAATCAAAATAAGACTGAGGGCCTCTTATTTAATTCTGACCCAGCTACTCTACCAAGAGCTTGAAGGCCATTGACTGCATTATCATTTACCTTGGTGGGTAAAGCCGACATGTTTAAAATGACAGCTCTAGTGCTGTGTCTCTTTCTGTTACAAGTGAGTTATTGCCAAGAGGTTCTTGAGCTCTTTGAATAGAATGAAAAATAAATTCATCTAGGCAGATGAATGCAAGAAGATGAGGTGGAAAAATGTGCTTGTCACTGTTTCTTGTGAGTCATGGCTCTTTCCCACACTCAACAGTGGTAATAAATTAGAATATTACACTCTGCACATCTGCATATGTTCAATGTCCATGGTCCAGCTTTGGTCCGCACAGGTTAGATGTATGCAAAAGATCGCACTGGCCTGTAGGGCGATCAGACAGTGCCCAACATGTGGGTTTGGCATGTCAGAGTGTGGGCCACTTTATTACTGTCTGTGGGCCTGTTTTATGGTCTGAGGGCTGGATTTTACTATTGTATCCTTGTTATTACCATAAACATTGCTTGCAGCAAGCACAAATGCATGCAGTCTTCCACTCCTTGCAAAACACTTATACAACAAGCCTTTTCAAAGTTAAAAAATACACCAATATGGAAACAAGGCCTACCTTTTTTACTTTCTAATTCACTTTTATTTTGGTGCCCAGGCCCATTTTCTGTTTTTGTCCCAGTCCAACACTGTGCATGCTACAATGTGAGGAAAGCCACATCAGATATTTTTATAGACAATTATTATAAATAGGAACTGGTTACTCTAACCGCAGGGCCTCGTGGCACTTTATAGACATCTATGGATAGGCCAGGACTCTCCATCTTAGACAAAGTAGGGGCGTTATTTTTTAGTCCCTAGATTTAAGAGTTAATTTAGAAGTTCAAAAAAGCGATCATGCCTCAACATGTTATTTATAAAAGTGTATGTTTATTTATACCAATGCCTCATCATAATATATAAATGTATGCACAATTTTGTTCGATAATGCTAAGAAAACACAGGTAAAGCATGTTGTTAAAAAGTGCCTGTCTATCTACACTCATACTACTAATTCATTGAACCATGTATCCAGTGCTGGGTTACATTGTACTATCTTGCGTTAATCATATCAGATATAGATGATGGAACAAATACATTACTGTCCTCATTTAATATCAATGCTATTTCTTGATAACATCATCTACCTTGAGGACAAGGTTTTGCCTACTGTGTTATTTTTTTGCCTTCAGGACTTGTGTTGAGATGGGGGGGCGTGGCTAACCGCCAAGCATGGCGGACGTCTGCTAGTGGAGCTCCATGCGAGGCCCTGACACCGGGGCATATACGCTGACAATGCGGAGGTAATTCTCCATTTCCTACACCGTGCTGGATTGCAGAAGCTGTGGGGAGCACGGTGATAACGCTCAAAGGCGAGCCTGCGCTGGGAACTGGCCGGGAGAGACGGCGCGTGCTGGAGCCGAACGGACGGAGGAGGCAGATAGACTCGCCTAGCCGGCTGCGGTCTCCTGGAGCGCGCTGGGTGCTTGCAGCTGTGACCGGGCGTGCGGAAGGCAAGACACAACGACTGTGGGGTGATCCCTGAAACTCCGGTGCCATTCTGAACAAGGGTAAGGCTGTGGGGCGCGCACCAGGCCGTTGTGTGGGGATACACAAAATGGCGGACCGCATTGCCAGAGGGATTTCATCTGCACCCGAACGAGTGGACGTCAGCTACATGTGAGGATCCCTGGTGCCCTGAGTGACGGTGGGGCAGGTGACAGCAGGGGAAACTGGGGTGCGAGACTCGCTACAGCCGCGGAGAAGTGATGGAGTGAGACCCCTAGGGGACTGGTGCCTTATATGAGGCAGATTGAAGAAGACGCGCTTCACCGGTTTGGAACCACCCTGAGGGGCATCTAGCCCGACAAAGTGAAAGGAAAGGCCGAGGAACTGTATGGTGATCCCTGCGCTCCCGGGCACGCTGAGCACCGACAACACCCTGGGGCAACAAATAAAACAACATCTGGGAAGACGCAAAATGGCGGATCGCCTCACCCGGAGGAGCTGACTGCGCTCAGGTCAGTGGGTGCCAGTTTGAGTGTGGTGGCCAGTATTGAGCTGAGAGAGCGTGGCGATCGAAGGTTTGAAGGACACTGGGTTGCGAGATCTACTGCAGCCACAATAGAATATAAGGAGCAACACTCGGGCAGGGATAGCGCTTACTGCCGAGGGAGCAGACAGTTATACCTGCCAAGTACCTGGCGAGATTGCAAGTGCGCTGACAATAAGGACACTAACGTGGATGGACCTATAGGCAGTGGCAGTGATTAAGTATAAGTTGCGCGTAAAAAGACACAGTTATACCCCAGGAGCTCTAGACGGAACGACGCTAGAGGGATATCGGCAGAAAACATCCCTGCAGACTACGCACACAGGACGCACCCTGGTGGGTGGTGTGAGACGACGACGGTGATTGATACAACAAAGAAAGCGGTATGTCCCTGCCCACACGCAATATGGGGCGCACCAAGGTCAAACAGCCAGACCCCCAAGATACTGGAGGGACGGAGCCCACGCTACAGGATGTACCGCCACAAAGTCCAGATCAAGAAGTGGTGCCACCCACAGAGCCCGGAGGATCCACCGACAAGATGGACCTGATTTTGAAAGAAATACGCGATTCACGCATAGCGATAGAACAGCAAGTGGGGACATTGACCACTAACATCAACTTGCTAAAGGCGGATCATGTCAAACTGGCTGAAAAGGTGAAATCCAACAAACTGATCCTGGATGATCTGGTGCTACAGCTCACGGATCACGCTTCCCAATTGGAGCAGCTGCGCAAGCAAATGAAGGCACTGCAAGACAGGGTGGATGACGCGGAAGGGCGATCTCGCCTCAATAATGTACGAATACTGGGTATACCGGAGCGAAGTGAGGGGTCAAACCCCACCCAGTTTGTAGAGCGGTGGCTACGTGAACAGGTGGCACCGGAAGGCCTCACTGACTTGTATAGTGTGGAACGTGCGCACCGGGTCCCACCCAGACCTCCACGCCCGGGGGCACCACCCAGACGGCTCATTGCCCGTATTTTGAACTACAAAGACCGGGACACGATTCTACGAGCCGCTAGAGAACATGCTCTATCCGATTCGAAAACAAAACGATCTCGCTGTACCCAGACTTCACTCTGGCGGTGCAAAGAGCACGATCCACGTTCCAGGTGGTTAAAAAGACACTTCAGTCACATAATTTAAAGTATGCCTTGCTGTTCCAGGCCCGCTTAAAAGTTATATATGGACAAAAAGCCATGTTTTTTGATACCCCGGAGGATGCAGCGGAATGGGCAGAAATTACGTTGACTCCCAATACATCACAAGAATCGACGACGACAAGCCCCCGTCAGCAGCCAAAACCTCAACGAGTCGTGCGGGACAAGAGGAATCCAAGCCAGAGGAGTCGACATGGCCGCAGCACAAACCCATCTCAAGAACAAATCACGGACAGTCAACAACATGCGCTGATGGCTGCGGCGGTACTGAGGGATCCGGATGCGAAGTCTACTGTAGAAACTGTTGACTCCTCGGACGACTCCCAGAGGCATTCAGACTCTGATCACAGCATGACGCTGTTCCCCATGTTAACCCCACAGACTGCAAATGATTACATGGGCTGAAGACTGTAATGACTGTATGAAGCTTTGTAGCTCCCTCAGATAAGTATGGTCTGCTACCTTAATGGAGACAAATTGATCCGCATGTCATTAATGATAGTATTAAGATAGGGCCTGCGCTGGGGCTCCGCAGATATCATAAGTGGGCACCGCATCATGGGTGCCAGGGAACTGGTGGCTACTGCCTCCCCCGTGGCAACTGCTAAATGGTACAAGTTCTGTAGAGTTCCTGTTGAGCTATTTATCTTTGTTTGGTCCTCTGAAGTTGAATGGGGGAACCTTTTGTTGGGTGTTTTTAGGGAATATTTAGGTATAGACTCGGATGCAGGCAATTTCCTAAGTGGTCGGCAGGAAAAGTTGAGTATAGACAGTATACATCAGTACGTAAATTTAAATGGCACAACCTAGTAAGTATAAATGCACGTCCTGGAATGTCAGAGGGCTTGGTTCTGTGCACAAAAGACACCGACTTCTTGCACAGATTAACCGCAGAAAATCCCACATTGTGTTACTTCAGGAGTCACACCTCATACAGGCAGAGGCTATCAAATTACAAAAAAAGTGGAGAGGGCAGCTGTTCTATACCTCCTATTCAGCATTTGCCAGGGGAGCTGCGATATGGATACGTAGTGGCACCCCGTTCGCAGTAGTGGAGCAAAAGATAGACTTGAATGGCAGATATGTGTTGGTCCATGGTACACTGGATGGGAAGCATATAGTGCTGGGAAGCATATACGCCCCGAACTCGGAACAAGACAAGTTCTTAGAGGCCCTTACTAATGCACTGTCAGGTTGGGAGGAATATCCCTGGGTGCTGGGAGGTGATTTTAACAGGGTGCTTGACATAGATTTAGATAGATCTCACCCACCACTACAGGGTACTAGCTGCAAAAAATTGGCGGCTGTGCTCAAAGGTTGGGCGGAGGGCTGGAATATTGGCAACGCATGGCGCATGCATCATCCCGCGAGCAAGGAGTATTCCTTCTTTTCACCGCCCCATGGTCTACATACTCGCATCGATAGAATTTTCTGCTCACTGCCTTTAATTGCCAACATAATAGACACCACCTACTTAGGTAAAACATTATCAGACCACAATCCCTTAGAAGTTACCCTGGCCTGGGGTAAGGTCCCCACTCCGATCCCTACCTGGAAGCTGCAGCCCACGCTACTAGAAGATCAGGTGTTTTGTGATGCTATTGCAACAGCGATCCCTCAGTACTTTAGGGAAAATGCGAATACAGCTAGCTCGCGCCAAATGGAATGGGATGCTTTTAAGACAGTGATAAGGGGCACTGCAATCAGCACGAGAGCAGGAGTGCTTGCTAGTCTAGTCAAGCGATTGGCGGAAATTGAGAATAGTCTGGGACGCCTAGAGAGGGAAGCAGTCACTAGCGACACACATAAGGAAGAGCTACAAGAGGCGAATATTACATATGCGGAACTCTTAGAGGAGCTTCGCACCATTGACTACAGGCTATACATACAGAAACAACATGCAGAAGCAGACAGGGCTGGGCCACTCCTTGCTAGACTAGTCAAAGATACGCCGGCGTCGACCCCCATAACAGAAATTAATACCACAGACGGTGCTACTGCCCGTACTCAATTAGAGATTAATAATGCCTTCAAACAGTATTATGAAGAATTATACTCGGCACCGGAGGATTATAGTGAGGCTGCCTACAACTCCTTCTTTGAGGGGCTGCAATTTCCACAAATGGAAGAGGAGCAAAGGGCTGAATTGGAAAGACCTATAACTCAAGTGGAGATACGAGCAGCGATTAGGGCACTCCCACGTAACAAAGCCCCAGGAATAGATGGCTTGCAAATAGAGTTCTATGCAACGTATCTGGATTTGGTGGTACCCCAACTACAGAGACTGTACCAAGATTCTGTGGAAACTGGCTCACTTCCACCTACAACATTACAGGCATTGGTGGTCTCCCTACCTAAACCAGGACGAGACAGCAAAGATATAGCGGGCTATCGCCCACTTTCGCTATTAAATACGGATTATAAAATCCTGAGTAAGTTGTTAGCGAATAGAATACTCCAATTTATACCAAAGCTAATACCCGTGGATCAATTTGGGTTTGTACCGGGTAGGAGCACAGCTCTTAACATTAGACGACTGCATCAGATTATGGTGAGTGCGCCCCCGGATGCTGGTTCACAGGGCTGTGTGTCATTTGATCTACGCCAGGCATTTGATTCGCTACATTGGATCTATATGCTCCGTACTCTCTCTAAGTTTGGCATACCGGATGGATATGTGCGATGGATTAAACTCCTATACACAGACCCCACGGCGCGTGCTCGCACGGGTGAGCATATATCGCAGCAATATGCAATAGAAAGAGGCACACGACAGGGCTGCCCGTTATCCCCATTGTTATTTGTGCTGGCTCTGGAGCCACTCACTATTAAAATCAGACGCACGGCAGGTCATAGGGGAATACGGGTTGGACACAGTATGCATATCGTTTCGGCGTATGCCGATGACCTCATTTTGTATATTAATAATCTTCGAGGGGACTTAGAACCACTCCCTACAATCTTTCAGCACTTTAAATCTCTGTCCGGATTGGATATAAATGACACAAAGTCTTATGTATACTTCTTTACAGATGCTGAGCTGGTAGCTCCATTGCGATTTGGTAATTGGATGTTTAGAACAGCGGCAGTCACTTTCAGATACCTTGGTATCCATATTTATAGAGTAGCGAGTGATACCTTGGATGGGAACCTGGCCCGGGCTATTGCAACACTTAGAACTCAGATAAAATTTTGGACATCACTGCCGTTCTCAGTGCCGGGCAGGATAACTATTGCCAAAATGGTAGTTCTCCCTAGATTACTTTATTATTTTACAAACATGCCAGTCGAAATCCCTGCACGTGAGTTTAAAACACTGGATACGCTACTAGTGGAACTCATATGGGGGGTAGGACGCAGGAGAATAGGACTATCAAAGTTTCAACTGGATACGCGACACGGGGGCTGGCGGCTCCAGATTTCAAAGCATACTGTTATGCAGGCCAATTGCAATGGTTGGCATACTGGATTGTTGGACGTAACTTGAAGGAGATTGCAATGTTGCAGCGCGACTGGGAAAGGGGGGTACCCCACACAATGCTGTTACCTAACAGAAGGCCTCCAATGCCTCAACCCCCCTTATTGAAAATTGCATTATGGTACTGGAGAAGGGCGTTGAGATACACGAAGGTAATGAAACCATATGCTCCAAATATCCACCTATTGGGTCTACCCTTACCAATGGGGAGGGTTACGCTACGAAGCATCGCTGTGTGGGCGGAGGCAGGTGTGAACACAGTAGGAACACTATTTCTGGACAAAACACTGATGACACATGACAACTTTACAAGGGAGCAGGGAGTGCCGAGCAATTTATTTCTTCTTCATGCGAATGTTGTTAGATATGTGCGATCCATATGGGCACCGGAAGGTGTGGAGCCTCCGACACATGAGTTGGTGCAGATGCAGTATTTAATGGGGAGAGGTAGTTACTTGACTAGATGGTTATATAGGGGAATCCGCACACATGCGGCAACATCATTACAGGTACTGCGTGAAAAATGGAATATAGATTTAGGCCGAGATCTGATTGATAAAGAATGGGCCAATTTATTAGAATACCCGAGGAAGGTGTTGCGGAACCCGAAATTTAAACTAATTCAACTAATGATACTACACCGTGCTTATCTGACCCCTCGCAAGTTACATAAGATGTTCCCGGACACGACTGATGCATGTCCTAGATGTCAGGCCCCCAACGCAGACTTACTACACATGTTGTGGAACTGCCCGCGATTAGCGCACTACTGGGCAACAATTCAAACTATATTAAATGTGGTAGCTCCAGGGGGAAGGGGAGCACCACTAGAATACTGCATACTGGGAATTCATACTAAGAGCAAGAAAGGCAGCCCCACAGTACGCTTTGCGAATCTACTATTAATACTGGCTAAGCGAACACTAACCATGCGTTGGAAAGCTACGAAAGCTCCGGCAGTAGCTGATTGGTATAATGAGGTGGTGAAATGGGGCAAAGCTGAGAGTGAGGAATTAAAGAGGGAGGAGAGCAGAGGACTGAGGAAACAGCCCATATCACTGGAATGGAATATGATGTTAGAAGAATTCATTGCGACAGAGGTCTAGACCTGTGGTTTGCATAGCGGGATCTAGCTACTAGCATGGGCATGTAGCACTGTTAAAAGATGTAGGATGATGTGCAACTAAAACTGTTTAGAGGATTTATATACTAAAGTTGTGCCTCTGCTGATAAATGTCACATATGGGACTGTTGACCACCATGGGCAGCTATACGGGCACCTGAGTCTAGGGGAGGGAGGGAGGGGGTTACAGGAATGCTGTGTTGGGCTTTGATCAATTCTTTTTTATTTTCTTGTTCTTTTTTATTTGATGTAAACACTACAATGCTTAGACTATTATTGTAATTATGGTTGAATACGTGAACAGTACTGTTACATACTGGATATTATAGACACGCATTGTAATACGAACGTAATAATTTACTGAAGAAAGATGCTGAATGCTTGTAATTAGTACAATAAGATATTGGGTATATATCTCTTAATGTAAAAGTTTTGTGGTGTATTGTAGACCCATGGATATGTATAATGGTATACGTGTAAACCGTATTGTATAGAAAATCAATAAAAATATGTTCAAAAAAGACTTGTGTTGAGATCCTGACACGATAAAAACAATTCATACAGTTATAAAGTGAAGGTTGTGTATTTTTTATAACCTGGCTTCCTCACTTTAGTTGTGCTTCAGAAATATTGTTGTGGATAGGCAAGATAACTAAATTAAGAACACAGCCATCTATGATTAGTCAGGAAATTTGCCATGGCTCTGCCATTGCTCTGGGGCAAATCATTCCTTTGATAACCCTGCACTTTTTAAGGCAAGCGTGTTTATAAAAGGAAGGGTTGTGTTCCATTCTTGCAAGTAAGCATTTTACCATAGACCATAGGTAGATGTGCCAGGTTCATCAAAGAAGGTGATATATTTCTAGCAGATTTCTTGTAGAATTTGCAGTACAGCAGTGGTCTTGGTTCTATTGCTACGACAAAAGTATCTCCGAGGGCCTGATTTAGATCTTGGTGGACAGGTTACTCCATCACAACGGTGACGGATATCCCGTCCACCGAACTATAAATCTCATAGGATAGTCCTCCAAAATCTAAATCAGGCCCCAAGTCTAGAGGACTACAATCTTCATATACCACAACGTAATGGACATTAGTGACACTCAAGTCCAAAGTTTACTCTGTGGTCACCGAAGATGCAAAGTACAACTTTCACAAGAGGGAATCAAAAGGTCTTCCCTATGTATAGAAATCTACCCTACCTCTTTGCACTTGATTCAGTTATCATTTACATGGTCTTGAAAATTCTAACTTACATCCAGTTGCCCAGGTATACTAATATTTCATGAAGTGACCTTCCTTCTTGAACTTGAACTTTGATAGCCTTTCTGAATATATTGGCTAGAACCTTCATTAGCCAGGAGGATACAACTCACATTTCTTTCCGTTCTCGCAGTCTGTTTTTAGGAACTACGACCATGACCACGATGGCTACATCTCTCAAGAAGACTTTGAAAGTATTGCGGCTAACTTCCCTTTCTTGGATTCCTTCTGTGTTCTGGATATGGACCAGTAAGTTAACCAAACTATTAGACATTTAATATATGTGACTGAAAAACATATTACACCTATTCACCATATTTCCCCACTACTCAGCATTCTTTGGTCTTTCATATCAATGGTGAAATATATGGAGTTTTAAAGACAATAGAGTGCTGAGTTGCTTTGACTAACATCAATGCATCTGCTACCCACTGGCTTGAACATTTTTGGAAATTCGTAATTACTTAACAACAATCTCCATCCTGCTGATTCTCTAATCTTCATCCCACTGGTTATCATGCGAGCAACTCGTCAGACAGGTGCACCATTGACTCAGTGGAAGGAAATGACAACATCTAAGATCCTCTCTCTAAGTGGTAGTGGGTACAATGTTTCCTGCCTGGTTAGCAATAATCACAGGGGTTGAATCAGAAGAATGCTCTAAGAAGAAACCTGGGTGGCTTGGAAAGATTAGAAATAGAATATCGGCGGGATGAACGTTACAAATGGAGACATTACTTTATGACATTGTTCCTTGTTATTATTGTTACTAATATGAGGGTAAACCAAAACAGTATGTTTTCGCTTCCCCCTGGACCGAAACAAAACCATGCCAAATCAGGAGCTGCATGCTACACACAGGTATCTTTATTTACCCAGTAGCATGTGATCAGGCATATAGTACCAAAGAAAGTAAACTTTAACCCACACTCACTGATTCTGGATCCCCCATGTCAAGACTGTAATAGGAAATAAAGATAGAGGAATAGCTTCTTGTCCACCAGATATCCTAAACAGAGGTAATCTTTGTACCTGCTTGAGATATTATTTTATTTTTTATTTGGGGTGTTTGGTTGGGCTACTAACCACCTTACCATGTGTTCACTCCTGTATGTGCTTTTAGGTAAAGGCACATACAGGAGTGAACTTTTTCAAACTAGAATCGTTTCAGAAAGTCTTCCAACATGGAAGGAGAGGTTTGGTAGGTATCCACTATCAAATATGTCCTCAAAATGATGGCGGACTCTTGTTAGGAGTGAAAGTCCTGAAAGCCACAATGAGGAGGAATAGCAGGTCTAAGGCATCTGACGGGTCAAAAATTCAGAATTGAACTGGAAAGGGGGTCATTTAGATGGTTAAGCAAATGTCCATGTGAAGAAGTGGATCTTTAAGGATCTTTTGAATCTGAGATGGTCATACTCCAGTCTCAGTTATAACAGTAGAGAATTTAACAGGAAGAATTCCTTGGTGTGAAGGGTTTAACGACCGTAGCACTTGTACATAAGGGGTAGAGTTGTCAATACACATGACCGGTGGATCAGAGACTTCTCGGAAGATAGCAGGGGTCAAATAATTTAGCAAAATAATACGAAGAGTGGCCATGTTGTGATCTGTGCATGAGGCAGAGTGTTTTCGAAGCTATTGGAGGGCTTTCGTGCTGGTGTGATGCAATTGCGTTGTTTCAGCCCCAAATAACAGCAAATAACATAATTATTGACTCTCAAGAGTTTTGAGAGTGATATACTGGGCAGACCTGTGCATAGGCTTTTGCAAAAGGCCACTAGGGACACAACTGTTCTAATAGTACATGGATTTGGAGGAGCAGTGGAGAATCATCAGAACACATTTTAGCAAAGTGGTAGAATGCTGATTTGGAAGCCACCTTTATTTGAGCGGTAAAAGATAGACCAGAGTCAAAAAGCGTTCCCACTTTTCGCACTTGTTAAATTGGGATGGGAGTGTCCAGTTCCTCGGGCCAAGGTAGATGTCAGGGAACAAGATTAACAGGGTCAAGAAGCAAGATTTAAAATTTGTTGGCGTTTATGCAGTGCTATTGTTTAATGTTCAGAGATGCATTAGTGAAAGGCAATTGGACAAAATATAAAAATGATGTTGTTAGCCTTCAAGACAGAGGTGGAGGTGCATACAGGTGATATAATAATAAAAAATCATATTTGTATCATCACCCTTTAAGGGTTTCAAGGTGCTAGGAGCTGTTGGGGAGATTAAGTGAGCTATTATCCAGAGTCAAATGGTGCTTTGCTGAGCTGCCCCCGGTGCAAGGGACCGAACCGTGAGCCCCATGCTCCGGAGTCATCCACTCGGGCCACTTCACCACACCTCTCCCTCTTTGTAGGAGTTGAATATGTCAACATGTCATATCTGTTTGTGTGGGAGCCATAGATGTCAATCTTTGACTCATACAAGCAACCAAATCTGGGCCAGAATGGATGCTGAAGCAATCATCAACTGATGTTGCCATGAAATTCTTTAGACCGTATCATGTAGCCCCAAAGTTGACAGAATAGCTCTTGTAATGACACTGTACAATAACTCACGTTGCCTGGTGTAATTATAATTGGCCAGGTAGGTCAATCAATGTTTGGCCTTCTCATCTAAAGATATTAGATGTCAAATAAAAGAGATCCTGAAACAAAGCCAAGGTCCCAAGCCTCATAGATTGGCTTAATGACCTGAGAGAAGAGAAAAGCAATCCCCAACAGCTGAACTGCATAGCCCAAACAAATCAATGATTCTCAATAATCCTTCTGGTGGATTCTTGAACAAGTAGAGTGGAGACTGCCTGCAGTACTACCCTTTCAATACTATGGCAGGTGGGTGGCAGAATCCAATGGATGGTAGAACCCAGAAGGAAGGTAGAATCCTTCCATCCAGATTCTATCTTCCATCAAGAAGCAGGAGAACTGAGTGGACCAGAATTCATCAGGATCACTTGCTGTAAGATTCAGGAGTATGTCTGTTCGGGTAGGACTTGCCCATTATGTTGTTTACCCATGTCTCCATAATTTACTCCTAGAGAACAGAAGTAAAGGTCTTGAAAGAAAGCTGAGTTGCTGTGAGCACGTCACTGTTTGAGAAGCCCCTGAGATTGTAAGAAGAACAAAAGCCCTGCCTAGAGAGTGAATCTATGGTATGCCCCAGTCATAGCCGGTAGCATCCGTTTTAGGAAACCTAGGGGTGGGAGGAGGACAACTTCTGGGTGAGACCTGGATGATGCAGCCTTCAAAATAAGTCTTCCTTTCTTGTTGAGACTAGAATAAGATCCTTGTTGATTTATGCACCGAAACAAACATATGATTAGACAACGGACTGGCTGCAGCCTGGAAGACTAGCTGATACATGAAATTGATGGAACAAGGCTCCACTTATTGTTTGGCTGGATTTAGTTATTGATTAGGTCGGTCAAAAATGCAGGCATTCAGGGCAATTTCCTTCTGGGTTTAGAGTCCGCTGCTGTCTACCCGTCATTATCATACACTAAAATACAGAAGGACAAAAGGAAGCCATGAAGGAGGAAAGGATACTGGAGAGACAAACAATCTGGTGAGGAAACTCAACTCATTAATGCACACCATTTCCAGTGGTTATCTGGAGAGAGTCAAAGGGGTGCTCTATAAGGCTTTCATATTGCTTCTATAGGTAAAGGATGTGTAGAGCTGCAATGCTCCTGCACTCCTTGAATGTTGGTTGTTGTTACAGAAACACTGCTCACTTGTACCATAGTCAGTATCTGTATTTCCCCGTTTTCTACTGCTCTATACTTGTAAATTATGATTGTGGTGAACTTTGCCACAAAAGTACAGTAAATAAAGATGGGCCCATTTCCTACTACTTACGGTGTAAACCACACACTATGCACCTTTGAGCATCCCTGACATCCATAGTGCCTGGCATCTATTCTGCTCAGCAATGTTAACATGACATCCTATATCATGACCCAGTAACATAGGCAACAACTGTGTTTGCGTGTGTGCATGTGTGTGTGTGTTGGCCATTGTTTCTGCCATTATTAGGCAACCTGATGCATCACACTAGAGCCGACAGTGGACACGCCATCCAAGCTTCTATATAATGCATAGTTTTCCACTAGTGGTGTCAGGAATCAGCATGTGGGCAAAATCGGATTAATAGGAGATCAGAAATGCACAAAAAGAATGGTACACTTGGCCTCCTCCAAAATCAGGGCAGCCTGGAGCACACACTCATTCCTACCAAAACACCTATGCCTGCGTACAGGCTCTATGAATGAGGTGCTATTCTTTTTGTTTACCTCTGCTCGACTAGGGCCCACGCTCATGGGGTGTCCAGGGGTTAGCCTTCTGTGAAATATAACTCCACAGCAAGGGAACTCCTTTCCCCTAGAGCACAGATAAGCCTCAAACACACCACCAGACTTAAAATAAAATAACAAACAAAGCCACTATTACAGTATCAGGGTCTACAAGAAATTTGTGCAGGATGGGCCTTCATTGCCCCATACGGTTATGGGCTCTGTTGTTGTTATTGTTTATTTAGGAAGATTGGTGCCTGTCTCATAATGTACAAGCTCACATCAGTTTAGCAAGGACTTAAGTGAATAGGGGGATGAGAAAGTAATTGCTATCTGCCACCTTCTCCAACTTATACTATGTGATTTTTTTGATCTTTTGAAAGGGCAAGATATCAACCTTTACTTTAAAAAACAAGAAAATTACTCCAACCTTGTATTGCACTGTTATTTTTAAACAGAAATAAACTGTTCCTTATTAAACAAATGAGCTATCTACGCCTTGACCAATCTTTCATTTTGGACTGCCACTATTCAGTGTCTAACCTTAGCAATGCCTTTATAAGTGGCAACGTAGATGGAACTAAGGTACCTTGTTAAAAGAAATGCTTATGAACGATTCCTTTGAAACTGAACACAAACTATCATACTCATAGAGGATGTAATCCAAATCACACAGAGGCATCCTAGTGAGGACCTTCAATTATCAAACAGCGTTAAGTTTCTAGTGTCACATTTCTCTATTTCGGCAGATTCGAAGCGCTTTCTATGCTGTGTTTTGTCTGGCACACACGAGTTATGCTGTGTTTCGTCTGGCACATACGAGTTATGCTGTGTTTCGTCTGGCACACACGAGTTATGCTGTGTTTCGTCTGGCACATACGAGTTACTATAAAAGATGTAACACAAAAGGGGGAGTGGGAGGTTTTAATGTGGACCACAATATTCCTTTCTATCATGACTAGCCACACAAGGGTATCTGGTTCTGGGATGATAGCAGAGTATTAATTATAAACGGTCTGGATGTGAGATTTTTGCGGGATTTTTCCTAAAAAGGCTGAAGATCCTCCCCATCGGAGTAGTGTAACACAGGCCCATGCAGCCCCCGAGGTGTGAGGGCCCCCCTGCTGCAGGTGGACTGCTCAGCACAGTACTCTGGCCTGAGAGCTCCTGATTGAATCCGGAGTAGGGGCCCCCTCCATGTACCTGGCAGAGGGGCCCCTCAAGTTTCTTTACGTCACTGCCCCGTCGAGGTGGTACGCTCCCTCATCGGGCCCTCCTCCCCACAGGCCCCAAATGTTTGGAAGATGTGGTGGCCCTCACTTGGAGCTCTTTACGAGGTTATTATTTTTTGATTGTTTAATTATTTAATTACTTCTAACTTGTTAGGAGCCCTAGGACTCTAACTTAAAAGGATGGTTAAAAATGTGACTGAGAAGCACATAGCTAATGTCCACATAAATGACAATCTCCTTTAACACTAAGCTAAAGCCCTTATTACAAGTCAGCCGGAGCCTTACCTAGTAAGGGAATAACCTACTTTTACCAGGTCGATTTCCGTACTCAGTAAAATCAGCCTCGGGGTGGGGTGACAATTCTACATGCTTAGAGCTCGTCAAAAATGTTAAGCCCTCAGAATCGGGAATCAACAGGTGGCAAAGGACCCAGTACTCTTGGGCATGCATGTTATTCTCCATTAACTTCCCATTGGCTACTCTTCTGTGAGGATCCTTATTCCTGCTTTTTTAATTCCTAAATTAAATGCTGCAGACTATCCACCATCCTATCTGATTTTCCTTGATACTGAGGGTGCAAAGGTACCCTATTCTTCGAATTATGATCCGGAAACAATACTTTTAGAGGACATTTTTAGGTTAACCTAAATTAAATGTAGATGCACAAAAAATTGTGAGTTAGCCAGTGCTTAATTTGAGCCAGTGGTTTCCGGTGCTCCGCACTGGCACTTAATTGTCAACACCGGCACTTATGACAGCTGCCACATGGGGGCACGGTTTGTGATCAGAGCAACAGTTGTTTATTAATTCATTATACATTAAAAACAACTAATACCTGCCACCGAAGCCATTCTTATAGCTTTGGGGGCCTCAAACAGTCTGAAGTGTTACACTTGTAGTCGTGTGATGGTTAGTAGTATATAGGTACTGTCACTGGCAGCGGCAATGGGTGGTGCAAGGCAAGCTGCGAGAGCCTCCTGAGGAGTGCCCCGACACATACTTTTTTTCATATTAAGCATTGGAGTTGGCTCTTTGTTTTTTTTAGGTAACCAATAGTTTCTAACTTCTGTGCGTCTGTATGATCAGCTTGGACATTTTCAGATGAATGTTTGATTTCTGCCAAACCAGCGTGCAAGGGAACCAGACCATGAATCAATTTTAACATCAAGGACACCCATGATCAAATGAAAAGTTGTAGTGACTACAAAACTTTCCTAGGACATTGGGACTTTCGAGAAATGCATGTCTTTATTTGTCAAAGTCACATTTAATGTTACACTGCCGTTAAACTGTCACATAATTCTGAGCATTGCAGCGCCTTGATTAAGGGGTGAAATCATTTGTCTGCATTTGGTGAGTACTATAAATAGATGGTCGCGGGGCATGCCTGGGGAGTTTTTCGATTTAAATAAAAGACTTAGGGGCATATTATCAAGCGGCAGCGATAATTATCGCTGACCTCTCTTAGCGTGGGGAATAGTATCGCCGGCTATCGCTGAAAATTATCGCCATGCTACTGCTGTATTAACAACGCTTAGTGCAAAGGCGATAATTTTCCAGTGATAGCGGTGTTTTCCATGGAACATCGCTGGTTTTTCAGCGATGTTCCATGGAAAAACGGCGATAATCTTGTGAATAGGGCCTGTGGTCTTAGCCACACAAACCACCCCCATGTTAGGTATGCCTTAGTCAGGAATTTAGCAGGCGTTAAATTCCTGCGTTAAGGCATACTTAACGCGATTTAAAATATCGCTAACCCACGTTGTTACTATGGCGATACCTGGGTTAGCGATATTTCCCCATGTTGTTTTCACAGGCACGCCTCCTTTGCATCTCATTAGCGATGCGATGGGAGGCGTGCAGAAAACGGACGCTAATTCAAGGAATCACGCGCTAGCGTGTCCTTGTTAATTAGGCAATAAAATGATCGCCGCTTTTCGTCCGAAAACGGACGCTAAAGCGGCGATAATTCTTTAACGCCGCCTTGATAATATGCCCCTTGAACAGTTTGAATGGCGCCTGAAAAGCAATGACCACTCCAGAAGCCGTGAGTGGTCATAACTTCTGATGCCGTAGGACATGTCAGTCAATCTGGATGCTTTTGTGAGACATTTTAGGAACGAGTCATGCTTTTTGGAAATCACATAAAAATGAAGATTAGAATGCCAAGCATCCACCAGCGTGTCATCATGAGGTTATCGGGAGACAGTCGCACATGCTGCCAGACAGCGTGCTCGGCAGTCCAGCACAGAGGCCTCCTGTTCATCAACTGTGATAGCCACATGTAGACGCGTCCAATGCGCTCATTGTCAGTGATGTCATTTTTTTAACCTCCAACCCCACACTCTGTTACTTTCTTCTTTCAACAGGGATGGCCGTATCAGCAAAGATGAAATGATGGCTTACTTCCTGAGAGCGAAATCTCAACTACAGTGCAAAATGGGACCCGGCTTCCTCCATAACTTTCAAGAGATGACCTACCTGAAGCCAACTTTCTGCGAGCACTGTGCTGGATTCGTAAGTCTGAACGCCATGCTCGTAACTTTTCAAGCGTTCATTTCTTTTTCAAGGAAAGAGTTGTTCTCCTCGGCACCTAAAATGTGCGGGATATAAAGCTGTGCCCTCCTTCTCTCTCTTTTGATATATTTGCTGCAATTTGATTGAAAACAAGCGTTGAAAGTGCCAATTGTTCGGGGCTTAGACCACTAATGTACAAAAATAGGGGGCATACACACGCACACCGTAATGGAGTGGGTGTTAATATACTCTACACACGCCTTGATACTGAGGTAGATTATACAGCCTCCCGAAGCAAATGTAACTGTGCTTTTAGGTTTTTTGATGCACTCCCTCGAATGTAGTTACGCACACTATAGGGACGGCCCCATAGTGCCGTGGCCCTTACACAAATGGTGTTGGTCGAGCTTTGTCAAGGTTCACCAACACTCCAAGGGGGAGATTTACAAAGCTTTTGCGCCGTGTTTGCGTCACAAAAGTGACGCAAAATCTTTTTTTCCTAATTAACTTTCCAGCGCTAAACTTGTTTAGCGCTGGAAATAACGTAAAAGTAATGCGAAGCAGCGCATTGCGCTGCTTCGCGTTACTTTGCGCCAAAGGGGCGTTCCAAGGGTGGAGCATGGGTGTTCCCATGCAACCGCCCAAGGTTTCTCACGCTAAACCCAATTTACTCAAAACAGTAGATTGGGTCTAGCGCGGGAAAACTGCGACCTTTTGAACTAGGCGCAAGCAAGGAGAAATGCTTTCATTTCTCCTTCCTTTTCCGACTTTGCATGCGTGCTGCACTGTGCAGCATGCATACAAAGTGGGAAAAGCTTTCCCTTGTGTCGAGCATAGTATTTTGTAAAGGAAGGGTACCCTTCCTGTACAAAACCTATGCAGGACTCATGCACACACCCTAGAGCTGCGGCGATAAGGTGTGTGCATGGCGCACGGCTGCTGAAATCAACGCCGGAGCAATGGAAAGGGGAGGAGATAGCCATATCTTTGAAGATATGGCGCTCCCCTGCTCCTTCCCTGTCGCGCAACGCAGCGCAGCCTCGAGGGGGCTGCGCTGCGTTGCGCGACTTTTTTGTAAATTTCCCCCCACGGATCCACAGTGTGCACTAATCATGCAAACACACAAAAGATGGGTGCTGAATTGTCATCCTACGTGAGAATTTGTGTACAGCTCAAAGCACCACTGTGTTGAATCTGTGTTGTGTCTGTATGCGGTTCTTGCACACAGCCAATTATATTCTTTTTAACAATGTATACCACTTGTGAGTACGAAGATTTAATTTTCAGCTGCTGTAAAACTCAACGAAGGAAACTGCCTTTTTTTCATCTACTCACCCCAGCTCTGCCTTCCTTCTGTTATGGTACACAGTGACTGTGTAACACTAAATCGACTGTTTCCAAAGACTCATTGAAACTTTGGTACTGGTAAGCATGTTAGTGGAAGTGGAAGGACGGCGCTCATGGGTGTGTGTGTGTGTGTGTGTGTGTGTGCCCATCCCTACTTTACAACTGCAGTCTGGGCTTGTCATTGATACAACTATTTTTACATGTATCATTTCTTCTGTTCAACTACACCTTGTTACCCCTCCCTCTCATAGGATGATAATAGTGGCTGGTGCAATCATGGCCATTCCAACAAGAACAAGGTTTAACAAAATCAACCATTTTGGCTTCCAGAGCGCAAAAATATTTTACCAATCTTCACTCAAATCACTCAGACACAGCATGAGCAGCAGCAGTGCAAGCTTGCCTACCACACGGAACAGTTTCAGTTTAAGGACACCCACACACACACACACACACACACACATACGCGCACACACACACACACACACACAGACAAACGCGCGTGCAGCAGTGTTAGCATCCCTCACATTCCGAGAATGGTGACAACACAAACAACAGCAGAGCAAGCATCCTGTAGACACTGCTTCAATTGTACCAAGGATCTCCATTATTTAGCGGCAGCCCCAGGACATTTTTGGAGGTATGGCTAAGCGCAAACACTTCACAAAGGTCAGAAGGAGAGCAGCAGAGAAGGAGCTCTTTCAGACTCCCTTTCAGAATCCTTAAACATATGACTCAACGTCTAATGGTTTAAAACATTAGAATTAGACTCACATGGTGCCCCAACCAAAAGAGCTTCTGGGTAAAGGAAAGTGTAAAGAACTTTTTAGACCACAGTGAGGAGACATCTGTGTGAGTGGATGTATGAGTAGGTGGATAGGTGAGTGGATTAGTGGATTCGTGTAGTCATGTTCCAGTGGGTCGAGCAGTAGGTGGATGGGCAAATAGATTGGCGAATTGGTGGATTGAATAGATGGATGAGTGAATAGCTTGATGGGTTGCAAAATGGATCCGTTAGTGACTGAGTCAGTGGATGAGTAGGTGGTTGTATATATGGGTAGGTGGTTAAAAGAATTGGCTAGTATATAGGCGTCTGGATGAATTTCTAGGTCAATAAATGTATGGGTAGGTGGATAGGCAAATGGATTGGTGAATTGGTGGATGAATATGATCATGTTGGCAGTTGGGTAGGTGAGTGATGGATGAGTTAAAGTTCTTGAATGGGTATGGATGAGTGATAGATGATTGAATAGATGGATGAGTGAATAGCTTGATGGGTAACTAAATGGATCAGTTAGTGACTGAGTCAGTGGATGAGTAGGTGGTTGTATATATGGGTAGGTGGTTAAAAGAATTGGTTAGTGAATAGGTGTGTGGATGGATGTCAAGGTCAATAAATGTATAGGTAGGTGAACGGATGAGTGAACAGATGATGGTCAGTAAGGAATTGGATGTAGATATGTAGGTGAATGAGTTGGTGAGCAGCAAATAAATAGCTGGGAGGTCAATGTAATTGATTGGGTGATGGATGGAAGAGAAGTGCCTGGTGAATGAGTCGATGGACGATGGGTTGGTAGGTGGATGTTAGAAGAGTAAATGGATGGTGGCAGTACGTGTAGGTGAATAAACAAGTGAGTAAGTGTATGAGCGTGGATGGTTTGAGACTAACAACACAGATACAACATCAGCTTCAAAACTCTGCAGACGTGTAGTCTGGAAAAATGAAAATGTGTCAAACAGTTTTACACATCACTCATATGAGCAACTGTATAGAAAGAATTGGAAATTTCCCAAAAAAAGAAATTATATATATATATATATATATATTTATATATATATATATACTCACACACATACATATAAATGTATATATATATATAGATAATGAGCGGTGCGAATGATGTCATTTCAAATGTCATCATTGATGTTATCACATGATGTCATAGAACATATGATGAGCGATGTAGTATGTAAAGTCATAAGCAGTGCATGGTGCATGCTCAAGTTATAGTTATTTCAGTTGACTATGGCTGGTGAACTTCAGTGGTTTTTCAAGTTTAAAATGGTATTTTTTAACTGACATTTTCACCTAACTATAATGTTGCTTTAACCTTTGTTTTTTTCAGTGAATTTCTTAAGGTTTTTTTATGTAAAGTAAGATATTACCATACCTAACTATAAAGTCACTTTAACCTTTGTTTTTTTCAGTGACTTTCTATTTTTTTAAAATGTTTAATGTAAAGTAAGATTGTTGAAGTCCGTGCCACTATCCCATCCCTCCTGCTGTCCGTGGTTCATCATGCTGCCACCTTCCCACCCCCTGGCCTCCATGATACATTGTGCTGCCACTGTCACTCCTACCTGCCTGATGTGGGCAGTTTTCTGCCTCTTCCCCATCTCCTCCACCTGACCTCCATCATCAGAGTTCAAGTCTCTGCTCACTCCCTCCCCACAGTGTTCAATTAAACAGCTAGAGTTCTTACATTCTGTATTTCTAACAAAGGTGTGTCACAATTGAAGTCATCTCAATGGAATCAAAACTGAAAAACCTAAAGCATTTCCTAGAGAAATGAACAAAATAAGGTGGTTTTTCTCATAGAAATTATGTTAGTGCTCTAGAAAGCTAAAATAAGGACACATCTTTTTAGTTACCAATTTATGACCAGGGGTGGCTTCTCTATAGGGGCATGGGGCATTGACTCCCTAAAGGGAGCCCCACACCTGAGACAGAATACTTATAAACATATTTTCTCTCTTAAATACTTTCTATGTACCACTATTCATTTTTTTCAATTAGGGTCAGGGCTATAGCGCTCTCTCTCTCTCTGATTGATTGGGATGACCAGGACCAGCTGAGACAATGTTAAATGAACTGTGCATGTCAGATTGGCTAGCGTTTTTGCTCTGGCCAGCCTAACATGCGCAGTATAGGCTTTCAGACTCAATGTTACCAGGGAGCTGCAATAGCAGAGTCACAGCCCCATCAGTCTCCGATGGAGTGCTGTGTTTGCCTGACCCAGCCAATCCTGGCACTGCTCTTATGCTTTTCAGTATTATAAGTAGCTTGATACCAGTGCCTGGATTGGATGGAAAGCTTGTGAATTATTTTCTCTGGAACTAGCATGCACATATTTACATCCAGGCAGCTCGAAGTAGGAGAATCTAACCTTGGGTGCACCGCAAGCCGAACCTGTGTTGAATAAAGGTGTCAAGGTAAGATTATGTTTATTATGACAGTACTCCATGCTTATTACGAATGGTAAAAGCTTTATAAATAGAATGTGCCTTGAACCCCTCTGCATTACGAATTCCATTCTGCAGCTAAGCCATGGTGCGGAATGGAATTGGTATTGCAGAGGTGATCAGGGCACATTCTATTTATAAAGCACTTACCATCAGTTACAGGCATATTTAACTTTTGTTAGAAACAAAAGGCTTTCAAACTAGTTGCTATTTTTATGTTTTTTATCCAGTTGATCACTTGATTATTTGTTGCACGAGTTACTTAAATGTTTTGGACACTTTTATCATTGGGCTATATTTGGGATACATTTGGGCGATATGTGGACTCTTTTTTCTTGGGCAGCAATCTTGGAAGACTTTGTTGTTATCATGCTCCCTCATTTCTTCATGTACTGCGTTATCCACTGTAGGGAATGCTTTCAATTTTACAGGTTGGATTACATCAAGATGGCATTCAGGTGTGCCACACGTGTTTCATAAATTCAGAATGTTAGCACTTTATTTTCTCATTAGAGCACTGTGATAAAGCTGCAGTTGATCACCAGGGAGTTAACTGACAGTGTGCTGCTGGTGTTGAAGGTACATAATTTTATTCTGCATGTCAGAATGTTTTACTGAAATTGATGAGGAAAATATTTGAGATCTCATAGAAAATGTGTCTTAATTTTGCTTTCTAACACTGTAAGCTTAATTTCTGTGACAAAACAATCCTCTTCTTTTTGTTGATTTGTAAATGGAATGTTTTAAATTTAACAGCTTTGATTCAACCAAGTTGGCTTCAGGTGTGTCTCACATTTGTCATAAATAAGAATGATGGTGCTCTAGTTGTTCATTAGAACACTGTGGGACACTGCAGTAGAACTCTGGGGAACCAATTGACAGATTGTTGCTGCTGTTGGAAGTTCAAATTTCTCAGTTTGTCAGACATTTTTTCTTACATGGCTGAGAAAAATAGTGTGAAATTACAGAAAATATTCTCTCATTCTACATTCTGGAGCACCTTTCATAACCTCAATGGGAGAATCATTAGAGAACACAGTTTTCTCTCAGACATGGTTCATTAAATCCAGGCAGATGATCTGCATTTTATACAGGGAAAAATCACATTAGAATGCACAACAGTTCCTAAAATTAGTATGGTACTGCCAGCAAATGATCAATATTGTGACTTAAATCTCCTTTTTGTGGCCTTCGAAAACAGAATATCTGAACAATGCATTTCAATGGGGACCATGTCCCAGAGCCCTGAAACGGGGGCCACAATTTGTTGTCCATGTTGCAGCCAGCCAATCAAGTGGGGGGAGGCTTTGATATACTCCACATGACCTTTAGAGTAAGGGCAGGCTTACCCAGCCCCCTTATACATATTTTAAATTCATTTTAGACATTGGGCCATGTGCCTGAGTCCGGTAAGGGCTGCCACAACATAATATTAAGGTTGTGACTTGTTAAGAGTTTTATAATTATATTCATAATAGCATTAACATGTTAAAACAATTAACTTGTCATTGAAATAAAGACATTATGTTGAGGGAACTGTGCTTATGCTAACATAGGCTAAAGTAGGCCTCGATTTTAAAATGGTTGGTGCTGTGTGCATTCATCTTTCCAGCATGTAATTCTTTTATTTTTGTGGCACCCTGTGCAAAGACGATGCTTACACTTGCAACTTTGCAAACATTGCTCTGATGTAATGTCACTTTCCCAGGTATAAACTGACGTTCCATTGGGGCGGAAAGTTTTTGTTTGTGAGTTTCTGTTTTTGTATGCATTCTCTGTTATGATATAGAGAATAATACCACAACACGACTGTGTTGGGCAAGGACAGCTTCATTGCCCACTGGAGTTTGATTACGTAATGTAACTTTTCCATGTCTACTAGGCATTTGCCCTGCAATGTGTATATGTTATAAATACCTTTCAAAATGGCTATTTACCTGTTGTTAAAGACGAGAAGCCGAAACGCGTCCTGTGAGACCGTTGTTGTGTTGGTAAACCCGTGAATAAAGAAATCCACTTGGATCAGCTTTGAGTGCCCCACCTTCTTTGTGAGAGTTTTCCGAAGGACTCGTAATTAAAAAAATATATATATATATATATACACATACATATATATCATATATATATATATATATATCAGTCATTGAGCTGGTTGATATCATTTCTCTCCACACGAACTTTCCAAGTTGCGCAACAAACCTTTCTGTCTAAGAAGACCCCTTTGGCTCAAGGGGTCCCACAGGGCTCAATTTTGAGCCCCACTTTGTTCAATGTTTATGTGGGGCCATTGGCGGAGTGTGTGGAGAAGTATGGGGTGTCAATTGTTTCCTACGCTGACGACACACAACTTATTATGATGCTAGCACAGGATAGAGGCCAGGCTGCGACCCAGTTCTCCAAGTGTTTAGAGGAGGTGGCAGACTGGATGTCTAATCATTGCCTCAAGCTAAACGGGAGTAAAACAGAGGTCATGATAGTAGGCAGAATGCCATCTTTATGGTCACACGCGTGGTGGCCTGAAACTTTAGGTCAATTGCCTCTCCCTAAACCTGAAGTAAAAATCTCAGTATGTGGCTTGACCCCGAGCTGACTTTTGAAAGTCAGATTCGGAAGGTAGCGGGCAAATGCTATGGGAATATGAAAATTCTGAGGAAGGTCTTAGACCTACTACCACCGAAATCCCGTAGGACTATAGTTGATGCGGTAATAACTTCCCAACTTGACTACGGGAATGTACTCTACCTAGGTGCTACTAAAAGGGTCTTGCCAAACTACAGAGAGTACAGAATGCCGCAGCACGGCTAGTACTGGGTCTGCCAAGAAGAGCGAATACGAAGAAAGCATTGACAGCCTTACATTGGCTCCCGGTAGAAAAGAGAATCTCTTTTAAGGCAATGTGCTACTGCCATCGTATTCTAGCAAAGAAAAGCCCGAGATATCTACAACAGTTAATAACCCATTATATGCCAGGACGGAATCTAAGGTCTATGGGGATGGCACTGGTCACTGTACCGAGAATATTCAGAGCTAGAATGGGAGCTTGCTCATTCAGGTACCGTGCAGCAATAATGTGGAATGCCTTACCACTAAATCTAAGAACAGAACCTTGTGAAAGCAGTTTTCGTAGACAGCTAAAAACATGGCTGTTCAGGCAAACGGGATAGATGTACTAATTAAGATGTCCTTCACAGCATAGTAGTTTAGGTGGATGGTGGCTATCTCCCCCCAGAGCATGTCCTCAGCGCGGGGACACACCGGTGGTGTAACCAGGCGCTTTACAAATGAATAAATAAATAAATTACTGAGTAGTTATAGTTAGGACCATGTTTCCATAGGAAACTGATTTTTTGGTTTGCTAATAACTTTGTCGCCATTTGATGAATCTTCGCGAAAATTTCCAGGAACCCAGTTTCGGGGTGATCCAACAAGTAGGTTCTGAGAAAAAGGAGGGGGGGTCCCAAAACTTGTTTTCCCTGTGCATTTTTTGCACCGGTAACTTGAGCAGTGATACTACAAAAACGGCAGAACAGAATTACACATAATTTAGCAGAAAGCTAGATCTTGATCCAGAAAGTGTGCTTTTTGTGATTTGGTGTAAATCTGTTCTGTAGTGTTTGTCAAATTTAGGTTTAAATATGTATGTATACAATAAACAGAATTGATCTACAAAAATGTATGTATATATGGGGACACAGATCCTCCGCTGATCTAACAGATCAACAGATAAGATCTGATTGGCTGCCACCACATCAACATAGCTGTGCCAACAGCCATTTTAGGACTTGGGGAATCAGTCCCCTGTCCTCTAAAAAGGTTACAAAAACATATAGTGGAGCACAGTAGTAATAGTCAGAATCCCTAGGCCTGTTGGGGGTGGCCCTAGAAAGGACTGTGGATCCATGATCCCATGCAAAAAAAGGACTCCTGCCCTTTTCAGTTTTATCCCCGCTTGGGAGGGCTAGGGCCAGGGGGTTGTTCTTCAAAAACTTTTTAAAGGGAGGTGTGTATGCAGCCCTCCTCTCCAAGCCATTACGAGGCAGCGGGGACCCTATCCCCCGGGGCCACGTGTCCTTTTCATGAAGGGGGGCATGCACCCCACCTCCCCATGCCAATACTTGGCCCCAGGGACCTACATTTTGTTGCCATGGGTACTTAGTCCCATTCGGGACACTCACAACAGTTGGAGACCCTAGGGCAGCGGAGGAAGGCCCATGACCCCCAAAACCTCTGCTGGCTCCCATGCCTGCACTCACCTCATGTGTGGCAGGAGCCGGCTGCATTTGTTTGCTACCGCCTGGTGGGAGCAACTTTTGTTTCTGCTCCTGCTGGGGAGGAGCAATATGTGTTTCCTGCATGCAAGAGTGCAAGCAGGGAGCTGAAGATGACCATTGGGCCCCAGGAGATGGAGCTCCCAGGGTCATTGGTTAGCTCCATGAGTGGGCCCCCATGCCCCCTCCCCCATAAAATGGGGAATGGAGTTCCTGGGCCCGCTATATGCCTGTGGGAGGGGGGCCTGGGAATTGAGTCCCTGGGCCAATTATGTGCTCTGGGAGGAGGATCCAATGCCCCTCCAAACAAAAACTAATTTGGCCCCAGGGATGGGGTCCCCAGGGATGGGGTCCCCAGGGCCCTTTGGTGCCTTCAGGAGGGATGGCCCATGCCCCACTCCCCCAAACAAAAAGCTTAGGCCCCTGGGATGGTGCCCCTGTGATCTATCGAGGCTCGGGAGCACCCCTCTTCCAAAATTAAATACACATCAGCCCCTGAGATGGGGTCCTTGGAGCCTCGAAAAAGCTCGGGATGGTGGGGCCGCACGCCCCGCCCCCAATTAAAAAAGGAAATCGAGCCCTCTGGAATGGGGTCCCTGGGGCCATGAAATGGCTTGGTGAGGGAAATTTTACTCCACTCTCCCTAAATAAAAAACAAATAAAGCAGCGAATGTGAAATGAGCAAAGTAGCCGCTCTTTTCACATTCACTGCTCCAGCTGGGAAGTGCCCCATAATGCCCTGCAAGAGTTTTATTTTTTAAAATATTTTTGATGGTCGTGGTGCCCCTAGAAGCTTTTTTTAAATGTTGTGGTGGATGCTGGGAGCACAGCAGCCCCCCTAACGACATTAAAAAAAATGCAGTAAGTCTCTTAAGTCATTCTCACCATGACCCCAGGAGAGCTTATCATTATTTTTAAAGCACTCTGAGCTTGAGCTGTATGCTCTACTCCGAGCTGGAGCTGTATGCTCTACAAGTGGAGTGGAGGGATCCTTTGTGGTTGGTTCTATGGAGAAAAATATTTTTAAAAGATTCAAAGACATATTAATGTATTTTCAAAAAAGCTTTATTGTAAATATTTAGTGGCAATCACTATTATTAAACATAGCAAATTTATTAAACATATTTTGATTACAGTTATTAGTGACTTTTTGACAAAACCAATATGTCTGCTCTACATATGTTGATTCTACTGACACCTTAATCAAGCCAATTGGCCTGCTTTTTATATTTTGCTGTTCTGACACTTTTGACAAAGCTAGTGGCTCTGCCTTACTTAAAATGACACCCTTTATATTGTAGCATGACATAGTCAGCCATGCGTGGTGGAGGGGTTTTGGCACCTAACTCAATGCCACGCACGGCCAAGGACATCTTAATTTATGTTAAAGAAACATGGAAATTCACTGAAAAACCCAAATGTTAAAGTGATGGTATAGTTAGGAATTGTATTAATACTTACTGTACATTAAAAACAATATTTGAAATTCACTGGAAAAAAAACAAATGTGAAAGGGACATCATAGTTGGGTGAAAATGTCAGTTAAAACATACCTTTTAAAGGAACAAAATTCCCCAGGGATTGTTATCTCAAGTAACTATAAATCGTGCACAAAAATAATAATAGCTCGCACCCTCGACATTCACTAATTTTCTCACCTATTACATTACTCACGACATGTTCTGTGACAACATCAGTGCAACATTTGAAATGACATAATTGATCATATATATATATATATATATATATGCATATATATATATATATATGTTTATACATATATGTATATTATCTACTGGCGGTCGCCAGTAGATAGTTATAGTTAGGACCTATTTTCCATAGGAAATTCACAACATTCTATTTCCAATAACTTTGGCGCCGGTTGACGAATGTTCGCGAAATTTTCAAAACTCGTGGGGCGCTCCGGTCTGCTCATATCCTGAAAGTTTCGGGGTGATTCGGAAAGCGGGGACCGAGAAAAAAGGGGGGTCCCAAAACGTGTTTTCCCCATGCAATTTTCCATAGGAACCTTTAGTCGCAGCTACAGCCCGAACTGCTGAACGGAATTACACCAAATTTGGCAAAAAGGTAGCCCTTGGTTCAGAGTCGTGCCTGTTGGTTAAATGGTGTAAATCCGTTCAGTAGTTCCTGAGAAAATCAAAAGTAAAATCACATATATATCTGGGCGGAGCCTAACCACACATGTCATTGTGAGATCTGATTGGCTGTCAGCACTTCATCCTGGAATTGCTGGCAGCCATCTTGGGACCAATATACATGATAGTACCCCATTGAAATGCATTGTAGTGAATCAAAGATTTTGAGGGTTACCAAAAGGAGAACTATAAAGGGTGATAAAAGACTTTAGTTACATTAGAATTAATTTGTTGATGGTACCATACTAATTTCAGGAATTGTGGTGTGTTCTAAGGTGATTTTACCCTGTGAAAAACCTTCTGCTGGGATATCATGAATCATGTTTGAGAGAAAACTATTTTCACATGCTTGTCCCATAGAGTTTTGGAAGGTGCTCCAGAAGCTAAAATGAGAGCATATTTTCTGTAAATTCCCATTATCTTTCTCAGTCATGTGAGAATGAAGTCTGACATTCTCAGTAAAACATGTACATCCAAAAAGGGCAGAGACTGTCAGTTGATTCCTTTGTGTTCTACTGCAGCTTCCCAGAGTGTTCTAAAGAACAACTAGAGTGCTAACAGCCTTACTTATGACAAAAGTATGGCACACCTGAAGCCATCTTGATTGGAATAAACTGGTAACACTTAAAACATTTAATTTAAAAAGGAAAAAAATGATGGGGTTCATTTTGTCATAGAAATTATGGTTAGTGCTGTAGAAAGAAAAATTAGGACATGTTTCAAGTGTGATCTCAAATATCTTCCTGTTATATTTCAACAGGAGCAGCCTGTCAGTTGATGCCTTTGTGTTCTACTGCAGCTTCCCAGAGTGTTCTAAAGAACAACTAGAGCGCTAACAGCCTTACTTATGACAAAAGTATGGCACACCTGAAGCCATCTTGATTGGAATAAACCGGTAACACTTAAAACATTTAATTTAAAAAGGAACAAAATTAGGGGTTCTTTTTTAAATAGAAATTATGGTTAGTGCTGCAGAAAGAAAAATTAGGGCATGTTTTAAGTGAGATCTCAAATCCTCTTCTATTTCATTAGAAAATTCTGACATGCAGACTGAAACAATCACTTTCAATACCAGCAGCAGACTTCCAGTTAACTCCCTGGTGAGCAGTAGCTTTACTACAGTGATCTAATGAGCAACTAGAGTGCTAACATTCTGAATTTATGGCAAATGTGAGACACATCTGAATGCCTTCTTGATGGAATCAAAGTAAAAAACTGAAAGCATTCCCTACTGAGGAGACTGCAGTAAATGAGGAAATTAGGAAACTTCATAACAAAGAAGTCTTCCAAGATGGCCACCAGAGAAAAAAGAGCCCAAATATAGCACAAATATTACCCAGATGTAGCCCACATATAGCCCAATGACAAAAGTGTGCAAAACACTTTTTATTTTTAGTTTTTTGCAGTTTTATGTAGTGCAGACTGGTCAGGTATTGGAGCGTTGCATCTTAAAACATGACCCCCTACACTACAAAAACACCACTGCACTACCCTAAACCCTAAAACACTACCCCAGCACGACCCCCTACACTACACAAGCACCACTGCACTATCCTAAACCCTAAAACACTACCCCCAGCATGACCCCGACACTACACAAACACCACTGCACTACCCTAAACCCTAAAACACAACCCCCAGCACGACTCCCTACACTACCCAAACACCACTGCACTAACCTAAATCCTAAAACACTACCCCCAGCACGACCCCTACACTACCCAAACACCACTGCACTACCCTAAAACATGACCCCCTACACTACACAAACACCACTGCACTACCCTAAACCCTAAAACACTACCCCCAGCCACGACCCCTACACTACACAAGCACCACTGCACTACCCTAAACCCTAAAACACTACCCCCAGCACGACCCCTACACTACACAAACACCACTGCACTACCTAAACACTAAAACACTACCCCCAGCACGACCCCTACACTACCCAAACACCACTGCACTAACCTAAATCCTAAAACACTACCCCCAGCACAACCCCCTACACTACCCAAACACCACTGCATTACCCTAAAACATGACCCCCTACACTACACAAAGACCACTGCACTACCCTAAACCCTAAAACACTACCCCCAGCACAACCCCCTACACTACACAAACACCACTGCACTACCCTAAACTCTAAAACACTACCCCCAGCACGACCCCCTACACTGCCCGAACACCACTGCACTGCCCTAAACCCTGAAACACCAGCCCCTGCACGACCCCCTACACTGCCCGAACACCACTGCACTGCCCTAAACCCTGAAACACCACCCCCAGCACCACCCCCTACACTGCCCGAACACCACTGCACTGCCCTAAACCCTGAAACACCACCCCCTTCATGACCCCCCACACTGCCCGAACACCTCTGCACTGCCCTAAACCCTGAAACACTACCCCCAGCAAGACCCCTACACTGCCCGAACACCACTGCACTGCCCTAAACCCTGAAACATCACCCCCAGCAAGACCCCCTACACTGCCCGAACACCACTGCACTGCCCTAAACCCTAAAACACCACCCCCAGCACGACCCCCTACACTGCCCGAACACCACTGCACTGCCCAAAACCCTGAAACACCAGCCCCAGCACGACCCTCTACACTGCCCGAACACCACTGCACTGCCCTAAACCCTGAAACACCAGCCCCAGCACGACACCCTACACTGCCCAAACACCACTGCACTACCCTAAACCCTGAAACACCACCCTCAGCACGACCCCCTACACTGCCCGAGCACCACTGCACTGCCCTAAACCCTGAAACACCAGCCCCAGCACGACCCCCTACACTGCCCGAACACCACTGCACTGCCCTAAACCCTGAAACACCACCCCCAGCACGACCCCCTACACTGCCCGAACACCACTGCACTGCCCTAAACCCTGAAACACCAGCCCCAGCACGACCGCCTACACTGCCCGAACACCACTGCACTGCCCTAAACCATGAAACACCAGCCCCAGCACGACCCCTACACTGCCCGAACACCACTGCACTGCCCTAAACCCTGAAACACCAGCCCCAGCATGACCCCTACACTGCCCGAACACCACTGCACTGCCCTAAACCCTGAAACACTACCCCCAGCAAGACCCCCTACACTGCCCGAACACCACTGCACTGCCCTAAACCCTGAAACATCACCCCAGCAAGACCCCCTACACTGCCCGAACACCACTGCCCTAAACCCTGAAACACCATCCCCAGCAAGACCCCCTACACTGCCCGAACACCACTGCACTGCCCTAAACCCTGAAACACCACCCCCAGCATGACCCCCTACACTGCCCGAACACCACTGCTCTGCCCAAAACCCTGAAACACCAGCCCCAGCACGACCCCCTACACTGCCCGAACACCACTGCACTGCCCTAAACCCTGAAACACCAGCCCCAGCATGACCCCCTACCCTGCCCGAACACCACTGCACTGCCCTAAACGCTGAAACACCACCCCCAGCACGACCCCCTACACTGCCCGAACACCACTGCACTGCCCTAAACCCTGAAACACCAGCCCCAGCACAACCCCGTACACTGCCCGAACACCACTGCACTGCCCTAAACCCTGAAACACCAGCCCCAGCACAACCGCCTACACTGCCCGAAAACCACTGCACTGCCCTAAACCCTGAAACACCAGCCCCAGCACGACCCCCTACACTGCCCGAACACCACTGCACTGCCCTAAACCCTGAAACACCAACCCCAGCAAGACCCCCTACACTGCCCGAACACCACTGCACTGCCCTAAACCCTGAAACACCACCACCAGCAAGACCCCCTACACTGCATGAACACCACTGCACTAAACCCTGAAACACCACCCCCAGCAAGACCACCTACACTGGCCGAACACCACTGCACTGCCCTAAACCCTGAAACACCACCCCCTGCACGACCCCCTACACTGCCCAAACACCACTGCACTGCCCTAAACCCTGAAACACCACCCCCAGCACGACCCCCTACACTGCCCGAACACCACTGCACTGCCCTAAACCCTGAAACACCACCCCCAGCATGACCCCCTACACTGCCCGAACACCACTGCACTGCCCTAAACCCTGAAACACCACCCCTGCACGAACCCCTACACTGCCGGAACACCACTGCACTGCCCTAAACCCTGAAACACTACCCCTAGCAAGACCCCCTACACTGCCCGAACACCACTGCACTGCCCTAAACCTTGAAACATCACCCACAGCAAGACTCCCTACACTGCCTGAACACCACTGCCCTAAACCCTGAAACACCACCCCCAGCAAGACCCCCTACACTGCCCGAACACCACTGCACTGCCCTAAACCCTGAAACACCACCTCCAGCACAACCCCCTACACTGCCTGAACACCATTGCTCTGCCCTAAACCCTGAAACACCAGCCCCAGCACGACCCCCTACACTGCCCGAACACCACTGCACTGCCCTAAACCCTGAAACACCACCCCCAGCACGACCCCCTACACTGCCCGAACACCACTGCACTGCCCTAAACCCTGAAACACCACCCCCAGCAAGACCCCCTACACTGCCCAAACACCACTGCACTGCCCTAGACTCTGAAACACCACCCCCAGCAAGACCCCCTACACTGCCCGAACACCACTGCACTGCCCTAAACCCTGAAACACCAGCCCCAGCATGACCCCCTATACTGCCCGAACACCACTGCACTGCCCTAAACCCTGAAACACCAGCCCCAGCACGTCCCCTACACTGCCCAAACACCACTGCACTGCCCTAAACCCTGAAACACCAGCCCCAGCACGACCCCCTACACTGCCCGAACACCACTGCACTGCCCTAAACCCTGAAACACCAGCCCCAGCACGACCCCCTACACTGCCCTAACACCACTGCACTGCCCTAAACCCTGAAACACCAGCCCCAGCATGACCCCCTACACTGCCCGAACACCTCTGCACTGCCCTAAACCCTGAAACACCACCCCCTGCACGACCCCCTACACTGCCCGAACACCACTGCACTGCCCTAAACCCTGAAACACCACCCCTACACTGCCCGAACACCACTGCACTGCCCTAAACCCTGAAACACCACCCCTGCACCACCCCCTACACTGCCCGAACACCACTGCACTGCCCTAAGCCCTGAAACACCAACCCCAGCACGACCCCCTACACTGCCCGAACACCACTGCACTGCCCTAAACCCTGAAACACCACAACCCTGCATGACCCCTACACTGCCCGAACACCACTGCACTGCCCAAAACCCTGAAACACCACCCCCAGCACGACCCCCTTTACTGCCCGAACACCACTGCACTGCCCCAAACCCTGAAACACCACCCCCAACACGACCCCCTACACTGCCCGAACACCACTGCCCTAAACCCTGAAACACCACCCCTGCACGACCCCCTACACTGCCCGAACACCACTGCACTGCCCTAAACCCTGAAACACCACCCCCTGCACGACCCCTACACTGCCCAAACACCACTGCACTGCCCTAAACCCTGAAACACCACCCCCAGCACAACCCCCTACACTGCCCAAACACCACTGCACTGCCCTAAACCCTAAAACACTACCCCCAGCATGACCCCCTACACTACCCGAACACCACTGCACTACCCTAAACCCTAAAACACTCCCCCCAGCACGACCACCTACACTACCTGAACACGACTGCACTGCCCTAAACCCTCAAACACTCCCCCCAGCATGACCCCCAACACTACCCGAACACCACTGCACTGCCCTAAACCCTAAAACACTCCCCCAGCATGACCCCCTACACTACCCGAACACCACTGCACTGCCCTAAACCCTATAACACTCCCCCAGCACGACCCCTACTCTACCCAAACACCACTGCACTGCCCTAAACCCTAAAACACGACCTCCTACACTACACAAACACCACTGCACTACCCTAAACCCTAAAACACTACCCCCAGCATGACCCCCTACACTACACAAAGACCACTGCACTACCCTAAACCCTAAAACACTACCCCCAGCACAAACCCCTACACTACCCAAACACCACTGCACTACCCTAAACCTTAAAACACTACCCCCAGCAGTACCCCCTACACTACCCAAACACCACTGCACTACCCTAAACCCTAAAACACTACCCCCAGCAGTACCCCCTACACTACCCAAACACCATTGCACTACCCTAAACCCTAAAACACTACCCCCAGCAGTACCCCCTACACTACCCATACACCACTGCACTACCCTAACCCCTAAATCACTACCCCAGCACGACCCCCTACACTACCCAAACACCACTGCACTACCCTAAACCCTAAAACACTTCCCCCAGCACGACCCCCTACACTACCCAAACACCACTGCACTACCCTAAACCCTAAAACACTCCCCCAGCACGACTCCCTACACTACCCAAACACCACTGCACTACCCAAAACCCTAAATCTACCCCCAGCATGACCCCCTACACTACACAAACACCACTGCACTACCCTAAACCCTAAAACACTACCCCCAGCACGACCCCCTTCACTACCTAAACACAACTGCACAATTTGTTACAGGCGTTGCAACGCAGGCCTGTGGTGCTTACTGGAAGTACCTGGTGGGCTAGTTCGGCCCCAGGGACCCTCAGGATTCAAGGTGACCTAATCCCCCAACTTAAAACGAACCACAGGGCGCTTTTGCACAGTGGTGAAGGGAGGGGGCGGGGCCTCAGGTGACATGTGCGCAAACACGCCCTGTGGTGCGTTTTAAGTTGGGGAATTAATTCCCCTTGAATCCTGAGGGACCCTGGGGGCCAACTAGCCCACTAGGTACCTTCAGTAAGCACAACAGAGTTGCGTTGCAGAGCGGTGAAAAAAGGTGCGTGGCCTCGGAACGCCTCTCTGCAACTCAGCTCTGTGGTCCTAACTGTAGGTACCTGGGGGGCTAGTTGGGCCCCAGGACCCTCAGGATTCAAGGGGACTTAATCCACGCAACTTAAAACGCGCCCTGTAGCGCGTTTTAAGAGGTAGTTTTAATCCCCTGCCCTATTATGTACTAGGGACTTACAGAGGAGGTCATGCTAATCACAGGGGTACCCAACGCATAGTGTTCCCTAGTGTATGTAGGTGTTTTCACTGTATTCTAAGTGTCTTTTAGCATAGCACTGACTCTGGTTAGTCAGAGTCAGTTACCACCAGTACCCGTCTGAAAAAGTTGTGGGCACAGGATGATTTTGCAACAAGGCCTCTTTCTGCTCCTCTGTTGGTTCTTTCTGCACATCTTTTGCTTCTTCCTGCACTTTTCTTCGTCTTTGTGGACTTCTGTTGCTTCTTTCTGCATTTCTTTTACTTCTTTCTGTGCGTTTTTTCTTCTTTCTTCACATGTCCTACCTCTGTAGGCATAGTTAGAAACTAGCATTTAAAAAACCTTTGAAATTCACTTAAAAAATCATAGGTTTCAGGCACGTTATAGTTAGAAATTAGCATTTAAAAAACCTTTGAAATTCACTGAAAAAACCATAGGTTTCAGACACGTTATAGTTGGAAATTAGCATTTAAAAAACCTTTGAAATTCACTGAAAAAACCATAGGTTTTAGGGACAGTTATAGTTAGTTGGACATTTCACTCGTACAAAACCATAGAAATTCCCCCGTTATAGTTAGTTCAGCTAACTATAACTCGCGCCCGCAATGCACTGCTGATGACGTCACATATTACATCACTCATGACATGGTCAGTAACATCACTGATGACATCACTGATGACATCTCAAATGACATCACTGATGACATCACTGATGACATCATCCATGTGATAATTTCATGCATCTTCTCACACCCTAATATAACTTTTGATACACCCACTCTAAATTACAGACTGCCATTCTCAAAACCATACACACTCCAATACCAATAACTACATACCCACTCACTGATTCTTAGGTCTACACACACACATCTACTCACTCACGCGTACAGTCACTCATACTTACAGTCACTCAGTACAGGACTATCATATGCACTCATACACCTATATAAACACTCACACACCGCCACTCATCCATAGAGGTACTCACACACCTAGTCAGTCATGCAAAAAATTAATCACACACCCATTTACTCACCTATACAGTTATACACACACCAGCTCACTTACTCATACAAATGCTAGCACATTCTTACGCTCTTATACAATAACTGATACAAGCACACACGCATCCATACAGCCACTCTCACAATCACACACTCTCACTTATAGCCATTTAAATACTCTAACACACATATATACTGCCTTTTACATATGTAGTTACTCGCACATGTACCACTGAGATATACATTCACTCACTAACACACCCATACACACACTCACCCACCCAAGCAGTCCATCACAGATGCACTCTTGAAATCATGCACCCAGTGAATCACCCACTCACACATCTATGTACAGAGTCACACACACCCCACCCACACAAACACTCAGGCAGCCATACAGATACTCAGAGAACCAATCAATAACCCATATAGACACTCATGTAGCTATTCGAAAATCCATGCATCCACTAACACACCAACAAACAGACGGATACAGACATTCACACAGTTTAGTCACTAACCCATGCATTCAGTAAGATACGTTTAATCACTCACTTGTAGAGTCAGTCACGCACGTACTAAATCATCCATTCAGACACTTATACACCCACTCCTTCTTCAATACGCCTTTCCCTAAATATATTAAACATATTTAAACTTTACAGAAACACAGTCACTGGATGATGTCATCAGTGATGTCATCAGTGATGTCATTTGAGATGTCATCAGTGATGTCATCAGTGATGTCACTGACCATGTCATGAGTGATGTAATATGTGACGTCATCAGCTGTGCATTGCGGGGGCGTGAGTTATAGTTAGCTGAACTAACTATAACGGGGGAATTTCTATGGTTTTGTACGAGTGAAATGTCCAACTAACTATAACTGTCCCTAAAACCTATGGTTTTTCAGTGAATTTCAAAGGTTTTTTAAATGCTAATTTCTAACTATAACGTGTCTGAAACCTATGTTTTTTTCAGTGAATATATATATATATATAGATATATGTATGTGGGAGCCGGACTGCAAGATGGCCGCATAGTGTAGCGGCTCTGCCGGCAGAGCACGAAATCCATCACAAATCCGTGGCATGGTGGACAATACAGGAATAATCCCCAGCAGAAATAGTTTGCCTACCTCCAGAGAATCGATCGATGCCATCCAGAGTCGCAAATGAGGAGGGAGACCGCAGATACTGGATGAGAGCGGTGCGGCCCTTCTCAGGCCGATAACTCGGAGCAGAAATCCGCAGCGGCATTGAGCGGCGAACCAGCATCGGCCCTCCCGGATCAACCCTGTGCCTCCGGCCGCTGGACGCAATCTGTGGCCGACGTGGAGGTCGCGGAAGTCCGAGAAAGATGACCTCACTGACCGCGGGCTCCAAAATGGCGGATGGCTAGCCCCGGAGCCCAGCCTCGCTGCCATCGGGAGCTGCACCCCACAGATGCGGCGGTGAGTCCTCCCGCCGGCTGGCGCATCTCTCGCCTTCCCCCCCCCGGCGGAGTTCCGACGCCCGCCACCACTACCATCGGGTGGCCGGGTGCGGGAGCTTACGGGCGGCAGCGGCCGTCTGAGGAGGGGCGGGAACATCACCCAGAGACCCCAAGAAGGATCTGAATAGCGCGGCCGTAACACCAAGCGGAGGTCGGCTGGGGGCACCAGGAAACAGCGCGCACCCGCTGAGCATCGCAGGGATACTTCGAGGGAGCCTGCACTCGGTTGCCTTCCTACGCTGGATTGTCCTGGTGAGTGTGGACGCTTTGCAGCCCTGCCGGGGGGGAAGTGCCCTGAGACATTCGGCTTCAAAGTCAACTGTGGCCCCATGGTGTCACTGAGCCGCACATCCCGTGGAACATAAGCAGCTTGCAGATCTAAAGGGCCTGGCGGCTACCACCCCACACCACGGACTCGGGCATATCAACGGCAGCCCAGTTGTGCATTACTGTACAGTGGGGTGGGAGACCTGAGCTCCCCCCCTTCGCCGAGGAGCCATCTGGAGGGCCGGGGGCTGCGGAGAACTACACTACGCCCCGTCGACGGCACGGGGGGCCGGGGCTCTGCTCCCCATGCAGCACTGTTGAGTGCAACAGAGTGTCTGGGCTACATATCCTTCAAGGCCTGAATAGACTGTGGTGGGGTTGCACCACGACCAGCGGGACGATATATCTGTGCTCAATATTTGCTGTGCTGCATTGGCCCTTGACTGTGCTCCCTCCCTGCGGATCGAGACTCATCTCCGCGAGGACACATCGCTTGTGCAGGATCCCTGAATAAACCTATCCAGAAGTATTTCAACGTGCAGGGCAACACCACAAGCCGAAATGGGGAAAACCGATAATAAACAACCGAAGCTAAATTTCGAAAAACGCTCTTCACGCCTTCAAGAATCTCTTACATCATCCTTAACTGTGGTTCCCGAAACACAAATGGACTCTGACCAGTAAGACGACATCAGAGTGCTGATGCGCGAGGTGAGAGGCAGCCTGAAGGCTATTGATACAAAATTGGACAATATGGCGGACAGGATGGACCACATGTCGCAAAAAATTGATAAACATGAAGGCCGACTGGACACGCTGGAGCAACGGGTCTCAGGTGCAGAAGACCGCCAAGAGACAACAAGTGGAGCCGTGCTCCGAATGGACAAAGTTCTCGAAGTGATCAAAGCCCGCAATGAGGATTTGGAGGCGAGGTCTAGGAGGAATAACATCCGCATTACGGGAATTCCGGAATCCGCCAACATCCAGAATATAGAGCGGTACGTGGAAGACCTGCTCCGGGATCTGTGTGCAGAGACCCTCACACCGATGTTCCTGGTGGAACGAGCACATCGTACCCTGGGCCCAAGACCTAACCGGGAGCCCCTCCAAGACCAATTATAGCTCGGCTGCTCAATTATAGAGACAGAGACACCGCCTTGAGAGCTGCCAGAGAAAAAGGTGACATTCAATATCAGGGTAATAGCATTGCGCTATTCCCGGACTTTACCCAGGCTGTCCAGTTAGCGAGAAGAGACTTTATCCCGGCTAAGTAATTGCTCCAACAATCTGGCATGAAGTACGCAATGTTGTATCCGGCAAAACTTCGAGTTCACACAGACGGTAAACCCCTGTTCTTCACCGACGCAGGCGCGGCTTTGAAATTTGCGAAGCAGAAGACCAAACGAAATCGACGACAAGAAGCTGAAGCCCTGCACGAACCCGGCAACCAGATGAGTGATAATGACTGATAAAATATTGTACGGGAGGGTTGGCTTAAGACATCATTAGGAGGTTTACGATCAATAACTGCACACGCCAGACATATACATTTATGCTCTGCCGCCCTGTCCAAAAGTGACAGGGTAGTTAGCAGGCAAACCCGCGCCCCCTGCGGGATGACTCCCAGTTGTACCAAGTTTCAAGGGCTCCCTCATGTAGGGAGAAGTTTAGCACGTGATACACAACCTAATTGGGGGGTTGGTGTGGGTGGGGGGAGGTGGGGGGAAGTTAATGTTTGTTGTTGTGTATCACAAGACAGTACAGCCGCAGAGCAACGTGACCACTTCCATGGTCAGCGGGATATTGCCAGTACATTATGTATACTTAAACATGTCATGCATTATAGATACCAGATCTTACTGAGGGCGCAGCAGAGAAAGCACGCACATAAGGATATATCTGACTTGACTCCCCGATGGAAAAGGCAGGAGCATGTCTAGCCTCACCTGTTTGTCTTGGAACGTGCGAGGTCCTAAGCGACCACCGCAAATCCAGACTGGTACATTCATACCTATCGAGACACCAAATCGATATCTGTCTCCTGCAAGAGACGCATCTTTTAGGGTCAACACACACGAGATTGTCCACGGCTCGCTGGAGCGAGGTCCATAGTGCAGGCTACTCTAGCTACTCCAGGGGGGTGGCAATTCTTATTCGGAAAGGAGTCCCCTGGCATACACACCACTCAATTGTAGATCCGGAGGGACGCTTTCTTCTACTGAAGGGAACATTATACCATCATCCATTGATCATAGCTAATGTCTATGGGCCTAATGTTGATGACCTAACTTTTTCCAAACCCTCTGGCATAGAATCCAATCTATGGGAGACTCAGCGATCCTTTGGGGAGGGGATTTCAACATCACGGTCTCTCCTCATTTGGACAGGGAGGGTGCAACACGCACACACCATCCGCAAGCGTCCACAGCCTTACAGGGTATCATGCAGGATTATAACTTGACGGACCCTTGGAGAGCTCTCCATCCAGAGACACGGGAGGGCACCTGCATCACAGACCATCGTCAGGCTTGGTCCAGAATAGATTTTTGGCTTTTAACCAGAGATGTGCAGACCACAGTGCAAACTGCCAGTCATCACGCTAGGACCCTATCAGACCATGCCCCGGTGGCCCTGACACTGTTGATTCCGCAGCCTTATAGACAGCCATTTTCCTGGCGCCTCCCCTCTAACGCCCTCTTGGACTCGGCATTCTGTGAAAGTATTAGAATGCATATACAAGACTACTTTGACCATAACACGGGATCGGTAGAGTCCGTGGGCAGTCTGTGGGAGGCGTTTAAAGTAGTGATTCGAGGTCATTGTATTGCAGAACAGGCTGGGGTCCTTCGAGACATTAGGAACACTTTGGGCCACATTGAAAGGGAACTACACACATTGGAAACGCAATATTGCACAACACCGACACCCTCTCTGCTGGCCGAGATACGCACCTCCCTCACGACATTTCAAGAAGAAGCCGAGCGAGAAGTGAAATTCTTACATAAACAGGCTACAGCGCGCAGATATGGTGAAGGGGACAGGCCGGAGCAAAACACTAGCCGCTCTCCTACGGGGACCCAGAGGTTCTCCCTTTATCACAGAATTAGCCACTGGGGAGGGAGAGATAGTTCGCTCTCCACCGGACGTCCTGTCCACGATGCGTGATTTTTATGCGCACCTGTATAAATCAGAAATAGGCCCGACAGAGGACCTTACTTGAGTACTTCAATTCAATAGCATTGGTTTGGTTCGAACGAGCTCACAGGGAGTATATGGAGATGCCTTTTACAGTAGAAGACATCAAACAGATCATTGGCAGTATCCCAGCGGACAAGGGCCCTGGCCCGGATGGCCTGACGGCTAAGTTCTATAAAGAATATGCTGATATCTTAGCTCCTCACCTTTTAAAGGTATACTATGAAGCAATCGAGGTGGGTCAGTTACCCCCCTCAATGAGAGAAGCCATTATAATAACAATCTTGAAGCCAGACAAGGACCCAACCAAATGCGATTCATATCGCCCTATCTCGCTAATCAATATAGATGCAAAAATCTACGCAAAACTTTTGGCCACCAGAATGCAACCTCTGCTTACCCGTATAATCCTTCCGGATCAGTCCGGTTTTATACCAGGACGATCTACGTCCCATAACCTCCGGACGATATTCGCACTAATGGACTACCTGGATCCTAACATCCAGGCCATAGCAGCCCTATTGGACGCCACTAAGGCGTTCGACTCCCTGGAGTGGAGTTTCCTCTTCCCACTATTTGTTCAACAGATCCAATTATTATACACGATGCCCACCGCGCGTGTGAAAGTAAACGGGCTGGTCTCCGCGCCCTTCAAAATAAGTAGAGGGACACGACAGGGATGCCCCCTCTCGCCCCTCCTTTTTGCAATTGCGACAGAGCCACTCACAGCGCGAATCAGGCAACACCATACACAACGCAGTATAGGATTTACATCGCGTGGGTTATCCATCTCCCTCTACGCAGACGATATCACACTATATATGATTGATCCTAGCGAAAACCTAGCACCCATGACGAGAGAATTGATTCGATATGGTGAGCTCTCAGGGGTCCGAATCAATTGGGCCAAATCTGTCATTTTCCCTTTGACCTCAGGTACCCACCCATTCGACACTGAATACCCAATCTCCTGGGTGACAGGACCAACACGCTATCTGGGGATTTGGCTGTGCGGGGACATCGCCGAACTGTGGTCCGAAAACTATGGTAGGACAGTTGATTGGATCAAAGATAGGGTGTCCCGCTGGAAAACACTACCCCTATCAATGATGGGGCGCATTGCACTGATTAAAATGATCATTTTACCCAAACTTTTGTATCTATTCGTTAACATCCCCGTCCCTCTTACAATGCATTTTTTTAAAACACTTCGATCCCTCATGGTGGAATTAGTGTGGGCCGGGAAACAGCCTCGGATAGCATGGGAGACACTCACTCTACCCCAATCCCAAGGAGGGCTAGCAGCTCCGGATTTCATACTATTTGCTTACTGTGCGCAGGCACATTTCCTCCACTACTGGATACACCCTACACCATTCCAGCCACACATAGTTGTAGAGTTGGACAGAGTTGCCCCCTTACCGCTTGCAACCGCTGTCTTTAAACAATACAAGAGACCCAGAGAGGAGGTGAACTCCGTAGAAGCATTGCAATGGGCTTGGTCAGGACTGTGCAACAGAGCAAAACTGGACAACTTATACGCCCCCTCGATGCAATTAGCGAAGCACCCACATATACCCCCACTGGCGGACCGGAGAGCACACGAAAGGACAACACAACTTAAAATTTGTAAAGGCGCAGACCTCTTCCCTGACGATAATTTTTTAACAATACAGCAGATGTGTGGACAGACACCACCCACAGCAGCCGACACGCTCTTGTATTATCAGATAAGGTCCTCTTGTAGAAGTAGATATAACACGTTTCCACACCCCCCCCGACCTTGGCGGCCCTAGAAAACATGCTGGCGATTGAGCATGGCCGGAAGCTGATCACCCGCCTATACAATACCATGCAACGGGAATCCCCAATTGTCATTCCAGAGGCTAGGGCGGGCTGGGAGACAGAAATGGGGACAAACATCCCGGACGACAAATGGTTAATGGTCTGCGGACAGATGCGACTGCTGTCTTCTAACTACCGGTTGCGACTGATACACTTTAAATTCTATGTCAGGACCGGAGGCTCTGATTATGCTTTCTCTATTTCTTTACTGATACTCAGCAGCCAATAGAAACTTTTGTAACAAAAACAACAACACCCATGAACCCTGCCTGGGTCACGTGTATAACCATAGAGTCTCTGCCTATAAAAGGTCCAAGCATCGAGACAGTGTCCTCTTTCTTTGCTGCTCCGCAGCCAGTTAAGTGCTCTTATATTGTCTATGATTAATAGTGCTGTTACGCTCGTTTTGCTTTAATGTGTTAATGCGCTACTGTTTATCTAGCCTGCGTCTGATCTGTTGCTCTGTGCAGCGCTGAGTGTTACCGAGCATCGGAATTTCCCGCTGGGGGCCTCCGGGCCGGGTATTCTGCCGGGAGCGCCGCGCCTCATTTGGTTGAAGCCCCGTCTCCGTCTGGCTTAGCGAGCGCTTGCGCTCTCATTCTCGCCGGTTTTTCTTTCACCTACATAACGCGCAGTGGAGCGGGAGGTGCCGGGGAGCGAGGACGCGCGTCTCGGTTGACGCGCAGTCCTCTTTCTGTGTCTCATGAGCGGCCGTTTCCGCGCATGCGCGGCGGCCATTTTTGCCTCCCAAGTCAGTCAGAGGCTTCAAAGAACGCCGGAGCAGCGTATTCCAGTGCTCCTGACCCCGTTTTTTTGCGGTTTTAGCGAAAACAGGCTCGTTTGGCTCCCCAGACGCCCTGCACTCCAATACAGTGTGGGGCTGCATAATTGTGAATAGGCTCTGCCTAGAGTGGCTAATAGGCAAGCTTCCTCCCTCCACATCTTATTATTAATTTACACCCTGTTGGGCTTACACTGAGCTTGCCTGGGGTTTATTGCCACTCCCCCTGATTGCTATACCCCTATAGCTGAGTTTTTATATATTTTGATATTGGGGCCAGGGGGTTCTTTCCCGTGCCTTTCTACAAGCAGTCCTCATGGGTATCTGAAAGTGCACTCTTGAGTGTCAGTATGGCCGAATACTACTATGAGGAGGACTACTACTACGAAGAAGAACCTTCAGGGTCCATGGAACAGGACCTGGTGGAGGCATTGGACGTGGGAGTCCAACATTCAGTTAATAAGGCTTTGGTGAAAGCCATTGAACCCCTTAAACGGCATCTCTGCACTTTTGCCAAGCAACAAGGCTGGCTTCCCGCCACGGGCACTCGCACTACGCCGGGGGGAATAGGGGTTAGGAATCCGCATGCAGCGGATTTCGCCAAGCTTGCGAGGTCTATGGAGGAACAGGAGTATTCCACTCCATCCAGCAAGGCCACTATCACTGAAATTACCCAGGAGGATGACCAGGACACCTCCTCGGACCCCTCTACTGATCAGGAAGAGGCTCCTCGACCGGCCAAAAGAGCAAAGAAGCAGAAGCATACTAACGAGTCGACTCCCAAGGTGCTCAATTTTGATCCCACCGAAATAATTCACCCTAATTCTTCTGCCTGGCTACCACCCCAGGAGGTGGCTGATTACGTCCAGTCTCACCTTCGCCAATCCTTTGATAAGGATGTGCATGCACGACTTCGGTCTGAATGCCCTAGGCCTGACTTAGCAGGCAAAGTGGCGGAGACTCCCGAGGTGGACCCATCCACGATTACCTACCTTAAGAAATATTCGAAGGACCCCAAAAAGGGTCTGGATAGATCTTGGCGCTCATGTCAGGATAAGTTACTTGACATGACCGGGCCCCTTACCAAGATCCTTGAGCTGGGCTTTAGGGCCAAAGAATCAGGATTAGGGATCGACCCAGAAGACCTCATCGGCTGGGCCCAACGGGCAGTATGTCAGCTGGGGAACGCCAATTGTGCTCTATTGGCGGAACGTCGCCGCTCTATCTTGTTAAAATTGGATCCGAGGTTGGCGGAACTTTTGAGCATCCGAGTCGGGCCCCTTGGCCCAGGGCCTGCTTTTTGGTCAGCCATTCCTTAAAGAACTAACAAAATTCGTGGCCACGTTCAGTGGCCTGGTTAAGGCCCAAGGTTCCCTCAGGCGGGCATTCCGCCCGGTTTTTGGCAGGGCCGGACACTTCCGAGGGCGCTCGTTCGGCCGGGGTTTTAATCAAGGCGCCCCACGTGGCCAGCACAGAGGAGGTTATCAGGACAATTCAAATAACAACTCCTCCTTCTATCCAACCCGACGCTCCAGGAATAGATTCCGCAAAGGCAGGTTCGGTGGCAGTTCAGGCGGACAGCAGGATTCCGGATCTACAGGTGAGACTAATTCCCTGTTCGGAGGTAACCTTGGGGGGCAGGATAGAATTTTTCCTAGACAATTGGCGCATGATGCATGGGTCCTGGGGACCGTGCAAGGGTACAAATTGGAACTGTACGACCACCCGTCTCAGGACAGGCCTCCTCGGCAGCTGTCTTTTTCCCTACACGATCTGACCTTTATATCCGCAGAAATAGCCTCCCTTCTTCAGAAAGGGGCCATAGTGGTTTCCGATCTCCACCCCCACGGCTTTTGCAGCAACGTTTTCCTAGTGGAGAAAAAGGGAGGTGGCTCCAGACTAGTCTGAAACTTAAAAGATTTCAATGCCTGGATAGTCTACCGCCACTTCAAAATGGAGGGCGTCCATCTACTTCGCGATCTCCTCCGAGAAGGGGACTGGATGGTCCGGTTGGACCTGAAGGACACATACCTCGCCATCCCGATCTTCTCTCCTCATCGTCGGTTCCTACAGTTTCTTTGGCAGGGAACTTGCTACGAGTACAGAGTTCTCCCGTTCGGCCTATCGTCAGCACCGTGGTGCTTCACGAAACTCCTCCGCCTGGTGGTAGAATCTTTGAGAGCACGGGGTGTTCGTCTGATCATCTATCTAGACAATATCATAATAATGGCGAGTTGTCCCCGTCTTGTCTCCTTACACCTAGAATGGGCGATCAATCTATTGCAGAACCTCGGCTTCATTGTAAATCAGCAAAAGTCCATGTTGAGCCCAACTCAATCGATCGAGTTTCTGGGTTTCCTTGTCAATTCTCTGACTTGTCAACTCCTCTTGCCAGGGCAAAAGATCAGGTCCATCAAGAGGGAATTGAAATCAACTCTCCACAAGCAGATGGTGTCGCTGAGATCAGTGGCCAGGATAGTGGGCTTACTAGCCTCTTCCATTCAGGCTATCTTTCCGGGTCCCCTTCACTACCGGGCTCTACAGCAGCTGAAAATCCGACATCTTCAAAAAGGCCTCGGTTACTCGGAAATGATTCCCCTCTCAGAGGAGACGAGGCTCGAGATGTTGTGGTGGCTACATCCTATGGAGGCCTGGAACGGCCGTGCCCTCTTCGGATCGACCCCGGATATAGTGATCGAGTCCGATGCCAGTCGGTGGGGTTGGGGAGCCCGCTGCGGGCCGTTGTCTACGGGTGGCCGTTGGTCGCCGGAAGAACTTTCCTTACATATCAACTGCCTGGAACTCTTAGCTGGTTCGTTTGCGATCCGTTGTTTGTCTCCGCGGAAAACAGACTGTTGTATCCTCCTTCGGATGGACAACATTTCAGCGGTACGGTATGTGAACAAATTAGGCTCGACTACGGCAACGCACTCTACGCCGGAGCCCCTGCCAAACTCCTCAGCAGACTCCAAAGAATCCAGAACGCCTCTGCACGCCTAATCCTCGACATCCCCCGCCGAGACCACATCACCCCCCACCTGAGAAACCTACACTGGCTCCCCGTCGACAAAAGAATCACCTTCAAGATCCTCACCCACGCACACAAGGCACTCCACAACACCGGCCCGGCATACCTCAACAACCGACTATCATTCTACGCACCCAACAGGAGACTCCGCTCCGCCGACCTCTCCCTAGCTGCCGTCCCACGCATCCACAGGACCGCCTCCGGAGGCAGGGTCCTTCTCCTATCGCGCCGCCAAGACATGGAACTCCCTCCCTCTCCACCTTCGGCAGACGGAAGACCCTCAGACCTTCAGGAGACTACTCAAGACCTGGCTCTTCGACCACTAGCTGCAGCCCCCCCCCTCCCCCAGCGCCTTGGAACCCCTACGGGTATGTAGCGCGCTTTATAAATGCTTGATTGATTGATTGATTGAATTAGGCGGCACGAAGTCCCGCATGCTGGCAGAAATTGCCAAGGATTTCTGGCACTTTTGCCTCCAGAACAGAATATCGGTAGTGGCGGAATATCTTCTGGGCTACTACAACGAGGTGGCGGATTGGCATTCCCGTCATTTGCAAGACTTCAGCGACTGGATGCTGCATCCCCAGGTGTTTCGGAAATTGAACGATCTATGGGGTCCCTGCCATCTAGACCTATTCGCGTCCCGTCTCAACAGGCAACTTCCCAGGTTTTACAGCTGGCGTCCGGATCCAGAGGCCTTGGCCACGGATGCCTTCCTGCAGGAGTGGCCCATGTCCCTGTGTTACGCCTTCCCTCCGTTCATGATGATCCCCAGAGTTCTGGCACGAGCCAGACGACATCGGGCGGAATTAATTCTAATTACGCCTCTTTGGAGGGCACAAGCCTGGTTTCCGGTAATGCTGGAAATGCTCTGTGCGGTCCCCATTCTGCTCCCACGACTTCGGAATCTGTTGCAGGACCCTCTACAGACTCCTCATCCGTTAGTGGAGTCAGGCCAACTCCCTCTGGTAGCTTGGCGGGTTTCAGGGACAGATGGAAAGTCCCGGGCCTTTCAACAGAAGCTGACAAGTTCATCAATGCGGCTTGGTCAACCAACACTCATAAAAGATACGCGTCTTCTTGGAGACGATGGTGTGATTGGTGCTCTCAACGGGATGTGGATCCCGCTAAAGCACATGTCTCTTTAGCGGCGAATTTTCTGGCCTCAATGGCATCTTCGGGGTTGGCTTACAGGACAGTGAACAACCGACAGATACAAGAAGAACAGTCACCCAGGCCCTCGTCAGTAGCAGACTTGACTATGGGAACGCCCTCTACGCGGGAGCCCCGGCCATGCTCATCAAGCGACTGCAACGCATACAAAACGCCTCTGCACGCCTGATCCTCGATGTACCACGCCACAGCCACATCACCCCCCACCTGAGGAACCTGCACTGGCTCCCCGTCGACAGGAGAATCTCCTTCAAACTCCTCATCCACGCACACAAGGCACTCCACAAGACTGGCCCAGCCTACCTCAACAGACGACTCCTCTTCTACGTCCCCAACCGCCAACTCCGCTCCGCCGACCTCTCCCTCGCCACCGTCCCTCGCATTCGAAGAACTACCACCGGCGGCAGATCCTTCTCCCACCTCGCCGCCAAGACCTGGAACACCCTTCCACTAAGCCTACGACAGACCCAAGACCTGCTGACCTTCAGGAGGCTACTCAAGACCTGGTTGTTCGACCATTAGCAGCACCCCCCCCTTTTTTTTTTCTCCCCAGCGCCTTGAGACCCTCGCGGGTAAGTAGTGCGCTTTACAAATTCTGTGATTGATTGATTGATCTCTGCAGGTCATGTACCCGTGGATGGCAAACCGCTTGGTGAGCATCCCCTGGTGTGTAAACTGCTCAGAGGCGTTCGGATGGCTAAACCCCCGTGCCCAAAGTATTCGCAGTTATGGGATGTTTCTGTTGTTTTACGATTTCTTGAGGCCTGGCCGGCCAACAAGTATCTTTCTCGTAAGCAATTATCTGCTAAATTGACTATGTTGCTTTGTCTGGTCTCTTGCAAGAGGGTCTCCGACGTCACGGCCTTGGACTTGGCGGGGCGTAGATTTTCCCCGGAAGGGGTATCTTTCAATATCTCACGGAGGACTAAATGTAATACCGCCTCGGTCTCTTATCCAGCTTTTCCCAATAATCCAAAATTGTGTGTGGTGCAATGTGTCAAGGATTATGAGGTAAGTACTGCCGAGTTTCGCACAGATATGCAGGGCGAGTTATAGATTGCTCTTCAAAAACCCTTTCGCCCAGTGACCCCAGCCACCTTGTCACGATGGATGCGTTGGCTCATGGGCGAAGCGGGTATTGATGTTTCCAAATTTGGGGCCCACTCTGCTCGGGGAGCGATGGCGTCCAAGGCTTTTTCAGCTGGGGTCAGCTTGTCAGATATTAAGAGTGCTGCCGATTGGTCTACAGAGAATACATTTAAAGCCTTTTATTATAAACCAATTGTTGATGTTGCTTCAGTAGTGGTGGCTGAGCTTTGAACAAGCATAATCAGAGCCTCCGGTCCTGACATAGAATTAAAAATTTGCAAACATTCGTGACAAGAATTTTCAATTCTATTAAGGACTCGGAGGCGAAGATAATCCCACCCGAAATTTGATTGTAATGCTTCTCATGCTATGTTGAAAGTTTTGGTATGAAATTGAAGTTCTTTTTCCTTTTTCCCGACCCTTCTGCTGTTGAGATGTTTGCAAGCAGTACTGGAATGGTGTTACGGGTTGTTTTTTCCATTCCTTTCAGGTACGGATTCCAAGTAGAGATTGGATTCTCCAGGAAAGAGGGTTTGCCTGATTCCGGCGTCATGCTCAAGTACTTCGGGCCACGTCCCGGTTGAAGCCAGGACCCGTTGGGCCTCAGAGTTCGAGTGAGAGGACTTCTTGCTGTGAGATGTTCATTGAAACAAGTTGTTAAGAGACTTACCTGATTTTAGTTTGCGAAAGAAAGAGGACACTGTCTCGATGCTTGGACCTTTTATAGGCAGAGACTCTATGGTTATACACGTGACCCAGGCAGGGTTCATGGGTGTTGTTGTTATTGTTACAAAAGTTTCTATTGGCTGCTGAGTATCAGTAAAGAAATAGAGAAAGCATAATCTTCGTCTCAGAGTCCTTAATAGAATTGAAAATTCTTGTCACGAATGTTTGCAAATTTTTAATTCATACACCGCATGTATCGCACCCCCGTACAAATGCACCGAATGGCCTGCGACCTGATGGGTGTTGCTGGCGATGTGGGGCCATGCAGGACGGCTTTCTACACGTAGCATGGCACTGCAGGCTGGTGGCTCATTTTTGGACACGCGTGGTTCAACATACACAGACCATTACACGGCATGCGTTACCCTGCACGCCGCTAGCGGCGTTACTTGGGGATAATACCGGCGTTCCACCCAAACGCAGACGGCTAACGGCAATGCTGCTGATACTAGCAAAGCGCCAAGTGGCCATCCACTGGAGAGCGGCTTGTCCGCCAACCACGAAAAATTGGATCACTAGTGTCACACACTGTAGAATGCAACTAGAAACATACTGGGAGCAGCTGCCAGGGCGGTCTCGCCCAAGGATTTTTGGGAACCGTTTGTGCAATGGCTCAGTACTGTGAATATGGATGACCTCTAATGTTTTGTACCGTGTGTAATTGCTTTACTCCCGGTAATGTGAGTTAAAATCTTTTAGAATACTATTATGTCACAGTCTGGATGTATGTAATGATGCTTATTGCTCACTGCTACAACACGTCATGTATTATTGCGACTCTCCTCTGCTATCAATGACATGCGATACGACTAATACGACTATCTGTAATCCACAGACCAAAAGTGCTGTACTGATTGTCTTGTTGAATGTAACTGTTTAATGTTTTACATTGCAAATGCCAATAAAAAAAAAGAAATTAAAAAAAAAGATATATGTATGTGTGTATATATATATACATATATATGTATATATATATATATATATATGTGTCCACACACATATACATATATATAGTGATGGTAGCTGCTCTTTAGTTATATTTAAGGTTACCCAGAGATATGAATTCCTCAGATTTAAGCCCCCACAATAACTTTGAACCTGTTTGACAAATCTCCACGAAACTTTGCAGGGCTATTGCGCCCATTACATTGGTGGAGGATTGAATGTTTTACGGTGTTTGGTCAAGGGAGTGCAAAGAAAAAAGGGGGGTCCCAAAACACACTTGCTTTCCAATGCATTCTACATAGACTTGTATATCACGTGGCGTAAAAATGGCTGAATGGATTTACATGAAATTTGGCAATATTAGACATTATGGTGGGCAGATGACTCTTTTGGGTACTACAGGTAAGTAGGATAAGTATTTTTATCTTATAAGACATTTTAACTTAGTAATATCTGTTGTTGCAGTATTTTTGTGAAATTTTGTGGTATTCCATTGCAGGACCACGGTATATAGCAAATGCAAGTCATTTGGTGATTGGCTAATGACTGCCTTTGCAAAAGTTAAAGGCAGCCATGTTGTTTTTAGGTACAGTTTGCCTGTGTTCTGCACAATGCCTTCAGATCTAGTTAAGTATTAGGTTTGGTATTTTCCCCTACCTATTACCACTTTGGTAAAGTGGTAATAGGCAGGGAAAAATATTTATAATTTTCCACATATTTAAAAAAGAATATATGGAGTACCTCTGTACTGCCTCTGAACTACCATTGTACCAAAAGAAAAAAAATGTTAAATAATTAGAAATACACTGTAATACACTATACATCTGAAAGAGACACGTTAGTGATAGATTCCTTACCTTAGAATATCCCCAGGCGTCAGGCTGGATCCGGAAAGTTTTGCGTAGCAGTACCCTTGCGCGTCGGTAGGCGGCGTCGTGCGGCTCCGCGTCCGTCGTCGGCGTCGTGATCGCCGGGATGACGTCGCGGGCAGTACTTAGACGCCGCCCCTGCGCGCTGACGTCAGTTCTTCTTTTTCCGCGCCAGCAAGCGCAGATCCGGGAAGAGCAGTGCCCTGGTCAATTTTTGACCATACTTTTTGGTGATTTTTTCACTGTTTTTTCCATCTTTAAGGTGTCGTAGGGATGCCCGGCTTCAAGCGATGCGGCGCCTGTGCGCGGATGATGTCCGTCACCGACCCGCATTGGGAGTGTCTCTTCTGCCTCGGCCGAGGCCACGACACCGAGTCTTGTCCCGAATGCCAGGCCCTCAACCCGAAAGCTTTGCGAGAGCGGTCTCGAAAGCTCCTCGAGGCCCGGCATTCGGCTCCACGGAGGCCCCGGTCGCGTGAGAGGTCCAGGGGTCGCTCGCGGAGTGCACACCGGTCGTCGGCGTCGAAGTCTTCTTCGTCCGGTAAGTCTAAGCACAAAAAGTCCAAGAAGCATCGTCGGCTCTCGGACTTCGCCTCGCCGGTCTCGCGACTCGGCTGAGGCCCCTCCCGGCACCGTCCCCGCCCCCGCGGCCCCGGACTTGCCTGTGGAGTCGCCCCCGTCATACCCGCCCTTCCCGGGTTCGGGGGCGGATCCGGCCAAGGTACAGGAGTTCCTGTCGGCCATGGCCCGCCTCTTCGGGCCTTCAGGCCCCTCCGGTGCGCCTTCGGGCCCCGCGGGCCTGATGGGGTTGCCCCGGCGTCGCCGGCGGCTCCGGCCCCGGCGTCGCCCGGGCCTCCAGCCTCGATCCCGGCTCCGGCTTCGGCCCCGGCCTCGATCCCGGCTCCACAACCCCCATCGACGCCGGTCGACCTCACGACACCTCCGCCGGCGCCGATGTCTCCGGTGCCGTTCTCGGCGCCGCCCTGGGCTCCGGGCGGCGTCGTCCCCAGTTCCTTCCGGCTCCGGACATGGACCCGGAGCGACGTCGCTCGACGCCGGCTCCGGCGCCGATGGGACCTTGGGTCCCAAATGTCCCTCCTCCTCCTTATTTTGAACCAGAGGAGGACCAGGAGGACTGGGAGGGGTCTGATGACCCTCTGACACGCAACTGTCAGTATGATGAGGACTGGACAGAGAGTCTAGGGGAGGCCAGTGGTCTGGATACTTCTCCTGACACTGGCATGCTGTCTCCTCCCGTGGCTACGGAGGAGGGGGCCAATTTTGGTACGGTGTTGCGTAGGGCTGCTGGGGCCTTACGTCTCCAGCTCCCTACTTTGACGGTCAAGCCTAACATCTTGACAGAGGTGCTTCAGCCGGCAGCCTCCTCTGCGGAGACTGTGCTGCCGTTTAACGACGCCCTCACGGACGTTCTTTTGGGCGCCTGGTCCAAGCCCAACACAGGGGCTCCTGTGGATCGGAACGTGTCACGGCGCTCATCGCCCCGCTCCGGGCGACCCCCTGTTTCTTTCTGTCCACCCCACTCCTGAGAGCTTGGTTGTCCAAGCCTCCGCTTCCCAAACCGCCTTCCCTACCGCTCCTCCGGATAGGGAATCCAAACGCCTGGATCAGTTTGGGAAGAAAGGTTTTTCTTCCTCCAGTGCTGGCTTGCGGTCCGTTAACACCGCTTGTCTTTTGGGCCGATATACCCACTCTCTGTGGGATTCGGTGGCGGATGTTTTGCCCCAGTGCCCTGAGGAGGTCCAGGCACTGCTTTCCCGTGCCATTGCGGAAGGAAGGGATGCGGCCAAATACACTATCCGTTGTGGCCTTGACACCGCCGACTCGCTGGGCAGGTCGATTGCAACGACGGTGGCGCTCCGACGCCACGCCTGGCTGAGAACCACTGGTTTTCAGGGGATGTCCAGAATACTCTCATGGACATGCCCTTTGATGGAGTCGGTCTTTTTGGGTCCAAAGCAGACCATGCGTTGGAGCGCTTTAAGGACTCACGGGCTACTGCCAAGTCCCTGGGCCTTTCTGCTACACGCCCTCCGCTGCCTTCTGCTTTTCGCCCCTATCGTGGCCACGGTAGGGGCGCCCTTCACGTCAGCAGCCCAGCCACCGGCCCGCGCAGCAGGCGTCTTCGCGTGGCCGAGGACGTGGATTCCGCCGTGGCGGATCGGGCAACCAGCGTGCGGGTCAGGCCACCACCTCCAACCCGTCCGCGGCCTCCAAGCCCTCCTAGTCCCTCCTTTCAGGTGCACGGCACGCCAGTAGGGGCAGGGTCCGCCATCACCTTCCCCACTGGCGCACCATCACCTCGGACAGGTGGGTCTTGGACATTGTCCGAAGGGGCTACTCCCTCCCCTTCGAGACCACCCCCCAGCCATGCCACCTCAATTCCACCGCATGTCAGGGGATCACTTGGTGCTTCTACAGAAGGAAGTCACGGCCCTCTTGACCAAGAGGGCCATCGAGCATGTTCCGACCCCAGAAGTAGGGCGTGGTTGCTACTCCCACTACTTTCTGGTGCCCAAAAGGACAAGGAGGACATGCGTCCTATCTTGGACCTCCGGAACGTCAATCGCTTCCTCCGGAAGGAGAAGTTCAAGATGCTCACCCTAGCTCAGGTCTTGACTGCCCTCGACCCTGGAGACTGGTTGGTAGCGTTGGACTTGCAGGACGCGTATTTCCACATCCCCGTCCTGCCGGCCCACCGGCGTTACCTTCGGTTCACGGTAGGCCCCGAGCATTTTCAGTTCACCGTGCTCCCCTTTGGCCTTACAAGTGCCCCTCGGGTGTTCACGAAAGTGATGGCGGTGGTCGCAGCTCATCTGCGCCGGGCAGGGGTTTCAGTCTTCCCCTACCTCGACGACTGGCTGCTGAAGGCGGGCTCGTCCCAGGCAGTCGTCTCCCACCTCCAGACTACGGCCGCACTCCTGCACTCGCTGGGGTTCTCCATCAATGTGCCGAAGTCGCATCTGATTCCTTCTCCACAGCTCCTTTTCATCGGAGCAGTTCTGGACACGACGCAGTTTCGGGCCTATCCTCCCGAACGGCGAGTCCGGGATATTCAGGCTATGATTCCGATCTTTCGGCCTTTATCCTGGGTTTCGGTAAGGATGACCCTGAGGCTGCTGGGCCTCATGGCCTCCTGCATCCTGCTGGTCAATCATGCCAGATGGCATATGCGGGCTCTGCAGTGGGACCTGAAGTTCCAGTGGGCGCAGCACCAGGGCAACCTGTCCGATCACGTCCAGATCTCGGAGGGGACTGCAAAACAGTTGCAGTGGTGGCTCTCGAACCGGCAATGGGTCATGGGCAGATCCCTCTCCCTTCCCCAGCCAGAGCATACAGTTGTGACGGACGCGTCCCTTCTGGGATGGGGCGGTCACATGGGAGAGGCGGAGATCAGAGGCCTCTGGTCTCCGGCGGAGTCCCGGCTCCATATCAACCTTCTGGAGCTCCGGGCGATCCGGCTTGCACTCAAGGCATTCCTTCCCTCTGTCAAAGGGAAGGTAGTGCAGGTGTTCACAGACAACACCACCGCCATGTGGTACTGCAACAAACAGGGCGGGGTGGGGTCTTGGACCCTTTGTCAGGAGGCTCTGCGCCTCTGGACATGGCTGGAACATCAGGGCATGTTCCTGATGGTTCAACACCTGGCAGGTTCTCTGAACGCCAGGGCGGACGAACTCAGCCGCAGGTGCATGATGGATCACGAATGGCGTCTTCACTCGGCAGTGGCGCAAGGACTCTTTCTACAGTGGGGAGAGCCTTGGTTAGATCTATTCGCCACCGAAGAGAACGCGCAATGTCATCAGTTCTGCGCGTTGGAATTTCCAAGGCGGCACTCGCTCGGCGACGCTTTTCGTCGCGAGTGGAGTTGCGGTCTGTTGTACGCCTTTCCGCCTATACCACTTCTACCCAGAGTGTTGAAGAAGATTCGGCACGACCGGGCCCAAGTCATTCTTGTGGCTCCGGACTGGGCTCGAAGAGTTTGGTATCCCGAGCTACTCAATATGAGCATAGATCCCCGATCCGTCTGCCTCTTCGGGAGGATCTTCTGTCGCAGCAGCAGGGGACGGTCCTCCACCCGAACCTGTCCAGTCTACACCTGCTTGCGTGGAGATTGAGCGGCGGCAGTTGATTCCTTTCGACTTGCCTCCCGAAGTTTGTGATGTGATTCTGGCAGCCAGGCGTCCCTCCACTAAGGTGGTATACGCCTGCAGGTGGAACAAATTTGTGGCATGGTGCACAGCAAAGGCTGTGGATCCCCTTTCTGCCCCTCTTTCTGAGGTCCTTCTGTTCCTTCTCTCTCTGGCCCAACAGGGTTCTGCCCTGGGTACCGTCAAGGGTTATCTTTGTGCTATCTCGGCCTTCCTCAGGCTCCCTGATCAGCCCTCCCTTTTCAAGTCCCCTGTTGTTAACAGGTTCTTAAAAGGCATTACTCACCTCTTCCCTCCTGTTCCGTTTGTAATGCCTCAGTGGGACTTGAACTTGGTTCTTACCTTTTTAATGTGCGCTCCCTTTGAGCCTCTGCATAACTGTCCTCTTCGTCTTCTGACTCTAAAGGCAGCCTTTCTGGTGGCCATCACCTCCGCTCGGCGGGTGAGTGAGCTCCAGGCTCTTTCTTGCAAACCTCCCTTTCTGTCTGTTCATCCAGACAAGGTTGTTCTTCGGACGCGTCCGTCCTTCTTGCCAAAGGTGGTTACTGCTTTCCACATTGGGCAGACCATCACTTTGCCCACCTTCTTTCCGCCTCCGCATCCTTCCAGAGAGGAAGAGCGGCTCCACCGTCTGGACCCAAAACGTGCGCTCTCCTTCTATATCGACCGCACGAAACACTTCCGGGTGGATGACCAGCTCTTTGTTGGCTACGTGGGCGCCAAAAAGGTCGGGCGGTGCACAAGAGGACCATCTCCCGCTGGGTTACCTTGTGCATCAAGACCTGCTATTCTTTGGCTAAGAAGGAGCCTCCTGTTGGGCTGCGTGCCCATTCCACAAGGGCAACGGCTGCTACCACGGCCTTGGGCCGCGGTGTTCCGCTGCCGGTTATCTGTCAGGCAGCTACGTGGGCCTCGCTGCACACGTTTACTAAGCATTACTGCCTTGACAGTCAGGTCCGGAGGGACGGCTTCTTTGGCCGTTCTGTCCTCCAGGACTTCCTTGTCTGATCTTTGTTCGCAGACCCACCACCGGGGTTGGTATTGCTGGGGTATCTATTCTAAGGTAAGGAATCTATCACTAACGTGTCTCTTTCAGATGCACAAGTTACTAACTTGTGTAACGATATATCTGTAAGAGACAGTAGTTAGTGATAGATTCCTTACCGCCCACCCATCCTCCCCGTTCTGCGAACTGATTTCTAGGGTTAAGGACATCCCTTTCAGGGCCCTAGTATTTTTCAGACACCTGTGTCAGCTTCTTGCATGGCTCTGCGTTCCTGGCGCGGAAAGTCGTGTACAGAACTGACGTCAGCGCGCAGGGGCGGCGTCTAAGTACTGCCCGCGACGTCATCCCGGCGATCACGACGCCGACGACGGACGCGGAGCCGCACGACGCCGCCTACCGACGCGCAAGGGTACTGCTACGCAAAACTTTCCGGATCCAGCCTGACGCCTGGGGATATTCTAAGGTAAGGAATCTATCACTAACTACTGTCTCTTACAGATATATCGTTACACAAGTTAGTAACTTGTGCTTTACAAATATAGGGGGTCATTACAATAGCGGGCGGATCGCCACCGCCCGTATGGCGGTGGCGATCCGCCCGCCATTTTCCACCGCCCGCCTACCATTTACCCCCCGCCAAATCACGATGGCGGTGGGGACGCCGGCAGACGGAAAGACCGTCCGCCGGTTTTCCGCCGGTCGTACAGGCGACCGTGCGGAAAACGGGTTTAATATGGTGGCGGTGTCTGTGAGACACCGCCATCCATATTAGGATGTAGGCGGTGAGGAGCCTTTTCATGGCGGCATTTCCGCCATGAAAAGGCATGCGGTGTTCGCATTTGGGGGCCCGTTGCGGGCCCCAGGATGTTGGGGGAGGGGGCTGCACATGGGGGTACCTATGGTACCCCCTGCATTTGCATGCACAAGGTGGCAGGCACCGCGCGGTGCCTGTCACGTTGTGCATGCAATAGCTCAACATGCATTTTGTACATTGCGGCGGGTGCTGCTGACAGCACCGCCCGCCACAATGTACAAAATGCGGGATGCGCCCGCCAGTGTGGCGGGCGCATCCTAATGTGCCTGGCGGGACCGCCGCGACTTCGGCGGGCGGTCCCTGGCTCCGTTGCGGTGGCGGGCGAACAAAGTCCGCCCGCCATCGTAATGGACCCCATAGTGTCCTAAAGTCTAATTTCTATTATTAACCTATTTAAATATGCAGAAAAAAGTCTACGGAGTAGCACGTCAATGCCTACAAATTACTGTGCTACTTCAAAAAAATTTGCTGTAGTCCCTAGACTGTTATAAAAATAAAAATCTCTACCTATACCACTTAAATAAACTGGTAATAGGTAGTGAACAACCATAAAACCTAATACTTACCTATATCTAAGACCCTAACCCGGAGCGCAGTGAAACGCAGACCCCAGCAAAACTGTGATAAAAACTACATGGCTGCCCTTTACCTTTGATAATCACTGCCATTAGACAATCACATACTACCCTCTCACCACTATGTACCGTGGAATACCGCAAACCTACCACGGTATACCGCAGCACAATATAGAACTAGGGGGCATATTAGCAAGGAGTTGCGATATTTAACGCAAAACGCGCTTAGCGCGTTTTTTGTTAACGCCGCCTATCGCTGGAAATTATCGCTGAGATAGCACCCTATTAGTAAGGTTTATCTCCATAGCGATAATATTTCCAGCGATAGCGGCAAAATGTGAGAATATCGCTGGAAAAGCAGCGATATTCTCGCATTATCGCTAAGGTGGATTCAGCATTAGAATCCACCTCCTATACTTTAAACAGGTAAGTCATCCTCACTAGCAGGTGATAAAATATAGCGATAAACGCGCTTAGCGCGAGTTATTTTATCGCTCGCCTGCCTTGCTAATAGGGGGTAGTGGAGTTAGCGACTGTTTCCAGTCGCTTTTAGTAGGGAACGCCTTCCATGCATGTCATTAGCGATAATTATCGCTGACATGCAAGGCGATGTGAATCCCGGCCGCTAACGCCTAAAAGCTGTCGCTAACGCCAGTTAGAGACAGCTTGCTAATAGGGCGATATAAATATCGCCGCTTTAGCGACAAAAAGTGCCGCTAAAGCGGCGATAAATCCCTTGATAATATGCCCCTAGGTTTTTAAAACTTATAAGTTTAAAAAAGTTTAACAGTACTTATACTATTTTAACATACTACCAAAAATTAACATTACACATCATAATTTATATTCCTGCCACATAACATTTACAACCGTTCACACACTTTCACGCTATGTCTGTTTCAATTATCACACTCCAATGTACACCATTCCAGTCTATGCCACTCCACTTTACATCACTCCACTATACACCAATACACTGTAAGCTAGTCCACTGTATGCCACTCCACTGTACTCTGCACCACTCCACTCTATGCCATTCTACTCTATGCTATTATGCTGTATGCCACTCTAGTCTATTATACTGCAGTCTATGCCACTTCACTGTACACCCCAATACTGTATGCTATTCATCTGTATGCAATTCCACTGCACTCTACTCTATCGCACTATCTGCCACTCCACTGTACTCAACTACAGTATACGCCACTCCACTGTACCACAATCCACTGTATGTTATTACACTGTACAACGCTACATTCCACACCACTCCACTAATCACCACTCCACTGTACGTCCCTACACTCTACGCTTCTGCAGTCTATGCTATTCCACTGTACGACACCGTACTCCACACTACTCCACCATATGCCACTCCACTGTTCGTCACTAGAATGAACGCCACTAAACTCAATGTTATTCCCCTCAACACTACTCCACTGTATGGCACTGCACTCTTCGTTATTCCACTGTATGCTACTACACTCTACGCCATTCTACCCCACTCCAGTGTACGCTATTCCGCTGTACACACTCCACTCTATGCTATTCAAATTTACCCTACTACACTGTACCTCACTCCACTCTATGCAAGTCCACTCTACACCACTCCACTGTACACCACTGCACTCTATGCCACTCCACTTTAAGCCACTCCACTCTACGCTATTCCACTGCACACCATTCCATTCTATGCCACTGCACTGTATGCCATTCCAGTATACTCTATTCCATTGTATGCCTCTACACTGTGTAACTCTCTAGTCTATGGCAGTCCACTGTATGTCACTACACTATATGCCAATCCACTGTACCCTATTCTACTGTATGCCACTCCAGTGTATGCCACTCTACTATACGCTATTCCTTGGTACACCACTCCACTGTATGCCACTCCACTGCACGCTGCTCTACTCTGTCCCACTTCACTCTAGGCCACTCCAATCTATACCACTCCTCTGTACGCTACTCAGCTCTATGTCAATCCAGTGCACCTCATTCCACTCCACTCCATTCCACAATACTATACTGTACAACAGTACACTTTACAACACTATCCTCCACTGTACTGTACCATACTCCACTGAAAGACACTCCACTGGACAAAAGTATATTGTACAATTAAAAAATATTTTATTAGAAATTTAAAAACCACTCAAATTCCATGTAAAAAAAACAAAGGTTAAGAGTAAGTTATAGTTAGATAAGAAAATCTTCTTTCTACACAAAACAAACTTAAACTACACAAACATTAGAAAACCTAAAGCTAAGTTATACCTTAAATTTATGATTTACGCACCACTTTCAAATTACTATAAGTCAAAGTTATAACTCAAATTTATACTTAAGCACCACCTTCAAATTACTATAAGTGGTGCACATCCGTACACATACTTGTCACCTCACTCGCCACACTACATTAACTATTACTCACCCCTTAGCCATGCAATTGTAATACCCTTGCATATTACATAAGTTACATAAGTTATAGCATGTGAAATCATAGTATTAAAAACAACACTTAGGATATCTGAAATCACATGATTTTTCAGAACAGTGCATGGTAGAGTGGCAAGTTATAGTTAATGTAGTTTGGCGAGTGAGGTGGCAAGACTGTGTATGGAGGTGCACGACTTATAGTCATTTGAAGGTGGCGCGTAAGTATAGCTTTGAGTTATAACTCCATCCCCTTGTGAGCAGCCAATCCATGGCCATGCTCGGCCTTCTGGCATGTGCATCGTCCAGTTGGTCTTGCAGGTCATGGCAGTACTCAGGCAGACTTACTGACTTTGCCACATTACCAAAATATAAAAAAGTGAGCCGATTGGCTTTATCAAGGGATGAACATATCAATACATATAAAAAACGGACCTATCATCTTTCTCCAACAATCACCAATATTTTTAATCAAAGGTATATTTCAGTAATTCACACAATGCAATGTTTAATACTAGGGATTATTATAACAATGTTTAGCAAAGTCCCTGCAGCCCCCCCCCCCCCACAACAATAAATAAATATGGGGTGGTGCTCTGCCTCTTCTACGTGTACCACAATCATGAAAGTGTATTTTGTTAAAATGCCGTATGGCATTAGGGGGCACTCCTTACTAGGAGCAGTGAATAATGAATGAGCAGCTCTTGCTGCTGATATATTATTCTCTTTTTTGTTTTGTTTTTTAATATTTTGGGTGTCCCAGTGCCCACCCCGAAAACCCAGATCTTTTTTTCTTAGGGGGGGGATAGGGAGAGTCCCAGGGCTGCAGCTGCCCTGCCGGCTCCCCCGCTAGCATCCAACTGCAATTCCGCAATTCTTTTCTCTTTAAGGAAAGAGGCCTGTGTGGGTCCCCTACATGAGCCTTTACAGGCCCCGGGGACTGTATCCTCCCAGGGACATGTTGTTGTTTAAGGGGAGGGGGCATGCTGTCCCCCTCCTGAGCCTTTACAGGCCCTGAGGACCCCATTCCTGGGGACCATATTGTTTTTAAAGGAGAGTGGGGCGCGCAGCTCCCTCCCCAAACCTTTAAAAGCCCTGGTGAACCCATCCCCTGCGGCAATATTATCTTAAAAGGAGGGGCATACAGCACCCTCCCTGATCCCTTGCGGACACCAGGGACCCCATCCACCAGTGCCTTTATTTAAGGAGAGGGGGCACGGCGAATCCCACAGTGCCCCGCTCTCCCTAAATCCCAAATTGGGGAACTCATATCCCATTGTGCAGAGCCTGTGTGCCCACCCCAAAGGTATGGCTAGGGAAATTAGTGACTCCTCCTCTGTCGTCACTTTAAACCAGTTCAGGGGGCAGCTCTTTCTGTATAGGGATTGGAGCCTGTCTGACGAGGGAACAAAGAAGGGGCCTGCCCAATGTAATTTGACATCTGTCTATGACACAGAAGCCTTGAAGTTAATTGGGTTCCTGGGCACTGACCAAATGGTCATCCTGCCAGAGAAAGGAAGAGCAGTTTTCACACCAGGGCTTGAGCACTCTGAGGGATGCAGCTGGATGTTAATGCACATTAGCCTGCAGAACATTTAAGCAGGGAAAAGAAACATTTTCCTTCATATTTATTAGGAACCTGTATCCGCTAGTGAATTGGGCTTTTAATACATATTACAAAGAGTCCAAGAATGACATTTCAAAGTGTTTCCTAGCTTAAGATATCATTATTAAATTTAATAGTGCATCTCAGTGTTTCTCAGCCAGCCTTGCTACAATGAAAATAGCGTTTAGGTGTTAGTCACTGTAAGCACATGTTTAACATTAACTATCTACATCTCCTACTTTTAAATACCTTGCACCTTGCCCTATGGGCTACAAGGCCTACTTAGGGATAACTTATTAATATTTAAAAGGAAGGGTTTATTTTGACAGATCAAAATGCAGTTTTTAAACTGCCACAGTCAGGCTACAGTGGTAAGTCTGAAGCCATGTTTACACTATACTTAGTGGATGGCACAATAAGTGCAGCAGTCCACTAGTGACATTTAACTCACCGGCCCTGGGTACACTTTCTACCCTATACTAGGGACTTATAAGTTAAATGTATTTAGTGGTCATGCACATGCACTCGGGCCTGGTTAGCAGAATCCCAGTGCACAGTCAAAAACCCGCATCAGCCCACAGAAAAATGGGAGTGACCACACAAAAAGAGGCTCTTTCCTATAGAAACCGACACTTATCCAGTCTATTCTCTCAAAATTAGTACAATATAAAAATCAATCGCAAATACAGAAAATAGACAAAAGGCAGAATCTAAAACCCCTTTAAATAGCTTGATTGTAATAGTTGTGTTATTTTGGAGTTATTTAAATATTTTTTTAGGTGTGGCGTCTGCTATATTTTTTGTATTTTCAGATGATGCTGTGCTGATTTCGAGACAATAGATTAAGTGTTGGGAAAAGGTGTACATCCAATAACTGTTCTGCTTCTGTTTTCTAATTTGTTATCCTGGAATACCGACTTTTCAGTATAAATAAGGAATTTCTTAAGTTGCATGCATATTTTGATGTAAGATCCTAGCTTGTTCATTACAGTATTCTTGTATTGAAGCTCCACCATGGACAATATGTTATTATTTGTGCCTTCTCTGATGCATTGCGCATTGGAGTTGGTGATGTTGTTTGGGGGTATTTGCATGGTGTATTTTGGCAAAATGAATGAACAGGCAGAGTTTGTAAGGTTTCCATAGCAATACAAGAAATAACAAAGGAGGCAAATCAGTATGGAATGAAAATTCTCCTGTTGGCAGCAATCCAGCCGGTCTTTCAACAAGTCAACAGCTAGCTAACAATCATCCAGCACATGTGCAGTAGGCAGGCGTGTGTACGCTACTATGTATGCAAGTATGTGTTGTTATGTATTTAGCCAGCAAACAATTACAGAAAGAGGAGCAGCTTGAGATCCCATTTTAACTGAAAGAGGAGCAAATACAGGAAGTGGTGTGGTTAAGGACAGCTTTTTGTAATAAGCACTTAACAATGGAAATAGTGGAGAGGAAAGACACGAACGTGGTAGCTGCTACACAGGTCTATGGGCCAATACCGACTAATTAAAGACAACTCAATAGTAATATTAGATTGAACAGTAGCATCACATTGCATATGGGGAAATAGAAATGGTAATTATTGAACGAATGTCCAGTAAGCACCAATATGAACACAATCAGGGTCTCAGTCTCATAAAGGCTTTTTCTTTCCAAGGGCAGTCTGATTTAGGAGCGAGTGAAGGTGGAGACTAAGAAGACTCTCCTGGCTCTACAACAAGGCAAAAAAAAGGGCAGACTTAATGGACCTCGCAGTTGCTTTTGCGCTATGGTTGTAGATAGTAAACAGGACTGAAATAAACTGGTCTGAATTTTTGGGTTCTACTTCTCTTGCCATATGTTATGTGGCAGTTCAAATCCCAGCATGGTAGCATCTTTTTGGAGAATATAAAGGTCTGGACGTACTGTGCACCCAAGCCCTTAAGCATATTGGAGAAATATCAGTGTGCCGCAGTCAGCCAATTGAGTGTGTGTTGATTAGGGCAGTAGGGGGCACGCTGATGTATGTGTCTCATGATCCTGGTACTTCCATTGGGGGGGAAGATGTGCATATTGTAGAGTGCTCCTCAAGATATGACTGTGTGTGAATGGTGCTGCTGTGCATTGTGGTGTGCAGTCGCGGCTGGCATGACTCGCGGGTGGGGGTGCGGGGGGGCACGCGGGGAGGGGGTCGGGAGGGGAGGGGTTAATTTAAAAAAAAAAAAATTTACTTACCATCTCCTCCAGTCCTGCGTCACGTCTCCTCTCTCTCCTCTCTCAGGCAGCCTCCCTCCCCTCCCCTAAGCCAATCACAACGCTTCAATGGCAGCATTGTGATTGGCTAGGACGCCGACCCCACAGGCGTCTTTGGGGAGGCCATTTTCTCTATGTAGGCTGCATGCAGCCTACATAGAGGAAATGCAGAGTGCGTATCACTGGTTTGGTCGGCCTTGGGGCCGACCAAACTGTCAGCGCACTCAGAGTGGGCAAGCCACTCCTCCCCTGGACTCTTGCAGGACCGAACAACCGGACATACCCTTCTGCTTTCTTGCAGTGCAAGAAGCAGAAACATAAAATGGTATTTAAAATACCATTTTATGTTTCTGCTTCTCGCACTGCGAGAAAGCATTGGGGCGACACTGCTCCGCCCACATGGAGGAGCCGCCCCTGGTGGTGTGTGAGTACAGTGTGGCGTTGATGCATGGTGGCTGAAGCTGGGAGTGAATAGAAGCCAGCGCCCGGTGGGGTGTGTCTGATGGGTCCTGCATTTACATGTAAGGATGTGTTTATAGTTATACTGCCTAGTTTCTGACAAGAGGCTAATGACTGTGCGGTCTAGAAGCAACTAACAAACATTTATTTTGACGATTGCTCACTTTATTAATTGCTGTAATTATCTCTATTCAGATCCTTTAATGGTTATTATGCAGCCTGAATGTAGCTTGATAAAATACAAAATATTGGTAATGAATAATTAAAAATTATGAATAAAATTAAGAGAGGTCACGAATTTTGTTATTAGGCAAATTGAGTAAAAAGAAAATCCATACAATGGGAAAATACACTTGACAAATGAATAGTTGATTTAAGACCTAAGCTTTCTTCCAAAGGACTGTCTACAGATGACAGACAACTAAAGAAACATATAAAAGATGAAGATAGGATGACTTCATGGCACTTTTATTGTACATATTTTTTCCTTTCACTTTGTATTTTTATCTAAAACACTTTCATGTGCTCTTTCCCAAAGTCAAGAAGCAACAACCGACGTGCCAATACTGATGGTTCTTTCTTAAATTACTTAGAAGTCACAAAATCACTTCATGTGACCCCAAAAAAAACTTTGTTTTTTAATGTACTTTATTATATTTCAATACAAAACTATTCACATTCTTTTTTACTTTTTTTTGGGTAATTTCTGCATAAATCATTACAAACACCACAACCACATTTTAAGGAAAAACGTCTGCCACAACGTCATCTATTTATCTTAGAAATGTTAAAAAATGACCAAAACTTATTGAGACATAGAACATGAAACATAAATGACATATTTTACATAAAGAAAGACTAAGACAAAGAAGGGGGCGTGGCTAGCCAGCCAACATGGCGGACGCGAGTCCGTGAAGCTCAAGTCGGTGATCCCCCAACTCCGGTAATTTCTCCTGCCAAACTAGCCATCCACGTACCTGCTGGCCGGATCCTGGTGGCGGAAGAGTTGCTGCACCTAGCGTGCTGCGCACCTAGCGTGCTGCGCACCTAGCGTGCTGCGCCCTGGCCTGCCAACACCGCGACAGTGTAAGCGAAGTCTGCACGGCCCTGCCCGCTGTGAGTCCGCGCGCGGCCTCTCCGGACTGTGAGATGGCCGCCAATGCCTGACCGGGGGATTCGGCGACGGAGGGGGTCTCTGGCCCAGTCCGGACCCGAGCGGGCTGCGTGGTGAAGACGCCGAGTCCGACGGAGTGCTCGGGTTCGTGCGGGGCCCCCCCCCGGGGGTTGGATTGCAGCGGTGTGCGATCCGCGATCCCGCCTGACTCCCAGTGCAACGCGGAGCCGGAGGAGCCGGAGACGTGAAGGGAGGTCGCTCACGCCGCCGCCGGGTGAACCCAGACGGCGGCGGCGCTGCATTTGTGGAGGCCCCCGCCAGCTGACGCAGCCTCTCGGGAAACGGTGCGGCCCAACAGCCGGGGGGCCTTCCAACGTCGGCGGCTGGCTGGGCTGCGGGGAGAAGGCTCCGCGACCGGCAGAGTGTACAGGACCGCGCAGGGACCCCCCCCGGGGGTTTGACTGCAGCGGTGAGTGATCCGCGATCCTGCCTGATTCCCAGTGCTACACGTAGCCGGAGGCGTGCAGGGAGGACGCTCACATTTGGGGAGGCCCCCACCAGTTGGCACAGTCCCTCGGGCAACAGTACGGCCCAGCAGCCGGGGGGGCATTTCAGCGTTGGCGGCGGGCTGGGGCTGTGTCTGTCCGATACCTATCCCACGGAGACAGCGAATCCTGGCGCCAGCAGAAAACTCAGCACCACACACGGGACACCTCCCGGAGCTCTTGAAGCCCAGTTCCTGGTGAGACAGGGGGCCATCCATGCGCCGCCGAGGTTGTGGGAAGCGAGAGGCCCAGGCGAGGCGGAGTCGCGGTGAGCGGGCGCAGCGGCTGACAAAGGCCCACGAGAAAACCTGGTACGGCCTGGAACTGAGGTAGGCCGCCACGCATTGACCGGTAACGCCAGCGGCAGCGACATTGGGTGGTGGAAAGGGGGAAGACCACATACACGGACAGTGACCCAGAGGCCTCCACCAAGAGCACCCTGCTGCGACCCGGCACCCGTGTCATCCACAGTGGGCACGAACACACTAGCTAGTGCCTGGGCATCCCGACGCGGGCGGGAACCCCGTGTGTACACTGCGCCCAAGAGGACGTTGGCCAGCGGTCGCTGTTGACGTGGAGGTGGCCCCTACAGAGATCGATAGGTGGATGCGGAGGCCGTGCTGGATGAGCGCAGTGGATATTGGGAGGCCCCTGCTTGCCCACCTGGGGCCCAGCGGCTAGAGAGGTGTCCACCCCCAGGGATCCTAACACCACTCGCACCGGCTGGTAGCTGCGCAGACTGACAGATCCACACTCCGGCGCACAGAGACTCCATGATCCGCCACCTCGCCCCCGCTGGACAATTTGAGGCGGAGTACATACCTAACCCCCACAAGTCGCCATCTGAGCCCTGACCACAAACAGCGGGGAGTGACCGCTATCTTCTGCCCCGCCGGGCTTTAGTCCACGTGCAACTACCACGGGAGTGGACTCCCCTGTCGGTGCTGGCATACCGCCCCCACTGGTGCCCGCCCGCGAATGCCCACGGCGCAACAGTTTGTAATGGGCCGGATGAGAGCCAAGATACAGCAGGGGCCCTTATGCGGGAACGCCTTGGATCCCACGAGTACCAGTACTGGAGGGGCGACAGAACCTACGACCATGGCCCAGCAGCCAAAATGGACTCAGTACTTGCAGCAGTAGAAAGGATAGGCGAAGCGCTGGAACACACCAGGACCTCCTTGGAAACCAGGATCGACAAGGTCACCTCGGACTTCACCCTCCTCCATGCAGACCACCGTAAGCTGACGGACAAAGTTACCGTGCAAGGCCAAATGTTAAACGAGCTGCAACCTGTCACGCAAAGTCATACTGCAGCGCTGCAAGACCTGATAGATCGGGTTCACGACCTGGAAGACAGAGCAGATGATGCGGAGGGCCGTTCCCGCCGCAACAACGTCCGCGTGGTGGGCCTGCCGGAAGGCGAAGAAGGAAGGCACCCAGAGCAGTTCACCGAACGCTGGCTGCGCGACCTCCTGCCCCAGGGAGCATTGTCACAGCAATTCGTGGTTGAACGAGCCCACTGCATCCCGGCACAGAAACCCCAACCGGGAGCCAGACCACGGCCGTTCATCTTTAAGTTGCTCAACTATAGGGACAGGGATGCGGTCCTTCGTGAAACACGCAAGTTGGACAACCTGAAAGTGAGCGGCAACCCAGTTATGCTCTTCCCAGACTACACAGCCCGGGTGCAGAGACGTAGGAGCAACTACACAGCGGTGAAACGGCAGCTCCGCGCCTTAGAATTGCCTTACTCGTTGTTGTTTCCAGCCAGGCTACGCATTGTTGCAAAAGAAGGGACCCGCTTCTTTGACTCACCAGAGGAGGCGTGGGACTGGCTTGAAGAGTCGGGGCTGTGGTCGGGAATGCGACCTTCGAACTCAGAGGGTGACAACACGATGGGCAGGAGAACCTGACGACGTCGACGACGGGGGACAATGAAGAACGCCCAACCTGGAATAAACGCCCCAAGCCCGGAGAACATTCGAAGGGAAAGACTGGAAGCCCTAGAAGCAGTCACCACTCTCGGCTCCCCACACACTCAAGAACGACTGGACTCCCACGTACGTACCACCTTGGTGGCCAGTGGCTCCTCATCGCCATCCACGGAAGTTTCGGAGGACCTCGGATTGCCAGTGGTAACTCCGCAAACTGCGGATGACATTATCTGAATGGACACTGTTGCGATAGCCTTCAGCATGGACAGCTCACGTAAGTAGACCACTGTCTGTTAACTTCTCTGTTTTGGTTGCAGTTAGGGGGAAGGGTGAGCCTACTGTACTAGATGCACTGGGCGGCTTACGCGGGGGCGGAGCAGCAACAACGTACCCGCCACTGGTCAGGCTCCGTACCTTACCCCAAAGGGGACGAGGGGGGGAGGTGGGGGGAGTGGCACACTCACCCGGCACAACGGTTCAAATCGCGGTCTGTTGAGCCCTCGCGGAGACACTGGTGATCACATGGATGGCACATTGCACGCGTAGGAGCAAAGGGGGACGGCCATAACAAGATACCGCTAGTGCGCACACCCCAATAGGCACACCACTGACCTAGTTTACGCTACTTCACAGTTAGAGGTTTGGACGGACATTGAGAAATGTCCGCCCCAGATGTTACACAGTTCTCTGGTTCTCCAGTTATGTTTTCGGTTGCAGCACACCGACCTGACATGGCCTGTCCCTGTTCCCCGCGCCACCCCAGCGCGTCCCGGCCCGGCCTCCCCACTGAATCTGTTCACCCAAAATGGCGCGCACTGACATAATTACGTGGAACATACGCGGCATGTACACACACGCGCGCCGCTACTCCATATTTGCATATCTCCAAAGACACTCCGCTGCAATTGCCCTCCTGCAGGAAACACACATGACACAGCCGGAATTGGATAAGCTGCGCAGGCGCTGGAGGGGTCAATTATATGGCACAACATACTCAGCACACGCGCGGGGTACACTAATTTGGGTGAGAGCGGGCACCCCGTTCAATTGTACAGGCACCGTGATAGACCCTGCAGGCAGGTACACTCTGGCACGTGGGACACTTAATGGTCAACAAATCCTGTTGGGCTCTATTTACGCTCCGAACACTGACCAACCCTCATACCTAGCACAATTGTCCACAACGCTGGCCCCCTATGCCAGACTCCCCTGGCTGTTAGGCGGAGACTTTAATTTGGTGTTAGACGTACACCTAGATAGGTCCTTCCCACCCCTCCGAACGACTTCAGCGGTCTCAAACGCGCAAGCTCTCACAGACTGGCTATCACACTGGGCGCTATTGGATCTGTGGCGTGGTCTACACCCTAATGATCGTATCTATTCTTATTACTCTGCAGTGCACGACCTTCACGTGCGACTGGATAGGGTGGTGGGCTCTCAAGCGCTAACCACGTTGACAGAGGACGCGGAATATTTAGGGCGGACACACTCTGATCATAATCCCCTGAGGCTGCGGCTGAACTGGGAGCCCGATAGTCCTCCGGTCCCTACCTGGCGTCTCCAATCAGTTGCACTAGAGGATCAGGAATTTCGTGCATCCCTGGGGATGGCAATTTCGGAGTATTTCGAACTAAACGAAGGGACGGCGAGTAACACGTTAGTGGAATGGGAGGCCCATAAAACGGCTATCAGGGGTCACTGCCTCGGTGCCACGTGGAACATACGCAAAAACCTGGCGCTGTCACTTACCCGTCTTGAATCGCAATTACTTCGATTCGAAAGGGAGGGTGAAGGCGGTGGCCGCCATTCAGCTCGTCTGATGGATCTTCGGGCGCAGCATGCGGATCTTATGGAACGTCTGCGTTGCCACAATTATGCAGCCCATATGGCTCGTACTCACGCCAAAGCCGACAGGACGGGTCGCTTGTTAGCCTGGCTACTCACACAGGAGAGTAAGCACGCCCCAATCGGGGCAATACGCACACCTGAGGGGGCCCTAGTATACACACAGCTTGAGATCCACAGGGTGATGACCGACCATTACGCACACCTGTATCGTTCCGCAGGGCACTGTTCTGGCCCCGAGCTGGATAGATTTTTCGAGACTATCCGCCTGCCCACGGTACCTGAAGTCCACCAAGAGACACTAGACGGTCCCCTCACTTTGGAGGAAATCGGGGAGGCGGTCGGCTCCATGGCATCAGGGAAGGGGCCGGATGGCCTGCCCGCTGAATACTATAAGGCCTACCGGGAATCCCTAGTGTCCAAGTTGCATGCCCTTTACTCCACAGCTCTTGACGAGCACACTCTGCCCCCTTCAATGCGCGAAGCCTACCTGGTGTCCTTACTCAAACCGCACAGGGACCCCGAGAATTTGGGCTCCTACCGTCCCCTGGCACTCCTCAATGTGGACTACAAAATATTCGCCAGGGTGTTGGCGGAGCGCCTGGCGCCAGTGGTGCCTGTATTAGTCCACAACGACCAGAATGGCTTTGTACCCAAACATAGTACTTCGTTGAATCTGCGGAGGTTCTTCAGGGTGGCGTCGGATAGCGTGCGGGAGTGGCCTAGAGCGGGTTGCCTAGTGCTGGACCTCAAAAAAGCCTTTGACTGTCTGGAGTGGGGCTACCTCGCGGCAGTACTGTTGCGCTACGGGCTGGGCCTGGGGTTTCTCCAGATGGTCGACCTACTAAACAAAAACCCTACAGTGAGGGTCAAGACAGGGCCATACATCTCTGACGCCATTCCAGTCCGTAGAGGCACCAGGCAGGGGTGCCCGCTCTCGCCCCTCCTGTTTGCGCTGGCAATCGAGCCCCTGGCAGCGACACTCCATGCGACGCTGGGAGATGGGATCGCCGTGGGGGATGCGACACATCAGGTATCACTGTACGCAGACGACCTCTTGGTCTTTGTGCGTGATGTGAGCAATATTCCAGTCCGGTTGGCGCACGCGTTGCGCGACTTCGCCGCACTCTCGGGCCTCAGGGTAAACGCCAGCAAGTCCTGAATCTATGCGTTCAGTAGTGACACCCAGGACCCGGGCTACATCCTGGACGGTATACAGGTGCAGTGGAAAGTGGACACTTTCCGCTACCTAGGAATTCAGATATATCGTCAACCGGCGGATCTCATTGAGGGTAACCTGGGCCGTGCCGTAACAGCAATTAAGTCCCAAATGCAATTCTGGAGCACGCTCCCACTAACAGTCACTGGCAGGGTAGCATTATCTAAGATGGTGATCCTTCCCCGCCTCCTATACTACTTTGCCAACCTGCCGGTTTATGTCCCGGCGGCCTTCTTCACCGCACTCACTCAGTCACTTCGGGACTTCCTCTGGGGCAACTCACGTCACAGGGTAGCGTTGTCCAAGTTGTACCTGCCCACTGACCAGGGAGGCCTTGCTGCGCCATGCTTCGAGCATTACTACTTGGCAGCGCAATTACAATGGATAGCCCGCTGGCTAGCCGACAGAGGCCGTGACGACACCGCGTCCACAGCACCTCCCCTCTCTCTGGTTGACATCACTAAACTCTTTCATCCCGCCGCAAAAGCCCGAACGCCGACACCGCTCCTCATGGTGGTGGCTTATAAATGCTACCGCCGCAGTCTATACATTACTAGAAATATGATCCCCTACGCTCCGGCCATACCACTAGAGGGCTCCCCCAGCGGGCCGGGTACGCTCACACCTACTGCGCTCGTGGAGTGGCACGAAGCGGACATACAGACCCTAGGAGACTTATACCGGGACGGCACTCTCATGACGTATGAATCCCTAGTTGAGGAGGCGGGGCTGCCCCCGGGGCAATTCCTTCGACACCGTTCACTGATTGCATCGTTGACATCTAGATGGGGAGACATGAAGGAAGAGCCCAGCCAACACCTCACCATACAGTACCTTTATGTTATGGGGCGAGGTAGGCACTTGATTCGGTGGTTTGCGGCATCCCTACATACGCATGCGGCGGCAAGTTTGGAACCACTACGCCTCAAATGGGAGGCGGATCTGACGCGGCCACTGGAGGATAAAGAGTGGGGTAAGATATTACAAAGTCCAACACGTATTCCCAGAAATATGAGGTTTCGCCAAATACAGCTGTTTATACTCCACAGAGCATACCTCACACCCGAAGCGATCAATAGGTATTTTCACCGCACAGACACGGTCTGCCCCCGCTGCGCGGAGCTGGGAGCTGGGTTAATACACATGCTGTGGAGCTGCCACAAGCTCCACCCCTACTGGGAGGCGGTTCACGAGGCGCTGCGTGCGTGCACGGGCCGCACCATACCCTTTGAATGGCCTGTCTACCTGCTGCACCTCTTTCGCAGAACACCGCCCACAAAAGTCTCCTCCCGCTTTCTCGATTTGGGGCTGGTGGTGGCTAAACGACTACTTACTAAACGGTGGAAGGCGCCGGACCCGACACATACGGGCATGGAAGTGTTCGCTCCTGGCGTGGGCTAAGGCAGAGGGAATAGCTATTCTGAGGGAGGAAACGCTGGGACTTCGGAAGACGCCTATGGCGACAGGTTGGGACGGTCTACTACAGTCTTTGACGCAGTCTGGGGGAGACAACACAGAGGGGCGTCCTGAACATAGTGGAGGCACCCTCAGGGGGAGTGATAGTTAAACCGCCAAAGATCAGTTGCGTCGCCATGTAGACACCCATGTACCATGTGGCGCTCAAGATGTGCAGTGCTGTGTTCTCTGACTAGTGATGTCTGTCTGTGGGGCGCCGGGGGTCGGGGGGAGGAAGGAGCAACGGGAACACGGAGCGGAATGAGCATTCTAAAGTCGGACTCTGCTGCTGTTATCGGTTATTGGGGATTTATTGAGTTTTCGCCCCCCTTTTTAATGTTTTAGTTCTAACATCTGTGCAAGCATGTATCCTGTAGCCTCTGCATAGACTCTGTACACCATACCACTATACCATGCCACCAATGTCTGATGTCATTTATTCTGTCTAGGTTCCACTTGTACCTACACTAATACTGTCCTTGATATGTACATCAGTTTATCACTGGTCCACGGTCACGTTCATTTACTATTGCCAAATGCTCCGTGGTATGGTCAATGTTATATGATAAATGTTGCCTGTCTTCAAGATGTAAACTTTTCAAAACAATAAAAACAGATTTATTAAAAAAAAAAAAAAAAAAAGTCTAAGACAAATACTTAAGACATAAACTTGACAAGACAAACATACCCTAATAGGTTTGACATTATTTAAACTTTTTTCTCAACCTTGTATTTAAGGGTAAGCCCAAGCAGTGTTCATTTTGACAAACTGTCCCTAGTCTGTTGAATAATTGATTTTATACTCTTCAAATCAATTGTTTTTTCATTCGGAAAACAGTAGAGGGCAAAATCATTTTTATAACACTGTTTGGAAAAAAATACGGTCGACGCGTTTGAACCCGCTTTTCAATCTTGGGGTTCTCTTCAAGACCAAAAAGCTAGAAAAAACAAGAAAACCGAACTCTTGTTACCTTCTGCATCAATACACTAATAATTAAGAAAGTAAGCACCATTCTTGTGAGCCAGCTTACAAAGCTCAAATTACCTATTTCTTGAGATCAGCCGATCTCAACTGTTCTAAAATGAATTAGAAACCATGTTCAATATCCTTGAGGGCCAACTGAAAAAAACAAAATAAATAAAAACGAAAAATTCTGAAACCAGTCTTCTGTTTTGTTTTCTAAAGTACACCATTTAGTTGTAGCTTGCTGTTGAAAAAGTAAGGCAACTCACTTGTCTCATAGGGTATCTATTTCTTCAGTCAATCCAAATATATCTCCTTGGACAGGTATCTGTGGGGCGCAGAAAAACCAACCGTTTTTGAGAAAAGATGTTTCCAGTAAACAATCGTTGGGAAGGACTATGGAGTCTCCTCTTAGTTTGTCACGTACCTCAGAGTTGCTTCAATCTCCAAAGGGACGCTGCTGTCTAATTCAAAGGTGCGAATCTTTCCTAAGAAATAGATAAATCGATTTTAACCATACCACCGATGGGATTGGCTCATAATAAAACTTAACTGCCTGATGCGTTATCCTATTTACTGCTCTATTTTAAAAAAAATGGCTGTGCTTTGTGACTTGCTATTAGTTGAAATTGTGGGAAAACATGCCCTGTTGGAACTCTCTCTACGTACTACCGCATGGTTAACTGGCAATTCATTTCTGCCAGTTAACCATGCGGTAGTACGTGGAGAGAGTTCCAACAGGGCATGTTTTCCCACAATTTCATCCTATTAGCATGATGAGACATGCCCACTACGAATGGGCAGCCGAGTGATGTTCCATTCTTTGCTCAAGTCACAAAGCACAGCAATTTTTTTTAAAATAGAGGAGTAAATAGGATAACGCATCAGGCAGTTAAGTTTTATTATGAGCCAATCCCATCGGTGGTATGGTTAAAATGGATTTATCTATTTCTTAGGAACGATTCGCACCTTTGAATTAGACAGCAGCGTCCCTTTGGAGATTGAAGCAACTCTGAGGTACGTGACAAACTAAGAGGAGACTCCATAGTCCTTCCCAACGATTGTTTACTGGAAACATCTTTTCTCAAAAATGGTTGGTTTTTCTGCCCCCCACAGATACCTGTCCAAGGAGATATATTTGGATTGACTGAAGGAATAGATACCCTACGAGACAAGTGAGTTGCCTTACTTTTTTCAACAGCAAGCTTACAACTAAATGGTGTACTTTAGAAAACAAAACAGAAGACTGGTTTCTGTCTTTTGGTTTTTATTTATTTTGTTTTTTTCAGTTGGACATCAAGATATTGAAGATGGTTTCTAATTCATTTTAGAACAGTTGAGATTGGCTGATCTCAAGAAATAGGTAATTTGAGCTTTGTAAGCTGGCTCACAAGAATGGTGCTTACTTTCTTAATTATTAGTGTATTGATGCAGAAGGTAACAAGAGTTCAATTTTCTTGTTTCTTCTAGCTTTTTGGTCCTGAAGAGCACCCCAAGATTGAAAAGCGGGGTTCGAAACGCGTCAACCGTGTTTTTTTCCAAAAAGTGTTATAAAAATTATTTTGTCCTCTACTGTTTTCCGAATGAAAAAACAATTGATTTGAAGAGTATGAAATCAATTATTCAACAGACTAGGGACAGTTTGTCAAAATTAACACTGCTTGGGCTTACCCTTAAATACAATGTTGAGAAAAAAGTGTAAATAATGTCGAACCTATTAGGGTATGTTTGTCTTGTCAAGTTTATTTCTTAAGTATTTGTCTTAGTCTTTCTTTATGTAAAATTTGTCATTTATGTTTCATGTTCTATGTCTCAATAAGTTTTGGTCATTTTTTAACATTTCTAGGATAAATAGATGACGTTGTGGCAGAAGTTTTTCCTTAAAATGTGGTTGTGGTGTTTGTAATGATTTATGCAGAAATTGCCCAAAAAAAAGTAAAAAAGAATGTGAATTGCTTTGTATTGAAATATAATAAAGTACATTAAAAACTAAGTTTTTGGGGGGTCACACGAAGTGATTTTGTGACTTCTAAGTAATTTAAGAAAGAACCATCAGTATTGGCACATCGGTTGTTGCTTCTTGATTATTGGGCTCAGCCTTACTGATAAGAGCCAGAACCCTTTTTTGTTAGCTACTTTCCCAAAGACTGGCACCGAGCTTAGCACTTCTAATAACAACAGCAAATCTGTTTCGGTTTTAGAAATGCATTTCAAGTGATAGTATACCCTAGAGTGTACCTTGAAGGATTTTGACACTCTGGCAAGTTGCTAAAAGCTCGCAGACAACCGGGCATAACTATGCAAAGGCTTTGCGATGTGTCTGCACAGCTGGCAGTCATACTGGTTGAAGGAAGGTAGCCAAGAATCTTGTGTTTGGATGTAAGTCACTTTCTTACGGTCCAGTCACTGTTGATTGGCCTCCGCTGTTCCGAAGCCTTCTGTTTCCTTGGCCCTATATCATGTATGTTTTCCCTTGATTCACTACCTCAAGTCGCTAAAGAAGCAAGAATATTTTATCTGGTCCATTTAGCAGCTCTGCCAGTGAACATCACTTTGTGTGACTTATGTCCCATGAGTACTGCTATTCTCTCACTGAGCATATTTACAAACGCATCTGAAGTACATTCCCATAATGCATCTCGCTGTTTGGTGCAGGGCTGCGTCATCATGATGCAACCATGCACGCGGCCCTGAACCAAACAATTTTATTGCTTTATTTAGAAAAATAAATCCCAAAACAAGATTTTCTTTTTGAAAATAAAAACGTAGTGCTCCCCTCTCCACGGAAGTCATCTCCCGTGGCGGGGTGAGCATTATTTGGTTTTTGCTGTTCCTCGCCGCCAGGGTTCGTCTGGCGGTGACGGACTGTAATAAAATGGCTACATGAAGGAATCGAACTCAACTCTGGTCCTTGTTGGGCATGGAGAGGTTGTGGATGGTGGCCAGTTCTGACCCTACAACATACACGAAAATATGCTCCCCATTCATCACTATCCTGTCCAAAGAGTTCAGGGAACTGACATGTCCGTCATACTCACGCATTCTTAGACTCCTGCCGCAGGATCAGGGGGAGGTCAGGACTTCAGGCACTCTGAACTAGGGTAGACCAAGGTGATTCCCCACATATCCTGATTAGTCAAGTCGGAAGGGACGAGGGTGGCAGCGGGTTAGGCCTAGTTCCAGTTCTAAGTTTTGTTATTTTTCATTTTCTTTGGCCTGAAAAGTTTTCTATTGCACTCAGCGCTAAAATGCTAAGTTTACTGCCATGCAAAGTTGATAATGATGACCAATGCTTTCTCTTTAATAAGCTTGCGTGACCTCCATTTTATATTTCCCACATGCAGGCGGCCCAGTATGGGTTGTAGGCAACATGCTGTGCATTACCATGCCCCCTTGTGGTTGCTAGCTTGACGTGCATTGACCTGCACACTGGTAAACATTTGAAGCTTGCGGCCAGCCCGTTGTGGGTTGTAGGCGGCTTGCTCTGTATCCGATTTGTTCTCTGGTTGCCAATAAAAAAAATGTCATCCTAAAAAAAAAAGAAGTACATTTCCATGAATGGTGCCTGTTACCCAAGTCCACATTGGCAAACAAGTAAAGCAAAAAAATTATCCTGCACAGCTTCACATGCGGCAGAAACAGGCATTAAACTAAACTTCACTTCTAGTATCTACCCAGGGTTTGATCATCTTCACTCTGTATACCATCAATAATTAATTTTCCTCTATTGTGCCATATTTTATCTTGATATTGTCAAATTTAAAATACAAATAATTACTTATATTATTGATCATCTTCATCAAAGAATGTGGAATACTTTTATTTTTTTACTGTTTAATGAATTTATATATGTGATGTCTCACAAGCTATTGGGGGGCGATGTGTAACTTCACTTTGTCCTACTTTGTGAAGTTCATTTTCATAACTTTGCAAACTCTACAAAGTTTGCAAACATAAACAAAACAGAAAGAAAAATTCCCCCAACTGCTGAAATTCGCTCAACAGCACAAACTTTGCAAGTTCATGAAGTACCAAAATTATACTGGTGAAATTTCAACTTCCCTACACCTACTCATGACCACTTCAGAGCACTAGATGACAGTGTAATAAGCCAAGTCTTCAGGAGGGGGTACTTGGTTTCATGTAGACACTTCTTAGCGATTAGGTAGGGTAGAGCTTTGGTGTTAGACTTAGCATCCTTGGCATGGTTTCCCCTGACTTTTTGCCTCTACCTCCTGTATTTTTTAAGGTATGCTAGATTTAGTTTTTGCTGGCTTAGATGCTCAGGGCACCTTGCCACTGCTGATCAGTGTCAAAGTGCAAGTATTCCCTAGGGAAATTGTAATTATGATTGATTTTCCATGATTGGCATATTTGATTTACTGGTAAGTCCCTAGTAAAGTGCACTGAGTGTGTCAGGGCCTGTAAATCAAATGCTACTTGTGGGCCTGCAGCACTGATTGTGCCACCCACACAAGTAGCCCCTTCAAATCTGTCTCAGACCTACCACTGTAGGGTCTGGGCACGCAGTTTCTAACTGCCATGTCGACCTGGCTAGTGCACCCACTTGCCAGGCCCCCACCTTCCCTTTTCTTCCATGTAAAGCGCCCCTCAGGTAGGCCCAAGGTATCCCCATGGGCAGGGTGCAGTGCATGTAAAAGGTAGGACATGTGCTGGTGTGTTTTACATGTCCTAATAGTCAAATACTGCCAACTTCGTTTTTCACTATTGAAAGGCTATCTGTGTCATAGGCTAACATGTAACTTTCCGCTGGGACCAGATAGAGAAATGGAGTTTAGGCTCTCTGAACTCAGAATTTACTAACACACCTTTTTAGGAAGATGGTTTTTAAATTGTGAGTTTGAAAATGACACTTTTAGAAAGTAGGCATTTTCTTGTTTAACCATTCTGTGTGCCTCTGCTGGTTTGTGTACTGACTGTCTGCTTTTGGAGGGACAGGAGCTGGGAATGTGCATTCACTGTAGACCACCACAAGGGGGTTGGGTGTGTCCTGCCTTTCCTGGGTGATCCATAGCTGAGCTGAATAAACCTTGTATGCATTTAGAGTGGTGTGAGGAGTTTCACTTGCACCTTAATAGGCAGTGTCTCCTCTGCACAATGCTGTCTCCACCTCCTGAAGTGAGGCTGGGCCAGAGAGGACAGAATTGGTTTGGACTGGGCTTAGAGACCCTTGCCACAAAGAGAAATGGGGTATAAGTATTTGACCATACATCCCAGAGAATTAGATCACTTCTGGCCTCAAGAGGAACCTCTGCCAAGGAGAAGAGCTGGAGAACTGTAAGGAGGAGTACTGCCCCTTTGCTATGTTGCATTGCTGGGTTGGCCTGCAGTTGCTGCTTCTGCCAAGGGGAGGACAAAGACTGGAACTTTGCTGTGAACCTGCTTGAAGAAGAATCTCAAAGGGCCTGTGTGTGCTGGCATCCTGTTCTGAAGTCTCAGGGCCACAAAGACTTCACCTTCAACCCACTGACCAGCACATGGACTCCTCTGTCGACACCTGCATTCAAAAGGGCACCAATTCCAGTTCCTGGGCCCTGAGAATTGTGTGGTTGGTGCTGCAAAGCAAGAAAAACAGCTCTGACGCCTTCAGCAATACCGCCAGGGGTGTTGCGACCTGCAAAGAGGTCAGGGGCACCGCTTGTGAAGTGCACGATGCACCGCTCCGCCTGCACCACAGCTCCGACACCCTTCGAAGCCCTTCGATGCCTTCAGTTATCGGCCATCTTGACGTCAGCGCTTCCACCGACATCGTCACTGCCAGCACCTGCATCCCGTTATCGCAGAGCAGATAACTGATGAGGGTGACTTAACTAACTTCATCTTCGCATCGCCTCACCGGAACCTATGCCTCTCCGTTGCCTAACTTCCCCTGTCCTGGATTCGATGTCTCGCCTCCTCACGGACTTGACGCCTCGCCTCCCCAGTGGCAACCAGAGAACTAGCCTCGACCTTGCCACCGACGCCTCACCTCCATGACGCCGTGCATCGTCCATAGACTTCATTTTCCAAGGTACTGTTTTTTGGGGGTCCGTGTGACTCCGGTCCTGACGCCGCGCACTCCGTGGTCGGTGCCGTACTTTGGATTTATGCCTGTCACAATGTTTTAATAGCTCCAGTTCGAGATATTTTGTTTCTACAAGTTCTATTTTTGAAATAACTGTTCTAAAGTTATAATTTGATACATATATGTTGGATTTTTGCCATTTTGGTCTTGTTTGGTTTAGATAGAGATACTTTATTTTTCTAAACTGGTGTGGTGTCCATTTGTGGTGTTTTCACTGTGTTACTGTGTGTTTTGAGTACAAATACTTCACACGTTGCCTTTGAGATAAGCCTGTCTGCTTGTGCCAAGCTACCTAGGGGGTAAGCAGGGGTTATCTGAAGTGTGTAACTCCCTTACCCTGACTAGAAGCAAGGGTCCCTACTTGGACAAAGGTGCATACCTCTGCCAATTAGAGACCCAATTTCTAACATTTGGCCAGTCTCTTTGCTGATTAATTCCCAATCAAGTGCTTAGTATCGCGGTAAGGTTAAAAATGAGGTTACTGAATCTTATCTTGTGTTGTTTGGGGATAAAAGAAAAGGAAAAATTGGTGCATGGACTGTTTTTCTAATTCATATATCAGTGTTCAAATACAAAACTGAAAATTAACTTTAATTTTTCCAGTCTGAAATTTTGTTTGTGGTCTGACCTCCCTGGGAAAAGGCTCCCATCCTTGCATTCTACTATATTCGTAAACTCTAAACTAATTCTTCAAAAACAATACTAACCACCCCCAGCTGGAGCGTTTAAAAAAAACGTTATTAGGAAAAAGATCTTTACTTCTCAGCAGTAATAACTACTTATGAACCAAATAGAGTAGTACTTCCTTCAGTTAATTAAATCGTGCAATATTAGAGAGTAAAAGAAAAAATATCTATCATGCTCTTGTATTGCATCATGAAAATCAACAATACCTTTCAGTCAGAACAACATGAAATATATAACCACCCTTACCTTAACATGCCACTGAATTCCATGCTGAGTAGTTGTGTGTAATGAACTCAACACAACACATCTTCACTTCAATTCTATGTTTGCTGATACCTGGAGAGGAAGTTTCTGGGGCCAGATTTGCACGTTCTGGCCTGTATCTCCACACACCTCATTTTGACTATGAGTTTCGGCATCCATAATCAGGGAAACATGCATGGTCCAGAATTGACCAATCCATTAGTTTATGTTGTTCCTGATTCCAGACCAGTTTCTGCACATATTTACTCCTGCTTCTAGCATGAGTAAAATGTGTGTGGAATCTAATTAGATTTTAGTGCATGCATTGCAGCATCTGATAAAACTCTGAATCATGCGGGATGGTGTCTCTCCCAGAGATCTCACTCTGAACTACTCATCATGAGGGCCATTGTGTCATATAACATCTGCTGATATGAAGGGTAATAAGTGTCAGCAGCAACCTGATGATGTTTGCTACCACAATATTGAGGCCTAAGTATTGTCTGACAAAAATATATTGTCCTAAATATTGTTTCCAAACATTTCTCCCCATTGGAGTTAAAAATATAGACATTCTACTCCCAATGGGGAGGTATTTTTAGAAGCAATATTTAGGCCATATTTATGTCAGACAATATTTTTGTTACCAATCTTCCAACATACAATCCATGAAGAACATAAACCCTCTGGCGTTCATCTCTCAAATTCAAATATAACCAAAATGAATTTGTATGAAAAACATAAAACAACTGGAAAATTCAAATGCCACTCTTCAAATACTGGTCCATTATGAAAGGAACAACTAAGGTCTACTGTCCCACAAAGGCATCCATCCTTGCTTTCACAGCCACAACTTGTTTTCACTGACCTACAACTCACTTCATATATATCGATGAGGTGAGTCATAAACATCCATTTGTATTGTGGGCCTTCAGTCACCCATCAAGACACAGAGGAAAAGACTGGCTGCAGCTCAAAACAGTTTGATGACTTTGCTAGACCACAACCTGCTCACTCTGCAGAAGTGGCCCTCAGGAACTGAAAGAGACAATACGATACTGGAAAAAGAAATAGAAGTCAAACAATTTACAAAAAATTGTATTGTGGGAACGTTCCACTACCTACTCCCTTTGGCCTGCTCATGCTTGCAATTAATGCAACTTGGTGTTGACATAAGTGTAATGTGACAACACACCTAACCACATATTCACACCGGTTGTATGTGATTTCATAGAAAAAAGATGTTATGGAATACCATTACTGAGAAAATATTTCATCTAAACTGTTAATGGAAATTTTCAAAATGAATGACATTTACCTTTCTGCAGAAACCAATTCATGGAATGTGTTTTTGGGCCGAAATTGGCTTTTGAATGCGTATTTTCTAAATGTTATTGCAATGGTTGCAGGTCTTACTTTCAGAAACCTTTTTGTCAGAGATATTTATTTCAGTGCTTTACTTCAGGGGACATTATTTCATATTCATCACTTTTACATTGTCAAACAATTACTTGGGATGCTTTTAATTCGCTGACCCTTCACCAACCATAAACACCATCCATCGCTGGCCCCTTACATCCCCTAAAAACCATGAACCCCTGCCCCCAAAGCCCCTAACCACACTTAAACTACACTCATCCCTGAATCCTAAAGGCCCTTTCTACCCCAAAAATCCACCATCCCTGAAGCATAACATCACTCATGACCCCTAATTCTACCCATTCCTTAGCCCTAAAAATTCCTTTCTATGCCTAAACCTCACCCATCCCATATCCCTTAAACCACCTCAGCACACCCAAACTCCACCCATCTCTGAACGCTAAAAAATACTCACTGCCCTTAAACACCAGCCATCCATGACCCATAAGAAGTCCTCTCCTCATCACCCTAAACTACTAATCCCTGAACCCTAAAACCCCTTTCCACAACTAAACTTCACCCATCCTGTTAGACCTGGCATCTTTTGGCATGTTTCCCATGTCTTTTTGCTTTCTGACCTCCTGGTTTTGACTCAGTTTTTGCTCTGTGCACTTTCTCACAGCTGTTCAGTGTTAAAGTGCAAGTGTTCCTATTGTAAATTGTATTATGGATTGGTGTTTCCATGATTGGCATATTTCATTTACTGGTAAGTCCCAAGTAAAGTGCACTGAGAGTGCCAGGGCCTGTAAATGAAATGCTGCTAGTTTGCCTGCAGCACTGATTGTGCCACCCACACTAGCAACCTTTCAAAGGGTTCTCAGACCTGCCACTGCAGTGTCTGTGCATAGTTTTTACTGCCATGCTGACTTGGCAAGTGCACCCACTTGCCGAGCCCTAACCTTCCCATTTATTACATGTGAGTCACCCCTAATGTAGGCCCAAGGTACCCCTATGGGCAGGGTGCAGTGTATGTGACAGGTAGGACATGTCCTGGTGTGTGTGACATGTCTTGATAGTGAACTACAGTGGGCCTGCAGGACTGATTGTGCCACCCACATGAGCACCCTTTCAAAGGGTTCTCAGACCTGCCACTGCAGTGTTTGCGTGTAGTTTTTACTGCCATGCCGACTTGGCAAGTGCATCCACTTGCCGAGCCCCAACCTTCCCTTTTATTACATGTGAGTCACCCCTAAGGTATGGCCAAGGTACCCCTATGGGCAGGGTGCAGTGTATGTGAAAGGTAGGATATGTTCTGGTGTGTGTGACATGTCCTGATAGTGAACTACAGTGTAATTCATTTTTTACTGTTGAAAGGCTATCTGTCCCGTGGGATAGAATGGGGAATACTCTTGTAACATTTTACAAGTGTATCATCCCATTGGGACAAGATAGAGGGATGGAGTTTAGTATGCCTGTACTCAGAATGTAGAAATGCATCTTTTCGTGAAGATTATTTTTATGTTCTGTGTTTGAAAATACCACTTTTAGAAAGTAGAAAGCAGTGCCTCTGCTGGGTTGTGGATTGACTGTCTGGTTTTGGAGTGACAGGGGCTGGGTATGTGCATTCTCTTCAGACAGCCACTGGGGGGTCGAGGTGTGTCCTGCTTTCCCTGGATGAGTCAGGGCTGGGCTGAATAAAGACCTGGGCCACATTTAGAATAGTGGGAGGGGATTTCCTTGCACCTGAATGGGCCTGGTCTGCCTTGGACAATGCTGTCTCCTCCTCCTCCACCCGAGGAGTTGGGCCAGAGAGGACCAAACTGGTTTGGACTGAGCACAGACACCTTCTGCTCAAGAGAACAAAGAGAAATGCAGTATAAATATTGGGGCCCAGACTCCAGAACTTTAGAATTTGCTTGGGTCAAGGTACCTGCCAAGAAGAAGAGCTGGAAGAGCTACCAGGAGCAGTACTGCCCCTTTGCTGTGTTGCTGCTTTGTTGGGTTGGCCTGCAGTTGCTGCTTCTGCCTTGTGAAGTGAAAGGACTGGACTGAACTTTCTTTACTTGTTGCTGAGTATCTCCAAGGGCTTGAAATAGAGCTTGCCTCCTGTTCGCAAAGTCTCAAGGACAAAAAGACTTCACTTACCTCTGAATACCGCCTCTGGAACTGTGGGTTTCAGTTGCCACAGGGGGGAAAGCAACCGACACCGTCACCGACATCACTGAGGACTCCATGTCCTAAAGGCACCACCGCCCTTCGCACCGCAGCCCTAGTCTCACCTACGACAACGACCGCCGCCACCACCGAGCCGCTGCTTGCTCCGTGACCTGTGGGCACCACACTCCGCACTGCCTCTCTTCACTCTGCTGCCCTGGTCTCACCGACGACGTCGCTGCCCGCTGACTGCAACCGTGGTTTGGGGGCACTGCTCGTAAGTTACATGACGCACTGCCCTGTCCCACACCGCAGTCTGGGCCAACCGATGCCAGCTCCCATCAACCGGCACTGTTGCCTGCACCGTGACCTGTCAGCACCGCAACGAGCACCGCCTCACTCCGCACCACAGCCCTGGTTTCACCAATGCCGCTGGACAACCGTCACCAAGCCGCTGCCTGCACCGCAACTTGAAGGCACCGCAGGCCGCACCGCTCCGCTTCACATCGCAACCACAACGGTTGCCAATACCGGCCCGCACCGACGAGGTCGGCCAGAACCAAAGGTACTGTTTACGAGTCTGCTGACACTAAAGCCGGTCCGCACCGACGTGGTCGTCCAGAACCGTTGTATTCTGTTGTTTTCAGCACCGCTGTAGCACTGGACGGAGCTTACGACTTGCCTATTTTTGATTACTGTATGCTGGTCTTTTAGCGTTTTGGTCTTGTTTGCACAGATAAATATTGGTTATTTTCCTAAAACTGGTGTGGTGTCCTTTTGTAGTGTTTTCACTGTATTACTGTTGGTTATGTGCAAATGCTTTACACACTGCATCTGAGATACGCCTGACTGCTCGTGCCAAGCTACCAAGGGGGTGAGCAGGGTTTTTTTTTAGGAGTGTATCCCCCTTATCCTGACTAGAAGGAATGGCCCCTATTTGGACAAAGGTGCAAACCATTGCCAACTAGAGACCCCAATTTCTAACACATACCATAATCATTAAAACCCCTCACCACGCTAAACTTACTCCATCCTGAACCCTAAAAACTCTTCACCATCCCAGTCGCTACCAATAATTGAACCTCAAAAACCCTCCCAGGACCTAAACCTCGCCTATCCATGAATCCTAAAAACCATCAACACCCTTACACTCCACCCAGCTCTGAAACCTAAAAATCCCTTTCTATGCCTAAACTCAAATTATTCCTGACCCCTAAAAAACCCTCATCTCCCTAACCATTGACCATCCCTGAAATCAAAAATCCCAAAGTAGTCCTAAACTCCACCCAAGTTTAATGCGATTTTGGATTTTTCCTTATAATGATCTTTCCTTTAAAATGTTTTGCTGAATTTTCGATTTTTTTGTATTTTCTTAAAATTGGTTTTCCATGATTTGGTTTCCCTTTAATGTGGTTTCTCAGTTTTAGTTTTCAATTAATTCACACACATCAATTCACACCACTTTGCCCAGCTGGACGTCTATAAACCACAAACCTCTTACCAATGTACAATGCTTCACTTTGCAGATATCACACAGCAGAACATAACACAACACAATACAATTTAACATAATATGCAGGCATATAAAGCAATCTTTATTTTATAGCCATGTGCTACCTTTTGCTGCCACAAATGCACAAATTGTAGTATCAATATGTCCAACCACTGAATAATTTGTTTTAAAAAAGCCCTGTGACCATGCCTTTTTTTAGGAGTCTTCCCCTGTCAGCACGTTTTTTGCATTAAAAGGCCAATTGATTGATCAACGCTATGTGTGAGTCTTTAAAGACAAGAGCCCTTAGCACAAATACAGAATTTAATGTAAACCCAGAGAATTCTCTTAGGGCAAATCCACACAGGAAAATCTACAGGTTTAAAGTTCAAACCAAAAAAGTTTATCCAAGTTCATCTTCATCATCAAACTGCATTGTATAAATATAACATCACCTATCAATTGTTTTAAATAACAGTCGAAACCATTCAATTAAAAGAATTAGTTTTGAACATAATAAATCCCTTGGCACTAAGATATCTAAAAAGAAAACCAAAGTGACAAAAACCTCTAAATAAGTCCTCAAAAATAGGCTAAAAAAGGGTCTGAAATGCCATCTGAGAATTCTAACAATTTCAGCTACTTTGGGAAGAGATCCAACAGTTTCATGTGCCTTGGAAAGATGTATACTAGCTTAAAGTGCACAGTGCAGTTTATTGGCAACATTCCATTAAGATGGTTCAATAAGACCCTACGAGTGCAGATAAAACTGATTAAAAATGAACACGTTCATCTACCGAAAAGACTACGTATGCTGTTAAAATAGAATATCAATTAAAATTTGATTACTTCAATAGCTGCCTTCTTCTAATCACAAATTCACAAAAGGTACAGAGTAGAGCTGGCAAATGCATGTATAAAAATATTTATAGCTCTAAACTTCAGTTTCGTTCAAAATTTGAGATCTTCAAACACTGTGTTTCTTTCGAAATAAAATTTCCAAATAATTTAAAGGACACGGCGTGTCCCATCATCAAGATGTGGAGTTCTTTGATGCTTTCATCCTCATGTGCCATATCAAAGACAAGGCGCTTGTAACTGAGAAAACAATACAGTCTTTAGTATTTGTTTTGCATGTTCTTAAAGCAGTGTGGCGATCGTTAAAGGCTAGAAGTTGACAAAGGGGATAATTCACTTTGAGCGTTGTTTTACATATGCTTTACAACAAAATAAGACGTGTTGATTGCTCTCTATAACCTGACACCCCATCGGACATACATTAGGTGTATTTTCGTTTTTGGTCCTAGAACGAGTAAAAGAGGCCAAAGGTAAAATCCCCAGTCTGAATTTTATAAAAAATTCTCATGCTGTTGGATTAATAGCAAAATTCATAAAGGGCTCAAAATCTGGTACGCATTTAAGCAGGAGGTAAGACTCTACAAGAGTGCCTGAATTTATAGCAGACGTTTTTGCCCCTAGAGCAAAATTCCAATAACATCTTTTTAGTTTATCACAGGCATCTCTTGGAATAGCAGTAGGATGCAGCCAGAAATCAATTAAACCCAGCTTCAAGAGCCAAGTTTTTATATGTAGTAGTCAAGGAATTTTGTTGACTATTTGGCCATCCAACAAGACCCTAGCGCAGTCCCTGTAAGGGCCCAAATCCTCAGTTGTCCAAAGCCTAATCCAGTACTGGATAGGCCTCAGTACGGCGATGTCAGAAATTGGTCTGAGGTTCAGGTCAAATCTTATTGGGATTTTACACAAAAGGAAATCTGCCTTTTTGAGAGCATCAAGATTACATTGCCCCCACAAGTCTGCCCCATACAAAATGGCCCCACACACTTGAGGCTTGTAAATCTCAATTGGAGGTGAGATGGCAAGGGCAGACACCCTATTTGTACACTTTTCTCTATCTGGGGTTCCCAATTGTGGGAGTCATGTACTTTGTTTTGTTACAATTTATTTCTAACTCATGTTCTTTGCAGAAAAGGCGACATTTTTCCAGAAGTGTGGATAAGCCCCTTGAAGATTTAGGGGCATATTATCAACGGCCAGCGATAATTATCGCTGGCCGTGATTAGCGATAGATATCTTATCGCTGGCTATCTCCGGAACTTATCGCCCTGGTAGCGCGTTATTAACAACACGCTTCTCCAGGGCGATAAAAATTCCAGAGATAGCGAGGTTATCGCCGTTTTGCAGGGAACATCGCTGGTTTTCCAGCGATGTTCCCTGCAAAACGGCGATAACCTTGCTGATACGACCCTGTGGTCGTATCAGCACAATCCACCCCCTATGTTAGGGATGGCTAAGTCGGGATAATAGCAGACGTTAGATTTTGGCGAAACGGCCGTTTTCGCCAAAATCTAACGTCTGCTATCATCCTGTGGGCTGCCTTGTAAATATCGCGATGTGCACATCGGCGATATTTACAACGTAGCCCATCTGGGGTACGCTCAGTAACGCCCACCTTGCATCTCATTAGAGATGCAGGATGGGCGTTATGGGAAAGGGCGATAGGGCAAGGATTCACGCGATAGCGTGACCTCAGCTAATACAGCGATAAAATTATCGCCGCTTTTCGTCTGAAAACAGACGCTAAAGCGGCGATAATTTTTTATCGCCAGCTTGTTAATATGCCCCTTAGAAAGTAGTTGGTTGACATCTGCGAACGGGAGGCCCGGTATTTTGTGCCCTGCCATTTTTGGTAAATCATTCTTGCAGTTTAGGAGATAGGGAATAAATCCGTTGATAAATAAAAGAAAAAGCGTGGGGGCCAACATGCATCCCTGTCTAACGGATCTTCTGATGGGGATATCTTCCATCTGCTCCCCTGCTGTACCCCACCTAACCCTTGCAAAGTTCTAAGCATTCAAGTGTAAATATCATTACAGAAGGCAAAAAGTAATGGTTAGTCAATTCAATTTAGCATTAATCAAATAATAATGTCAATATATCAATTTAGGTAATAATAGCTTAGCTTTAATCTGGTAAATTGCCTGAACCAATTATGGCCCAACAGAAGATAAATAAAGAGTCAATTGTCATAAGGACTGCTCAGTTCGACCATGAGAGAAAAGAATAAAACTCTTAAAGCATTACTTTTCTAAACAGACTAACGTGGAGTCTGCTCTCCAAGGGGACAAAAAGAACCTGGTTCTTATCACAAATGGAGCCTTTTATGTTTTCATACAGAGAAATTGCACAGTCACTGTGATTCGACATAAAAGATACACTGAGCTATTCAATAGTAAAATGGAAAATACATCACATGAATACAACCTTTACTCTACTATTAATGAATAACACACCATTATGTCCTATAACAGAAAACAAAAGAACATTCAAAATATAAACAACACTTCCGTTTGGCCAAAAGAAATGGCCTTCATTTGTGCACAGTTGATCTTTACTTCAGGGACAAAATGCACACATAAAGAAAAGCACATTAATTGACATAGTACAAGCAGGACCAGAAAATTAATAAAATACTGAAGGTCACTTTTGCAAAACTCAGTGCACAGGCAGAGAACCGAGAAAACATCTCAGCCTTTAACTTGCACATCACGCAGTTTGAAAGTGCATTTAAATCTCGACTAGGTCTACTCATGTCAACTTAAGATCTTTGCTATATTTAATACAGAGCAAATATTTCAATTGTGTCTCATTCATCTTAAATAAGCACAGAACTATTAATTTTAAAATTCACACCCAAACTACCAGTGCTGCTAAATGATGTGCCCACTAAATACCAAGGCGGCCTAATTTCCACCTCAAGCTTCTTTCTTCCACCGCCCTTCACTTCTTGTCTCTTTAGTTCATTTTTGCAGGTGCTTTTTCCTCCCTGGTTTCTGTCAATATTTTTTCTATCTTTCTCTTCCTAGATCTGTCTGCCTTTTCCTCACTTGCTCATGGTCAATTTCTGAAGCTGAAAAATACGTCTTAGTCCCAAAGAATAAGAGCCAGTGGCCAGCCCCTCTTCAGTTTAAGCACTATTGACATCCCATTTTTGACCAGAGAACCCCTGTGTGGCATAGGCTTAGTGCCTGCCAATAAAGTTCAGCAAATTCAGGCCCAGACGAACGCTTGGCAGTTTGGCAAAGTGTCACAAAGTCATGCAAAATTGACACAGTGGTATCTACTTTCTAGCACAGAAGCTATTGGACTCTGTAGAGGTGCCCTTTTTTCAATATAAATACCCCTTTGAGCTGTTTTGTGTCAAGGGACATTACTGGAGTGTTACTAGGTGGATGAGGACAAACACCCACAGGTTTTGACACAAAGCCTGATCTACTTAGAAAGCCAGACTGGGCTTTCTATCAAGAACTAACGCCTCCTTGAAGATATCTCTAATAAGACAAAATGTTTTTATTCCCCCCAAAAAACCTAGGTACTGCATATGTGCTGAAGTGCACACTATACATTCAATGCATGTGATCCTTCAATATTTTTCTAGACATAGCACTTTGTATTGGAAGGATAGGCTTCCAGTAGAAAACGTATGTTAGATAGTGCACACTGACCTCTGCGAGGCGGTGCGTCATGCAAGGCAGCCTTGTAGAGCACAACGGATGACAGCAGCAGCAGGCAAATCTTAATAAATGTGGTTCTGCAGTGTGCTTCCCCCTTGTGCAATGCAGCACAGTGAATTTAGAAGCTGTGCTGTTTTGTGTGAAAGAGTAGTAAATGTGCCCCTCATTGTTGACCCTATTTTGAGGTACAATGTACTTCTTTGCTTTTGCATTCCACAGCATGCTGATATTTTTGTTGTTTGGAAACACGTGGCTGCATTACAGCTGGGTTTATCGTGGCTGCGTGGTTCCCTTCCACAGGAAGGGTGTTGAGCTGTTGCATCCTGTTTGTACTTGTGACGCTATTGCTACTTCCTGCCTAACGACCCTTGTTTTCCTTCGGCTCCCTGACATTCTTTTGTCTCTCCCTGCAGCTCTGGGGCATAATCAAACAAGGATACAAGTGCAAAGGTAAATAACAATCACAGCTCGTTTCTGAAGCCCAAGCTCGGCTCTGTTTTGTAAAACGCTTATGTCATCAAAGACTCAAATGCGTCAACTCTAATTTGGGATCATTCAGGCAGAAGCGGGGTTGAGTAACCGTGCCACGTAGTTGCAAGATGTTATTGTTAGTTGCATGTACGGAAAGAGCTGGAGCATTGAATGTACCAAGATACTTACTGTGCTGTGAGACAAAGAAATCTCAAATCCTAGAAGATATATTTTAAGACACTCAGCAGTAAAATTACTGCTACACTCTATTATTTTCTGCTAGATTGCACTGTTATACTTCGTTATCTAGTGCTATGTTATGCAATGTAGTTAACTTATGTAATGCTGTTGTGTTATATCGTGTTATGTAATTTTTTGTCATGCTCTATTATGTTACGTTGTTAGGCTGTTATGTTGTACTGTTAGGTTTTGTTATGGTATGTATCCTATGCATGTTATTGCTGTACTTCTTTTCCTTATTTGATACACTAACTTCACCTCTTTAAGACCTTGAATTTCTTGCTGTTGAAATTTCGAATGTATAAATGCAATACTTAAAAGAACATACATGAGGGATCACCATGATGGAAAGTAATACCATCTAAGACTCTCACGCAAAAATAAAGCATAATTGCATGGTGTTTCCACCATCATCTCGTAGTAGAGATCTGCATTGTCAATAAACACTTGAGAGTAGTATAAACCAGTGCTGGTAGGCTTTTTAAGAGAATGTTTTTGAAAAATCTCTGAAATCAAGAATGAAATAAGAAGTAAAGCCGTTTCCATGACAGGTTTTTGACAGCCCAGCTGTCAAAGTAACCTAATGCTTAAAATAAATTGGTTTCTTCAACCAACATCTTTAAAACATTGGATTAAGGCTTTGTTAATTACTTCCTGGCTCAACCCAATTGAGCATTCATTGCACACCTAATGCTATTGGCGGTCAGAATTTATTCTTTCCACTTTCACTCCTCCAGTACTTGTGTTGAACTTCACGAGGGCCTTAAATTCAACTTTACCCGTCTCTGTTCCTGGATCTTTAATGTGCTTGCGATACATGCTTTGGTTGCATAGACTTTGTCTATGTTTGTTCAGATTACCATTGAATGAGATCACTGATCAGCAGTGATATGTGACACCAGTCATCCAATTGGTTAAACCCCCTATGTAGTGCAATACTTAGATGACAGAAAAGGAGCCCTTCGTTCATACCTGCACAAAACCCTAGCAGATGTGAGAAACAAATAATTGTCTTTAAAGGAAGCGTGAATTAAAACTTGGCGAATATCAAAGAATATCTGATGGAACTATGACGATGCCCCCCGGGCGGAAACTATTTATGTTTTGTGCGGACCGCTGAGCCCGAGCAACCATGGCCGATGCCCGGTGGAGCTGTTTAGGCAGCTATAGAGGAGATTGGCTTTGGTTTTCCCCCTTGGCCGTCACCTACCCAGCCGGACCTTGGACAAGGTTTTTCCTCAGCTCTCTGCTGTGTTTCCTTTTCCCTCCCATGCCTCCTCCCTTCGTGATCCTGTTGCTGCCTCCCCCTTTGCCCTGCCTGACTTTTGTTTGTTTTCTTCCTACACCCTTGTCTCAATCCCCCCCCACCTACCCCATGCTCCAAGTGACATAGCTGTTTTATTTCATGCTTTTGGTAACTGATGTAACTCTGTACAACGGTTCTCATGTAAAGCGCTCTGATACCTCCGGGTCTAGCCAGCGCTATATAAAACTCTTCAAATAAAAAATAAACATCAAAAACATCTGTTCACCTGTGGCGAAACTAGGTAACGCAGAATAATTAGAGAAGTTCAATATATTTGTTGTTATCCAGCACACACCTTTTTAAACGTTTTCTTTTTGGGGTGCAGACTTCATTATACGTTCTGGCACCAGAACTGATAAAGTGTTTTGATGCAAAGACATCATTCTAAAGAGTGAACTTCACCAGCAGCATTTCAGTGTATGATTTAGGCATGTCAAAGCTATTGGTGTCAGTCAAACTTTCGGATATTTACAAGAAGCATCATTGTTTATGGAAGTGAATAAGAGTGACGGTGAAGATTCCACAAAACTGTTAAGTTGGATCTATTTGGACAGTGTAAAGATACGCTTTTTCCGGTCATAAAAAATGTGAGATTGTATCTATAGTAAAACATTAAGGGTACATGTATAGACCAAGTTATCACATATTGATAGCAAAAGCTTCACTAGGTGACCTCATTATTCACAGCAAAACAGATTAGAAAATGGACCTTCCAATAACCCTAGAGTGTGTTTTTCCACTGGTTCCTCTCTGAAAATAATCAAGTTATTGCCATGAATTAGCCAACCAGTGCCATAGATTGTACATTGGCATAAATTACCCCTTTTGGGCCCAGATTTACATAGAACTAACGCAACGCAGCAAAGCAAGTAAAGGTGCTGCACTCAGTTGTGTGAAAAAGAGAGAGCAGAACAGCACCATTTCTACTAAGATGTGGCACTGCTGTGCTTTCTTACTGCATTTTTGTCTGCCATGCGCCAATGCTGCCATCCTTGTTCCATAGTGCAAGAGTGTCTCTTTAGTGGAAAGCATAGGTTTTGGTTTGGAATGGGTCCCTTTCATTACAAAAACTATGCTTTAAAGCGTTTCCCACTGTACAAAGCAGCACACATGAAAAGTGGAAAAAACGAGGAGAAATGAAAACATTTCTCCGCCGTACCCCTGCCTCGAGGAGGCGCAGGATTTTGGCACAAATTTGCCTCAAAACCCATGGGTGTTTGCATGGGAATACCCATGCACCAGTCACAGCCGGCATGACTAGGGGTGGGGTGGCGGGGGGTCGCGCGGGGGGAGATTTAATTTTAATTATAAAAAAATAACTTACCTTAGTCGGCCCGATCTGGTTCTGCGTCGTCTCTGCTTCTCTAATCCTCGCAGCCGCAGGAAGCAGGCAGCCTCCCTCCCCTCCCCGAAGCCAATCACATTGTGATTGGTGGGGACGGCACCCAGCCAGGTGCCTATGGGGAGGCCATTTTCTCCATGTAGGCTGCATGCAGCCTACATGGTGAAAATGGCAGAGTGTGCTTGACTGGTATGGTCGGCCCCAGAGGGACGACCAAACAGTCAGGGCCCGCAACATTCGGCTAGCCACTCCTCCGCTGCCCTGTTGCAGGACCACTCACCCGCCCGCCCCCAACCAAACGCTTCTGCATTCTCGCAGTGCGAAAAGCAGTAACATAAAATGGTATTTATACCATTTTATGTTACTGCTTCTCGCACTGCGAGAAAGCAGTGGTGCGACGCTCCTCCGCCCACATGGAGGAGCCGCCCCTGCCATGCACGTCCTGTGGAATGCACCCATGTTGCACAGTAACACAAGGCAGCACGTTGTTTAGCTCTGCATTAGTTTGGTTTACATTCCAACGCAGATCGTGATTTGCATTGGATTATAAATCCCACCACAACACTTTGCCTCAGGTTTGCATTAAAACATTGATGCAAACCCAACACCAAGTGCATGTAAATCTGGGCCTTAGTTTCTTCCCAGCATAACTCTGCAGCTCTCTCATGTTGATTTCAAGTGATGCTGTTTTTTTCTTATTACTGTATTTGTTACTCTGTGCTTTTGCTATAAGCAATGGAAATGGTAATCCCATCCATTATGAATATAGTTTTTTTCTTAATACTGTAGTTGTTGCTGCTCTGCTATTTTGCGATAAGCAGTGAAAATGGTAATGCAGTCCAGTCTGAATCGAGTTGATTCTGCTGTTAGAGGAGTTAAATGATTGACAGAAGAAAACAGCCTGATTAATGCTGTGTACTCATGTGGCCTTCTCCCTCAACTGATTCTCTTCCTCACCTTCTCATCACAAAATGCCAGTCTAGCTTCCAAGCACAAGGCCCTAGTGATTATGCATTCTCCAGCAGAGCCTCCTCCTCTCTGCTGCAGAGGGTTGAGCAGCAAATGTGAAATCGAAGGATTTCCTCAGAACCGTGTTATCAACAGGCAGTTAGCAGCTGTGCCTGATAACTCACTGGCCGCTCCTTACTGCTGAATGTGATCCCTATTCCTTATGGTGACAGACAAGAAGATGATAGCTCATTCTGGACTTTTCAGGTGCATAGTGATGAGGGTTACAGAGCATGGCATTGTAGTGGGGCTATGCATGGTGCAATTACTTCTACTGCATCCTCATCCCCTTGAATACATTCAGAGTGTGGCCAGTAGGGGCAGAATGATATCTGTGCATATCAATATGCCAGTCTCTACTCACCGGCACCGCCCTTCCAACAGGGGTCACTATACTTTAAAGGGAAGCTGTAGTCTGGTCAATGGCGAATGAAAGAAAGACAAAAACAGAATTGGGCTGAAGGAATATTTGAGAAAATGGATCAGCTATAATTTCTTAAATGTGGCAGACACAGAAGACAAAAAGACCTCAAAGAGTAGCATGAAGGTGCAAGTCGTACTGAGAAACTGGATCCTCAAACATCTATCAACAATAATAAAAGACGTACAGATGACAGCACAGCAAAGTTAAGAAAATTATTGCTGGGGTTTGATCATCGTTACTGAATTGACACATTACAGTAATATGTTGTGTAGGAATATGACAACAAATAGCGAGGATCACAGCTATGATTATATTTAACAGGTAATCTTTTAATTATTTATATAGCCATTCACAGAGAAATCCACATAGGTCCGCATAGAAGACCATTAAAACTTAAATGGCAAGCATTTTCCACCATGATAGTCTTCCAAGTCAATCATGGGGTGTAGCAATCATCTACATAATCAATAAATCATTAAAGACTTTTACAATCAGCCAATAAAAAGAATTAGTTTGAGTGAAAGGGTTTTATTTTCAAATCTTTTAGTTTTTCATCTATTTATTTATTAGACTTTAATCTTAAAATTTCAGCATTAAAAGTTAATATAATCCATCAATCGATATTTTTTTATAAAATAGAACAAAATATTTGTTAAAATCACAGACAGTATAGTAATAATACTACAAGTCTGTTCCATAAAGGAAACTTCCTATTCTAAATAAATCGGTATAATGAGAGAAAAAGGGTTCAGTTCAGAAGCCCAATGAAGAGTTCTGCTGAGAGGGATCCATACGCAAGCATAAAGCCATTGCAAATAAGACTGGAAATTATTCATAGTCATAAATCAGCAGACATCTAGAATTAGGCTAAATAACCTCTCATGTAGAGAAGCCAAGAATATCAGAGAGGAGTATCTAGTCAGAATGTCGGGGAAGGGAATCCACCCTACTCTAGGAACATGCATTAACATAAACATACAAATTCTATGTTGCAACTTTATTTTCTTTCGTCTTCTTCATCCACCAATAGAATATCAGCAGACTCCTGGGAACAAGTTCACTCCCCATCCTCTCACCATAGCATAAATAAACTTTCAGACATTAGTCCTTGAAAAGTTGCAACATTGTTTGCTTGTGGGCCAAAAACCTCTTCCCATGAATCATTCTTTCTGTCGTTTCATCTCCTCCAGGTGAGAACCTTACTATCAGTTGTCTAATACAAAACAAATGCCTATTCACTAACTAACAGTAGGCTTCTGAAGTTGCAACATCTGCACCAAAGAGAAGAAAAACATCTTGCACAAACAACTTATTCAATGTGAAAAACAGGCCTTTCTGTGTTAATGCATAATTTTTCCATTTAACATGGCATCGACAGTTAGGCTAACTTAATTCAGCACCTTATTTCCGTGCAGGCCTATAATATTTAGATATGGTTACCTACTATAAAATTAGCATTTAGCATATGTTCAATTTAAACACATTGAGCTCTTTATTAATATATGTGTTTTTTAATAGCAGATAAGATTTACGGCAACATGAGTCTTTAACACAGACAGTCCTTATCTGTGCACACAGCATTTCAAATCTTCCCTCCTGCTGGCAGTGCACATAGTAGCATGGAGTTTACCTTACTTGCAGGACAATGCACACATAATAACAAAGGGCCGCATGTATAAAGCATTTTTGCAGTTCGGAAAAGCCGATCGCGACATTTCCGACTGCAAAAATGCTTTTACAAATGTGCAAAACACTAATTGCGATTCGGGGTTCTCCCCCCTAGAATATTTTGAAAAAAGAGTGGGCAAATGGTGTATTTTTAAGCAAATTTGAGAAAGCAAGAAGGTTAATAAGACAGTTGTGAAAGTGTAGTTATGGCATCAATAAAGAGATTTCATATGAGATAACAATGCTGAGTACCACACAGATTCCCTTATTTATTGAAATAGCTTTACAAATAAAATCTACTGAGGAAATACAAGTTATTGTGATTTGTCGAACTGGAAAAGGGATTCCTTTGGATCCCGAGTTTGATTGTGATTGAAGCCCAATTTCCACACGTTTGTGTGCGTTTTAATTTATCAGTAGAACTTAATGCACATATGTCTGTGCAAATGTGGGGGCTATTGCTATGGAAATGTGTTATATGTTAATGACAGTGAGCAATGTTACAGCAGCATCCTTTAGTATAATACAGTGTGCCCCAAATGCACCACCAGCTACATACTACACTCTTACCACTTTCATGCAACTCTTGTTCTTTGTGCACTGCTACCCTTGTATTTGTCACAATCCCTGTGACTTCAGTCAGGCACGCAACATTGATGAGAGCACCCCAATTCTGAAAATTGTTTCAGCACCACTGCTGCTTTCCAATGCCTGTCCACGCACTTACCCATTCTGGAACTGGGCACAATTGTGCTAATGGTAAGTGTCACCTTAGGCCCAGAATAGAAGCTGCTCATCTGCTCTGCATTTAAATAGAGGGGGGGGGGGTGCATTTTCACTGCACATTTATTCTCATCCTCCTTGTGTTGTTGGAGCCAGCTACAGCGTACAGCAATGAACTGCAGTAAATTTGCCATGTATTACGTCAAAATTAAAAAAAATAGGCTTTATATATTAAAGACACTTGAGGGAACACCTTAACCATCACAGATATTAACTCATTCACACTGCCCAGAAGCCTTGCTTACCGTACCATGCCAAGTTCATAAAATTCACTTGCCAGTGGCAGTGCAAGACAGCGAATGACCAACCTGGACCTTAAAAGAAAAATATTCACCATGGTTTTTCAAAGGAAGACAAGTTCAGTTTCTTAAATAAAAATAGCACTTCATATTATTAACTGGGACATAAAATTCAAATGGGCCCGTTATGATGATGTGCAGCAGCCAGCAAATGCCAAATTGCCCCCAGCCTCTGCCTCCTCAAAGAGACTGCATTCAGTGGTGCCAGACAGCATACAGTGGTGCCGCTGCGTGCATTGCACTTAAGTGTGAATTCTTTGTCAATGGGGAATTCGATTCGAATTCCCCATTGATAAAGACCAGTCCAGTCTGCAGTCCCAGGAAACACCGGCCACACCAACAACAGCAGGCGCAGCAAGGGGCTGGCACGTCGCACCGCTGTGGTGAAAAAGTAAAGTACGTGACAGAAGTTGTTTTACAACCCCTGCCAGCACTAAATACTGTTTTTGTCTTTTTAATGAGTAGAAAGACAAAAACAGTATTTAGTGCCAGCCCGGTGGGGGTTACACGTTCTGTGTGCAAGTGCCAGAAATTGCCCCCAGCTTCGGCCTCGTCTTAGAGACTGCATTCACTGTCCCAGTGATGCAGAAAGATTGAGAACACGCCGGTCGGGCACTTTTATAACACAGGCAGCCCTGTGATAAACCTATGGGGGTAATTAAGGGATACGCTCGAATGATGTGGCCTGATTTGGTGACTCCCATAGATTGCAGTGCAAAGCTTTGGACACGCATCAGCCTTAGAATACTTGGACCATGCCTTGTAGCATAATATAATGCATGTGCCTAAAATCATAATCGTGCTAGGTATATCGATAACAACATGTACTGAGATGGTAAACATATGGTGGTAAGAGATAAGCTTGAAGGATGTGGCCTGATTGGGGACTCCCATAGATTGCAGCACAGAGCTTTGGACATGCATCAGCCTTAGAATATTCGGACCTTGCAGCAAGATATAATGAATGCGCTTAAAATCATAATCGTGCCAGGTACATCGATAATAACGTGTACTGAGGTGGTAAACATATGGTGGTGGTAATTAATAGATGCGCTCGAAGGATGTAGCCTGATTTGGTGACTCCCGTAGATTGCATGCAGAGCTTTGAACACGCAGATATTGACAAACAAAGCTCCCACTTGTCGTCCACTGAAGTCTCAGAATACTCAGACCTTGTCTTGCTGCATAATATAATCAATCAATCCTGCACTTAAAATCATAATCATGGTAATATAGCAATAATAACATGTACTGAATACACGTATGTATTATTCCACCAATTTAATTAATCTTTAAGTAACTTTACCTTAGTAAACTCAGCTCTCAGCAGGTTTCAAATGCGTGCCTCAGAATAGCAAGCAATGCCTGTGGCCTATCTCCTCGTACCGCACAAAAAGCCAGGGAGAGAGAGAGAGAGACACCTCCTCACACCCCTGCACTGCCTCACGTCACGTGCACCCATATTGCAGAGTCCAGAGGCCCCTGGTAATACCGCCACGTCTCAGTGTCTAAACCAATCCTGATGCTGCACCAGGATTGGGTAGGGCAGGGAACCTCACTGCTCATTACTGAGATGGGGACTGTGGCTTTGAGTCAACCCCAGCTCACTAATGTGCCTGGAGAGACCTAGTGCCCATGTCAGGCTGGTCAGAGAGAGGCAGCTGTCCAACCCGACATGCGCACTTAGGTGCGCTCATCACTGGCTACTGCTACGGGTGATTGGCTCTGGCAGTGGCAACATTGCTGAATTTTTTCAAGCCCCATCCCCTCAGGCTCGCACTGGCTTGCTTGGCTTCTCCAGGACGGGACCCACCTCAGCCAGGAGCGCTCTGCGCTACATGCCAGCATATTTATTATTAGCAGCAAAGCAATTAAAATATATGTTTAACCAACATTTATTGTGGGGCCATGGGGCCAAAATAATGAGTGAGGCAATGCCTCAACGCCCTCACGGAGGCACCATCCCTGCAACCTCCACATTCTTTCTCTGATCAAGGCATGTTAGTATCGCCCTGAAGGAGTTTTACATTTCAATCGCCTGCTAAACTGAGCTTCATTTAAAATCAGCTCCCCCTCCTCCACGAGGACGGCAGAGGGGTTGTATTAATTTTTGACTCTCCCCTCCACCCCTCCACCTGCAAGCCTGTGCAGGGAGTATTTTAAAATAAATGATGCGCCTCAGCAGGATAATTTAATTTTACCTAAAGGAACTGGCAGGCACTCAGCAAAACAGGAAACACAATTGGGTGAAACAAGCATGCCATTCCCATGTTTATCTCACCATCACATGCTTTTAGTATTAATATGAAATTTTTTTGGTATGCTCAGATCGTGATTTGGCTCTTAGAGCCACGCCGGCCTTGGGTGGCTTTGGTTTGACTCTTTCCCTGAATTCTCTAGCTCGCCCACCTCAAGAAGAAGCTAGAGAACAGTCCTTTACAATAAGAAAAAGAACAAACAAAAAGCTTCTTGCAGACCTAACTAGTACGGCCAGCATCCACTCACTCCACTATTGGACTGCCCTTCAACAGAGAACAATCCATATAAAAGTAACCTGAAAAAGCCCATCCAGGGATCTTAACGAAGTAGCACCCACTACCCAGCCCATGTTATCTAAACATCCAACTTCCTCAGTCCAATCACCTTTAAAATACCTTAACTTTTCTCTTGTACATCACCTCTCTATAGCCTATCCTCTTTCCTACTGCAACTTTGACTTCTGCATAACTCTCCTGCTTTTGCTCCTGTGAAGAATACAAGAATGCCTTTACATCCTCGTTACCCCAGAAGAGATAACTTGGGATATCCTTAATGACCCTCAGATTCACGAGGAACAGTAATAATGATAATTGCCCCTTCGGTTAAAATCCTACTTCCAGGTCCTCGGGCCTCTAATGTCTCTGTTGTGTCCATTGGCTTAAGTCGGGAAACAGATTAATTCCAGACTGTTGAAAGTGCAACATTTCCCCTCCTCCTTGCTGTCTTCATAATCACCTCCCTCTCTTCATTGCCACATAAATGTATTATGACCAGAGTTCCAGCTTGATGAGCACCTTCCCTCAAGCCTGCAATCTAAATCACGGGTCTCCAACCTTTTCTGTGATAGGAGCTACTTATGTTCAATGGAAATCAACCCGAGCTACTAATATTATTGGTGTTGTAATAGTGACTACATCAGACAAGAACTGCATCAGCAGCCACGGTATGTGAGATTGCTAGCAGTGATCACCTCAGTGCCTCAGGTAAGGGCTGCCATCAGTAACAAAAATTTAAAAAATCTTTGTCAATTTGGAATTTGTTTATACATAACAACTGCAATTCCCTTGGTGCCAAGGAAATAATATTAGTAATAAATCTCTCACAATTTGGAAATTTTCAAACATCAGCTCACAAGTTCAAAAATACACACATTCTTGACTTGAATACACACTCTCAGTTTTGGTATATATATTAATTCAACCAAGCAAAAGCTACTAACTAAGTAGGCTGGGCACACAGGAGATATAAATATTCTGAAATATTTCAGCGAAGTTACATACAAGTCAGGAGCAGGGTTTTCAAAGCACCATCTCATGACAAAACATGCCCTTTTATATCCAGAGGAATCCGAGGCGCCTCAATATATGGTTGCGCCTAAACGTTTCCATGGGCTCCAATCTGTTTTCAGAGTGACAATTCTGCACTAGAAGAGTTTGAAGCACTCATTTTGACCTCTGAGATGTTTCACAGAATAGATTTGATAAAGCAAATCTCCTCTTCAACATGGCTGACTGAATCCAATTTGTGAACAGCCTCATGTATTTTTATATTTTTATTTTATCCAGCATCACTTCCATATTTTCTGTAGATCTATTGAAGCTCCTAAGTGTGGTCATTATTGCACCACTAGTACCTTTGAGACTTGATATAGCACTTAACTGTATCCATTTGGCTTATCTTTTCAAACCATTGTTGTACTGGGTGAGGGTATGGTCCATCCCGGAGCTAACTCCTTTTAAGGAGGCACCTAGGGACCTGATCAATTGTGATAAACAGGTCCGGGTCTCCTGGTTGAACCATGTTAAAAAGCAGATTGATCTGCTGAACTTGGGGAATCTATGGAACACCCCTGAAGAAGCCACTAGAGGTGAGAAGCAGATCTTTAAAAAAACTATTGGGAATGGGTGATTACTAAAATATGGTCTGAGCATAGGGAGTGCTCCCTAAAAGGCAATTTCTGTCCCATAAATGCACACCTAGATTTGAAACCTATATGGACAGGATTTACCTCCCTGTGTCTAAACACCTGTTTATCCAGTTCAGAAGTGGTAACCCACCTTTAGGATCTTTTACCACGAGCTGTGGTAAATTTGTGCGTGGACCAGAGTCTTTTCCTTTTTGCCTGCTGATAAAGGAAACAGAAGAGCATGTTCTTCTTTTTTGCCCTAGATACTCAATCTTATGTAAAAAATTGATAATTGCAGTGTGTAAGCTGGAAGGTATAAGGCATTATTAGGAAGCGTTACGAATTTTGAAATCTGACCTGACAGAGTCAATAGTCTTTGCGGTCTCGCACTTCCTTCAGAGGGCTTGGACCATACGAATGACTAGACTTTCAGTTGGAAACTTGTAACTGTCATGAATATTTCTTGGTGCTTATGTATTTAAAGGGTTTTTTTATTAGAAAAGTAGTTTTTAATAGTTTATATTGATTTTATATTTGACTCCACGAGTTGCTTATCTTGAGGTCTATGTTATTTGCTTTTAATTATTTAATAGCAGATTGTGGTCATTTTAAACAGTCATGAGTCTTAAGATTAAGATATCCCCAGATTGGTATGGACTAGACATTCACAATGGGGACCTCTTTAGTCTAGTTTTTGCATTTCTGGAGGTTTATGTTGCTTTGAGTTTACTGCCCCATCAGAGGATATTGTATAAGACTAATTGGTTATTTATTGAATATAGGATTGTGTATTTAATATGGCTGCTATTTTTATGTATTGAATGTATTTATTGCATTTGCACTTTTGTAGTCACGCAACCGAAATAAAGTAATTTGATGATGATGGTCATTATTTCACCCTTTGATAGTAGAGGTATCCTGAAGAAAGTTTACAGGAGGGATCCCTAGATGCTGCAATATGTTTGGGCTCGAATAGGTCTTTCCCTTCTCACTTCTTGCGCTTCTTCGATTCAGGGGACATTACGGTGCCATGTAAAAATGCTGACCAGTTTCCTTAAGGAATGCATGTAGTCTCCAGGCCCTTTCCTCCACTGTAACAAAAACAAATAGGCAACTGCCAGTGAACACGATGAGGTTGGTGAACACTGACACAAACAGAAGATTGGTGCCTGAGCTGGAATACTTATTGCAGTGTCATGGATCTTTGCCATGTTTTGCTGCACAAAGCCAATGCGCCTTCGATCACCAGTGGGCCTCCCATGATGTCCAGAATCCCCTAGCCAACAATTCACAGGTAGAAGAAGGGAGATGACGGGCTGAAACAGGGAAGAGTGGGACAGAAGATATAGACCCAGCTTCAAAAATTGACAGGCCAGTCACCACTGCACCGATGCACTAGGAAAAACAAATCAAACTGGCATCAGGAGGCTGGTTAATATACAACTGGCCCCCTTTCCTGTACCAATGGCTACAATGTTCCTCACTGACTAGGATGATCAAAGAACAAGCTTCACCACCTGCCACCCTAAAGCTGTGCTAGCATGTTGATCAGCTTTAAACCCCCGGCCCCCTCCACACACAAAGACACACAGCAATGGATTATTAAGTAATGGATGAGCATTGATATAATAAAATACTTTACAACCCAAACGGCTGGAAAGAAAAGTGAAGGGGGAAACACAGGATAAAAAACAGCCTAGCCTGGTCCCTGCTCACCCAGTGCTCCCACTCAGCTTCACCTTTTCATTTCTTTACATTCATCAGTGTAAGAAGCCATGTCTTTTGTACTTCTTTACATTTATGTTTATTTTGCTACTATAGTGCACACACCAGAACTATTGTTTCAGTTTGTACTGCCATTTTCTTACAGATTGTGGTGTAAATTGTCATAAACAATGCAAAGACCTGCTGGTGCTGGCATGCAGAAGGTTCTCCAGAGGAATGTCATTTGGCAGTAGCCACGGTTCTTTGCCCAGCAGTCCATCACTGCCTCCAGGTAAGAATTCAGCAGCTGAAAGATGCCCTGTTTTTTGTAAAGCAGAGCTTTACCGTTTTGTACAACAATACCAATAACATGTAGTAAACCTATTATTTTTTCCAATCGTAATAGAAGGTTTACAAAAGGCCACTTTAATAGTGATAATACTAAGCGGTGTACCTTTTGTTCACTTAGTATATGGGTAATAGAAGTTTCTGGCATTGCTGTTATCGCCCAAGTCTCTGTAACTGTCAGTAAATATTTTTAGCTGAGGTCTGTGTCCAAAAGAAAAAAATACAACACACACCGTAGCATCCTCCCAAGCCTGGGTACTCGACAATAACTATGCCACACACAGAGCTTAGTATAACACATCTTTATTCTTTTGCGTGTAACTGCAAACTCAACATTCTAAACCTGCATTAAATTCACTACGCTCTATAGCCTTATAGCCCGACGTAGCGGGCTGTACCGGCTACTAAAGGCCCGCTCCAGCGGCTCGGGCCTTTAACAAGGGAGTGGGACTTTAATAGCCAGTATAGCCCAGCTACGAAGGGCTATAAGAACATTCTGCCACTAGAGGGCAGAATGTTCTAACAAATAAAACAAAGGCCTCTCAGAGCCCGAGGGGGTTTAAATCCCCTCGACCTCCGAGAGGCCTTTGTTCACAGCAGTAGCTGTGAACAAAAGCAACATTGGAATGTTGCTCTGCGGGCCTTTACCAGCCCGTAGAAGCACGGAGCACTCCATTGTATTCAATGGAGTGCTCGACATTCCAATGTTCTAATAATGCTTACGGCACAGTTCTACGGAGTCCATCAGGAGACACAAGGGTTGTATCATTACAAATTCATACAACACTACATCTCCTCCTCTGAAAAATAAAAATGTACACTTTTTTACAACTATGTACAATTCAAGCACTTCAATGAGTCTTCTTGACGCTTGGATCACACGTCCGAACCGTGTCTTTGGAAACTGGGACAGGCAGTAGAAATCCATGGCTGACGTTGGTGATGGGGAAACAGCAGCAGTCAGGGGTTCTGCACTTTTCCTTTTAACCCAGTCTCTGCAATGACATCAGTGCCTGATGAGTGATGAGCCATGTTAGAAATGGGGTTTCTGGTTGGCTAGGGTATGCACCTAAGCCAGGCAGAACCACTCTAGTCAGGGTAAGGCTTATCCCAGAGGCAATATGTAAAGCGTTTGCGCAACACACACACACACCAGTGACACACAGCACACACCACAAAAAGAGACTCCACACAAGGTTATATAAAAATATCTCATATATTGTATATAAAACAAATACACCACAATCACATAAAAGATAAATCACTTTGCCAACTAGGCGATTGTCATAACACCACATTTAGTGCAATAAAGCAAAAGACTTATAAGTTGCACGTCATAAAAGAACCATCAGGAAAACATTTTCACTGTACATAATAGGTAATTCCTACCAATGGTACTTTTTACCCTGCCACCAGGCGTAACTGCCACATAGCACCACATCAGGGCATGAAACAAGAGGCAGTAGTTTAAAAAATACCTTAACTACCACATGTCTCCCAAAGCACATAGGGTGCAGCAGACCTGCACTCCTATTATGTTTTATATGGTGAGGTTGTAGGGGCTTAGAAAGTGCTCAAATGAAATTCGGCTGGGAACATAGACCACAGGAACACCTGCGCACCTACTACACGTAGTGTGGTGATTTTTCAAACAATGTCCCATTAAGGTGACCCGTTCACAAGTTTACGGAAAAGAAATGCCCCCATGGTATGTATCCACAACAGCAGCTGCCTGCGACTGTGCAGAGCAGCTGCTGAAACCAAAGCAGCCTTTTTCCCATCGTAAATAACACACGGAGAGACCTCGTCGGGCCATCCCTGCTGATGGCAATACTGGGTACAGCAGCCCCTGACCTTGGGGTGCAGCTGCCAAAGACAAGGCAGCCTCCTCAGGACCGGCACAATCAGTTGCTGCAAAGCTTCCCTCCAGACATGGCCCCACTGAGGGGGGGGGGTCTGTGCAGGGCGGTCCGCGCTCTTCCTGCCACCAGGCACTCTCCCTCCTCCGGCATCACTCCTCCGAGGCTGGGACTCGCCCTCCGCAACGTCAGAGTTGCGAGGCAACACGGGGAAGGCTCCCACATAGGATTTCCTTCTTCCCCTTTTGGCGCTGTAATCTTGTACAGCATAGGACCACGTATGCAGAGCCCCGGCTGTGAATCAACTTGGAACCATGCACCGGCCACCAGGAAGAGGGAGAGGGCTTCCTTCGCCACAAGCTCTCCCTTCGCTTAGCTCAACACCACGAGGACAGGGCAGGGCTGCACACACTGAAGGGAACCAAGCACAGGGATTTCTGAACAGCACTCACCACACGCTGGGATGTAAACTAAAGCACTCCTCATTTGCTTTCACTTTAGAATCAACGGGAAGAACAGTCTAGTCCTTCCCCTGCAGGAGCAGCAACTGCAGGCCAACACACCCCTCACACAGCAGAGACAGTGCTCCACACACAGCTCTTCAGCCCTCCTTTAGATGTAGCAGGTTTTATCTACCTGAGACGTCCAACAGGAGGCAAGCACACACAAGCCCTTGGAGATTCTTCACAAGCAGGATACCACAGCAGGGCAAAAAGAGTCAGTCCTTTTCCTCCACCACAGACAGAAGCAGCAACTGCAGGCCAATCCACCACTCACACAGAAAATGTAGCTCTCCTCACACGGTCCTTCCGCTCTTCTTCTTGGCAGGGTCGTCTTGTTTCTTGAAGGAATATAAAGTCTTGGGGTTTTAGGTCCAATACTTATACCAAATTTTGTCATTGTTCTCTTTGTGGCAAGGGTCTCTGAGCCCAGTTCAAACCAGTCTTCTCCTCCCTGGTGCACCATGACCACATGGGGTGGAGACAGTATTGTACAAAGGAGACACAGCCTATTCAGGTGCTAGCGAAACTCCTCCCACCACTCTAAATGCATGCAGACCAGGTCTATTCAGTCCAGTGATGAGTCACCCAGGCAAATCAGGGCACATCTCAACCCCTCTTGTGACTGTCTAGAGTGAATGCCCATCCCCAGCTCCTGTCAATCCAACACCAGACGCTGAATACACAAACAGTCAGAGGCACACAGGATGGTAAAGTAAGAAAATACCAATTTCTAAAAGTGGCATTGTCAAACACTCAATTTAAAAACTACCTTTACTAAAAGCTGTGTTATTAAATTCTGATTTCAGAGAGCCTAAACTCCATTTTTCCATCTTGTCCCAATTGAAAGTTACACATGTAAAATGTTACAGTGCAGCCCAAATGATAGCCTATGGGACAGACAGCCTTACAGCAGTGAAAAACAAAATACACAGTATTTCACATTCAGGACATGTAAAACACACCAGCACATGTCCTACCTTTCACATACACTGCACCCTGCCCATGGGGGTACCTTGGGCCTACCTGAGGGGTGCCTTACATTGTAAGAAAATGGAAGGTTTGGGCCTGGCACCAGGGTGCACTTGCCAGGTCAACATGGCAGTTTACAACTGTGCACGCAGACACTACAGTGGTAGGTCTGAGACACATTTACAGGGCTACTCATGTGGGTGGCACAACCAGTGCTGCAATCCCACTAGTAACATTTGATTTACAGGCCCTGGCACACTTAGTGCACTTTACTAAGACTTACCAGTAAATCAAATATGCCAATCATGGATAACCAATCAGATTCATAATTTACACAGAGAGCATATGCACTTAGCACTGATCAGCAGTGGTAAAGTGCCCAGAGTCCAATAGCCAACGAAAACAGGGTCAGAAAAATAGGGGGCAAAAGGCAAAAAGTTTGGGGATAAACCTGTCAAAAAAGGTCAGGTCTAACAAGCCACATGTCAGAAGTGCGAGGAGTCTTGCGTAATGGCCTTCCCAGGTCATCAGGCAGTTGCCATGTGTCCTTTGCTGGTCAAAACTTGAAATGGTTCAGCATCGAAAGGAGCATCAGACTTTCGTTTAATATGCTGACGATATCCTCTAGTGAATGTGACATCTTTAGCATGTCGACACTTGTCTGCATAGGCCTTCATTTTCCTCTTACGATCCAAGTCTTTCATGTGTGTTTCTTCCTCTGCATTTGTTCTTCGGTTGGTCCATTGAGATAACTTAGTTGTCATGGCTTTTCAAGGTTGCAGGGCTTTAACCTGTGGTCGAGTGAGGGGCCGAGCGGTCAGCTCAAAGAGTGGAATTTTAGACAGCTTTAAGCTTCGAGCTTTTCTAGTACAGCACCCTGGACAGCTTTCTTTAGAGTACTCATAAAACATTCGACAAGGATACTGGCCTGTGGCCAATAGAGGTGTGTTCTTCTGATGCTTCACATTAAGATGACTGAGAAAGTCTCTGAATTTTTGACTGTTGAAAGGTGGGCAGTTGTCAGTCTTTAAGATCACAGGAACACCCTAAATCGTGAAGATGCTGTCTAATTTCTGACACGTTCTTGAGTGATAAATGAGAGATCTTTGATCAACCGAAAATGGGAGTATTCATCAACGATCACCATCAGGTGATGTCCAGTGTCAAAGACCGAAGAAGTTCACAGCACTTCTTTCCCATGCATGCATTGGCAACTCTGACATGTTTAACGTGTGTTGAGTATTTTTCGATGACAGGCAGTTGCATAGATGACAGGCCTTTAATTCTCTTTTAACTCTCTCATCGAGATGTGGAAACCAGATTGGTCTCGGAAAGCTCGTTTGGTGGCAACAGTTCCACAATGTCCTTCATGGGCAACTTAAATTATCTGTTGTTGCAAACTCTCTGGAATGATAATCTCGGACCTCTTACAATAATACCTTCCTGAGTAACAGATAGTTCATCTTTGACATTCTTAAACTTTTGATATTCACTGTCACTGGTCAGAGGTCGGGGTGCTAGCACCAAGACTGATGTGTAATAATGTATTTCAGTTTCAGCATGTCACTATCTTGAGTTGTGGCAGTGACAAGTTGTTCCAACGAAATGTCAGCTGGGGTGCTTGATTTTACTATGAAATTTCTGTAAGCTTCAGCCGTCTTAGAATGGGTACCAGGGTATTGTAGAGGCACTCATGAGAAGTAGTCAGCAGGGTTCTGATCTTTCTCTGGACAATGCACAATGGTGTAGTTGTACTCTTGCAATCGCAGACCTCAACATTCAATGCGAGGAGGCATTTTTGCTTTTGGATTTCCAAAGATAGTCAATAATGCTTGACAATTAGCCAAAAGAGTGAAGGGCCTCCCATACAAGAATATGTGGAAATGTTCACAAGCCCACACCACTGCCAAGCTTTCTTTCTCTGGTTGGGAATAAGACCGTTCAGTTTGGGACAAACTTCGGCTTGCATACCCGACAGGGCTAGCGTCAAAAACAACCTTAGTATGAAGCTTTGGATCAAAGTATGCCATTTCAGTAGTGTTCTCAATAGATTATTTGATTTTCTGGAAGCTTTGCTAGCATTCAGGTGACCAAAGAAAAGAAAGATTATTTTTTGTCAAGTCTCTTAATGACGCACTGACAGTGGCAAAGTCTGGTATGTATCTAGGGCAATAGCCATGTCAAGGAATGAAGGTAACATGAAAACATCTTGTGGGGGACTGGCAGTTGACAGCGCTTGCACTTTAGCTGGATCGGGTGTCATGACCCAATCAGAAAAGATATGGCCAAAGAATTTTTAATTTGTCTTATGGAACTAACATTTCTCGCTATTCAAAGTTAAACTGGCATAAGCAAGCAATCAACACACTTGTGTTATCATATCGGCAATGTGCAGATCTGGATGTTGTTCTCTTTCAATTGCCTTGTTTGCTTGATGCATATCCACGCAGATGCGTACAGCTCCTTCACTGTCCACTTTGGGTACTACCACTATGGGAAAAACCCATGGAGTTGGACCAGTGGAACGCTCAATGATGTTGTGTTTGAGTAAGGATTCAAATTCTTTTTCAACAGCTTTCTGTAAGTGAAAGGCAATTTGTGTGTGTCTTTGAGCAATAGGACTGACCTACTCATTAATGTGTATTTGGACATTCATAGTCTTGAGTATGCGCAACTTATGAAACAACGAGGGGAATTGACTTACTACTTCGTGATGAGCACTCATTTTATAGTTCATGGATAATAGTTCCATATAAGCAACTGTGCTGAAGCTGAGTAAACAAGCGCTTGACGCCGTAACTTGAAGAACATGAATGGGTGCTTGTACTTTTGTTTTCTTACGCTTCATCATTGCTAAAAATGAACCTTGACTTTTTAGTGGCATTGATGCAGCACACGTATACACTTTCGTTTTCAATGTTGTTAGTCGGGGCAATGGAGGCAGTTCATTATATTTGTCCTCAAGCATAATATTTATTGACACACCACTATTGATAATGAAAGGTACTGAACAACCATTGACTTTTAGTGTGATCTTCGGACAATGTTCGAATGAATATGGTGCTTTGTCATGTCGATTTCTCCTGGACCGGTGTTTTTCCTCACAGACGGCCAGTCGAACATACGCATGCTTCTCTGAGGTAAACATCGACATGGCACACCCTTCTCCTTCACTTTCACTTGATATTGATTCGTAAGAACTGTTTGATGAAGATTTAGATGTCCATCGACTTAGTTTGGTGTCGATTTACCTCAGCTGATGTGCACTTGGCCTTATGGGCGTGCGTCGAACATCACTTCTGGAATGTTCAGGTGGCCATTTTGTCTTCACGCCGTAATGCACTTACTTTTTCCTTCGCCTTGCAAACTGTCACAAAATGGTTCTCCTTTCACAACCTTTGCGGATTTGCCCAATGGCGGGACATATAAATTTGTGTGGAAATGAAAATCCACATCTGAAGCACAACTTCTTTTGCTGTGGAGAATTCACTCTGTGTCCCTCTGCCTTGTGCTTTGGCTTACCTTTCACATTCATGTCTGACTCACTCTGGACAACTCCGGCCTCCATGACAGCAGCTTGTCGATCAGCATGCTCTTCAGCTTTGGCATTCAGGAGAACTTGCTCCAGACTAAGAGTTTCTCTCAGCATTCGTCATCAAAACAAATCTGACAAGCATCCGTCAATCACTCTGAGGCTTATAGCTTCCTCATCATTAAATTAATTGAACTTACAGTGTTTGATGAGCATAAACAGTCTCACAACAAATTTGCTGATGGTCTCACCGGCTTTCTGTTGTTCTTGACTGAAGATGTACCTTTTGTAATCTACATTTGGCATTGAATTGAACTTGAGATTCAAGGCTGCTTTGATTTGACTGTATGTAATTTTGTCAACTCGCTGCATTTTCTTTATGACTTCTTTTACACCTTTACCAGCAAGATTCTTAAGGTACTTGATAATCTTCTTGCTATTTACTTCTTCAATCATATCAATGAAATAATCAAATGTCTCTATTCAGGCAGTCCATCTGTCACCAATATTCAGCTTTTTGGTGGTATTGAATGGTGGTGGTGGTTTAAAGAAGGCGGCAGCATTGTAACCATTGGTGGAACTTACTGACGTGGAGACTATAATTCTCTCCAATGCGGCTTGGAGATCTTCCTTATGCAAACCATCTCTGAGGCCTTTCGATGTGCTGACCTCTGGCTCATGACAGAAAATGGCACCCCTTTCTTGGTCTCCATTAGAGAAGCAAACTGTCATGATTCGAATCGCCGCTCTCGGCTTTCTGCGCTTTGGAAACCTTTGGAGTTGTTCTGAGCCCCACTTGGCAGCTTTGATGGGGTGCCACTGCGGATATGGACGGCTCTTCAAGCACAACCCGTGTGCTTTCTCTGCAGTCACTCCTTCCAGCACTGTTGCATGATGACCCTCTTTACTCAGGACTGGTAAGCAGATGACCATTTCTTGTATCACTTTGTCTTTAAGTGGGTTTTTTTTTCTGTCTGACTCCTGGTTGATCTCTGCCTTGCAACGCTCCTGTTCGCAGTGTTATCTTGCACTTTGCCGCTCTTTCAAAACCTTGCTACATCCAACTATAGCGTTATCCCTCCATATGAATGTATGGCTTTGAGTTGCGTAGTAGTGCAGTACCTCTTTGTGCGGCCTTCCCAGCAGGTTCTCAGCCACCGATGTGTAGACTTCTCAGTGAAGCTTTCATTAACTTCAAATGCTTTACACGGAACTGGGGCTGCGCTTTGACTCCACATACTCCAAATGTCAATTGCACACTTTGTTTAGCACATTAGACACCACAGTCTGCAGCCTAATTTTAGCAGAAGTCAAAAGTTGAATTAGACTGGGTTAGTGTATTAAAAAAAATTGAGACCTTCGCCTTACTGGAAATTTAAACAACAAAAGGCATTTCGTGCTGGACTATTCCTATTGGACCAGGGCCAAATCTGACCTGCATTTGGATTGGCATAAAGGACACAAAACGATGGACTGGATTAAGGCCCAAGTGATTACCAGTGGCTGAGATTACTTCAAACATTCTGAACATCACTTTTTTGTTTTTCTCTTTGAGGCATCCAGATTATGATGTGTATGCCCAGACGCAGATCTTGTGTTCACTGTGTAATTAGACTCAAGTTGCTACTCACGGATGATGCCCCAACAAGGCTGAAACCAGTCTGGAGTTGAATGTGTTACTATCTAGAGAGGACATGGCCTGGAAGTATGGGATTAGCTGGTCCTGTTGGAGCAAAACCTTGTCTTATTTGCATTTTGATGGCCTCAATCTGGAGTGGCAGAATTAGCCCAAAAAAATGATGTACTGGAATTGTGGCCGAGTAATTACCAGGTGGCTGAGATTAAATTAAGCATTCAACCCATGATAGCAGCTAGTGGCGTAGCAATAGCCCCCACAACCCACGCGGTGTGGGGGGCCCGAACTCCAAGGGGCCCCCTCTGGCCTGTGCACAGGAGCGGGCCCCTGGCTTGACAGCTTCTGACTGGGTATAGAGCATGGAGGACCCCTCAATGTACTTTGCAGGGGGGCCCCCTCAAGTGTCGTTACGCCACTGATAGCAGCTTTACAACATTTCTCTCAGACTCAGGAGCTGCCCTTGTCTCGTAGCTGATGCTGCAAGGGATCCACAGTAGCTAAGTACACAAAACTCTGGCAACATTTTATAAATAGGCCCACAACAGCTACATTCATAGGGAGCCTAGGTACCTGGAATTACAGTCTTGTCTTGCAGTCTGTAATCAGTCATCTGACAAACACAAAATACAGGCAACAATCATAAAAATGAATTTCTTGAACTGATCCCTTATCGGTGAAAATATGTGATTCATCGTTATTGTGTTCTTTACTAATGTTCTTTCACTTATTTCTATCTCATATCACACTTACTTACTTCTATCTCATATTCTATCTCATATCTCAGTGTAAATGCTACACTACACACCATGTGCTGGACTACTTAAAAATGCCAAGCAATGCTGATTTGTACCAAGGGACTCTTTAGCAGTCTACCACATGTTGTAGCGGTGTGCAATTTTTTGCAGTTCTTACTTCAGTGGCCAGTGATGTTTTGAGTCATCAGCAAAAAGCATTGTTTGCATATTGTTTGTGAGACCAAATACGAGCACTGATTTTTGATGGTGCAAAGAAACAGTAGGTAATGCAAACATATTTGTAGCAGACTAGCACAGAGATGCTATTTCTCACTACTATTCCATATTGCCAGGGTGGTCTGATTTGGGGCCAATTAAAAAGAAGGAGAAAATATATGCAGAGACACCAGGAGGTCAGAATAAATTATGTAGGTCGGTATCTGTGCACATTTTTGCAACTTTTATGAATCACCCCTAAGGAGCAGGGACTAACTGTGTGGACCCGGATTACTTTTGTAGAATTCTTCATGGAATTCCTGCTTCCGTGGAGTTTAACACAGACATTTACCACCTTCTCTGGGCAGTTGGTAACTGTGTTTAAAGAGGTCAGGGTTGGAACAGAGCAAGAGAAGGACTTGTCGGTGCCAACTTCAAAACCTTCTTGGCAGGGAGATCATCCTACTACCTCTAGTAACAACCGCGGGGTACAGGATGCAACAGAGTACTGAAGGTAGCACTGGAAGTAAATACATGGAAGGAAGGAAAAAAACTAGTGCACAGAGAAAAACCTTCCAGCTACTTCAGGCCAATGAGCAGGGCGAGTAGAAAGATGAAGATGCCCATCACACTGGACAAGAGGCAAGGAAAAAGCTGGAGAACGAAGATAGAACCAAACGAGTCCAATGAGCAAGCCAGCATGTGAAGCTGCAATGCAACACGAGCTCAAGTAATCCTCCTTATATCTAAATTTTCCAGGAAATAAACCTGCGAGGAACAGGAAGTAGAAACCCACTGTATTGCTTGGAATAAAATACACAGAATAAGGAAATAATATCAATTATCCAAATTAACAAATTGTGGACTGGCCTTCCTAAAACAGGAATGTTTAAAATAATTTCATCCAGGCATCTGCGTCGTTACAGAAAGGCTGTAGATACTGAATCATCTGAGCTCCCCCTTTGTGCAGCATTACAGGGATGAAGCACTTGAAGGAAGTCTATGATCTCCTTATAACGCATAGAAGGCCCTTCACAACACGGGACCCGCATACCTGAACAGCTGCCTCTCCTTCCACGCACCCAAAAGACACCTCCGATCAGCCCAGCTCTCTCTGGCCACTGTCCCACGTATCAACAAGACCAGAACCGGAGGAAAGTCCTTCTCCTACATTGCAGCCAAAGCCTGGAACACCCTCCCCCTCTGGCAATCTCCCACATTGTCCCAGTTCAGGAAGGACCTCAAGACTTGGTTCTTCGGATGACCCCTGCACTCAACAGAGTCGCCCCTCCCTCCCCACCCCAGCGCCTTGAGACCCTCAAGGGTGAGTAGTTGCGCTTTACCAACCCTGATTGATTGATTGATTGAATGCCGAGTGTAGAAGGCCACGCAAGGTCCAATAGCATTCAGAGCCACCCTGCAGTGGATGCCCAGCAAGAGAAAGCTAGCATGCAGCAGGGACTACTGCCTTAGAACCTGCCCATGAAGGTGTAGCACCAACGCTGTGGTGTTTCTGTAACAGCTAAGGAAGGGGAGAGCCTAATGGAGGGTGGGAGAGGGAAAGGGATGATGTTGCCTGGCAGGTGGAACATTACGTGCTCAATCAATCAATAAGGGGTTTATATAGCGCGCTACTCACCCGTGAGGGTCTCAAAGAGCTGGCGGGGGGGAGCGGCGGCTCCGGGTCAGTCGAAGAGCCAGGTCTTGAGGTCCTTTCTGAACGTGTGCAGGGTGGGGGAGCATCTGATGTTCACGGGGAGCTCGTTCCAGGTTTTCGCTGCGATGTAAGAGAAAGCTCTCCCGCCGGTTCTCTTTCTGCGGATGCGGGGAACCTCTGCCAGGGCAAGGTCGGCGGAGCAGAGGTTCCTCTTGGGTACGTGGAAGGACAGTCTCTCGTTGAGGTAATTGGTCTGATGTTGTTGAGGGATTTGTAGGCGTGGGTGAGGAGTTTGAAGGTGACCCTCCTTTCGACGGGGAGCCAGTGGAGGCCTCGTATGTGTTGGGTCATGTGCTGATGGCGCAGAGTCCCGAGGACGAGTCTGGCAGCGGCGTTCTGGATGGTTTGTAGTCTGGTTGGAAGAGTTTTGTTGATTCCGGCGTAGAGGAAGTTTCCGTAGTCCAGTCTGCTGGTTATGAGTGCGTGGGTGACGGTTCTTCTGCAGTCGGGGGGGATCCATTTGAAGATCTTGCGGAGGATTCGGAGGCAGTTGAAGTTGGTGGAGGCGACAGCGTTGATCTGGCGGTTCATGGAGAGGGAGGAGTCCAGGATGATGCCGAGGTTCCGAGCGTGGTCTGTAGGGGTGGGTGGGCTCCCGAGGGCGGGTGGCCACCAGGTGTTGTCCCAGGCGGTGGTGAGAGGTCCGAGGATGAGGATCTCGGTTTTCTCAGAGTTTAACTTCAGGCAGCTGTCCTTCATCCAGGCTGCCACGTTCTTCATTCATTCCTTCCTTCCTTCCACTCATGCCTTGGTCGTGGAACCAGGCCCAGATTGCACGGTAGCCCATTCCCAGGTCGTTTTTCCTGGCTTGATTTTTCAGCCAGTAAAATCGGGTCTGATAGTCCCACGTGTGTAAGATCACCAGCCCAATCATAATTTAGCAGAGTGGGAATCCATCATGGAATTCTGCTCCTCTCAAGTTGTTAATTGGGATTCTTTCTATTTTCCATTTTACCTGTGTGCAGTGATCTGTCTTACTTTTATCTATAACGACAAAAACACACATTGGTTCTTGCTACCGCAATACAGCACTCATCAACACACAAAAAGCAAAGTAGCACACTTTGCCAAAATGTAGTATCCTGTTGAAAAGCAATAAAGTGCAAATTAGAACAATCTGGCGGATTTATGTATAACAGCCCCATAAGATATGTGCTTGTTACGGATGCCAGTCAGGAACCAGCTTTTCGAAATTTGGAATATAAAGGTTTGGCAATGGCCTGCTCCATTGTTCCCTTCGATGAATTGTGAGCACAGGCTACCTTAACATTAGCCGAGTATCAGGGTCGTAGCTATTACTCAAAGCAAGGTTGGAAAATAATTACCCCGGCAAACAAGCCATCTTAAAGATTTATATAAATTAGACGCTTCGTTTGGACCTGCTCAGTAAAGGAAACAACATAGTATAATGCGTAAGCCATTAATTGTTACTCATTATGAAAACAGCACCTGTTGAGATAACTGCAAAGATTTACTTTGTCTTTGAGAGCATATATGAACCTTCCCAAATTAGCAACAAGGCATAGTTATCATAGTATAATGACAAATTACATTATTGGTCCATATTTTAAACTTCCATTGGCTGTCAAAGCCCTTTGGATATCTTTCAAACATGGAGCCCAACATGAAAATTTGTGGCAGGTTGACGGAAATATCTATTGCCACTTTTTCAAGAAGAAATGGATGTTATTACAGTGGTGCTGAGCAGAACTGACAGTTTACAAACAGGCAACTTTCTTGATCAACTGACCTAAAACACAAATGCACTGAGGACACACGTTTGTACCAAACCTGTACTTTTCTCCTGATCCAACATGTGTTCTATGCTCTATTCCACCTTCAACATAGACAGATTTCGCCTGGTTTAACAAAACAGACTAAAGAAAATGTAAAAAGTTTAAAAGGTGCTGGTGTTTGTTCTTTTCTTAGCGGTTAGTGATTACTGCATATCACACAAGTCTACTCACGGCCAGTAAAACAGCACGCTAATGCAATTTCCTTACACAGTGGTGGAAGTTCTCCACTCAGACTTGTGATCCTAGGCAGGCATGTGACTTTGAAACCAGGAATGGGAATGTTCGGTGTCATCAGCAGCTCTTTCCTGATCTTGACTGCCATGAGGCCCCCTCGGGCAGTTGATCAGCTGCCTGCTGAATATACGACTGACGCCACTAGCGGTTTGCGCTTGCGTGATCTGCAGTTCTGTTATAAATACACATCTTTAGCATTCATAAAACCTGCCCACAACACCCCACTTCTGGCTAACCCCGGAAGTCCATCCAGCTGTAACGGGGCGTGTTCATCATCATCACGTTCGTTCTTCAAACGTGTTTCCATGCCGTGTATATTTCTACTTTAACTTTATTCTATCTTTGCTTATCTCTTGTAGTAATATCCATTACTTAACCTTTCTTGTGACTTTATTCGTTAGCTATAGGCAGGTTCCTATCAAACGTAAATGCAAAAACAGGCAAATATTGGATGAGAACACTAATGGCACAAGCTTTTTGTAGAAAATGAAAAATCAGGTGCAGAGTTCTTGCTGTCAGTTTTCCACTTTACGGACGTTATGGGATTTGCAAAAATTCTGCTCATTTTTGATTTTTACACAGGAAAAGTTGCATAGACAAAACAGTGCAGCAGGGGCAATAGCATCCGCAGAAATGGGCAAAACAGAAGTTCAAGCAAGCACGCTATTTATTCCACATTGATTACTAACGAGATTGCAATTTGTTACAAAGTACTTTACTCAAGCGGAATTTGTTTCAGGGTGTTTTTTTTTCACCAATTCCTGCCTCCAACCTTCCAATGAAATTATATATGTCTATTCCATTCAAGGTGGTTATCTTTAGTCCTTCTTCTAAAAGAAAGGGTAGAGTCACTTCTCGATGTAAGCTTCAGTTGACAATTGGAGTCAGGGTCTAAAGCCATGCCATCCACCGAGGAGGTTCCTTACTTGAAAAAATATTAAACTGATGATAAATATATGCAGAGTTAAGATTTCTTTTCACCCTGATTGTGAGGGCAAAAATGGAGTGCCCGATAGGGACCCGACTCAGCACCTGCTTTTTAGAACGGCTGGTCCTGAGCACCAGCAGGACCCGGCCCACTTAAAGCCCTGGTGGTGCCCTCATTGGATAGGATTGTTGAGCATTCCAGTCTAGGGTATGTCATGTTCCTCCTTACAAGATGGCGGAAGAGTTTTCAATGATTGCCCAGCTCCATGCCCACCAACAACCCCCACCCATCATTCCTATTGGTGAAACTGTGTTTTTGGGTTGTGTTTAATGTGTATAAGAGAGAGATGAAGAAGTGTTCGGCTGTCTTTTCTGCATGACAGCTCTCGGAAGGAAATATAAGTCGCTTCCATTTTGTCAGTCTGCTACTGCTGATGAAAGGGTCATCAAGTTGCCCGTGATTAATTCTTTTTGACGGAGACAGCAAAACAAATTGATTTCTAACTGAGCCTCGGACTCCTTTCTTATTTAATGTTTTTTTATTCTGTTTGTCTTGAGACTTGAACTCGCCCTGCTGAAAAATATAGCAACAGATTAGGAGAAAACGTTACACAAAATACTTAATTCGTGAGTGGAAACATCGTACAAAAAGCGCCAAGAGATTTTTTCAAAATATATTTCTTTAGATTTAGAGATATAAAGGTGCTGCACAGATTAGCAGAAATACACTTTAAAATTTAAAGATGTACTCATAGATGACTGATGACTCGTTCCATCTACTCATTGTAGGCAATTTGGTATAATTAAATATTTGGATTACAAATAGTGCAGTAAATATTGTCACTGTGTCTTGTGTCCCTCTAGCTCATTGGCCACCTCTCTATATGTGGGTGATTGGTGTCCGCTAAGGTTTGGTCTTTAGCCTTTATTCTGTTGCCCAGATTCAACCTCCTTCTACAATACAATCTCCTCATTTGGTTTCTCCCACCAATGCTTGCTTATGAAACTAATATCTTTCTCTCCTTCATCCCCTTTAAGACTCATTATGACTGGTTACCTCTTTGCCAGAGGGCCACATGTTGCTTAGTGCCCAATTGCACGTTGCACAGTACCAGAGGGGTGGAAACCCCACACCCATAAACACAGGTTCCATGCAGTAAAACCACACCAGTATCCTAAAATTACAAGTTAATCCCTATGAAGTGGGGAATAACTGTGCAGACCAGTTTCTTTTTCAGGGTGAAATTTTGCATGTAATGCTTATTTCCATGGGGGTCAAGGTTGCCATTTACCTCCTGCTCTGAAGAGGGAAACCCCACCTTATCTGTACCCAAGCACATTTCACATACAATTAAATAGAATGTGGTGGCCATTTATGACAAACTATGCAAGTTTGCGAAGTCACCACTGGCACGGAAGTAGAAAAAAAAACTTTACCGCCCTTTTATAATCAGGTGCCACCTGTTAATTGTGTTGTGGTCTTGTCAGAGAGGTAGTAAAACACACATTAAAAGGAGTAACAGTTCTCGTTGACCTATATCAACCAAGAATGCATCCGTCTGTAGTGTGTGAGAAACATACTATTTTCATAGAGACCACTTGTCAAGAGAGGTGATATTAAAATCCAGCACGAGAAAACATAATGGATCTACCGGAATAGTAAAATGATGAAAAGGTTGTCACGTGGATTGAGCACCAGAGACTATAAACTAGAAATGTACTAATAATCCAAAATCATTGCAGAGACTTTTCTATCCCCACTATTTCAGAAGCTAATCTTTAAGGGTATACTGTTCTGAGTGACGGAGCACATCTGGTGGGAGAGTTATCTCTGAATATAAAAGTTGGATTATGTAATAAAGAGAATGATTAATTGGGGTAGATGCAAGTCAACCAGGAGTAATAAAGTCGCTAATTTGTTAGGTCCAGTCAAAGGCTTCAGTCATTTAAACCTGAGCACACTGGCACACAGCAGACAGGCTTAATTTAAAGAAAATACCTAAAGCATCTAGAATTACAAAAACAGTTAAAAAGTCAAAATCCACAACAAGATAAAAACCCACCCCAATTTCTAAAATGCAGAAAAGTTTAATAAACATAAACAAATTGACACCAAAATGACAAATTCCAATAAGGGGAACCTGAGATATGAATTGCCTAACATTTACGTGAAAAAGCACCATGAAAAATTAAAGCTGTAATGATAGTTTTTGGTCGGATTGGCTTGGGTGGTTGGTCCCGGTCCTCCAGAGGTATGGAAGCCCAAAAATCCAACATTTTAGAGAAGTTAGAAGAAGTCCAGTTAGACACAGACAAGGGTCCCAGGACCTCAGGAATAGCACGAGACTCACTCCAGCAGAGGTCACCCACAGGCAGGGCCGGACTGGGAGCTGAAACCGGCCCTGGCAAACTGCTCGGCCGGCCCCCCTGCGGGGTGAGGAGTGGTGCGGCCAAGCTGTTTGCTAGGGCCGGTTTCGGACGATTTTGTTACAGGGGGCCGATATTGCCAGCCCCCGGTAACAAAAATGGCCCCCCAGGGGCCCAAAACAGGCCCCCACCCAGGCGTCCCACCGGGGAAACGCCCGGTGCCCGCTACTGCCAGTCCGGCCCTGCCCACAGGGTCCAGTCCAGGTCCAGTTTCTATCAGTCAGCAGGGCAATTCAGGGAACGGCTTCTTGCAGCTTGTTGCCTCCCTGTGGCCAAACAGAAGGTCAGCCACCTGACCCTTGGAATCCACATCTTTATCCTGAGTACAAGTGGGAGCATGTCCAGCCCTTCAGTTCTACTCACAGGGCTCAAACAGCAGGTGCAGTCCTTCTTCAGTTTTACACAGGTCTAGATAGTGTTCTCAGGATGGTGCTTTGAGTTGCCACATTTACGCTTGGCAACAGCTAGTGGTTAAGGGAGACTGCCTGCTCTTCTATAATCAATGGGGTAAAAGATCCCAGGGGCAACACTACCCACTTTTGCAGAAGTTCCTATGTGCAATTCTGCAAGCAATCCCACGTTGCACCTTACTCCCAAAACCCAAGATGGGGAAACCCTTCTACTGTTGTGCAGAGCCTGTGTGCCCACCCAAAGGTGTGACTACAGTAATCAGCAGTCCCCTCCTCTGTAGTCACTCAAAACTAGTTCTGTAGTAGCTCTCCTTTCACTTGTTTGGAACGTCCTGACTAGAGAGACAAAGGCGGGTCTTTCCCAGGTGTCACCTGAAATTTACTTGTGACAGGGCAGGGCTATTTGAAGCTAAATAAATTATTGGGCCCACCCCAACTGGTCTTCCTGCCAGGGGAAGAAAAACACCTTCTAACACCCCGGCCATTCCCCCTACTAGGGTAGCAATGTTGACACCTCCTTTCATCCAAGCACTTTCTGGACAGCTGCTGGGGAGCTAATGTGAATGAGCCTCCAGGAGCTTCAGGAAGTGAAAAAGTAACTTTCTAAAAGTTACATTTTCTAAATATTTCTTAAAAATCCAGCTTTACCATTAAATTGGGTTTTTATTAAATATTAAAAAGTGTATTAAATTCCTAGCTGGTCTCAAACATGAGCTAGCAGAATTAATATTTTAATCTGTACTCTAGTTTTCTAATATAATATCCATGAACTTCCACAGCAAAAAGAGCTTTTGGGAGTGTCACTGCAGAAGCATGGTGACATTACATTTCTACAGGCCTGATTCACAAAGTTAAGGCACATTTTTGAGTAAGTTTATACTTTATAATAAGTTTACTACTTTAGATATTCACAAACTCTGAGTGTAAAACTTATTACAAAACTTTTAGTTAGATGCCTGTTCCCCAGAGTAATGTACTTTGTTTACTCTTGTGTAGGTGGGTGACATCCCTACCTAAACCCCTCTTACTTCTCCCCAATCCCATGCCTTTTAGTAATAAGTCTGCCCCTTTCCCCCATTTATGACTAAAATCTATATTTATATGCGCAGAGACTCCATAGTCGGGGCTGAGAATTCCTCACATATAAGTAGAGGCAAAAGTTACACTTTTAGTACATTTTGTAGTACGTTTCATAGTGCTAAAAAATGTACTAAAAAGTGCAGTTTGTGAATCAGACCCTACGCGTCCAATTTTTAAATACTAGGCACTCTACTTTATGAGCTACAGGACCTACTGGGGGAGCCATTAATATTTAAAGGAAGGTTTTCCCCTGTCAAAAAGGTTATTTTGACAGGTCTGGCTGCACATTAAAACTTCTGCTGTCAGGCTAGAGTGGTAGGCCTAAAGCCAGGTTTTCCTCATCACATTAGTTGATTGCATAAGTTCTGCAGTCTAGAAGTGGCATTTAACTTTCTATGTCATAGGTGTATTTTCTGCACCATATACTGTGGTCTTATAAGAAAGTTAAATATACCAATTAGTAGTTAGTCAATTTAACCATGTTTTAGGTGTCAGAGCAAATGCATTGTGGAACAGCAGTGCCCCACTGCACAGAGTAAAAACATGCAACACCAGTCCAAAAAATGGGGGTGACCAAGCGAAAAGGGGCACTTTCTCACACATTGTGAGTGTTCCCCTCACCATTTTCACCTTTTCACCCCAAAGGGACAGTGAAATCAATGTCATAATAGCACTAACACCATTCTTCTGATCTGCAGCCCCCGAGCTACTACAGTGCTTTCTGTTCTAAGGGTCTGATTCACAAAAGATTTTATGAATATGCCACTTAACATTTTCAAAGAGCTGCCTGGATCTTATGCTGTCCTTGCCTGGATTTCCACCCCTTTGCACAACTTGGAGAGGAGCTCAACATCTTTTTCTATACCTAGGTAATAAAAATCAAAGAGCATAGTTTGTCTCTTTTTCTTCCTCAGCCATCTGAGGCATTCCCTTCTTTGTCTGATACTTGCAATGTTTTCACTTCTTTAGTGGAACCAGAGTCTTCCACCCACTTAATAACTTGAAGTTCAGCTGGTCTAGTGACACCTACCAGTGGCGTTTCAGATTTCTTGCACCTCTTGTCTCAGCCTAGACCACCATCCTCAGTGATTGTTTCACATCTGGAGTGGGTCCTGTAGAATGCAAGCCTGTTATTATGGCGCCATTCCTTAAAAAACATACTGAACCGTCTGAGCCCAGTATTTATTATATCATTTTTCTCCCACCCACTGCATACAAAGTTCTCAAAGCACGCATTTCTAGCCATCTCCAAGGCTTTCTGAGAGCCTGGTGCTGCTTTGTCAACTGTTGCTTCAGGTGGCCATTTGCCCTCACCATGGAAATGAGTAGGTCCTTGCAGCAGATGGCAGCACTGTCAGGGCACTGATTCTTTTAGATTTGTCAGGGGCATTCCTGTTCAAGTACATTACATAGCTGCCTTAACTGTACCATTCTTGATTGTTTACAGTCTTCTCCACCTATCTATTCCCCCATCACTTAGGAGAGTGACACGTGTGGTGCACCACAGTTCCTCCTTGACACCCAGTGTGTTCAGTGTCTTTATTTTATTCAGTTTTATATGGAGAAAATATGTCCCAAGGGCATTAGAGCACTTTACATGAGAACCAGATTATGTAATACAATTTTTTAGACAAGGGAGAATAAATATTTTGCCCAAAATAACAGGAGCCACTTGTTCACCTTATCTGGTTCCGTGGCTTCTACTTCAATTTATTGGGTCTCATGATTGGTCTTTACTGAATATATTTTACACTATTCATTGATGGAGAAGATGACAGGGTTTCTCATAAACTTATGGCCTCATTATGAGGGTCCTGCAAACCCTGATTCGGCTGTAAACTTAAATTTGCTCCTGAGTCTGGAAGTCAAACCAGGTGCCAATTGCACACCCTGCCGGTGTTTGCATGCTTTTCACCAGGTCAACCCGTGAAGTTTATGTTGGCAAACAGCACGTGTTTGTGCAGATGAGAGTGGGGAAACACAGCTAGCGCATTACCCCAAAAACATGAAGGGGTAGATATGCTAACATTTTGCACTGGGTTGGCGTCAAAGAAAGTGACACTAACAAGCACAAAATGTTTGTTTTTTCTAATTTACATCCCAGTGCAAAACTTTTTTTGCGCAGGAGAGTATCCTGAAAGTAACACAAAGCAGCGCGCTACTTTACGTTACTTAGCGCCAAGGAGGGCGTTACATGGGCTTTCCCATGCCACCACCCATTCCATTAGACGGAAAACCCTATCTAAAAACAATTGTATACAGGGTTTAGGGCCAAAAGTTAAGTCATTTAGATGGCGTGAAGATGAGAAATGTTTTTATTTCTCCTTTCTTTTCTGACTTTGAATGTGTGCTGTACTGTGCAGCACACATGCAAAGTAGGATAAGTTTAAAAGTGTGTCTACGCACAGTATTTTGTACAGGAAGGGTTCCCTTCCTGTACAAAACCTATGGTAGACTCGAGCACGTACCCTAGCACTCTGGCGCTAAGGTGAGTCCCTGGTGTACAGAAGCTGAAATTAACGCCGGTGCTAGGGAGAGGGGACGAGAGAACAATATCTCGGTAGATATGGCGCTCTCCTGCTCCCTCCCTGTCATGCAACGCAGCGCAGCATTTTTGGCTTCTGCACTGCGTTCCTGACTTTTATGTAAATCTGGGTCGAAATCAGGGGTGGCCAGTAAGTTTTGGAGGGAGGGGGGTGGACGGGACACATGCACACATACACATAACACTCACAACCATGCATTCCCACACGCACGCACACACACACAAACACATTAATTCACAACACTCTTTCCTAAACATTCATACATACACGCATGCACGCACCAAACAATTTAAAAAGAAAACAAAACACACACTTACCTGCAGCCAGCTCTGCGCTGCCTCAGCGGTTCTAGAAGGCTTGGGACTGCTGCCTTCCCTCATTGGCTGACCGAAGAGTCATCACAGAGTGGGATGGGGTCAGTGAGATACTGACCCCACCCCACTCTGTGATGTTGTGTCACTGATTGACACTCGACTCTGGGCGCTTCAAGGCTTAAAACTGAAGCGCCCAGGTGCGATGCAATCAGTGACGCTACCCCTCGTCACTGAGGGGAGGGCTTCAGGAACCTTTACTGAGCTGAGAACGTCACGCAGACAGGAGCTGTGACTTTCTCAGCCCAGCAAAGTTCAGTTCAGGCAGCCAGGAGCCAGCGCTAAATGCGCATGTCTGGTTCCTGGCTGCCTGAACTGAAAGTGAACAGTGTCTGTCAGGCTGACCTTTGTTCAGCCTGACAGACACTGTTCGTACGGGGCAAAAGGTGGAGGGGCGTGGCCCCTCCACCCAAATGGACTGGCCACGCCTGGTCGAAATGTCCTACAAACGGCACACCCAGTAACCTTCGGACCCTTCGGTAATGCTGTTTTACCAGGTGTACAATTTGCACCTGAAACTGCACCGTCATCAGAATGGGGGTCTTAATGGAAAACAAATGTTTCCAAAATGTTTTGAAAAGGGGCACAACAAAGTTAAAAAAAATCCATCATTATATTTTTCTTTCGGTGTTCCACTTCTAAATATTTTATCTTTGTTGATATGGAAGCACATTGTCTATGCTCTATTTGGTGTCATGAATTATCAGTTATTACATGCAGTAGATCCCCCTGTCTCTGAGTCTAAGCTCTTGAATGTTCTTATCGCTGCCTGATTGAGACGATTTCTTACTTGATGACAGGTGATTGGAGCAGGCGTGTCATGTGACTGTACAGCAGCACCTTCTCTGATCACGTAAAATGTAACAATGGTACAGGTGATGCCATTGGCTTAGCAAGAGGGTCATGGGTAGGGTGACCAACCGTCCATAACTTTCACGGACTGCCCTAATTTGGGCCTCTTATCCGTTGTCCATGAGGATTTCTTCCATAGACGCCTTTTGTCCGTAATTTCAGACATTGGAGCGAGCTGCCCCCTGCAAGCAAGCAGCCTGAGAGTTCTGAAGCTCTCACTGCAGGGGCAGCTCGCGCTCCTGCTGTGAATTCAGTGGCCTGCAGCAGCCCCTCCCCGACCTGGCACAGGCTGCTATCGGCCTATTATCATTCTGTATGTCGGCCTAATTATCACATGCAGAATGATAATGGGCCTCTCTGGCAGTGATAGCATTTGCTGGGCCTCCTCCTGCCAGAGCCTAGGGCATGGCAAACTGCTTTTGTTTAGGGGCTCCTGTCACCTCACCAGGGGCCAAGCTCTGGGGAGGTGGAGGTTTCATTTTGGCGCATGTTACCCAGGTGCATCCACTGATAGCCTCTTAAACTGTCACACAAGCAGCGATAATGGTACAAATACAATTGTCCTTTATTATTTATTTCTTTTTCTCCAATAGTGCAAAGTTTCTGCTTTTGTGCTGTTATTATTTTCATGTTTACCCTGGCCGTTCGAGCCCCCTTAGCTTTTACAAACCACATCCCCTTGGGATGATTGATCGGATGCGGTATTTTTTCCAATGGGGGAGAGGGGGCATGGAAGATCTGAGAAGCCTTCAGCTTTGATCTTTTTCTTCATTTTTTTTTTTTGAATATGCAAACGCAGGTGTTTAAGTTTCACTCGTGCACACAACAGATGCAGTGTAAGGTTCTCTCAACCTAATATAAACTTCTTTTGGCTTGTTCTTGTGTTGGTTGTCTATTTACTTATGTAATATTGCGCAACCTCCTCTGATGTGTCTGTAAAACGTACCTTTTGTCCCGAATGTTTGTCCTGAATTCTGACCTTCTGTCCTGAATTTTTGTCCTTAATTTTGACCCTTTGTCCTGAATTTTTACACTCACTGTCCTGAATTTGCACCCATGCCAGTTGGTCACCCTAGTCATGGGTTATAATGCCAGGAGGGAAAATGGTCCTCCTGTCCCAGTCTGGGATGGAAAAACGACCATCATTTGGATGTAGAGGGCCCCTCACACCCCTGTGCCACTGTACTTGCAGCACTATTGATAGATACGCCCCTGGATCATTTCTAAAAAGTACAACGAGCCAGGGCCTGCGAGGTTGGTTTTAGTGAGTCGAACGTCACCTGCAGTTGTAATTGGAGAAAACTAATTTATCACTGCCTCCTTTGTATGCAATAAATGAATGCTTTCTAAATGCAAAAGGCGGTAATTGTTTGTTTAAAAAAAAAAAACGTAAACTGGGGAACCATGGCTTTCAAGGCCTGCATTCAACGCCTTGCAGGGGTAGTAAGCGCTATATACATTCTTTTGATCTGTTTTCGATTTTAGACTATACGATGCACTGAAACGCAGTGGTTGGGGTCCACGCACTATAAGACAATATATAAATAAATGCAAGCTAGATCAACTGCAGCACTTCTTTCCAATGAACTACCCAAGTTTACATTAATTCAACATTTTTTCTATGTTAGAAACTTCTCAATCAATCTTATCCCCCTTATATGCAACAATACCCCAAAGCTCCATCTTCCCCATTAAAATAAAAATGTTAATGCTTGTATATTGTTTTTTAGCGATTTAAAGTATTTCATAATTTGTGCATTTGATTGATGTATACTTGTTTCTCTCTTTTGTGTTGTTTTGAGTTTCAACTCGCAGAAATTGCTTAGTTTGGGGTATCAGACTTCCTGTAGTGATTCTGCGGGGCCGATTGAAGTAAAAAGGTTAAGATAAGAACCACTGGACTCAGGAACATGCCCTTAATGATTAAGCAAATGGACTATTTACTAGACATTTGGGAATTAAAGGAAGACAGAGCACCTGCTTCTTGCGCCAGTCCAATGACACAGCCGGAAGTTTCTTTCATATAAATATAGAAAAACTACAAAATATCACTACAACAGATACACACGCCCAAAAGCACAAGTGGATATAATTTATTTTGCATTTTACTGGATATGAACAATTGCTCTGGTCTCTCAGAAATGATTATCATCACCCTAGTCTCGCTGAACTTTTCCAGAAGTAGATCAGATCCTCAGGGGTGACGTTGCTTACTTATGCCTACATAAAGGAGGCAGGAAGCTTTTTTTACGAGTAGAACCCTGCCCCAGTGAGTTCCCCCAGAATGTCCAGGTCTGGTTCACAAAACATTTTCTATGAGACACCCAACGAGTATTAATGAATAGCCAAACAAAAACAAACTCCAATAGTGTTGGATTGTTGCTCTAAACCGCTGTTTTTAAAACCAGCCAATGGTGCACATTCCAATTGAAATTAACGTTGAGAATGGGTTCAACCACTTGAAAAAAATTTGCTCCGATTGTTGATAGTGTATTTGACCTTTTAAAATATAAATTCAGGAACTGTGTTTCATGAGCTGTGAATATGAATTTGGAATCTAGCAGAACAAACTGTCTGCAAACGGGAGTTTAATAAATAACAGCAAGCAATACCTACAAAAAAGAGCTAATGTATGTTTTGTGAAATACTTAGGGCCTCATGTATGAGGCCCCTTGCGCCGTCGGAACATCACTTTTTGTGACGTTCTGTGGCGCAGGAGTCTGCTCCATATTTACGAGGCAGCACTAAGCCACTTTTTTGGGCTTAATGCTGCCTCGTAAATATTGTCCCCTTTAACGCAGTTTTCTGTGTTAAAGGGGCGTGCAATGGGTGTTGCTGGGGGCGTTCCCAGCAGCATCCATGGCATTTTGACACTGCCCCGGATTTACAAAAAATCGTAAATCTGAGGCAGCGCCAAAAACAGGGAGGCACAACGAGGAGAAATATCTTTATTTCTGCTTGTTTTTCCTCTTTCTATGTGTGCTGCATTCTGCAGCATACATAGAAAATGGAAAAAGCCTCTTGTGATTGTTTTTGAGGAGGAAGGTTTCCCTTCCTGCACAAAAACAATCATCCCCTCAATGCAGGCACCCTTGCACCATGGTGCAAAGGTGCCTACGTTGACACACGGCAGCCCATTGTGCGCCGGTGCAGGGGAAAAGGACAGGAATGTGCCGTATCTTTGACGCTGCCCTACGGTAAATCCTCATAAATGAGGCCCTAGTCGCGATGTCATTCCTGCTTGAGAATGTTATATATAGTTTATAATTAAAAGAAGTTTAAAAAAAATAGAACTCTGAAAACTAAAGCTCTCCCGCCCCTTTGCCTGCAGCTCAAGATGGAGTCTTTGAATTTCCCACTGTGACGACAGAGAGCCGGGGCCTGGACAGTCGCGGCATCACCCTGGTCACAGGCTCCTCCAAGAAGATCTCCGTGCGCCTGCAGCGGGCCACCACAAGCCAGGCGACGCAGACTGAGCCTCTGTGGCACGAGCCGGGCTGGAGCGACTCCGGATCCCACACCTTTCCCAAAATGAAGAGCAAGTTCTCTGAAAAACTGGGCAAAAGTAAAGGATTCGCCAAATGGGAAAATGAGAAGTCCAACATGCAAGCCAATGCCGCCCTTGCTGAGATGCAGATCATAGACTGTGGTGTTGATCAGAATGGAACAGAATCAGGACAAGAGAAGCAGGAATCTGAGGTTTGTTAAAAACACAAATTCAAACGTTTGCAGAACAGTAAAACATGACCAGGGTTTTGCAGACTTAGAAATACTTGGTTGTTAGAGGTTATTTGCCATGTGTATTTCTGGAGATTAAGGTGCTTGAAGAGTAATGAACCCACCAAGGGATAGAGATGGCTGTATGGCTTTGGGGAAGGCCGAGAGGATAGTGTAGAGTACCTTGACTATGCCAATGGTTTTTACTCATACAGGTCCCGGTATATGTCCTTTCACTGTGCTTTGCTAGGTCAATCAATCAATCAATCAATCAGGGATTCGTGAAGCGTGCTATTCACCCGTGAGGGTCACAAGGCGCTGGGGGGGGGGGGGGCGTGCAGCTCCGAATCAGCTGAAGAGCCAGGTTTTGAGGCTCTTCCTAAAGGTGTGCAGAGTGGGGGAACGTCTGATGTTGAGCGGGCGCTCGTTCCAGGTCTTTACCACGATGTAGGAGTAGGCTCTTCCACCCGCTCTGGCTCTGCGGATGCGCGCGGTTTCGGCGAGGTCGGCGGAGCGGAGTTCTCTCTTGGGTATGTGGAAGGAGACTCTTTCGTTGAGGTATTGGGGTCCGGTGTAGTGGAGGGATTTGTAGGCATGAGTGAGTAGCTTCAAGGTTACTCTCTTCTCTACGGGGAGCCAGTGGAAGTTTTGAAGGTGTTGGGTGATGTGTCATGTCGTGGGATGCCGAGGACGAGTCTGGCAGCGGTGTTCTGGATGGTTCTGGATGGTCTAGCTGCCTTCCTCCTTTTATTTTGATGCCCAAGTGTTCTTCAATCTGTTGATCCAATCAATCCCCAAATAATCCTGCTGCTTCTCTGTGGTACTTTGTTTGAGGACAGACGGCTGAGCACTCCGGGGGATGGTGGGAGGAGTCTTCAGCTGCCATACACCATATTTTAGGAGTGCATAACAAATAATTTTGGAGGTTAGTCAGGTGAAATTGCAGTATAGAAAAGTCTATGTGTTAGGGTTACTATATAGACATATAATGCAATAGCAAAAATTGTAGATCCTCCTTTCAGTTTGCGGGGCAAGAGTACCATTCAGCATGCAATCTCAACCAAGAGGCCTCACTTACAGGCGGCTAGGTGCCATTCTCCAGAGAGTTTATTTAAAGGGTAACTATTGCAACTAGGTAGAAATGTAAAAAACAACCAAGGCTTGCTGGGAATCCAGGTGGACAATGCATTTGGGGAGTACATCAACGTCCATCCTGCACCTCATTCTCTTGGCCCTATGGCTCACGCACATTAATAAGGCAATGTATCATCTTTACTGCCATCCGAAGAGGCACATAGACCCGTCCTGGGGTTATTGTAGCTCCCAGGCTTCCACCTAGTTGAGACAGTGGCTCGGTAAGCAATAAGGCGACAACTAATCATGTATGCAGATATTGGTGTCAGACACCCCTCTTGCCAAATATTTAGGTAGATCCTCAAGGGTCTATATTGGTTCAATCAAGACTCACTGGTTGGGGAATGTATGGCATTTGGTAATGACAGTAACCAACTCTTTGCAAGAAAACAATCCCTCAGGAATCCAACACTTTCCCTGTGCCCTGAGTATTGTAGTAGCCATTATTGTTGACTCGGTGTGTATCATCCACTTGCTGCCCACCATGGATCTGCTGGTTTGATTTTTTATTTTATATAGAGCTCGAATGACCTGAGGCGTCTTGGTGCCGCTGCTATCATGACCGAGAAACGGAGGGTTTGCCAGATCTGCTGGTTCAGATCTGCCAAGCCCTCACCTTCCTTTTCTCTTCAATTCAACTTGAAAGGAAGGGCTGCACAATGCAGAGAGCCCAAGGGAATTTGGCTGCTGGCGAACAACAAGGCCTGGCGGTCCAGCTTCTGGTCCCCATGGATCCTCCTGTCCTTCCTGCCAGCCTGAGGGTGCTGCAATACTAGGCTTTCTCCCTTCATGGATGATGACAATCCCCTGCCCATCTATACTGGCATGGCGGGGCAGAGGTCAAATAGGTCTGGCCAAGGCACAGAACCCATGAGCGCTGCTACGTTCTCTTCAGAGACCAGATCTTGACTTCAGCTACCAACTAACTACATTACACATACCCTCACGCTCAAAGAACCAGCCAATCAGATTGCAGTTCTGCTCCAAGTCCTCCAAAAACCCCACATCTCAGTAGCTCCTACATCATCTTTCCTTCATGGAGGATCTACATTGTCAGTTTCATCCTAGGCCTCAAAACACTTGCCTTTCCTGGTGCTCAGCATGCAGTGCACCTGCTGCTGTCCTCACTCCAGTATGCACACTCAAACATGCCTGCAGGGAAGGTGGAACTTCATCACGATCTACCCACAGCGACAAATGTCTGTGCCACTTACCATCACTCTATATGGCATTGGCATTTGTCCTACTGCCAAACAGCAATGGGTCCTGCCTAACCTCCAAAATCCTTTGTTATGCACTCCTAAAATATGGTGTATGCCAGGTGAAGATCGCCCCACCATCCCCCAGAGTGCTCGGATATCTGTCCTCCAATACCCGATGCCATCTACCTTAACATAAAGAATCGTGTTCAGTACCAATAAGTTACCGCTATCTGCACTTTTACATCTTAAAGATCGCGAATGTGTTGCCCTTTGTGTTTGTTTTTTTGTAATGTTCTCAGCTGGGTATTTCCATCTCAGGCCGTGTTTATGTCATTCATGCAGCACTTTGTGAGAAACGTTGAGGAGGCGAAGATAGGCTCTAGTTTGTTCCTTAGGTATCTCTATTTACCTTTTTACGTGCCTTAATCGCATCTTTATGTGGTGCGATGGCAGTAGTGCGTCCACAAAAAGAAATGATCAAACCAAAGAAAACAATCAGAGATACCAAAAAAACACACAAAGACGGCTCATCTGCAACCGCACCCGTGTGTCACATGAAAACCACCTGAGACAAATGCTAGAAGTTTTTGTCGGAGGGTGTTCGATATGAATATATATATTTTTTGGAGTAATGCTGCCATCCAGTGGTTCATTAGCAGAAATGTTTGTTGTAGAAAAATATTAGTTATGAGCCACAAAATCAGGCTTTCTTGTTTCGCGAGTTCTTTTTCTGTTCTTTTCTAGGGAGAGCGAGATCTTAGAAAACAATAGTGTGTGTTGTGAGAAGGGGATTGTTTCCCTGTGGAATAAAATGAAGAGTTTAGGACCTAGTTGGTAAACTGTTTGTAGCTGGGCAGGGTAGTTATGTTCCAAATTGAGACGGGTGGATTAGATTAAATTTAGTCTAAATTTGATTTTTTTAGGAGTGAATTCCTCATGTTTGCATGTGAACGTGTGTTCTTTCTTGCATCCTAGCGTTGCTCTTGTAGTCCGGCGTGGTTGCTTATTACTCTCATGAAATGTTTGCGGTCTTTATTGTTACGTCCAATTGTTGTTAGCAATAACGATGTTTCATATTAAGGGGTGGCCGAAACGCGTCATGATGGACTCTCACTGAAACTTCAATAAACCTTTTCACTGAGCACCAGCAAACTAAGTTGTCCGTATCCTGTCTGTACGCGAGTGCACGTGGAGTGGTAACTGGAGAGAGAGATATATATATATATATATATATATATATATATATATATATATATATATATATATATATATACATATATATATATATATATATCCCAGTCATCCATCCAACTCCAAGGAGAAAGTGGCACGTACTCATGATCGGTATGTATAAGGCTAATTTATTTTGTTCAGGTCTCCCACGACCCCGCAATGACAGAGAGACGCGTTTCGCCTGCGCAGCAGGCTTTATCAATCTAATTTGGCGCCATAAAATCCAAACTATATATAGCCCTCCCCTCTAGTACAGGCACTGATAGGCCTAGAGAACAGACTACATGGGTTAATCCATGACTAAAGAAAACCTTCAATACATCTTAAATAGGTAAAGTGCATAGTGCAACACGTCAATAAATTAAAGAGCAGCATAATGCAAAGTAAATCTATTATATCAATAAAAGACGTTGTCAGTGTGTTCTCAGCCTGGGAAAAGAGCATATAAAAATAGCATTCCTAAGTGAATTAGTAATTAATAATGGTACGACACCAAAGCTCTCAAAAGTATGCAGCCCAACCAATTTTTCTTCAAAATTAAACATACTTAAAAAGACGTGCTCATTATTCCATTCATGAAAGTCGGAAACCCACATATTGCCACATTAAGAAAAAGAAACACATTTCCCCAAATACCAAATGCGGCGAACATAGCAGGATATTGACTTGATTACAGATTGTATACAACATCTGGAACATATTAAGGAGATAACTGTCTTGTGAATAATACACGGGGCTCAGCTTGCACCAACTGAGTGCACTTACGACCTGAATGTCAGCCTCCGGACAGTCTCTACAAACTGATCGAACCACAAGATCCAGAATCCCCTTCAACGGAATTGTCAATATAAAATCCGTGCATGAATTGCTGCAACAGTTCCGAGTATGGATATAATAAACCTGTAACCCAGTCTATATCTAAATGATGTTCCATTGCAAGGCCGCAACCTTATGTCTGAAAGGAAATGTGGGCAAAGGTTTAACAACCTCCTGTGCAAAGAGCACGCTAATGTGATAAAATCATGGACACACATGTATATATACATACATACATACACACACACACACAGACTATAAATGTGGCTCAACAACACCTTAGACAACTGTACTAATAAACGAACAGGGAACATTGACAGCTGAACTAGTGACAGCAAGCTGCAACAAGAACTGAGGTGTAACCATCACACTTAAGCTTAGACGTATTTTTTTGCTAAAATCAAAAGATGTTGATTGGAAAAGTGAAGTTAATGTATAAAAGTGAATTTCTCTTGCAGGACAGCTGAACTCAGCGAGACAAGAGCAATCACCCCTGAAGGAAACACTGGAAATCCTGAGACTTTTCCGAGTAGAGACGGCGCAGCATTTCACCCACAATGCACTTTTTGGTGGGTGGCCTGTTCACTGAAGAGAATACTTGCAGGTCTCGCTTTCAGGGACAGAAGACATGATCGACCAAATGAAAGAGAAACAGAGTGCACTGATCCAACATCTAGATCCAGAACATGCACTCCTCTATATTCATGGCCGCTGTTACTGCTTGATGGAGATGATGTGATGAACTATCTTCCTACAAAGCACAGTGGGCTCCATTACAGACACAGTGGAAAAGGTATTTTTAATCTGCACTGCTACAAGGACCTGGTCTCTCTTGGACTCAGACTTTCATGGGAATGATAAGGATGTGCTCCTGTGCAAAAGGATGAATACCAGATACCAGCTTTGCGTGAGCAATGCATTGACAAGATGTTTGTGAAGGGCCTTGTGGGTTTGGACAAGTTGTTTATGAGTGGTTACCTCGGTGGTCCCTTCAGAGCATTTGATGGAAGGCCTGTTGACTTAAAGTTCTATTTAATGGGATCAAACTCTTTAGATCTTGTATGTGAGACCCCATGATGTAGCCTTGTCGTTGGACGCCTACTACACCTACATGCTAGATGTGTATGGGCTGCCATCTTCACAACTACTCTCCATTGCTGAAGGCTTCCAACAAACCCTCAGGCTTCAAATGGGCAATGTAGCAGTCTCTAGCAAAGGCAGAGACTACAGCAAGACCTGTAAATAAGCTATAACCCCAACGTATGCACTGCTAACCTATTTTTTTAGACTTGTGCCTAATACTAAAATGTTTTCCAGCAACTATGTATTATTGATCAATGTTATCTTAACAGTTTAAATCATTTCCTTTATTGGTTGCTAATGTAATATTTTGAATGCCTGTCATGAAAATTCACCTTGTGGGTGCACACCCTCTACATGCTAGCATTCGAGATGCAATTTGAACACTGGCCAATACAAACAAAAATACTACAAGAGAAAAGACACGTTGTGCAAACTTTGAAACAGTTTCTGCCCTTGTAAAACTGCTTGTCCTCCTAAAACACAGTAGGCTCGATTCTAGGTGCCTTTGAGAAGTTGCAATAGTCACAGGTTCCCAGGAGTAGTTCTTTTGTGTATGGTTTTTTGAACCCCAGGTGACTGTGGAAGAAGTTGTGCATTCATAAATGAAGGTGATGTGTACTTACACATGCGTAAATATAGTACCCAAGTATAAGTATACTTCAAACATTCATTTTTTTCTCAACCTAAAAAGATTTTCCTTTTGGGGGAAAACCCTTCCTCTACACAACCAACTATGGGGAAGTATTTCCTCCCCATTCCCACCCTGGGTATGGATGTACACATGGCCTTGACGGATGAACATCTCCAAGCACATCCAGGATGCAATGTGCCTCGCAAATGTTTCTGAATACCTACAAGTTTATATTTTGTGGATGCCCCTACTCGGGCAGGCATCATTGCCATGGAATGTCACACAGCCCATCCCTGGGAACAAATTTACTCACATGTAACACTGAAACATACTGCTCTGATATTACACATGAGCAAATTCATTTAAAAGAGTAAATTGAGTTATCTGCACAACTAAGTTCCACTTAACTCTGCAAATTAATGAATTAAGCCCAAGAAAGCTAACTGGCACTCAAGAACTTTATATCGTTGTTGGATGTATGTAAGTCTGTGTGTGTATGTATACATATATGTGTGTGTGTGTATGTATGTGTGTGTGTGTGTTGTAACTAATAGCTCTGCAAATTAATGAATTAAGCCCAAGAAAGCTAACTGCCACTCAAGAACTTTATATCGTTGTTGGATGTATGCAAGTCTGTGTGTGTATGTATACATATATGTGTGTGTGTGTGTGTGTGTTATAACTAAGCCATTTTGAATCTGGGCGAGTGCTGGATTGGTAATGAAGTAACGAGGATGGTGGAACTTGTCGAAGCCAAGCACCACCATCATTTCGGTGTTTCATGCCACCACAAACGGGATAAATATACAAATATATATATATACACACACACACACACATATATTAACATGTAAAAGGCAAGCAAGTGAGAAAGATAGAGTGGGGAGAAAAACGTGAGAAGTGAGAGGGAGCGATCGAAACAAAGAATGCATAATGGGTAACCAGGTAAACTCCAGTTAAATCAGATTTGTATGCATGGGCCCAGTTGTTCGGTCTGCAAACAGACTGTAACATGGAAAGGTGAGTAGGTGAGGCAATGATTTCTCCAGTTAGACTATACTACGGTAACAACTTTGCCATTTGCACTGTAGTGATAAGTGTATGAATGCAGATGTGTAATTATACTTTATTGCGGCACATTCACTGGCATGGCATAAATAATATTCAATGTGTATATTATTTGTCTTAGTGTCCAATGGGCATCTTGTAAAATGATGGACTTGACTGTACTGTTAGCATGATGGCCAAACAATAGAGGAGGTCATATCATCCAGCCCTATCTGATGTATAATTGGTATTTATTTACACAATACACCTTGAGTAGCAGGCTCTACCCTAAGGTGATTGTCAGAATTAGAATGTTCGAAGTTCAACATTAATAATAAAGAGTGGTGCAAGGATGGGTGACTGAATCAGCCTTTTTTTAGATAAAAAACCGAGACAAGGACATAAAACAGCATGCAATGTGTGCGAGGCAAGTACAAAAACAACTACTGCCTGCACAACCTGTGCCTTAGCCATAAGACCATTGCTCCTGTCAATGACATTCTCCCACTTCTGTATTTTAAAGTCTGATGCGAAGACTGTTGAACACAGCACTCTTTCTTGTATTGTCCTCTTGTTTTTATCTCCTTGATTGTGTTTAATGATCATTTTCGTAATAAAAACGGAAGCGCCAAACAAACCAATAAAGTGGGAGTGCCAATCAGTGTGCCTTTGGATGAGCTTTGGGAATAGTGTTATTGTTATTTATGCTGTGTTTTGTTATGAAAACAATGTGGGATGCCAAGATATCATCAAGGGATGGTTTTAACCGTTCACCACACAGAGGTTTCACAACTCAAAGGCCACCAATCGATCAACTACAAATGAAAACACCAAGACCTTTACTGAGCAGGTTTTTCAATATTCTCACTTACAGGGACTTAATCACCATATTTGAGTTCATTTTACTACTAATGGCCTCTTCTTGGTGGATGAGTGTGTGGAATGTTATGATTGAATATTCATATACCGAAAATTAAAACCAAAGCTCACCGCTCAGACCGGTCTGAAACACTGGGGGCATATTTTCAAGGACTCATCGCCAATTTAGTGCCACATTTCCACCACGAAAGTGGCGAAAGATTTATCGCCCCATTCACAAGCCTGCGTTAACAGCCGACATCGCCAGTTTACCTGCGATAGCTGCCGCAAAAAATATCGCCAAGGCTGACAGCGACAACTAACGCTAATGATATGCAGAGTAGGCGTTCTCGTCCAAAAACTCACGATAACACCACTTCGCGATATTCTCAACGACCAGCCAGATCGGCGATGCAGTCCAAAAACAGGCGATAAGGCGCGTTAGCAGCAGGGACTCAAGACCTGCTTTTTTCTGGTCTTAAGTAGGACGAAAACCTGCAGTATAAAGGGAGCCCAGCCCAGAGCCACATCTGAAGACCAACAGATGCCATGGAGCTACTAATCATGCAGCTTGGAGACCCAAGAGGGCCACAACACCCACCGCCACCACCCCCAGGACCACCCCCGCACCCAGGACCACCCCCTCCCCCGGACTACCACCGAGGCATCGCTGAACAAGACAGCGGACCTTCCGAAAATGCACCAGCCTCAGAGACTCAACGCCAGAGGATGACATTGCCCACTACAGGCACAAAAGGACAACCATCCTCCGCATCCTGACCCACAGGCTGACGGTACCAACACAGCGGACAACCAACATCCCTCCACAGACAAAGCTGCTGGCTGTGCTGCACTTGTTGGCCTCTGGTACCTTCCAACCAACAACTGCCAGAGTCAGAGGAGTCTCACAGCCAGCCCAATCAAAGTTCATCACACCTGTCATGGATGCCATCATCAGCTTCATACCCCAGCACCTTCACCTCCCACACACTGCGCAGGAACAGCTGGAGACCAAGCATGGCATCTACGCCATAGCTGGCTTCCCGCACGTGTTGGGGGCAATTGACTGCACACATGTCCTACTTGTGCCCCCTGCCGACACTGCACACAAGTACCGCAACAGAAAGCACACGCATTCCATCAATGTGCAGGCAATAGTGGACCACCGGGGACTGTTCACCAATGTCGTCGCCAACTTCCCAGGTGCATGATTCCTACATCTTCCGACAGTCCATCATCAACCAGCGCTTTCAGGATGGCACCTATAGAAATGCACTGCTCGTTGGTAAGTACCAACAGAACACACCACACACCTCAACTCCACAATCATACAACTCACAACTGTGGGAATGCACACGTAACAATATCACATACAACATGCCAACCAACATGCCCACCTACCAGACACAACAACACAAGGAACTGTGGTAACAGGGGCCAGACATGTAGACAAACCATCCACAAAGGCATTGCCTCTCTGACACACAATTGCAGAATGTGGGGAGAGGTGGGAACCAAGAATGTGCGAAGGAGGCAATGGACCCATGAATAAGAATGTACACAATGCCAAGTGTGGCGGTGATGTGCAGGACAGCCTTGAGCATGCAGAGCACAGACATGCCCATGTGGACATATACTGCTGGGGTTTGCAGTGTTGTGGACAGTGGACGCAACCATGTTACCTCAGGCAGTGGGGAAGACCTTGGACATGTAGCTATGTCGCCCCCCCTGTAAGCGTAGTGGGCTGGGCCGGCGTACGCCAGTCCAGCGTAGGAGTGTGAAGAAATGGCCCGGGACTCTGGGCGTGGTACAGTTCTGGGCTCTGGGCGTGGCTCAGTTCCGGGCTGGCCACAAAAGTGACTATGGCGTGTGTCTCTGTTGTGGTGTCGGCGCCACCCGGCCCTTAATCGACAAAGTAGCAATGTAGTGTTGTAGGGATTCTGCACATACACAGAACTATGCACAGCAATGCGCGACTTCGGTATCTAGGGGCTACGCCTTCCTACAGCCTTAGTACCCACGAGCCCATGAGCGGCTAGCTATAGTGTCCCACCTGCCCTCCTATACACAGATAGAGAAACAGGTGTTTAGACAGCCCAGAACACAACACTCCCCTAATCACTCAGGGATCGTGGTAACAGGTAATTCCCTTTCGCTCAGACTCTCGTACTCATCCACAACAAGAGATTGACAGAGTCACTGAGTTAGTTTAAAATGTTTATTTTAACTAACGTGCTCTAAAATGCAGTATACGAGCCACTACTAAAATCAGAATGCATAATACAAACATTGTCAGCATTGTAGCGAGTCCATACATTATAAAAGGTGGAATCATTGTATATTGATTCTGGAGACAGGACTATAAAACCTACTCTCCCTCCCCATGGACGGGAAAACTAAGATGATATCATAGAAGATCTCTGGGTTTGTATAGCAGACCCCATACCTCTAGGACATAGATCATGTCTCTACATCACAGCTCCATAGAGCTCTTCATTCTTGATAAGTCTCTCCTCAAGTGTATCTGCGTGTAACATGCATTCTCCTAATATCAAAAAAAGGTGCGTGTCCCACAAACAGCAGCTGCAGGGTATGTCTTGTCTTAGTGCTAGGGCCTGACCAGATCAAAATAACAAGGGACGGTGTTGTTTGACCTTGCTCACGATGGTATGACTAAACTCCAGGAACAAGCAGGGAACCAGCGCAGCCAGCGGGTCGCAGGTGACCAGCGAAAACATTCTTGCATAAGAATAAGCCTGTAGTGTCGTGTGCAAAAGCAGCATCATGGCCTCCAGACCCATTCTAATCTAAAGATGCCAACGGGGTCTCTTAAATCCACATGACACCCTCCTCCTGGCCAGGTTGCAGAAGAATAGAAAAAACAAGGTCCAAGTCGCAAGCAGAGTCAAAGCACTGAGCATAGCAGGGGCAAAGTTCCAAAAAATCTAAATCATTATAATGTTGATTTGTGGTAAAATACGAGAAGAAGAAAAAAATATAAAATGTCTTGTTGAACATTAATCATCGGAATCATATGAGATCCGTTGAACCTTGGAAGGCAAGGTGTTCCAAAAGACGGTCCCCCTCCTCAGAGACAAGGAGGGACAACATCCAATTCAACAACTCGAAGGAGCATACGTGCTCATCATAATCCATAGCATCAAAAAGCATGGTCGTACATCCTGTATCGTACTCAATGTAGCTGTGGTGCAGCAGGCGCGACGCCCCTTCACAGATGTCCCATTGTGCCAGCACTCCATTCACGGCCGCCATCAGCATGCGGGTACCAGTTGCACATGATTGAGCATGACGCAATAGGGGCCACAGCAACATGTCGTAATCAGGGCAAGGCCGTATGGCGTTTGAGAGGCACAAATCCAAAGCCCAGGAGAAAGGAAAGTCGCGGCACCAAAAAACTGGATGGACGCATGTAAAGTATGCGCATCTGTAAGTCACATTGTAGGCAGCACCCACAACAGCCATAGGCAGGCAACCAAGGAATTCCTGCAATCGGCTACGGTACAGCTCCAGCTGGCCTGGATGATCGAGTACCACATGAAGGGCAGCCATTACGAAGTTGTAAAACAAGTACCAGGACAGCACCAGCGAGCAAGAGGATCAACGGCAAGCCACCAAAAGCACTGGAAAAAATGGAATGAATAAAAGCCGGAATTACAACTAATATTGTTTGAAACGAGGACACAAGACCTCAGCCCACCAATTTAAAAAAGGTGCAAGGCCTCCTGTGTCAGAAACCTTGAATATTTGGTGTATCAACTCCCCAAAATGTAGTGGGAGATTGGTATTTCACTTGATGTCCGAGCCACCTGTAGCTCGAATGTTTCACGGGCCGAGGTCAAGGCAAGTTCATGTTAGAATAACAGTGCTTTGAGCCTACTTAATTGGTTGAAGCTTGCTTTCATAGCGGGAACAGAAGGCCACAGAGAGCTATCAGCAATGCCATGCGGGGGTGGAAACAGGACGTTGCTGCAAGAGGGACACCATTGCCGATACACCTGGGTGCGCTGAAGCCATGCCCTCATGTGCAGCTGTGATCAACGCATGTCTGCGGTCCTCGGGAATGAGCAGATCCCCAACGGAAGGAATTGTTACTGTCGGAACTTGTTCCAGGGACAATTGGTATTTATATTTGGACAGAAACCCCTGTGGGTATTTCGTCCCGTCTCTGGTAGCCGCTACGGCTGCCAGTATGTCGGTATCGACTTTTATCATAGACCTTGTGACTGCTGCTACTGAACTAGTGGCTACTGCATTTCTGGCTGACTCGTCAGCCAGAGTGTTTCCTGCAGCGTGTGGTCCCACGCACTGATGGCCAAGAGTATGTATTACATGTGTAAGTGGCAAGCCCTCTTTGAGAGCCGCCACTCGTACCCAAAGCGTTTTATGCTTGATCGTGTTACCCACATGACATGACATGACAGTAGCATGCACCCGGAGGGCGGGTTCGCCCGAATGAAAAAATGAAGGAGCGCTCGGGGTCTTGGCTCATACATGCCAACTGTTGTGTGTGTATCTTCATTGCCGCAGCATAAGCCAAAGGCCTAGCCTCAATCGCAGCGCGAGTTCAGCCAGGCCTGAAATCCACATCTGTGGACCACCTTCAACGGCCAACATTACAGTGTTGTTGTCAGGCTTGCGGACATGCGCAGACAGGCATGACAATGGTGTGCCGTAGGAGTGCAAGTGATGCAACCGCGCAGCGCACACAAGTAAATAGGCTCGGGGGAGGGACGAGCAGCTGTGAGGCTACGTAATACACATTGATCCCGCACATTAGCCAGAAGCAATACATGGCAAACATGAATCCAAAAGTCGCACAAATCACACACCACAAAACTTGTAAGTCTGCCAACACAGCATGCAGAACCACCAATTTACACTAATCTCACTTACCTCTCACAGGTGATCAGGGATATGCACTCTGCCCGTGGATGATGACACCCCTCCGAGCCCCGAACACCCAGGCCCAGAGGCAGTACAATGTGGCCCACAAACGCACCAGGGGCATCGTTGAGCGCACATTTGGCGTGTTAAAGTCACGTTTCAGGTGCCTGGACATCACAGGTGGAAGACTCCTGTACAGCCCGGAAATAGTGTGCAAGATGATCATTGCATGTTGTGTATTGCACTACATATGTGTACGCCCCAATGCCCCATGGATCCAAGTGCCAGATGCACCGGACGATGATGAGGCAGGTGGACCACACCCCACTGCAGCTGCAGCAGGAATAGCCCGAAGGAACACAGTCATTAGCAATGTCTTCGCATGAGCACGTCACATTGTGACTGTCCTTAGCAATCATGTAACAGTACAAAATGACCACATGAACAGCATGTCCAAATAAATTCATTGCAACACACATTCCCTGTGTGCATGTTAGTCCTCTGCATTAGCACATCACTCTGACAAGTGTACGTGCAACATTAAGTGCAACATTAAGTGCTGACAATCTCACAATTAGCATATAGATGGTGGGTATGTCACCTCTGTACAGAGAGGCTGTTTAGGGTGTCACGTAATCGAAATGCCATTTCAGGGTGTCAAGTGTAGTACGTAATCCCACTCATCAGCGTATCACATGTGTACAATAACATGACATGAAGGCTGTCATTGGTGTTCAAAAAAAGACAACAGGGTGTCATTTGGGGACAGGTATGGAATTGTGGGTGTCATTTGGGGTCAAATATGGAATTGCGGGTGTCATTTGGGGTCAAATATGGAATTGCGGGTGTCATTTGGGGTCCAATATGGAATTGTGGGTGTCATTTGGGGTCCAATATGGAATTGCGGGTGTCATTTGGGGTCAAATATGAACCACCCTGATGCAGAGATGCACCCTGTGACTCAAGTCCCACAACATGTGCAACATGGACGTAAGGGGGATGGGGGCACAGTGAACACCTCAGCAACATGGGAGATGCACGCCAGCCAAAAAGCCAGCAGGAATGCCTTGTGTGGAACACACCTAGGTGTCCCCTGCACATATGTGCCATGTACAGATCACATGTGTACACGGACGTCATCCATCAATAGTAGTGAACAGTGTCAGCTAATAGATGCAAGGTGAGAAGTCACGCGCCTCCTCACAGCTACCTGTACACATCACTGTCGGACTGCAGCCAAACACCACTGCTACATCTGAGCATGCAAAATTGACCGTGAGGGCACGTACATGGCTGGTTAGGGTTCAACCGTGCCGGAAGGCGAAGCAGTGACATCCCCCCCCCCAAACCCACATCACTTTCCCAGAATGCAAGCAGATGACAAACTAACATTAGGGATGTAAGCACCTTTGTCTGAACTAGAAGGCGGTAGCACACCTGCACCTCCCACCTTGGAATTGCATGCGCCCGGCACCCCCTGAGAGATACCATAGCAGCTGATGTCGACTCCCACACTATGCACGGCGCAAACCAAAGACCAATGTATACACACCCCACACACAGAAGTCCTTGCTCGCAGTTCTCTTGCATGGAATGACCTTCACACTTACGCACAGACCATCCCAGGAGTCCAACCGCTGCCCACTCAAACAAATCATTGCTCCGAGCTGTGGCATCCACATAACTTAGACTTCGGCTTTTTTACACACAGCCCTATTTCCTACATTGACGTGTGGCTAAGTTGGGAAATTGTGAGATTGTTTTTTAGGGGCAATGAGGCCACAGGTAGTTCACACATTCCCAGGCATCTCACTGCATGTCTGGGTCACGGTCAAACATGCGCATTGTTATCAGTTCCCAGGGAGTTCCTTTTTTTGGAATCACTGCCCCTACATTCATCCATACTTTCATACTTGCTTGATCATAGACATGACACATCTGTGTGATTTAGAATGTTTTGGTCCCATTCGGTGGAGTGTTGAAGCTGGACAGGTACATGGCCATGCAAACCCCACTTTGCATTGTTGCCCCGTGGAGGGCCAACCTTGTGCATGTGCATGGGTTTGCATGTGCATGGGTTTGTTGTGAGATTGGTGATGTGTGGGGAGGGCCCCCTCTGGGCACATTGTCGACTGGGGCCTACTTGCTGTTACTATGTGTGCTGCAGTATGCCAAGGAGATCAGGGACATGATCCATAGTCATTGTGGGTGTGCACTGTGCTATACTTAATTGTGCATGTGTGCCGTTGTGCCCATCTCCCCCCATCCCCCCAGTCCCTGGTCGTTACTCGCCCTGTTGCTGTAGGGTCAGGTCATGTTGAGCAGTGTCCGGTCCCCCGACTCCTGCCACCGTCTCCCCACTGATGACTGTGGACACCATTTCCTCCATCTCATCCAGCTCCTGCTGTGGCGCTGGACTCCCACCTCCAGTCTGCATTGCTGCTTTCCGGTTGTTAGCGAGTTTCTGCTTGGTTTGGCGCTTCACATCATTCCAGCGCTTCTTGCAGTCATCCACTTCCCTTCTCTTCACTCAGACTGCATTCACCTTGGCCAAGATGGGCTGCCATATTGCATTTTTAGTTGCCAATGACACAGTGGAGGTGATGAACAGTTGTTGTTGGTGTTCTATCACCTCCGTAATCAGGATCTTGTTTTCCTGCGGACTGACTCGCTGGTTCCTCTTCTTCTTCTCCTTGCCCTTCTCCTTCCCCGAGGTCCCTGGCTGGTCCTCCGGGGGGTTTGTGGGGTTCTGGTTGGGCTCTGTAGTTGCTCCAGCGTCCTCCATGGTGCTTCTCAGTTGTTTGGGTTTTTCTTTTTTTTTTTTTTTTGCAGCTTTTATGGTGATTTTTCCTGCCTGACGTGGGGATAGCAAGCCTGCGATGCTTATCGCTGTTATTTTTATCGCTGTTGGGCCCATCACAACTTTTTTCACGTTCGGGTTTCCTTTTTTATCGGCGTTTAGGTAATTTTAACCCGGACATTTGACGCCTTATCGGGGAACTATCGCCTGTTGCTGGCGTGTTGAGAATACGCCGTTAACACGGCGTTAGTTTCCCGCGATAGACGGCGTTATGTATTATTGCGTTAACCTAGTTTTGCGATAATTATCGCCCGTTCTTGAGAACATCCCCCTCTATGTCAACATTTTTTATAGTCTAATGCACTGAATCCACACGTAATAAAAATAAACAATTCCATCACAGTACTTATATTTGTCCATTTTGTGAGGGATGGAGTTCTGTGGTTTTATTGTCATGTCTGTGGTGCTGCTTTCTTATGATTGTATGTTAAAAAAATTCATGAAGGTATTTTCGGTCATAAAGATACAGTTGTGGTCAAAAACAACTCCATTTACGCCTGCTAAAAATTCATAGAAGGATTCTTGGCAGGTGTAAATCAATTTATTTAAGTAACATAGTCACTGATCCTCAGGATGTCCTTTACAGAATACACAGGTCGCCAACCTTTCTTGGTGCCATGCTTCTTTATCAGGTTGTGCCCCATGCTGGGTGGGTTGTGCAATACCCAACACTGCTCCATAATTGAGCTCTTTTTTTGGAGATCTTTTTTTAGATCAAATCCCCCCCCCCCACACACACACACTGCTGCAGTGTCTTGAGATCCGTTTTTTTTTCAACAGGGCTTGATTAAAGATAAAAGATTAAAGGATAAAGGTTAAAAAAAAACAAAAGCAGACTTGCAGGAAACAATCCCTAAAGTCCTTTACTAGAAGGTGGTCGACATGTTTCAGCCATATCGACCAGTCAGGTCATAGCTTTCATCAGGACCTACTTCAGGACATGCTCTGATCTAATTCAAACCCTTTTAAATATCACAGAAATTTTTATAAGTAGTGTACAACATAAATAAACATACACACAAAAGACATAAATAACACACATAAGTGCAGTTGCACTGAGCCTTGTACTCTCGACTCTCTTCAGAGCTGTATAAAGGTAATAGGACATGGAATCCTTTTAAAACATCCCATAAATAAACATTGTCATACTTACTGTAGGTAGTATAAACGAAAATTCAAAATCTCTTTAACATAACCGCAGGTAATTTTAAACATTAATCAAGACTTCTCTAAAAACATCTGAAGACAGCGAAGCAGTGTGGGCCTTTGATCTAAAAAAAGATCTCTAAAAAAGGAGCTCCGTTATGGAGCCAATTGAGTATTGCACAACCTACCCCACATGGCACATGACCCATTGATGAAGCTTGCCACCTAGTTGGGTGACAGTCTGTTTATCTGATAAAGGAGATCTTCAGGAGCTGTAACTAAGTTACTGACGGAAAGAATTGCCTGAGGTACTTTGCACGGAATGTCACAACTGTAGGTCTAGTTCCACTCATATGGGAGGACATGTGACAGACCATAAAAGCTCTGCCACTCCCCTTCTGTATTATGTAAATGAATCGACTACTGCAGATAGCTCTACCGCAAATGTACATACTTCCTCAGAAGTGAATCCCACTCAAGGGCTGTCTTGGGGGTGTTTAAAGGCATGGTTTGCATGGGTCTTTGAGAATGCCCACAAATATTTGGTGGGGTGTAAGGGAAGGATTTTCTCTAGGGGGAAAATAGTTTTCCCATGTAGGAAAACAAAAAAAATGTGCATTTGCACAGTTGGCTCCATTTCCCCAGTGTTGAATTCTACGCTATATACAATTCCTCACAGGGTGAATAAAACCCCACAGGAGATGTCACATGACATTCCTAGAGGTGTGCCTGGAAACCTGCACCTGGCACAGCTTTCCAATTGTACTTACAGGAATATTTTTACATTAAAAAAATAAAGTACGCTCAAGCAGAGATATAGCTCTCCCCCTGTAATTTTATATTTTTTTTCTTGAGGAGATCCCTATATTCTTTTTTTTTTAAATGGTGGCTATGGCATCAATTGACTAAAATGAAAGGGCTGGTGAAAGCACAAACTCACTGATTCTAATTATGAAAGAGGAAGTAATGTTATGCAGTACAGGACAACATCAACATCTCAAAGTGAGGTGATATAACCCTTAAAGTGAGGTGATGTAACCCTTATTCCTGATGGCATCACAGTAAATTTGATGGTGTAGAATTGTACTAGCCCTTTTACTACTGAGGCTTTTCCTCCTAAGTCCCCATTGTCCCCGACCGATGCTGACCCTTTTCTGTGATGTTTGAGGCACTTTGTGCCTAAGTCTGCATAACTAATTCCCACACAGGTATTCAGGCCAAACTTGCAGGCTCTAGAGGTATCCAGGGTTTTTTGGAAATATGTGCTATGCATGAAAGTGCATGTTTTTATTTTCTTAAAATGACATCTTCTCATCTTTCAGAAACAGGTAGTTGTAATTTTTTACTATAGTTGCTACATTACTCTAAGCGGTAGTTGATTTCTTCTATGCTTGTGGCTTCTACCTACTTGCAGTTTGTGGGGGAAACGGGAAGAAGAGCCGTTTGTGAACCCAGAAAGCTATATATTTCTGAAAAGTAGACGAAATTCAGAATTCAGCAAGGGGTCATTTGTTTGGATCACTTGTGTTTTTGCCAAAGTGAATAATCATTGAAATAAAAAGATAATGAAAATAATAGGAAAAATAGGCATGGGGATGTTTTCATCTGTAATTTTTTGCTTTGATGACCAATTCATAAAAGCAAAACTCTGATATTTCCATCAGACTCTTCTGGTTGCAGGGCTATATAGTGTTTGTGGTATGTCTATAAACACATGATCATCAGAACCACCAACTGCATTGCAGCTTGTAATGATTTTTCATTGTGTTCTGACAATATATCAAATCATGTGGTAAAATCTAATGAATGAAACATGGGTATGAACGAAACCTTTGCACTTTTTAAATGTGCCCAAGATACTGATGGGGGAGATTTAGAAACATTTTACGCTGGGTTAGCGTCACAAAAGTGACGCTAACCAGCATGAAATGTTTTTTTTTGCTATTACCTTTCCAGCGCAAAACTTGTTTTGAAATCTCTACCTCTTCCAAATCAAACGTTATCACTTATTGAATGTAATAAGGCAATCCAGTGTTATCATATGGGAGAGGTAGGCCTCATAGTAGAAAAAACGAATTTAAGAGTTTTTGACTACCAGGACATGTTAAAGGTAGAAGTGCAGGCCCAACCTTTTAACTACAGTGCACCGTACCCTACTGGCTACCTAGTGCCTACCTTAGGGGTGACGTATATGCAATAAAAGGGGAGTTTATGGCTTTGCCAAGGGGGTTATTATGCCAAGTCGAATTGGTAGTTTACAACTGCATTCAGGTCGCAATGGCAGACCTGGGACATGTTTTAAGGGGCTACTTAAGTGGGTGGCACAATAAGTGCTGCAGGCCCACTAGTAGCATTTCATTTATAGGCCCAAGGTACATGGTTTACCACTTTACTGGGGACTTATAAGTAAATTAAATATGCCAATCAGGTGTAAATTTTACAATGTTTTATGGAGTGAGCACAGGCACTTTATCACTGGTTAGCAGTGATAAAGTAAGTGCACAGAATTCTAAGACCAACTAAAACAAATTCAGAAAAAATTGGACGAAGAAGGCAAAATGTTTCGGGTGATCCTGCAGAGAGGGCCAAGTCCAAGTCTTTTTTTCTTTTCACAATAAGATAGACCAGATTATTGCTAATATAAATGAGGTTGGCAAGCTCGAATTAAAGAAAGATCAGGAAATGAGGCTCAACTAGCAGTTTCCACCCCGAAAGTGAACACTTTGGTTTTCTTGGAGGGGGTGGAGCAGCTAAATGAGGCAGATTTTAGGACCTTAGCCTCATCAATCTCCTCGGGTTCTCCATTAGACCCTATTCCTATGGGTATGTGGAAGAATAGAGCTGATGAACTTTATCTAGCTCTACAAAAGATTTGTAATCAGTCTAGTAATACAGGAATGGTCCCAGTAGATTTAAGCCGGCGCTGGTAATCCCACTATTAACAAAAACCTTGGCTGACATTCACAAACCTAGCAATTACTGTCCAATCCCTTGACTTCCTTTTCCAGTTAAAATGTTAGAAAAATACCTCAGCAAAATATTTGCTACTTTTCTTGACTATAACAATTTGCTTGAGCCCAAGCAAAATGGCTTTAGACCAGCTCATGGTACGGAGACCGCCTTAGTTCTAGCAACAGATGAGTTGAGGATGAGGATCGACAGTGGTCAGACGGTGGTCCTAGTCCTCCTGGATCTTTCGTCCGTCTTTGACACCGTCAATCATCAAATCCTGCTCACTCGGCTAAAAGAGATTGGGATAAGGGGTTCTCTCCTCAACTGGTTTGAGTCCTACCTCACAGAAAAACCTCATGCAGTATCCCTTCCTCCTTTTAAATCAGAATTTGAAGAAATTCAACATGGGGTACCGCAGGGTTCAGCTTTGAAACCCTATTCTGTTTAATGTCTATCTCTGACCACTGCTGACTCTGAGCAAGTCTTTGGTGTCTCCTTTATAAATTACACGGATGACACACAACTGATAATATAATTAGACGAAACTGATTCTACTCAGCTAGATAACTTTCATGTCTGTCTATATGAAATGGCTAACTGGCTTAATAAGAGCACACTCAATTTCAATGGAAAAAAAACTGAATTTCTGTACTGCTCTCCAGGGAAATTACAGTATCAGCTCCCAGGGGATTTCTGGCCCCGGTTAAAGGGTACAGATTTGAAGACAGCACAATCGGTTCGGAACCTGGGAGTCCTAATTGACGAGAAACTTTCTATGGAGGCCTGCATCAATAAAAACAGTGGCCACCTGTCACGGACATCTGAGGAACCTAAAAAGAAATGTCTCGCTTTTACCACAACCAGCTAGGAAGCTAGATTGGATTATTGTAACGCTCTTCTTATAGGGATTCCAGAATAACTGCTTAAGCGGCTCCGGAGAATACATGTACTGGCTGCTAAGTTATCGTTAAACGAAGGCAGATTTGAGTCAGCGTCTGGCACTTTGAGGGAACTTCACTGTTTGCCAGTGAAGGAAAGATGCATCTTCAAGGCCATGTGCATAATGCACAGAACCTTGAATGGTAGCGGACCTAGGTCGCTACAAGAAAAACTGTGCTACTACAAACCTGCTCGGTCCCTAAGATCATCCTCAGCCTGTTTGGAATGTGAGCCCTCTTTAAAAAAGACAAGAATAGGTGGGAAATCCTTCCGAGTGAAAACAGCACAAATCTGGAACACACTACCTACTAATTTGAGAGCAAATACAAACCCGCTGAGTTTAAGGAAAAGTTAAAAAACTTGGGGGCATATTAACAATAGACGGCGATAAATATCGCAAAGCGCGCTTAGCGCTTTTTTATTTATCGCCGTCTATCGCTGGAATTTATCGCCCGGTTAGCGCGTTATCAACAACGCGTATCACCGAGGCGATAAAAATTCCAGCGATAGCGGGGATATCGCTGTTTCCCATGGAACAACGCTGGTTTTCCAGCGATGTTCCATGGAAAACGGCGATAACCTTGCTGATACGACCCTGTGGTCGTATCAGCATAATCCACCCCCAATGACAGGTATAGGTAAGTCAGCATTTTAGCAGACGTTAGTTTTCGGCGCGCGGTTTTCGCCAAAAACTAACGTCTGCTAAAATCCTGGGGCCACCTTGTAAATATCGCAATGTGCATTTAGCGATATTTAACAAGGTAGTCCGTCAGGGGTACGCTCAGTGACGCCCACTTTGCATCTCATTAGAGATACAAAGCGAGGCGTCGGCAAAACGGCTGCTAACATGCGCTAATGCATGTTAGCACCGGCTTGCAAATAGGGCGAAAACATTATCTCCGCTTTTTGGGCTTTTAAAGCCAAAAAAGTGGAGATAAGGCCCTTGATAATATGCCCCTTGGTTGTTTCCGAATTAGTGATAACATAATTATAGCCCTCCCCCTGTTGTAATGTGCTTGAAGACTCTTTTGACACAAGCGCCAAGATGCCCGCTGGGTGATAGTTGCGCTTTGTAAATGTCTAATAATAATAATAACATATATATACACACACACCTACATCTCCACTGAAATTACACTTGCCAGTGTGTTCCAAACCATCAGTGGTGCTCAACACACAACATGCCCACATGCGCTTTACAAAATCAGCTTTCCCTTTCCTTCTTAGGAAGGAGACCAAATCTCCTGTTCATTTAGGCTCAAGCATATCTCAATGCATTTCAGTTGGATTCCGCAACCTTGATCAGGAAAGGGACACCATTTTGATACATGCAGTAAGTACTCTCTGTTTAAAAGATAACATAAACAAAGGACTCATAACAGAGCAGAGTGGTCGCCATCTTTTAATATGTTAAATACATCATGTATACGTCAACTTAATATAATATGAAACTCGTCAAATAATATCAAGACAAAACAACAAATGTATACTTAATAATAGCCATTCAATATTCTTTAAATCATATCCTTCAAACTGAATATCAAACAGAACCTACAGTTTGAAAAATTAGACATTATTGCATCTGCATTTCACAACATACTTCATAGAATCAATTTCTGGTGCTTACGGATGTGTCATAACTAGTGGATATATATAAATTGCATCAATGGTATTCAATCAAATCACCACGATATCACAATTAAACTTAGATTCATATATAGAACCTGAATATGTTAAGTCACAAAGAAATTCAACAGAAACAATTTTCAAAAAAAGACTCTGGCTTAACTAAATTATCGTTGCGCTCGTCATCTTCCAAATTCATTGAACGAAATTCCACATCATGCCCACATATTTCATGAGAGGGCTTAAGACACCCGGTTAAATCAAATAATTCTGCCCCAGTGGGCGATGTCCAGGAAATGTTCATGCAAGGGTGCCATCTAAAATAAATCAATCTACCCAATCACACAATGTGGTGCCAAAACACTATTACTCTTTATAGTGTTTTGCACACTGTTAATTTATTAAAAGGCGTTCTCCACCTTAAACCAGTTGTACACACAAATATGTAAACATTCTATCACTGGCAACTGCTGCCTAGCTAGGTGAGTGAATGAAAAACCTAAAAAGTTATAAAATTCTTCGTTCCAGGTTCAAGCAATGGGGTTCTTTCCTATCTATCTCTAAAATATAGCGTTTCAAGTCTCCTCAGTTCTCTCTCCCTATCACCCCCCTCAAATCCTAAGGTATTTGTGCTATAGGGCTATATTTTAGCAAGGTCTCATCGTCTTTATGATATTTTTCAAAATGTCTAGCAACTGGGTAGCTCTGCTCATGGTTTTTGATTGCCCTAATATACTGCAAGATTCTTTTATGCACTGGTAATGTGGTGCTACCCACATATATCTTCACGCAGCGGCATTTCAACAAATAAACGATACATTTACTCCTGCAAGTACATCTCCCTCTAACTTTTATGTTCCAATTATAAAGTGTTTTAAAGTGAGTATTGCTAACCTCATGTTGGCATGACTTTCATTTACAAAGTCTTCAGTAGGTGTGAGTGATGTTGTCTTACCTTAATTCCTGATAACACTCCTAACTAAATGATCCTTAACACCTTAACCGCTGCGGCAATTCCGCCGCGGTGCGGGGCGTTCCATTAAGTGGGAGGGGCCGCGTCGGCCAACGGACGTGCGCAGCACTACCGAGGTAGTGCTCGCGACGGCCGTTGGCCGACGGGTGCACTTAAAGGGTTAATGGAATAGTCCATTTAAAACTCATAAATGGTAGTCTGGATACTTCTTGTCCAATAATTGGATAATTTCTTAAAGATGCTAATATCTGTAAATTAAATGTAATAGGGCAGCCCAATGTTATCCTATGGGGGAAGAAGACCTCATAGCAGGGAAAAACAAATTTAAGAGCTTTTCTTTACCGGGACATGTAAAACGTAAAAGTACATGTCCACGCGTTTTATTACAGCGCACCCTGCCCTATGGGCTAACAAGGGCCTCACATAGGGGTGACTTATGTGTAATAAAAAGGGGGTTTAAGGTTTGGCAAAGCGGTTATTATGCCAAGTCAGCTTGACAGTTTAAATCTGCATTCAGGCTGCAGTGGCAGAGCTGGGACGTGTTTTAAGGGGCTACTTAAGTGAGTGGCACAACAAGTGCTGAAGGTCCACTAGTAGCATTTAATTTACAGGCCCTGGGTACATGTTATACCACTTTACTAGGAACTTATACGTAAAAAATATGCCAATCAGGTGTAAGCCAATTATTAACATGTTTTACCGAGTGAGCACAAGCACTTTAGCACTGGTTCGCAGTGGTATAGTGCACAGAGTCCAAAAGCCAGCAAAACAAATTCAGAAAAAAATAGGAGGGTGAAGGCAACATTTTTGGGGTGACTCTATATAAATCTATATATATATATCTATTCACAAACCTGCAATTCCTCAAGTCATTACTAGATGCAAAATCTTCAAAATTCTTCCCCGGAGCTGCAGTTCCTCAAGGCATTACTAGAGCTCACTTTTGAGTCAGATGCAAAAGCATTGATATTCTTTCATGTAGATGCAGTTCTACTAGTTGTTACTAGGCGTCCCCTCACAAGTCAAGTGAAAAAGTATTGATATTCTTTCATAAAGCTGCAGTCTCACTTGTGAATAAAGTTCCTGCTCAAGTCAGATGCAACCGCTTCAAATGACTGGCACCAAGATGAGGGAGTGAGTCTTTACACTCTTTTCCTATTTTAATCATGTGTGCTTGTTTTCCATAAGTTTAATTATTTGCCAAAGTTGGTTCATAATAATGAGTCACCATTACAGGTTTCTATACATTTCTGGATTTCTATCAAAGTAAGTGGTTCCACTCTACTATGTAGAGGAACTTATGTTTACTGATAAATACAAGGGCGTTAAGATAACTCATTTGGTTCTTTATTTTTAGGTGGTTGTTAAGGCATGTAAAAACGAACAAGTTTTTCTTCCTGTCTTTGCAGCTGGAGTTAAGAAGAGTAGTGTTCTCCATGAATACTTTGTGCACCCTTGCAGGTGGTGCTGGGAATTAGTGTATTTGATTGGATTCTATCCATCCTACATTGTGGGTCATTGGCCCAAGGGTACCAACAGCCAGGCAATGAATTTTTGTCTAACTACAATGGGTAGAAAAATTATTGAAAACTCCAGTTCCACAAGTAGTTACTAGAGGTTGCTCAAGTCAGATACAAGTGGTTAAAATGTCAATTGCAAACCTGAGAGTATGTGTGGCACCAACCTAGAAATCTGCATATATTCTCTAGCTATTGTAAAGACTTGTGCTAATTTTCTGTAGGGTAAATAAATATACCAAAGCTGGTTTATAGTAAGGAATCAACATTGTAATTTACAGTAAGTTTCTTGAGAGTTAGGAAATAGTTGATGAAAACCTATTACACAAAGAGACGATCTGTCATTGGGAAGTGCAAGTGTCTAACATGTTCTATTCTTTAGAATTATTTTTTAAGGTGTATGTGTACATGTGCAAGGGAAAAATGCAGTCATTCAAAGTGAAAGCATCCAATGGCTACAGTGGGCTCATCTGTTGATCTATACCTTCTGCTGGGGATTGGAGGGAGTATAATTTGAGTGACATGTCAACAGACCAATGGTGAAAGAGTGTTGGTTGGGAGGCCCTATATATGCATGTATTTTTGTATGATATTTTTGGGAAAACATGAGGCTAGCAAGACAGCTAAAACAGTCTTTAGGCCAAACTTGGAAAGGAGAAAATAGACTTCCTGGCATGTAAAGAATCTGCCCTAATTCTGCTCAGAGACTGTCCAGTGCAGTGCAATAAGCAGCTCGGTTCAAAAGACTGCACAGACTGGAGGACTCCAACTACTGCTAACCCCTCTTCACTTCTATCACTGACCATGTGTTCTCAATTATAGTGCTGATCCTGTGCATGAGGATCTGTATGCCTCTGGGCAACCGCTGCTACACTGAACTCTTGGACCTCTTTTGTGCCTTAGAACTTGTGAATACCAGCCACTGTTAAACTGCTCACACCACAAATCTGTCTGCTCAGTCTGTGAGTGTCTTGTGAGACTGAAGGCTCTAATCCCAGTTACTACCTCTTGTGACCACAACCACAAGAAACTGTGCTTTGAAATCTCTCATCCACAATCAGATCAAGAGTTGGAGACCATCACATGGCTAAGAAGGGGATGATAAGCCTACGCAGAGCTCCGCAAGTGCCGGAGTGCTTTAAAACAAATGCCGTTCGTGATAATTCTCAGCGCCAGGTGTTGATCCGCGCTGTGAAATTATCGCGAACGGCCCCATGCACAGCACAAGCGGGCGCTGCTTCCTTTCTGCCGCTCAAGTAGATTTTCTACTCGAGCAGCAGCTTTCTCAACGCGAATGGAAGGTTTCTCAATGCGAGCGGTCGCGCGCATACGCGGGCACCCGCATTGAGAAATCCGACCGTCCGCTTTGAGAAATCTCGCCGGAAGGTTGATTTCCCTCGCTCGCCAACTTGACGTTGACAAGCGCGAATGAGGAAAAATCTAGTCAGGAGGTTATTTTCCTCGCTCGCGTTCACCAACTTGATGTTGACAAGCGCGAGCGAGGAAAAAAACGGAGTTTTTTGGAACTTTGCGAGCTCCGCATAACGCGGAGTGCAGAAAACTCCGCGAGCGAAACGGAGTTCCCCACCCAGACTTAGGGGATGAGCAGCAGGATTTTTATCTGCAAATTTGAGATCAAACAGCATGCTGTCCCCAACTGCACGAGACAGAGTAAGATTTAACCTGCTGACTTTATTCTCCTAGTTGAATCAGTCATTGCACTTATATTAATATCCCTTTTTAAGAGTAGCACCTTGATTACGAGTGCATAGCGTTCCCTTGCATAAAATGAAGATAGAGTGTCTGAAAGACCTTGGTCAGAGTCATTAACTACAACTGAACTTGGTCAGAGTCATTGAATACAACTGAAGGCCATAAGCTACTAAGCATTGAAGCGTAACGATAATAAAGTCTCATCTGGTTTTTGTTTTTTTTAAATAAAGAAATAATACTCCCTGGCTATTATATTTATTGAGATTGAGATGTGAAATAAACTTGTCATTCTAGCAAATACCATTATCAAAGAGTGAGTCTGGTTTATCCTCCATTCCCCTTGGATTTCCTATAAAGGAGGTTACTGGCACTTTAGCTCGGCAGGAGTACTTGACCACTGTGCTACCAGGGATTATGGAAATGCTTGTCACACAGATTACATAATTTCCCTTGAATGCCACATTCCATGGACAACTGATCTGACACAGACTATGGTTGAATGAACAGTAAATTTAACAGAAATGCAGCACCCAAAAATAAAAAGTTACTTCCCCTCAGTAATGATATTTCTGGTGGATACATAATCTTCCCACTGATTCCTCACTTTATAAATATACTCCCGATGCCAGACTGGTCCAGGAACTTTTCCCCCCAATTGCTCTCCGGCATTGCCAAGTGGTGCAACGCGGCTTAAGCTGTGACTATGTCTGCCAGATGTGACAGCATTGGAGCGCATTAGGCTCCCACAGGCACAAAAGTGTCAGTTCCTGCTACTTTTTCCATGCTCCAACAAGGTGTATTGAAAGGAACCAACAGACCATCATTGATTGAGGCAAAAACTGCATCCCTTGAGAGATCTCAAAAAAACCAGGTCACTAATTCATCAGGGTGGAGGTAGGGTAGTGAGGAATCTGTGAGAAGATTGTGTATCAACTAGAAATATTGTTATAAAAGATGAGTACGTTTTTGTCTGATGGATACATCTTTCTGCAAATTCATCTCCTTATCAGAGTCCTAAATATATACCCTCTGGGAGGTGCGATTAAAAAGTCCTGGTTAACCAAGGAAGTTATGCAGTACAGCCCTAGCAAAGTATCTGTTTCTGTATGCATCAGCTGTGAGACAGTAATGTTTAACAAAAGTACGCAAGTATGACCATATGGGCGTTCAGCAGCTAACAGTCACCGGAATGCCTCTAGATAGCCGTGGAAGCAACAATGACCCTTGTGGTGTGGACAGAAAAGCCATTTAGAGGATTCTTCTTGGCTAAGGCATACCAGACATTGATACAGAGGATAACCCAAGTGAAATTGTGCATTTTATCAACACTTTGTCCTTCTTATCTCCAGAGAAGTCCCCAAATTGCTGATCATCAACTCTGTCTTGTCCAATTCCATCAATGTAGTTGGATACACACCTGGGGTCCAGTCTATGAAACTGCTCCGTTAATATGATTGGATGGAGGAAAGAAGGCAGAGTGATAAGCTGGCCCAAACAAAAAACAGAACCAAACACTGCAAGAAAGAATGGACAGGTACACAGGACCAACTTGCTTGGGTAGAACAGTATGAAGTGCAGATGAACTGAGAGGGCCTGAAGCTCTCCAACACAGCTAGGTGAATGTATTGCCACCAAAAGACAGTCTTCAGAGTGAGAAGTTAATCCAGGCAACTGGGCATCAGTGCAAATGGAGATGCCATTAAGGAAGTGAACACAAGATTTAAATACCACTGAGGAACTATAAACAGAGTGGGAAAGAAGAAAGGAAGTAACCCATTTAGAAAAAGTGCCGCTAGCAGTGACATAAACACAGATAGCTGGTCAGTAAGACAAATGAAAGTGACTAGGATAGCAAATAACAACTGTAGCCACAGCTAGACTATGGGGCATATTCTCAAGGACTTATCGCCGATTTATCGTCACTTTAGCGCTGCAAAAGTGGCGATAGATTTAACACCCTATTCTCAAGCTGGTGCAAACTGCCGATATCGCCAGTTTTCCAGCGATAGCTTCCGCAAAAAACATCGCCACGGATGAGAGCGACAACTAACGCTAATGATATGCAGAGTAGGCGTTCCCGTGCAAAAACACACGAAAACACCACTTTGCGATATTCTCAACGACCAGCCAGATCTGCGATGCGATCCAAAAACAGGCGACAAGGCGCGTTAGCAGCAGGGATTTAACACCTGCCTTTTACTGGTGTTAAGCAGGACGACAACCTGCAGTATGAAAGGGAGCCCAGCCCAGAGCCACATCTGAAGACCAACACATGCCATGGAGCTACTGATCATGCAGCTCGGAGACCCAAGTGGGCCACAACACCCACCGCCACCACCCCCCCCCCCCCCGGACTACCACCTAGGCAGCGCAGAAGAAGACAGCAGACGTTCCTAAAACGCACCAGCCTCAGACACTCAATGCCAGAGGATGCCATTGCCCACTACAGGCTCAAAAGGACACATTGCCCACAGGCTGACGGTACCAACACAGCGGAGAACCAACATCCCTCTGCAGACAAAGCTGCTGGCTGTGCTGCACCTGTTGGCCTCTGGTACCTTCCAACAAACAACTGCCAGAGTCGGAGGAGTCTCACAGCCAGCCCTATCAAACTTCCACACACATGTCTTGGATGCATGTCCACAAAAGCAACGGCGGGCCCCTGTATCCGCACCACACGCTAGTTCCAATTCGTAGTGTTCATGGGGGGCGCCAGGTCATGAAGTCTAGTAGTCAACAGTAGTGTAAAAACAGTTCTTTATTACAAATACATAAATCAACAATACGAAAAGCTCAGCCAACGCGTTCCATTCCCAACGGGGAACTTCATCAGGGCAACGTGTGGATTCAATTAACTGCATATGCTGCGGGAACTCCCCAATACAATTCCATATTCCGAAAGTCAGTTTTCAGAAACCTGTTGGATAAATGGTGACAATGGTCAAGCGTCCGTATAGTCACAAACGTAATCTGGTACAGTGTATTGCACTTGGACAAACTGGAATGCTAACAGGTATGATAAATCCTGCATAAAAAGACCGTAACAGAAGTTTGTGTGGGCGTAACCTTCGTAGGAAAGAAAAGGAAGCTTACGACCACACGAACTTCTGTTACGGTCTTTTTATGCAGGATTTATCATACCTGTAAGCATCACGGTTTGTATCAGCTTGATACCCCTGCACCTTCACTTCCCCCACACTGCGCAGGAACAGCTGGAGACCAAGCAAGGGAACTACGCCATAGCTGGCTTCCCGCACGTGTTGGGGGCAATTGACTGCACACATGTACTACTTGTGCCCCCTGCTGACACAGCACACAATAACCGCAACAGAAACCACACGCATTCCATCAATGTGCAGGCAAAAGTGGACAACCGGGGCCTGTTCACGAATGTCGTCGCAAACTTCCCAGGCAGTGTGCATGATTCCTACATCTTCCGCAAGTCCATCACCAACCAGCGCTTTGAGGATGGCACCTATGGAAATGCACTGCTCGTCGGTAAGTACCAACTGAACACACCACACACCTCAACTCCACAATCATACAACTCACAACTGTGGGAATGCACACGTTACAAAATCACATACAACATGCCAATCAACATGCCCAACTACCAGACACGACAACACAAGTAACTGTGGTAACCGTGGCCAGCCATGTAGACAAACCATCCACGGCATGGCACCTCTGCCACACAATTGCAGAATGTGGGGAGAGGTGGGAACCAAGTATGTGCGAAGGAGGCAAGTGACCCATCATTAAGAATGTACACAATGCCAAGTGTGGCGGTGATGAGCTGGACAGATTTCAGTATGCAGAGCACAGACATGTCCACGTGGACATATACTGCTGGTGTTTGTAGTGTTGTGGGCAGTGGACGCAAACAGGTTATCTCAGGCAGTGTGGAAGACCTAGGACATGTAGCTTTGTCGTCCCCCCCTGTAAGCGTGAGCGGAGTGGCCTTGGCCGGCGTATGTCGTGAATAAATAGCCCGGGGCTCTGGGCGTGGTTCAGTTCCAGGATGGCCACCAAAGTAACTACTGCGTGTCTCTGTGTCCGCCATATCCTGTCCATAGGCCTACTCACACGTGGCCGACCACCTTCAACGGCCAGATTTACACTGGAGACGAGGTGGCCACGACCCAAGCCAACCCGCGCATATCTCGTCATCGCATGCAGGGTCGTGTCTGCCAGGGCGGCGCTCCCCACCCGGCCACGAGGCCGCCGCCATGACCGGTGGTGCCTGTGCGATCCTGTGTGCCTGCTGCACCCCAGCCCTGGTCCCCAGACCGGTCCGCCGCCCAGCGATGACTGGCCGCCCCTGCGCAACCAGGCCTCAATGCTCACCTGCCGCCACCGGCGTGTCTCCAAGAGGGCCCACCACGTGCCGGTGCAACCTCCTCAGCCGATCGCTGGATTCCGCACCACAGGCCCCCAGCGCACCCTGCGGCACAGCACCGCGGAGTCATGTGTGTGCTGACTGCTGCCTTCGGCGTACACTGCGGTCCAGCAGGGCCCTCAATTCAAATCGAATCTTGATTGGCAGGACGGCGTATCGAGGTCTACGCATCATCGCAGGCTGCACACCCGCTCAGCTCTTCAGGTGCCCCTACCTTAGTGCACCGCAAGTCACTGTCCCATGGCGGTAGGCCTGTGCCGGCCGCAGTGCATCGGGTGCCACCAACTCTGTGCACCGCAAGTCATCGTCCCGTGGTGGTAGGCCCGTGCCGGCCGCAGTGCATCGGGTGCCACCAACTCTGTGCACCGCAAGTCATCGTCCCGTGGCGGTAGGCCCGTGCCGGCCGCAGTGCATCGGGTGCCACTAACCCAGTGCGCCACAAGTCATGGCCCCTTTATGATTGAGTCTCGTGGTGCGGACGCCATCATGTCACCTCCGGCAGTGGGGAATGTGATGTGGTAGGCCCCTTTTATTGGCAGGGTCACATGTCCTGTGACGCCTGTGCTGGATGGGTGTGGTGTGGGTGTAAACCAGCCCTCAGGGAGTGGCTGTGGCATGCTGACAACAAGACCAGTGATCAGCAGTTCACTACAGGGAAGACCTGGGACATGTAGCTTTGTCGTCTCCCCCTGTAAGCGTAAGTGGAGTGGGCTGGGTTGGCGTATGCCAGTCCAGCGTAGGGGTGTGAACAATGAGCCCGGGGCTCTGGGCGTGGTTCAGTTCTGGGCTGGACAAGAAAGTAACTAATCTGTGTGTCTCTGCTGTAGTGTCGGCGCCACCCGGACCGCAATCGGCAATGTTGCACCCTGTGACTCAAGACCCACAACATGAGCAACATGGACGTAAGGGGGAATCACTGACCCTACATTCATCCATACTTTCATACTTGAATGATCATAGACATGACACATCTGTGTGAATTTGAATGTTTTATTCACATTCAGTGGAATGTTGAAGCTGGAGCAGTACAGGGCCATGCAAACCCCACTTTACATTGTTGCCCCGTGGAGGGCCAGCCAGAGTCCTTTAGGGAATGACAAGTTCATCGGAAGAGGAAGAGTTCAGTCCGCAGTCTGATTGCTCTGTCATTGGTAACCAAACAGAATATGGCAGTCCATGTCGAGGTCCAAGGTGAGTGTCGCAGAGTGTATCGGGGGACAGTGGAAGGTGATGATGCAGAGGGCAGAACCAAGCAGAAACAGGCCATATGGCGGAGATGAATGCTACCGCTTCCTTCTTACCACTAAGGCAGACTCATCCGCATCTTCGTCCTCTGATGTTTCATGTGCCTAACATGTGGGTGGTGTTGTTTTGTCTGCATCACCGTGTGGCAGTGACACATCAGTGGCCGGAGGTGGATTGTCTGCAGCACTGTGTGTCACTGACACATCAGGGGGCGGATATGTGGATGTAGAAGCAGCAGCAGCATTCATTGGCGCCAGGCCTTGTGGCGGCAATGCCATGATGTGGGTCTGCAGGGCATGGAAGATCCCAGCTACATCTCACTGGTGTGCAGCCGTGGCAGCCATTCTTTCCGCCTGCATCCGCTCCATGTTCTCCATGAGCCTCCGCATGTGTCCCAACTCCCGGCTGACATCGCTGGAGCCACTCTGACTAGACAGTTGTCCTTGTCTCAGAGTCAGGACTCCTGCGATGTCAGCCATGGATCGTTGGAGAGCATGGAGCGGACTGTGGGTGTCCGTTAGGGACTGTAAGTGGTCCCTGATGGGACTTAGACACCTACGTATGGCATCTAGTTTGGCTGCCATGAGGTCGAACCCCACCCGCACCTGATCAGCCATCTTCTCCTGGCACCCTAACACACGGCGTTGGAAGGCCATGTGTTGTTCGTGGGGGTACTGGGAGTCAGCCGTGGTGGTGGGTGCTTCCTGCTGTGTTGTCTGTGCAGGGGGTGAGGTCTCCTCGATGCAGCTGGACTGCCTTGCTCCTGGAGGTGAGGTGCTGAAGCTGTCCATGAGCTCTTGGAGGGCGTCGTGTCGAAGGTGTGGAGGTCCTCTTCGTCATCAGTGAGGAGATGTTCGGTCTGCTCTGCAGGAGGTGTTGATTCTCCCTCTGCAATGTGAAGGGGAGATGCAGTTTAACATTGTGTTCACATGTATGTTGACGCATTGTACAAGTTTACATACAGACTGCATGACAATGTACATTGTGACTGTTTGGGAGGAGCTGCCTATTTGATGCGGGACAGTGGACATTTCGACAACATCACGGATGTGTGTTTGTACTTGTACATTATCATCTCACATTTCCCTGCTATGCCAAATGTGATTGGCCAGTTTCTACACACAAGCGGCACCAGTTGTGTCCTCTGTTCTGTTGTGAACGTGTTGCAGTTTGTACCACATTGTTGTCAATGTTGATGTGCTCTGAATGTTATGTGTGTGTGCTGCATTTTGGGAGAGTCACCCCTGCAGCTCTGATTTTGCTGCCCCTTATCCCTTTCAGGCGGTGTGCCTTTGACTTCTGTGCTTATACAGTGCTGAGATGTTGCATACTTGGGTAAATTGGGCTCTTGGTGGGAGTTGGGACTCTGGGGCATGGTTTGTCCGCAGATGTGTTGTTGACGTGAGGGGTTGTTTGTGCACGTGGATGTGTCAGAGTTGACCTGCTCCTTTACGGATGTGGTCCACACTCAGCCACCTCAGTGTTGTGGCGTGCAACATGTCATGATATATTGACTGCAGCCATGCTATTCGTCATGCAGTGTCACTTGCATTGTCAGTGTGGCTCACTGACACGCCGCTTTGCTGGGTTTGGCACATGTGCATGGGTTGGTTGTGAGATTGGTGACGTGTGGGAAGGGCCCCCTCTGGGCCCATAGTCGACGGGGGCCTACTTGCTGTTTCTAGGTGTGCTGCAGTGTGCCAAGGGGATCAGGGACATGATCCAGAGTCATTGTGGGTGTGCACTGTGCTATACTTAATTGTGCATGTGTGACATTGTACCCATCTCCCCCTGTCCCCCCAGTCCCTGTTCGTTACTCACCCTGTTGCTGTTGTGTCAGGTCATGTTGAGCAGTGTCCGGTCCCCCAACTCCTGCCACCGTCTCCACACTGATGACTGTGGACACCATTTCCTCCATCTCATCCAGCTCCTCCTGTGGCGCTGGACTCCCACCTCCAGTCTGCATTGCTGCCTTCTGGTTGTTGCCGAGTTTCTGCTTGGTTTTGCGCTTCACGTCATTCCAGCGCCTCTTGGGCTCTTCCATTGTCCTCCTCAGCACTCCGACCGCATTCACCTTGTCCACGATGGACTGCCATATTCCATTTTTTGTTGCCAATGACACAGTGGAGGTGATGAACAGTTGTTGATGGTGTTTTATCACCTCTGTTATCAGGATCCTGTTTTCCTGCGGACTGAACCGTGTCTTCCTCTTCTTCTCCTTGCCCTTCCCTGACCCCGAGGTCCCAGGCTGGTCCTCCGTGGGGCTTGTGGGGTTCTGGTTGTCCTCTGTACTTGCTCCGGCTACCTCCATTGTGCTTCGCAGTTGTTTTGGTTTTGTTTGTGGGGTTTTTTGTGGCTTTTATGGTGATTTTTCCCGCCTGACGTGTGTGAATTGCAGGCCTGGTGCAGCTTATCGTTGATTTTTTTCTCGCGGTTGGGCCCATCGCCACATTTTTCACGTTCGGCTTTAGATTTTTATCGCCGTCCCGGTAATTTTATCGCGGACATTTGACGCGTTATCAGGAAACTATCGCATGTTGCCGCCGTGTTGAGAATACGACGTTAACACAGTTATTTTCCCGCGATAGACGGCGATATGAAAAATTGCGTTAACCTATTTTGGCGATGATTATCGCACGTTCTTGAGAATATCCCCCTATGTTGGATAAGGAACAGTGTAAATCGCACAATGATGAAAAGTTTAGACTCAAAGGATTCAGGACATCTGAATTACAACATTGAGCAAACTTATTTCAGTGGCCTGTAGTGGGTCTCCTGGCTGCCAAGGTGACATATCCAACTTCAGCAGGAAGAAAAAAGCACTCCAACATCGTTTTATCTTGCAGCCACATCGTTTGGAGATTGGTGTGGAAGACCTGACCATCCTGCTGCAATAGTGTCTATCCTGGGTGGGAGAGGAAGAGAGGGCCAAATACTGGTTGCCCAAAGATATGCATATTAGATCCTTATAGCCCAATTTGGGGCAATTGCCATCAGTTGTGCTTGATTCTCTCGCAGGCTTGTCAACAGAAGCAGAATAAGTGAAAATTATTAACAGGCCCTGAGACCAACTAAATCAGAAGGAATCCCTCCTGGAAACATTCAGAAGGAAGTGTATGGCACAAAACAAACAGAGGAGACTTTCTTTTCTGGGCCATGGCAAAGAGACCCACATATGAAAACCACTTTCTGGAAATGATTAGCTCACTTTGGGGTGTCGGTCACACTCTTGGTTGTTCAGCGATAGGTCACCTAGAGAATTCAGTGTCATGGTGAGAGGGCATGCAAGTGGCACCCACTGCCACAGCCACAGGCGAACTACCTCCCAACACAGGGTTCACAACACCACACTGCCTCATTTGTTAATATAATGGATGTTGATGGTGTTATCTGACAATCTGTATGGTACTTCCTAAAATGGAAGAGAGGAGGGCTGTCATGGCAAGGTGGTCTGCCCGCAGGTCCAGCATGGTTATGGTTATATGCAGGCTCTGCTCCAAAGCAGACCAAAGTCCACATGCTTTAGTATGATGCAGGCGGGCACCACAGCCTGCAAGGGCTGTAAGGATGACTCACCAAAAGGTTGGAGGAATCCATTCACGTTCAAATTTAGATGAACTGACCTAACGATTTCTACCTAAGCTGAGGGAATTTTTGAGGCAGGAGCTGCTTTTTTCAGGTAGTACTGAAGGGCCCTCTTCGGCTATATGGCACATGTCACCAACAAATCTCTGGTCCACTTATTGGATCATTGCCTGACCCTTAAGCTAAAGGCATTGAGCCATTCATAAGCAGATGCAAAGAATGTTGTAAATAACTTATTGCTCTGGTTGCTTTTTCTGTGCTTGGCATGGTGGACTATTCTAATATGTTTGTAAAGTTCAAATTAACAGAAGAATAAATTATCTTGAGGATGGTTATGTCCAGTACTTCTTTGAAGATCAGCCTGGCATGGGAGTGAGATGAAATGACACACTTTTTCAGCACTGTAAATCCCAAGTCACAGAGGAAAGTTTCAGTGCACTGAAGGAGTTCTTTGACCAGCACCCTGGACTCTGTTTTCACTACCCATACATCCAAGAAAGCAGAAATACAAGGACCCCTGGCCATTGTAAAGAAGCCACTAAAACGTCTTGATAGTGAACTGAAAGTGCTGGGACCCCACTGTGAACCTCTGGTAACACCTGTGAGGAGGAAGGATTGGTAAGAGGCAAAAAGCATCCTGATGTTCCAAGGATACCAGCCAATCTCTCATATTGAAGGCCTGCAAAACGTGACTAAGAAAGAGCATCTTGAATCTGTCCTGTTGAATTAATAGGTTCAAGAGGTGAAGGTCAAGGATGGGCCTCCAACCCCTGTCCTTCTTTGGGACCACAAATGAAATCAGTAAAATCCTGTGCCTCTACGGCCCATTCCTTCAGCAGGCTTCCACCTTGAAAGTCAAGGTGAGTGCTGGAAAGCACTTCTCGGTGCAGAGGGGAAGAGAGAAAGGGTAGGGCTCATCCCTTGTGAATTCACTGAACGATCTGCCATGAACATTTCCCAATTGGTGGAAAAGCAGGAGTATCCTCCCAACCACCAGCTGGTGGTGACGTACTGGGGGATTTGGAGACAGAGACAGGCAGAAGCTGAAGTGGAGTGGATCTGCTGCTACTGTTAGTGATGGTACCCCCTAAATCATCCCCTACCATGTAAGGAGCAGTACATCTTTTGTGATATTTGGAGTGGCTGTGAAGGTTACCACTGCTGTGAGGGGTATATCTTGAGGCAGCCTCTATACTGTTAGTAGAATTCCTTCGTTAAGAAGGAAATTCTCAGAGAGTGAAACGTAGCTCTGCTTCTTTATAAGTGTTCCAAGGACTTGCATCCTCCCTGATTAGTGGCTCTCCATTGAAGAGTAAGTACATAAGGGTTGCCTAAGCATCTACTGAGAAGGCAGTAGAAAGCATCCAAACATGAGGATTCTGTGAGACGACCATGTCCATGGATTGAACTGCGTTGGAATCCAGGCCACAGTTTGGGATCTGTTTCAAGGTGTCCCAACTATCCTTGACCAAATTAGAAAATGGATTTTTCATGTGTTTTTCTTTTCAATGGGTTTTTATTGATGCATTTAAAAAAATAAGCAGGCAGTATGGCATTCATTAAAGAGCAACCCCAAATGATACCCTCCCTGCCCCCCTCCCATAATGCCATCCCCAAACTGGACCAGTCGCACATTAAACAATAGATACACATCAGTTTCTAGAGCTTCAGGGGATTCAAATCAAGGAAGCAGAGGTGTATCGAGCAGTCCCAGGGCTTGCTGAGTTTGTGGGCATGTCTTACCCCAGAATACCGCGTTCAATTATGAAAGATCAAGACCCCATAATTTGTGAAAGATCTAAGTTTTGTCCACCAAGTCATATGCTATTTTGTCATGCCCCGAAAGGTGCCATATCTTGTGGAGCCAAAGTACGTAGATTGGAGCTGTTGGTTTCCCCCACAGAGACAGAATGGTATGCTTGGCAGGGTGGAGGAGATTAGATATTCTCTTGCTTGCATTTTTTCATGTATTTTGCCTAGTTAATGACTAAGTTTTCTCAGCTCCCACAGGGCATGGACATAGCTGCCAGAAGGCATGTCACATGTGTCAGAGGGTGTATCTGCCACAAGCAAAGACGTTTTGGTCCATAGAGCTCAGCTTTTAAGACTATCTGGAGATGCCAAGTAAAGATATTTGAGTTCAGTTTTTAGGAAGAAGCTTGGACCACTAGACAATCTAGTGAAGGATGTGAAAACATAACATTTTAGTTAGCTAGGGCCGGATTAAGTATTTTGGCATATCCCAGTGAACTACTGTCCAACAACAGGTTTCTCCCACATAGCCAGAGCAAGGTCGGGGAACAGGCTAATTCCAGGGAAGCAGGGGCTCCATAACTGTGGAGGATGGCTGGAAGAATTATGTTCAAGTGTTAGATTTTGCCTCCACACAGTGTAGGATTAGCTCCAAAGCTTCTGCTGCTTTGTTTACTACCATAGTGAATGAGGAGACTTCTTCTGAAGGAGATCCAGGGGTGCTGGCAATATCCGCTCTTGGAGAAGATCCAGACACCATCAATATTACTAGTGGGGGGGGACATGGTTGTTTGCCTCTGAAGCATCTTCTGTGCTGTCAAAATCTTTATCAGGCTTGTCATGGGCCTCTGAGTAGGAGCCAGGCAGTGCTTCCATCCTGGCAAACCGTGGAGATAAACAAAGGAGCTGTCTTTCTAGCACACATTATCAAAACATGCTTTTCCTTTTTCCTTCGCTACCTGCATGAATTTAGCCGTATACGAAGGCAGCGCCATAGATGGCTCAGAAGGTGGCATCAGTGCAGGCATACTACAGCAATGTCGAATAAATGGTTGGCACCTTGGCGGGTGTCAACTTTTTCTTAGGCGTCAGGACTGCAGTTCGTGGGGGCACAGAGTTTGGAGGTGTTTGGGTTGGCTCTACTGACCTCCGCACCCCTGATCACTTAAGCCAGGACCTCCAGCTTCATATTCTTTAATGTCTGGATTTTTCTGACAAGAGTTAGTCTGGAATCAAGGAACGGTGTCAAGAAAAAGAGTGGTCCAGAAAGTGGGACAATTTCCTCTAGGATTAATATAATGTTTCATTTCTGTGGTGCTTTTAGGAGAACACTTTGGCAGATCCATGCTGGCCTTGTCCAAAAACAGCTTGGTCCTCGCAATTCTTGATGGCTTTTGGGTGCATTACTGAATAGGAGACTCTTGCCGCAGAGTCACAGCCCTAGCCCATACACCACATGTACATGTCATCTGGATCCAACAAGGACGTTTTTGAGGCACCTGACAGGGTTTAAACCCTGAAACTGTCAGGAGACATTTGACTTGTTAAAAAACAGAGGAATTTCGTCAGTAAAGCACTGAGCTTCTGACCCACATCAATGAGGAATGGAAAAACAGGAATTGACTTTAGCATGCCAGTTGGCAGCTAAATACACTCTAAATGTAATTGTATCCTGTTCACTGATTCATAGATGAAGCTGCATGGTGATACCTGGCGACACTGAAGAGCTATTGATGGAGATAAGTTTCCAGACCAATCTGGTGCCTGTATGGATATTCATAAGGTGAGGAATCTGCAGGAAGATGTATCAATCATAAACAACAATTTAATAAATATAGCAGTAAAACTGGTAATAAGTGTCGGGTATAGTATGCGCTAGTTTGTTATGAGGATTCATACACAACACAACCAAGAAAAATTTATATATCAGGCAAAGTACAAACAACTCATAACGCCCCTTGCCCCACCATATTTCACAAAGCAAAACAGTCACCCTGTTCTAAACTGATCAACAAAGAACTAAAATGCTAATTCATAAGAAATGAGTTTGTGACAGAGAGACACACTTTGCTTGTAGAGAGCAGAACTGTACTTCACATAGGAGCAGAGATTTCTTTTACTGTCTGCAAATTCTGCATCTTCCTCAAGGTGGGGTGAGGCAAGATACTGCAGTAACTATTCAGCCTGCCCTTCTTTAGACACAAAAAAACTATAATTTGGGTGTGCGGTAGTTAACAATGATTTGTACACCTACAGAAAAAAATGAAAAATCTAACATATGATGAAACATTATAGAAGGAGTTGGCAACAGCAGTCTTGCATACAAAGATCTCATACGCCACTACAAAAGGCAATGGATGCTTCACTAAAAAAAAATACAAGAGTTAGAGAGGTAAGCTAGAACATATGCACACACTAATGTAATGAACCAAAGGACAACAAATGTACTTTCTTCTACAAAGGCATGGAAAATTGGTTGTCTCTCAGGAGCAAAATATCTTCATTATTTATTTTGGATATTTATTTCAGAAATGCAAAAATGTAGCAAAATAGGCACATTACATCCTTTCTCAGACTTTGTTTATTAATTAATTTTTATTTCAAAGATATAGGCAATCCTTTAATTTTATCACTTCTAATCACATTTGAGTTAAATCTTTTCATGAAGTTAGATTTTATTTGGAAAAAATAAATCAGAAAATCAGCAGAGAATATTGTTTTATTGCTTTCACAAGTTAGTTAATACAGTAAATAAAACAATTATTTTTTAATATAAATCTTTCAGGTTTACATGTTTCAGCATTATATTGTATCATTACACAACATAGGTTATCTCAATGAGAGCATTTGCAGAAAAGCACATATTACAATGATGTGAGGTAACCAAGGTGAACAAGTGCCCTGATAATCAGGAGACTGGCTGAGCAGCACATGTGAATTTTCATATTGGCTTGAAAATCCTTTGAGAATAAGCAGCATTGTGTGGCAGAGAACGAATATCATCGAGAACATGGCTAGTATACAGCAAGAATATAAAGGGGTTCATCCTGAATTGTAGAAAGGGGACAACCCACAGACCGAGATACAGATATTATCAATATCCCGTAGCATGAGATGGATGGGGTACATAAGTCACTCGCACAAAACATTCAGACTCATTTAAAGTAATACTTACTGCTGTGTTATTTTCTGTCGTGTACACATACAGACACGCATACATACACACATTACCCTTCCACGCCTTTGTATTTAAACTGCACGTTCTGTACACCAAATGGAATCAACAAATATTTACTGTATCATTTAGACCCTGGTATATGGCTCCCTGGCCAGTGAGATCAGCAGATGCTTTTGCCTCTGCTCCTTGGAGGCAGGAAAGCCTGCCTGCCTGCACTTTTTAAAGATCCCCACCTGCCTGGCAGGGATCTCTAAGCTATCAGAACAACTGCTGCTGCAACAGTTGCAATGAAGCATGAGGAAATTGATGAGAAGGTGCCATGTTTGGTGCATACTCTCAGCAAATCTTTAATAGTTCTCAAAAAATAAACTTACAAAGCGGGAGTTTATGTCGAAAAACAAAAAAACATCAAAGGCTCTGACACACAGGGAGTTTTTTTCCCTGTGTGTTGGGGCCACTGACTGATTTCACTGCCTCCAACCACCATGCCTCAAATTGCGATCACACACATGGAAAACTAGCGACGGTGGCTCCGCTCAATATATAGCACAGGGTGGCTGGCAGCATGACCCGACACACTGTGGCGGACTGGCTGTCAGGTTAGAGGTTTTTGATAGCAGAGACAAATGAGGCTTCAATATCAGAAACATAAATGGGCAGGGAGGCAACAAGTTTGGCGTAAGGGGTCATTCTTCATTTTTTGGTGGAGCCCTGCATCTGTCAGCCTCTAAATAGCACCCTTAGTTTGGCTGTGCTCCAGAAGCAGTATTCTAGCACTAGCTCAATGACTTGGATATTCCCAGAGAGGTGCATTAACAAATTTCTCAATAAGGAAAACTGCAAGTGTATATACACCTCACTCTTGTCAATGGATTCCTCACACTCAAGGTCAAATAACATGCCAATGCACTGATTCTCACAAATGTCACATACTAACGTGTGACGAAATAGCCCCACATTTTAAACCATCTACAAATGAACCCTCTCTCATACCCATCCTGCACTTTATCTTCTGCTACCAACACATCAGTCAAATGCCTGCTGTAAATGACTCTCTTTGCAATAAATGCCTCGTCGAAAGTGATCTTTGCACTTCCTTCTTCCTTCATGTTATGCTGTGTACCACCACATTTACTTTAAGTATAGACTTTAAGCCTTCCAAACATAACATCTTCAACAAAAAATAAATTTCAAAATAAGACCAGTGAATTGTCATGAAGTTTCTTAGTGATGGTTCATCTCTGCACAGATTTGGAATTAACTGGTAAACTAATACAGTAGATTAAGATTATGTTGGTGTGTATTATGGAAGCTACTGGCTTGAATGCCACCAATGGCAACTCATTTCATCACCATTCTGATTGTCCACCGGCTCTCTCATCTATCTGGAGGCTTGTGTCAAATATACAGCCAGAACAGCATAAGACTGGAGATGGAGAAGTGAAAAAGGACCCAGACAACGCACCTTCCCCGTCTATGCATCTGTAATGACAGCCCTATTTCCATCAGGATCAATCTACCCCAGCTCCAATTTAAGAAAGAGCTGAAAAAATACATCTTTAATAAACACTACATCACAAAAAAGTAATAGTCCACTTCTGTTTTCACATCCCAGTTACCCCTTTAAATCACTCTTTGACTGTATCTGTGCCTTTGGCTCTATAGAGCACTTCTTGCCTTTTAGATTGGTTGGTGCTGTACAGATACCACATAAATATACAGTTACATCATTTAGAATTCAACAAAAACAAGCACCTCTGAGTTTTTTAGTATTAACATGTTATTTCAGGACTTCTGGCTGAAATGGAAATTTGTATTACTAAGTGTCACACAAATTTCTGTTATTACTTTTGGCATTGCTGCTCCAACTTGAAGGTAGAACTTTAATTTGATCAGTTTCTCAGGCATCTAAGGGACCCTTTATATGTGAATATAGACCGCAGAAGTGTGCCTTCTGGTATTGAGTGAAAATGACATAAGCCAAACTCCATCCATAGGAAGTGCTTCCATGACATTTCATTGAGGACAAAACAAGATGCAATATTTCTGGGATATGGTGTTTTAAACATTACAACAAAGAATAAATGTTCCAAACCTTAAATTCACTCCCAAGGCTTTCAAAACAGATAAGCTAAGACAGAATGTCTTGCGTGGGGCAAAATGGCAAGGAGATCTTAGTGATCTCCTTGGTGCTCAAGTTACAACAACCTTTTCAATCAGTTCTTCTTGCACATTGTATCAAAGGCGGTAGATCCAGCTGAACTATTCCTCACATTCATACACAAACATTATGATGCAGAGTGAGGAGGCACACTCAGTTAAGTTGATGATTCAATCAATACTCTTCCTTTGTATTTGGCACTTAAGTATAAACAAACTGTTAAAAAAGGGCGTGGGACTAGTGGTTCAGTGGACTAATTAATCCACCCTATGGATCTGTGTTTGACCTCATGGTCACAACTTTAGATCATGGTAGGTCAACTTCACCTTTCAGCCACCAGAGATAGATAAAATGAGTACTACTAAATTGGGTAACAATAAACGTCTCTTATTCATCACCAAGATGTCTTTTGGGTTGACCGAGTTCTATACAAATACATGTTTATTCAGACTCCGGGCAGGTGTGTTTTTCACATTGGAAAACGTACACAATAAAGACACTCAGCAATTACCTCAGAACCTTATTCAGTGTTGGGTACCAACATAAAATCCTTTGTAGATAAAATTGTAAATCTTCCGCTGAGGATTCTCCACCAGTGACAATCCTCCTGCAGAACTTTCTCCACTATGGTGATAACACATCAGAGGTAATTTCTAAACACAGACTCTCCATCTGCAATGAATCCTCCAAATCAGAATTTATCACTTGTGCTACAAATTTGAGGGTTTATGTTACAACTCATCCTTAAATTGGCCTAGTCTGAGGAAATCCATCATTTAAAACACCAGTAACATAGCATGGCAGTGTCCTTTCATCTTAAAAGAAATAAAAATAACAACCAAACACAGACCTATATAATGAATAAGAGAGATGTAGTTTCCAAATAAAAGAAGATGCAGTAAGTAAAAGGGGCAGAGGAGCACAGCTTCCTGAATTTGTCTTAACCTATTAGCTGCTGAAGATGTATCCATAGGCTGTATTTAAAAATATGATATGATAGAAACAACATGGTTATTTCTTTAAGCATAGCACAGAGGGTTTTCACAAGGTGCGAACCCGGACAAAAACACGTTATTAACAGCAAACACCACAACTGAGTCTATTTCATCTAAAAAATTAAATTAGACTCTGGCTAAGTTCCATGTATGTCATAAACCAATTCAAATGATGAATGTGTAAACTGACCATGAGTCACATATGTAAGCCATTCGCTAAATAACTTCACTTAATGCATCTGAAATTGAAAACAAATAAATACAAAACTATCAATGCAACGGCAAACACATCAGCATTAACAATATAGACAGGAACACCTCCTACTTCTGGAAATGTTTCAATAAATGAGACTATGGGCCAGATTTAGCGTTTGGCGGATGGGTTACTCTGTCACAAACGTGACGGATATCCCGTCTACCATATTACAAGTGTCATAGAATATAATGCAGTTGTAATTAGGAGGACGGACTATCCGTCACGTTTGTGATGGAGTAACTCATCCGCCAAACTCTGAATAAAGCCCTATATGAGGTATTAAGTACAAGTGTGCAAACTTTTCAAGCGAGCCAGTACCCAAGTTTCGCAAACTGTCTCGTTTGTGAATTGTTGCAGTTTTTGTTCACCTTCTCCAGTGGAAAGTTTTGCTGTGCTTTGTGAGATCATTTCCTGGTGGAATTAAAGGCATATATTGTGTTTCCTAGTTTGCCCCTGTTTTAATAGCAGTCAGAAATAACAAAATACTACATTTCCCATAATATTTTGACAAAGGACTACAAAGGTGGGAAAGAGGTAAATCAGCCAAACAGAATCCATGGCACTCAATAAGGGGCCTACCTCTTGTGATGTCATCTTTTTTGCTGCTCAGGACAGATGATAATTATCTTTGCAGCATTATCACATTACATGTTGTGATCATATGAGATTCTGTAAATAGTTACCATGATTGTTATTGATGTATGGTTAACTTACGGAGTAGTATGAAAGCACTTTTCACCACTACCTGTGGTTTTATTTTCACTCAACAATTCTCCTTGCTTAATTTTCCTTTACTTCTCAGAAATGTACATTTTATTTACTATGGTCATGGCAATGTCCTCCATTTGCAGATCACTTCTTCTCAAGCAGGCCAACCCCGGGTTGAATCTGGCCGGGCCACCAGGTTGCTGACCCTGTATGCGCCAAAGAATGCCAGGGAGAAAGCAGCTCGGAAGAGCAGTAGCTCATGCCTATGTGTGCAGATGCTTTGAAGCTCCTTGAACACGTTTTGCAAGGTGTTGAAACATACGGGTGTCTCCTGTCCTTTTGTCTTGGTTGGAGGCGCCCCCATCCCTTCATGGCTGCCCTACAGTAAAAAGTACCAGCTGGGTCGCTGATGCCTGCTAATTTTGCGTAGTAAGAAACTGCACAAATGTGGTTTTGCACCCAAGATCTAGTTTCGTTTTTGGAAAAGGCCCACTGTATAAATTCCTCCACGTTCCTACTGGACACTTTGCCAGTTCCCTGGGCGCCAGTTATAGCCTTAAAAGTCACCCAGCACTTACCGTACTTGGTCACTGTCTTGGGAGCTAGTGCACTGTTCACCAGCATGCTCAGGTCAGATCTACCAGGTTTCACAGTTCTCGTGGTATCGCTGTCTCATCAAGGTCCGGCTGCTGCACCAACTCCCTGAATCTCTGCCACTAAAAACAAGACACTGCATCAGCCACTGCATGTTCAAAGCCAGGAATATGCCTGGCCCGGACCACAATATTAGCCCTAAGCTGGCAGCCTATCAAATTCCTCAGCAAGCGGACCACTATTGAGCAATGCGCCCCCTGCAAATTCAAAGCTTGGACCACCGCGTGGTTGTTTACCCTTAATGTAATCTGCTTATTGGCAAGACGCTCTTCTCATATAGAGAAGGCGACTATGACTGGGAAGAGTTCAGGTACCGCCAACTTTTTGGGGATCCCTTTCTCATGCCAACTTGCCGGGCAGCGGGCTGCTGCCCATGTCGAGCCGAAGATGGCCCTGAAGCCTTCGCTCCCAGCTGCATCAGAAACAGTTCCAGCTGCTCTGCTGTCACACCGGATTCCCACCAGATCAGGGTCCCATTGAAGTCTGCTAGGAATGCTGCCCATTGCCCCAGATCCGCCTTTACGCCTTATGTCAGTCTGACCCTGTACTGCCTCTTTGTCGCTCCTCTTGTTAACCATCCCAGTCGCCTGGTGAAAGGCCTCCCTGCTGGTATCACCTGGTTGGTAAAGTTAAGCTTGCTTAGAAGCTGTTGAATTTCACCCAGCATAGCTTTCTTCTTCTCTAGTACTACCCTTATTGTGTGCTTCAGGTTCTCCATCTTTGTTGCTGGCATTCTGCACAGGCCCTGCATGGTGTCCAACTCAATGCCCAGGAAGGAGAGTTGTGTAGTAGGGCCTTCTGTTGTTTCCTGAGCCAGGGGCACCCTCAGCTCTCCAGCCAAATTCACAAACTGCCCCAATAGACCCGCACACTCAGCAGAGCCTGGTTTGCCAATGAACAAATAGTCATCCAGGTAATGAATCCTTCCCTCTGGTTTTGTGAGGCATGGCCTCATTAACCTTAGAATGCAAGGAAACTACGAACCAGAAGAGGTACACTTGTAAGACGTGGGTAAGGTCCTGTTCCTCCTCAACATTGGGGGGGGGGCTCTAAAGTTACTAGGATTCAGCTGGGGAGTGTCAGGAGGTGAGCAGGTGGGGGAGCTGCCTGAGGTCCTTAAACCACAGGCAGCGTGGCAGGACAGCAGAAGGAGTGCACTAGCCAAAGGTGGAGCTGCTCAAGCGTGTGCCCTTGGGGTGCCTTATGGCAGGGGCACAGGGAGCAGGCTATAGGTTAGAATGGAGTCAGCAGAGGGTGGGCACAGCACCAGCAGTTCGAGTCAGGCACGGGGGCCGCCCACAACACTTGGCATCAAGGTGTGGCCTAGAGGCCACAGAAGAGTTGCTAGACCTTTGCTGAGAAGGGGCACTCGCTCAGGGCACTGTCACAGGATGTTGTCATGGGCCAAGGACTGGATTTGAGCTCCAGACAATTGGGGCAATGATGACGTTATGCTTGGTTAAATTTGAACTGTGTGTCTTGTTCATTCAATATGTGAATAAAGAGAAGCTGCGGCCGTTTTGCACCATCAGAGTCTTGTTTCATTGGTTTTTACAAGAGAAGGTGGGGAGCATGTATCGGGCTGGGAGTTTGTGGGTACTCGGCCATAGAAATCGTCTCATCGAAATCTGGTGTGGCGAGGGATATGTTGTGTTGCTAAGAGATGGGCACCGGTGAGAGGTAATGGAGTAATGGGGAACAAACTTGCCAGTCATTATATCTTTCCTCTGGGGCTAGAGTGTAAACAAGTGGATACAGGGATCAGGGGACTTGCCAATTTTAATTCACGTCAGGGGACGAATTGTGCAATGTTTCTATAGAATCCCTTCATCTACTTGCAGCAAAATATACAAAGGCTGTGCAACTGGGATTCAAATCCTGAACTGTAAAATGTGTTTTTCTCCTTCAAAAACGTGGGGAAATTCATGGCTCAGCTACAGTTCTTTTCCCTTGGGCTTTAAGACTGTAATAACTTCTAGATAAAAGCAGACTTGACAAAAAAGACACATAACATAAAGCAGTGACGGACGGTAATTCGAGCATGAAGGCTGATGGGCCACACACATATACACACACACACATACACTCACCCATGCACACTAACTCATACCCATCCATTCACTAGCAAGCACATATACACCCACCATTCACAAGCACAAACACATGTACACGCCCAACCACAGCACGCATGCACAACTACACATATATTCATACATACACACATGTACCAAACATTTTAAATTTCTTTTACCAGTCCGCTGCAGGGATCTGAGGGTGCGGGAGGAAGCCTCAGTGGTTCCTAGATTGTTGGGACTGCCATCTTCTCTCATTGGCTGCCCTGGATATGGGTCAGCCAATGAGAGGAGGTAGTAGTCCCTTATCAGGGTGGGATGGGGTCAGTGAAACTACTGACTCCACCCCACTGTGTGAAGAGGCGTCACTGATGGCCAGTCGTCCCTGGCCACTTCAAGGCTTAAAACTGACGAGCCCAGGTCCGAGTCTATATGTGATGTTCCCCATCATAATGATGGGGAGGACCGCCAAGCACTTTGGCCACAAATCTGTGAAATATTCAGCCCGGCAAAGCTGAGCTGAGCTGAGGAATCCAGGTGCCTGCGCATTTACTGCATGCACAGTGCCTGGCTGCCTGACCTGAACATGAAGAGTGTCTGTCAGGCTGACCTTTGCTCAGCCAGACAGACACTCTTCATGTCTGCAAAAAATTGGAAGGCGGGGTGCCTCCACCCGTAAGGAAGGGCTGCTACTGCCAAAAAGGTTAACAGTACATAAAACATGTTTTTGACAATGAGGTCACAGAAATCTCAACAACTTATTAAATAAATAGAAAACCCAAATTGATAACCTGGATTTTTCCATAACGCATGTTAACTTAAGTGCTTTCAGAATAAGCATACTGGACTGACTTCAATTTCCTACATACAATGCTAAAGTCAGTCACGCAAATTGCTTATGATGATGCATGGCTCAAACCGTCGCATTGTAATTTCTGTAGCAGCTGTAATTGACTGAGTAGAAATGTACGATTCATACATTTGTGATTGTGCGTTTCCACTGGATGAAAAGTACACATCTTAAGAACAGGGTTTAGATACACAACGTGTGGAAAACTATAATAGAACAAAAGACTATAAATCCACACAAATAAACACTATTTCAAATATAAGTCTTATGCCATTCTATAGGATTTCCTATTTTAAAATTGTTCAGCAAATGCTTAAACATTTTGTACACTGGTTGAACAAAAAAAAAAAAGTAGTCACTTGAATGCATGATGAAAATGAGGCAGGGCTGGTGAAGTAGAGGCGAATGAGTGAAGATACCGTGGAAACTGGTGGAGACTTGCTCCACCGAAGGGTATTTGCAGGTCCTGTGACTGCTGTCCAGGGAAGGTCCCTCCATGGAGAGCCACCTCATTTTCGAGATGCATGGGCATGTCCACACAAATATTCTGATTACCACCAAGAGGGAGCTGCCACAATCCCAGAATATGAGAGATCTCCTGGGAAGTCATGGCAACAGTATCTGAAACTGGGACTTCATCTTTCTGCACTGAGTACTCACCAGAATCATCTGTGGATGTGGAGGAAGCTTGCACACTAACCTCCAAGTCGGTTTTGTGAGGAGAGGGGGTTACTGGCAAAGGCAGTCCCTCATTCATATTCACATTATAAGCCTTTGCATCCAACATGACTGGCTGCTCCTTGGTAAGCGTTGAGGTAAGTGAGGTAGAAATTGACTCATACTTATTGAGCAGGAGTTTCTGACAATTGGTGACAGGAAGTAAAGATGATGTGGAATGATTTGACAAATGCTTACCTAAAGGACCTATCCTTGGTGCAAAAGCTGCAGATTGCATGGGATGTGTGAATTCCTGGCTAAGCCTTCCATGAAAATGTGTGCCACTGTGCTCTTCTTGTAAACTACAAATTATGTCACTTTGTACAGGATTAACATCGGGAAAGGAACGCAGCATAGTATCATCTTCCTTGAGTCGAAATGTAGACATGGGATCCAAGAATACTTGAAAATCCCTATTCCCTAGCCTTCCCTTGAGCAACTCCTGAGAATGGGTTTTCTTGGTGTGTCTAGTCAAGTGATCTTTGCGCCCAAACCTCTGGTCACAAAATTGGCAAACAAAGTCTTTGCAGCCTGTGTGGACCACCATGTGACGGCGCACATCCTTGCGAGTGTAAAAATGGCGGTCACAGTGATCGCATTTATGTTTCTTTTCTTTGATGCCTCCAGATGGTTTTCCTGCATGGGTTTTGAGGTGTTCTAGTAGGATGACCGTATTTTCAAAATCCTTAGTGCAAACACGGCAAGTCAAGTCACCACTGGTGGCTGCATGCAGGGCCAAGTGCCTTTTGTAGCCTAACTTGGTGTTGTATTTCTTGCCACACTCTTCACAGCTCAAGGACATCTTGTTGGGGTCATGAGTATGCAGGTGATTTTTTAGGTGGTCTTTTCTGTGGAAGGTTTTATCACAATAAGAACATGCGTGAGACTGCTGGGCGGAATGAGTTGCCATGTGCCTGTAACAAAACAAACAAAAAGTTGAAGTGGTTTGACGGCAAGGCAGAAAATAATTGTGGGACAGTAAAGCACTTAGAGATTGATTTAGAGTTCAGGGCACGGGTTACTCCATCACAAACATGACAGATATCCCGTCCACCATATTGCAACTGTCATTGGATATAATGCACTTGTAATACGGCGGACGGGATATCTATCATGTTTGTGACGAAGTAACCTGTCTGCCAAACTCTAAATCAGGCCCTTAATCTTGTAAATTCTTCTCAGAGTGAAGTTGCATTAGGGCACACAAACTATAATAGAAAAGGTTCTACTGAGACAAAAGTTACATCTTCAAAGTAGTACAAAAAAGAAAGGAATATTTAAAAAACAAAATAGCAGCAAGACTGGTTAATTCCTGCAAAAAAGGTCTGATTCATTATAACCATCAAATGCAATATATTATTAATTACTGAAAGGGTGAGTGAGGGCTTATGGGTGACAGAAAAAAGTGTGATTCCCTCATTATTTTTGTCCAAATTAATAAAAAAATAAACTAAAGGCATCTGGTAAGAGAATATATTTTTCACTTGTGAAAGGAGCTTTCTAACGACTATTTTCAGATGACTAATTTACCCTGGAGTGGGAGAAAACCAATGTTCACAATATGTTGTGCCACATCCCTTCTACATGCTACACAACATTAAATGTAGGTCAAATACTCTGGAGCAATTAAATTGATCAAAGCTATTATGATGTGACTTGACACTTGAGGATAATGAAAAAAAGGCTAAAAGGGACAGCAGACAAATAAAGAATATCTGTTCAAAATAAATCTTGATAAAGGACTAAACCATTAGGCAGATTATAGAAAAAAACATCTCATGGACACCCATTCCACACTTCCTGCAATACGTGCTCTAAGATTTCTCCACAGCACTCATGAGATTTCTGTTCTAAAACAGATTAGGCTTTCCCAATAAGGCTCTCATTTCAACTACAGTGGGGAATGTGTGTAAAATGAAATTACTTTGCCACGAGAGTTTTTAATACACACAATTTGTCCAAGTATAGCATTTGGAATTTGCATTCAAAAACAGATCCCTAATAAGCAAAATGTTCGAAGGTGAGAAACATTCAGGGCTCGAGTCGGGGTACCACGCGGGTGGACGGCGTCCCCCCACTTATTTTACCGGGTGGACGCCATCCCCCCTGCCCAAAAGCTGGCCGCATTGAGGGCTTCACGAGGAAATCAAAAAATCCCAGCGGTCTTTCTAACCAGTGTTCTCTTCATATCACGTGATTCATTGTCTCATTAAACCCACAGTTTGATGCTGAAAGCCTCGCAGATTGTTTATTATCATGAGGTTTGCTGCTGGCAGCCTGCCCCCATCACCTTTCGTGACGTCACTTCCTGTCGTGACGTCACTTCCGGTGACACCACCTAACTTGGAGCGTCCCCCCACTTCTTTTTTTAGGACTTGTGCCCTGGAAACATTGCATCCGCAGCATATAATTCCCCATTCCTATTTGTCAAACTTGCATTGTGGCGTAAAATTGCCCCACTGCAAAACCACATGGTGCAGTAATAGATTTACTCCTCAGATGATGTTGACCACACAGTAAATATGACTAGTTCAAAATAAAAACCTAAACCTAACATACATCTGAAAAGAGGTGTCTGCTCTATTAAAACTCTACCTCCCTCTTCACTGAGCTTTTGAACACAATTTAGTGAATTTGTAACAACTTGCAATATTTACAGCATATTAAGTATGTTTTAAATAGAACAGGACACTGCTGAAGCACAAAGTATAAACTGAAAACTCACAAATTCTAGTGTATTAAAATGGTTTACCTTATTAATTTATATTTAGAAATGAAAGCTTTGGCACATTCCGGTTGTGGGCATCTGCACAGACGCTCTCCTGTGTGGGAGTAACTATGAACGGTTAGTTTTTCAAAACAGCCGAATATCTTTCCACATACACGACAGGGAAAGGCCTCTAAATGAGTGGAGTCTCTTCCCTTTTTTTTGGGCATTGAAGACTTGGCATTTCCTCTCTCTGCAACCCTGGGAGAAGGAGCAAGCTCACTTGCTGAGCTGGAAGGGCTCAACTTTATAATGGAAGAACTTGAAACGCCCCCTTGACGAGGCACAATGTGTGTTCCCAATTCAGGCTCCTTTAGTTTCACTTTGTTTTTCACCTTTACTTTCATTGGCCCTAATAATTTTGGTGGTGTGAAGCTGATTTTTTTTCCATTGACACATTGGTGAGATTCCAGTGACGCAGTACTGCTGAAAAGGATGGCACATCTGGGGCATTCCCACTCATCAATAAGCGCAGTCTGTGAATGGAAGAGGAAATAGATCATACACTTTTTCACAATCAAAATATTCAGAAATAACAATAAATGTATTTTTATTTTATTAAACCGAACCTAGCCTGAGAGGGCTGCAGAGCCCTGAACATGTCCACAGAATATGGAGCCTACATGATGACGAGGGAGACAAGCTGGTACCTTTACAATGAGAACTAAGGAAATGAACTTGAACTTTCTTTTACTGATGATCAATCAAACCGCTTTGTGAAAAAATGCTTTAAATGTTTGGTTTTGAGAAGATGCAGTTAGATGCCTGCAGGCACATGGTTGCTGATGCCTAGAATGAGAAGACATATGAATTAAAAATATACTACACTTAGTTTTGTCGACTTTTATAGCTTCTAATTCATGTAGTCTAGAAGGCTTTTACATCTAAGGGCCCGATTCCGATCTCCCTAGGAAAGCCCTCCGTACGACTCAGATCCGGAGGGTTTTCCGAGCGAGAAGTGCTCCTGGAGTCCGACCGAGCGAGTACGATGCTGCTGTATGCTTACGGACTCGGTTCGCTCGGACTCCCATTGAACTCTATGGGAGCCTGTGTACAGATGAGTACACAGGCTCTCATGGCAGAAAAGGGGTGGGTAGGGAAAAGCGTACACCCTGTGGCGGGCACCCCATGTTGCCCATCACACTGTGCATGCCTGGATAGGGGGAACCCATGGGCACACCCCTGAGACAGATTTGGAGGGCCCTGGGTGCCCCCCGAAGTACGCTTCCGACAGCCATTTCGTCTCGCTGAGACCGAGGCGAATCGGCTGTCTGAATCGTGCATCGTACTCGCTCGGTCGTAATTCGGCTCCATTGCGCTGTATGATCCGGCTGCGAATGAGTCGTACAGAGTGGTTTGGGTCCGGAAATGATTCGGTCAGCGCTTACGCGATCTTCGCATCGTACTTGGTCGTTCGGACCTGTGTACGATTCGGTCGTAAACAAGGGCTACAAATCGGATCCGGCAAAGCCAAATCCGATTCTGAGGCCTTCCGAACGACATCGGAAACAGGCCCTAAGAAATAAAGTCTTGATGATGGAATAGATGGTGAATTATACAAATACCAGATTAAAAATATTGTGTGACATGAATATTGTCTCAAACATATCATGGAACAAAATACCAAGGCAAGAATATTCGTTTTGATATATAATATTGTTGACAAGAATATAGTCACTTCTTATTAATTGTAAAACAGATTTTTTAGCATGCCTCGATGAGATAGCGTTAGATTTTAATATTCTTAATTCTTTCTGTAAAATTTCAAAGGCCATTCACAATAGTTTAATAACTGACCCCAAAAGATCCATTAACGGTACGCCAGGTTGGTTTGATTCCCAGTGCAGTAAGTCACATGCAGCTTTGAAATCAGCCCTACATCAGCCGAGGAAAGATCAGAAAGCAATAAAAAGAGCCAGGGTGGCCTACAAAACGTCGCTCAAAGAACAAAAAGAGGCTATTAGATTAGAACTATGGCAGGCCCTTAAGCAAGCCTCTGCTTTAAAGGATACGAAAGGCTTTTGGAAGGCTGTGAATGCTCCGTTCTTGGCCCCGAAAAACTCACCAGGTTTTGAAAACGCGATTGGGGAGGACCTTTGGGTGTCCCACTTTTCCAGCCTTTACCATAACAACGCAAATCCCGAAACCAGAGATGATATTGGACCAGGTACCGTAAGTCACCTCCCAATCTGCATTGACTTCAATGTGGACGAGGTGATCCTGGCTATTAATGCAAGTATAGGGGGAAAAGCTCCGGGACCCGACAGTATTCCTGTTGACTTATATAAATCCTGCCCGTTGCTTTGGGGCCCACTTCTAACCCTGGTTCTAAGGGCTTGTTGCACACAAGGGTTTACCCCGACATGGACGGAATCCATTCTTGTTCCTATTTTCAAGAAAGGCGATCGTAACGACCCGGCCTGCTATAGACCCATTTCTTTGTTGGATTCCCTTGTGAAAGTGGCTGGATGTGTAGTCTTGAACAGACTGCAGTCGTGGGTGGAGGGTTCGGGTGTCATCTCTGAGCTACAGTACGGATTCCGTCAAGGTCTCGGTACTGTGGAACAGAGTTTGAACCTGAACCTTATAATGGGTAAATATTTACAGGCAAAAAAAGGGAGCCTTTTTATGTGTTTTGTTGACTTGAGTTCTGCGTTTGACTGCGTCAATCACCAGAAGTTGTGGCGCATCCTAGAGGACATGGGGTGGAAACGTCATTAATCAACTTCCTAAAACAGTCGTATTTAGACGCTCGGGCTAGGGTGCATTATGGTAGAACTGGTGAACTCAGTCCCAGCTTCCCTGTTAGGAAGGGGTTTAGGCAGGGGTGTGTTTTAGCACCCCTCCTTTTTACCCTTTACATAAATAGCCAAGGGGATACTTTATCAAGGGAATGCCAAGGCCTACCTTGACTAGGTAAAAGGACAATTGGTGCTTTGTTATACGCCGACGATGCGGTCTTGTTAGCCCGCACTCCGATCGGCCTGCAGAAAATCGTGACGAGTTTTGCATCTTATATGTCAAGCCTTGATCTCCATGTAAACATTAGCAAAACCTTTGTAATGAAATGCAGCAAGCCCAGTGTGAAGTGCCGCAATATTTTTATAAATAGTAAAAAACTTGAATTCACTAATCACTTCTCCTACCTGGGAATTGTCTTTGAAAACAGGGGCTTATGGTCAAAAGCTATCAACTGCAGAAAATTGCTTTTTGCCAAAGCCATAGGCGCCTTGATTAATTTTACCAGGAAGTTAGGAAAGCGCCCTATCGAGGACCTGTTGACAATATATAAAGCTAAATGTATCTCAGTTGCTCTTTATGGAGCCGGCATCTGGAGTTATGCAAATGTAGAGTCCCTTCAGCAAGTTGAGAACAGGTTTTTAAGATTTTTATTAGCCGTCCCAAACAGCACGGCCATGTACATCTGCCATACTGAACTAGGGCTGTCATACCTGTCCGACCTTATTAGAATCCAGCCAATTTTATTATGGCATAAAGTCTGGACAGGCGTTACCACTGGCCTTCATCGGGACGTGATAATAGACTGTTTGAACTTGCAACGGGCCCAATGTATTGGCTCGCTTATGTTAAAAGATTTTATGCATGACCTAGATTGCTCAGAATACTTTGCTAATCCCGATACCTTGTCTCTTATTTCAAGGAAGGACCTTAAGGTTCTATGTATTAACCACTTGGAGACAATTAGACTGTCATCTAATATTATGAAAATCTCAGTTAGAGCGAATCAATTGCTCTTGACTCAATCGGGAATCCAGCCTTATTTATTAACTACCCTTAGAAATTATGACAGGATGCTACTGACACGTCTACATCTTGGCAATTTTAATAACCTGGTAACATTCCCTCAGGTAAATGATTGGTCACGCGCTCTTTGTCCATGCCCCTGTGATGAAACATCTGCACAGTCTACAATTCACACCCTATTTTTCTGTAAGTTTTTTATCCTAATTAGGAAAAGATGGATCCTTCCTTATTTGAAATTGCAAGGACTGAGAAAATGTCGACCTGCTTTCATCAAGTTGCAATTCCTAGATGACGAAATTTTTAATGACAATATTGTAAAATACTTGAAAGGGGTGATAAGAACAAGGAAAACTATGTAAGGTCCATCTTCTGTTTAATTGATTTTGGTTTTATCTAGGTTAAGGCCACATTGAAACTTGTTTTTAGCCTTTTCTTTTTGTAAACTGTAAATAGCTGTCTTCTTTATATATTCTTTTTAACTTTTAATGATGTTATTTTACTATATATCTGTCAAATTGTGATTACATGAATTAATTTATTCATGCTTATTGTTATGTATTCTGCTTTTATGATTTGATATTTTAAATCGAATAAAGCGTATCTTGACTTGACTTGACAAGAATATAGTTTGAAATATCGTTTACTTCAATATAGTTACATAAATATTGTTTTATGATTAATTCAATGTGTTTTAATATATTCATTTTAGAAGTTAGCATTGTTAGTACAACTGTTAATCATAGATTGGAATTTTAAGGGTTTACATTTTTTTACATTTAATTAGTCCTTTAGAATGTAGTAGTATGTTATTCGGTATTTAATGGACTTGGGTGCAAATGTAATTAAATTATATTGAACTTAATTTTAATGTTAATTAGTTTTCTTAATGCAAATTAAATCTTTAGTTGAATAATAATTTTATCATTTTTTGTTTGATTTGTACATGTATCCAAGTGTAATTTATTCATCTTAATGTATATATTATTTTTTATATTTTGATTATTTTGTTATATGCTAGTAGAGAGTTGTTGGGTTTGTATGGGAATAGAGTGGGGTGTTAAGATATTAATTTAAATGTAATCCTAAATTTGTTATTGTAAATTACACATTTAGGGGCCCATTACGATACCCGGCGTAAAAAAATCCGCCAGGCATGGAAGCGGCAAAAATCCGCCCGCACACACCGCCTGAACACCGACCACGCCATTACGATTACACAAACCGAAAACCGCCATCGGCGGAAAAATCACACAAAATACCGCCCGCCAACGTCCGAGTCGGAGTCAAACCGCCCGCCACGGACGGAAACACGCACGACAACACAAAACCGCCCGCCCTCACGGCCGACACACCGCACGTGAAATTACGATCGCACCGACATGAGCGCGGAAAAACCACAAATATACCGCCCGCCAGCGCAAACAACGCCGATGAGAATCGACACGGCAGAAGCCATGGCGCCCACGTACCTGCACAGAAACCATCCGCACACAAAACCAATAGCACACAACATGGCCAACAAGTCCACACAGCAAGGCACGCACAAATACACAAGCACAGTACACATCCCGAAAACACCCCCCGGAAAAACAAAAAATACAAAGGCCAGAACCCCAGACACAACACACCTGAAAACAACAGACCATGAGGACACACCCACATAGGTGAGTACAAAAGCAGCACTCCCACAGACCACAACCCCTTGCTACATTGCAAACCAGAGAGGAGAGGAGAGGACACAGTGACACAGCAAGGACAGCAGCACACCACAGAAACGCACACATCACAACCACCACCACCACCACCACCACCATCCATACACCTGCACCACAAACCCCCTGCACATTACACAACACACACCGCACCAGCACCACAAACACCATGGCACCACAAAGGATGCCCAAGTACACGCCCATTGAGCTGACGGTCATGGTCGACGAGATCATCAAGGTGTACCCACAAATCTATGGGAACATGGTCCAGCACACACCACTAGCCACCAGAAACAGAATGTGGAACCGGATCGTAGACCAGGTCAATGCAGTCGGGACCCTGCCCAGGAACAGAGGTGAAATAAACAAACGTTGGAATGACGTAAAGAGCCTGGTCAAGAAGAAGGAGGGCAAAAACAGAGAGCTGGCTGCCGTCACTGGCGGAGGGAATCCAGCGCTCTTTAAGACCTTCAAAGCGTGGGAGGAGAAGGTGCGAGTCGTAATACATCCGGAGATCCTCGCCGGATTAGCAGGGGAGTGGAGGCTGGTAAGTACAAACTAATGTATACCAGCACACCGCTATGTACTCACATGCGCAACCACCATGCCACAGCTCCCAGGGACAAACACCCCCATGTCCAGCACACAATACACAACACATCACACACACATGCAACAGACACCACCACACACAGCCCAAACCGAACAACTGTAACATACGTGGGGACATGTGTACACTCAGCCAGCCACGTAACCACCAACAGGTCCCCAAATATGCCAGAAGCGCCACAACGAGCACCCACCACACCCATGTGTCCGCCACAGCTGCACTAACCGACAAGTAACAGGTAAGTGGCAGGAACACAAAGTGCAGTGGGTGGGACGGTGGACAGCCCAAGTACAACACACACCAGGCCCCAGTCCCACAGCACAGCAAGGAGGAGCATCCCCCACACCCCACACCCACGTGTCAGCCACCGCAGTGCACAACGACAGCCGAAAGGCAGACATCACGGTCCACAGCAATCGGTGTCAGTGGGTGTCCAGCCACCCCACGACCCACAACACCCCCCACCCCCACAGACCTGCAACATGGAGCACCCCCGCTTAGAGCCATGTGGCATCCAGTACAGTGCACGCACGAACAACTTGCAGGTGGGAAACTGGACAGGGCTGGATTACTGGAGGCATGAGGACCATAACACGACCAACACATGGGACATGTCACGTAGCAGACGAACACGCAGCACCGCCCACCGTCACGAACAAGTGAACAATGTGCACACGGACATGAACAACAGACTCACACCCCACATGACCCATCACAGACATAGCAACACCCAAGGAGCCACGTCTGCATGCACAAGCCACACTGAATATAGTACCACACGGCAGCCACTGTGCAACTCATCACACACAACCGAAACACCATTGAAGTCCTGTCCATGTAGCCCCTACTGCCTGTCAACCACACACCCCACAACTACGCCTATGTAAGACAAACAACACTAGACGCAACAGAGCGGAACAACATAAATGCACACGAACACCACTGAACCCATCAAACACACAGACACACCATGCACATACAACATACCATCCATCCCATCCGTCAGCCCCAGTCTCATGAAAGGCATGTCATCCGCACAGCTGCCACACATACAGCAGTCACGCTAAGATACATGCCCATGACCAACCATGTGCCAGAAGTCAATGAAGCGCACGACACACTGTGAGCAACAACACACAACATGGGCCACACCCCCGAGCACTGCAGTGATGCACATGGCACAGGGCAGCACGCACACCAAGGAGATGGGACAACTGCAATACGTTGGCTGGCACACAACCATCACTCACTCATAACGATGCGTCCAATGCCATGTCCAGTAATCACAACAGACAGCAAATATGCAGGCCATGTCAAGCATGCACACACCTCAAACCATGCACTGTCATGCTGCCACAACACATGTCACGTTCGGCACCCATGGCTCACAGCATGTACCCCAAAAGCATATCCCCTCCCAAATGCGAATCTGGGGCATGGCCCCCATGTTGCCATATGCGTTCCTAAGCGTTCCATTTGAACCCCAAAAGCATATTCCCTCCCAAATGCGAATCTGGGGCATGGCCCCCATGTTGCCATATGCGTTCCTAAGCGTTCCATTTGAACCCCAAAGCATATCCCCTCCCAAATGCGAATCTGGGGCATGGCCCCCATGTTGCCATATGCGTTCCTAAGCGTCCCATCTGAACACCAAAAGCAAAGTACAAACCAGACCCAGGATGGGCCAGGAGCCCGCATACACCAGAGTCACAATAAGTAGAGGCACAGCAACACACCCATCGGCATGGCCAATCCGTCCCATGCCACATGTGCACAGCACACAGTCCCATTGCCAAGCACACACAACTACAGATGCTACAGCCACACACACGCCTCCGGGAAACCCATGTACGAGATTGCACGAACTGTTAATGTCAGACGACAAATACATACTTCGCCAGGTGCAACACAATAACAAATCTCATTCTCTCCACAGGTGACGAACTGCTGGATGCTGGGGATGGAGCCAGCAGCCAGCACAGCCAGCCTACAAGCCCCCAACGAGGACACACGGATCTGGAGGATCTGTCCTCCTCTTCGGACACGGACCACCAAGCAGGCCCATCTGGTGTGGCAGGGCCCAGCCGCTCCCCAGGACCCCTCCTACCCACCAACCCATCATCCAGGGCTGCTGAACATTCCCAGCCCCCTGCTGCCACTGTCGTTGCGGCCACACCCACGGTCATTGTGGCCACTACCACTGCCGCAACCGCCACCATCGCCGCACCGACCACCACCGCCGCCACCACCACCACGTCTTCGCTGGCACCAGCCCCAGCGCAGGTGGTGGCCCGGCCGACTGGATCCACCCTGGGAGCCACAGCGAGGACCGTGGTGAGCAATGTGGCTAGTGGGCAGGCCGGTGGCAGCAGGACTGGTAGGAGGAGCAGGGTCAGGGAAACGCCAGCCTCCCCTGGGAGCCATGCCCTGCCTCAAATGGCCAGAGTCCTTGGGGCCTATGAAGAGGCCCAAGGACAATGGGTCCGGTCTGCTTCAGACACGAGTGAGGTGCTGGGGGTGCTGAGGTCCATGGACGCCCGTATGGGCCAACTCGTGGACCTCATGGGCCAGCTGGTGGTGGCGGTGAGGTCACTGCCAGGGACAGCAGCTCCCCCTCCGCCACAACCTGCCGGGGCGCAGGGTGGAGCAGCAGTGTCCAGTTCCCCTGCGTCCACAGCCAGTGAGCACACCTCAACCACCAGCATGTCGCAAGCAGGCACCCCCCTCGCAAACGTGGAAGGGGCCGTCCGAAGTGGAAACAGATCTCCCGGGAGGACTTCGCACGCTCCAAACGCAAGTGAGGCAGCCAGCCAGCCTTCCGCCAGCCTTCCTTGACCAGCCACTGCATTGACTTGGACTACGATCCCACTCCACACAGCCACAGCCATCTGGATGGCATGTGTGTGTTGGACTATGGACATAGAACCAGTGGGTACACCCTGATCATCACGCAGCCATGACCGACAGCTCATTGTCACTGCACGCACCACTTCTGTCATCACCTTACACACAATCACATGTCACAGTTTGTAATAAATGCACCTTTTTCACTAACTGCTGTTTGTGCCCTGTGTTTTATTTGTACGGAATACAACGGCCACCTTGGGCGGAAAGGCACCTGATGCGTGGCATGGCAATTGAATCCGGAGGGCCTGTAGGGACCTAGGGGTGGGAGACAGAACAGGAGCACATTCAATGAGTGTGTCACACACCCATCACACAGCACATGTCAACAACTACAAGCAATGTACACACATCGCACAGAGCAATAGGGCACAATGCCACAGCCACCAACAGTGGCATACTACCCTGGCCATGGAGCGTTGACACACAGCACGCAGTGAACAAACGGCCACCCTGACACAGCACACACACACCTGCACAGATACAGCCACATCAGCCGTCGTACATGGACACTCACCGTCAAGTGAAGTAGCGGGCGATGAGCTGCTGCCGCACATTACCAGCTTCCTCCTCTCCGCTGTCCTCCTCACTCGAGCTGTCCTGGTCTGCGGGCTGGGGCCCTGGTTGATCTCCGTCATCCACGATGAGGGGGATCTGCTTCCGAATGGCCAGATTGTGCAGCATGCAGCACGCCACCACTATCTGGCACACCTTCTGTGGGGAGTACGCCAGCGCACCCCCGGTGCGGTCCAGGCACCTGAACCTGGACTTGAGGAGGCCAAAGGTACGCTCGACCACACGTCTGGTCCTCCCATGTGCCTCATTGTAGCGATCGTCTGCTGGGGTGCGAGGATTCCTCAATGGACTGAGCAGCCATGCCCCATTCGGGTACGCAGAGTCACCTGGGTGTGAGGGACACAGAGAACCGTTGCAATTCCAACTGGACAGGGGACAGCATCGCACAACCAGCACGCTACACCACTCCACATACTCACCGACAATACAGGCACGATCCTGTTGCATATTGGACATCAGTCGTGGCAAGACGCTGTTGCGCATTATGTGTGCGTCATGGGCCGAGCCTGGGAACTTTGCACACACGTGGGTGATCACCATGTCCGCAAGGCACACCACTTGCACATTCAGGGAGTGCGTGTGCTTCCTGTTGCGGTACAGGTGCTCAGTGGCCTGTGGTGGAACAAGGCCGACATGTGTGCAGTCAATGGCTCCAACGACGTGTGGGATTCTGCCAAGGGCATAGAATGCACCCTTCACTGCCGCCAATTCACGAGCCCTGGGGAAGCGGATGTACCTGTTTCGGTACAGCATCATGGCTGCCAGTACATCCCTCAGCACCTTGCTGAACATGGGCTGGGACATCCCTCCTCCAATGCCCACTGTGTGCTGGAATGACCCAGTGGCGAAGAAATGCATGGCGGCCATCACCTTAGCCGTGGGGGTGACAGCAGTCGGATACACCCTGCGGGGACGGAGATGGGGTTCTAACATGGCACACAGTCGATGCAGGGTTGGCCTGTCCAGCCGAAACTTCCTAATAACCTCTGTATCGTCCATGTCCGCCAGCAATTGGTATGGGCGGTCAATGTTCGGTCTCCGCCTAGGGACAATGGCAGAGGACACATGTCAAAGCAACACGACACATAGCAATTTCGCATACACATCACTGACATGACTGAGCAAGCACATGAGCCACAGCCCAGCTGTCAAGCTGGGACGGCACGGCCACAATACACTTACACTGGTCTCCCAACAATTGCAATGGCTAGTGATACAAACCACTGCCATGTGCATGCACATGGGGATCTAGGCCCCAATGACTTGCGGGGCGTGCTGATGGGGACTGACTGCATATCCGTCAAGCGGCAACGCCACGGCAACATGAATGTCTGCTGAGCATGGAACTGCTTCCGCGGCTGGATGAGTATGGCACACGACGACGACGATGTGGGCACAGGCTGAGCGGCCAAAACAAGTGGGACCTGTGGCACGAGGGGATATGAGACAGTAGTAGGTGTCAGCACTGCACCCTATGTACAGCACTGTACGGATCACACCTCCCGAAACATTGACAGGTGTCCACATTGACAGCCCCATGCCAAGACAGCTGTGTGCTTGCAGTCACACGTCACAGGTGAGAGGTTACATTGCACGTGCCAGGTGGCAGACGTACATAGTGGGAGCTGGCATGTGTGTGCATGTGTCTCCTGTTCAGGATCCACCAGAAGGGCGCTGACTCTGTACTGACCATTGGACACAGCATGTTCCGTGGAAGGCTTGTGTGTGTGGGATGGTGGCACTGGATGTGCCTCCGTTGGGTGGGGGGCCATGCACAGGGCGGGTACGTCGATGATTGCGCATTGTTGGTCACGGTGGGTGCACCAACTAAGATGTGTTGCCCTGTGTTCAATTCCTATGTCCGCATGATGATGGACTGTAGATGTGGGCAGACTACACATTGGTCGATGTGCTGTCTATATGCATGTGCCTTCACACCAGGCACAGCTGCCCCTGCACATGTGACCCCTGCTGGACTCGCTGCTGGGTCTGTGGAGCTGATGCACCTTCTGCGCGTGGGGCGGACAGCTCTCCTCACTTCCCTCATTGCGCATGTCATGACTTTGCCGCAGGTGACATGGATCATGGACGGCCCACATGTACGCGTGGGTAGGCTACACATGATTGTACACTGGTCGCCACCCCCAGTCAGTGTTTCGAATGGGAAGGTTGTCGTGCTGGTGGTATGTTCGATGTGGCGGATGGGCGGGCCTAGGTGCGGGCTTACATTCCGGACATGGGGGGTAGTTGGATTGGCGACTAGTTGCAGTACACACGGGACACGTCTCTTCCTTTCCACATCTGGGTCATCCCTTGTACTAACTGACAGTGATACAGTCATCTTCGCCCCAGCCCTCATGTCCTCCCCTCGCTCCCCCAATATGCATGCTCACCTGCGAGGCTAGCGCTTGCACAGGCAGCCCCAAGCTCGCACCAGAGAGGGCAAGGAGTGTATGTGTGGGTCCAGTTGCACGAGTGGGCTGTCTCAGGGTATGATGTGTTGCGGGACGCCGTCCACCTGCGTGGTGCCCCAAATGGAGACCCGGCCTGCATGGACTATGCATCACAGTCTTCGCCTTCCGGATCCGCCACCTGCGACACCCAGTGGCTGTGGCTGCCCTTGCGGCCAGGCCGCGTCCGTCTGTGGCTGATGGCCCACACATTCACTCTTTGGCCTCTCTGGGGAGGGCTCGGGGGTGGTGGCGCACGCGCTTGCACTTAGTCGCAATGGCATGTGGCGTGGTTGGTATGATGGGCAATGGATGGGATGGTGCGAGCCACCTCCCGTGACGTCAGTGCTGCTAGTGCTGTGGTGCGTCCCCCCTACACTTCCATCTGACTTGTGCCATGCTAGACGTTGAGGTTCTATTGCCTGCGTGATATGACCAGGAGGAGCGCGAGGAGACCTCTCACACACCATGCTCCACTGCCATCCCGTGCCCTGTATCGCCTGTGCGGATTGACTATGTTGGGGTTACACCTGGTCGACTGGGGCTGTGTGTGCCTTGTCAAGGGGCATGGCGGGCGCACAACAGGATCCAGCTTGTCCACAGAGGGTGGGCTGAGGTGCGCCTGGTACCGCTTTGTACGTGTGCCCGGCTGCTGTGCACACACGTGTTCACTCCCCCCGACAGGTGTCCTCTCACAATGCCCAGGGAAGCGGTGGTGTACTGTTCATGGCCCCTCCCGACAACGGCGTGCTCCAACTTGGCATGTGCGCATCTACCCGTCGCACCCACCCACCTGAGCACTGCGTCCATACGACTTCACACGACACATGTGTGTCTTCCACAGTTGTGCTACTCATTTGCGTTGACATCCAATACCAGTGGACTACATGGTCATGTCACGACTGCCGTGTACTTCACATACTCTCATCCTCTCTCATTCGTACTTGTGAAATGAGTCAGCGGAGACAGTTTTGGTTTCAAACATTATATTGAGTCTTCTGTCCTCTGTGATGCAGTATAGTGGACACTACTGGCAGCGGAATACATGTTGAGGATATACTGAGCATGATTGCAAATGGGATAGGGTGTGGGGTTACATGTGATTGGCTGTTGCATGTGGGATGTGGGCTTCAGAGTGACATCTGCTTGGCCAAGGCTGTGCTAATGTACATTTACGTATAGCTGCGGAGCTGCGGACTTTGACACAGACGGTATACATGTAGCCTACCAGACCGCTTGGCATCATGGGCACAGTCCATCTCAGTTCCATGTGACAGGTTTGCTGCGGTTGTTCCTCATGCACGCGTGCATGTGAGATGACATCAGGGCATGTGCTTGCGTGCATGCAGCGGCGTGCCACTTGTTGTTGCACTGTGGTGGTTACTGGACATGTCACAGTCACTGGGGTCGTGTTGTTGTTGTATGCACTTGTCGTCCAGGCAAAGGTCCTGGTATGGGATTCCCGGGGCGGGGGTGGGAGGGGTGCAGCACCCACAGACTCCAGGCGACCTATTCATGTCCACTGAGCGGTGTGTGTGTCCATGGGCGCTGGATCCATGTCGTGTCCTGGTTGTTCGTGCAGTTCCGTCCATGTGGGTGCGATACACAGAGCCCATGCCACTGCCTCCCACGATGCATGCGGTGTTCCTGGATGTGATGGGGAACAGTGTGCATGTCCCGGTCATATCCGATGTCATGGCGATGTCGTTGATGGTGTGGTTACAGTTGCCGGTCGTTTGGTATGGCTGTTGTGGTGATGACTGGCCAGTCCGTGCGGAAGCTAAGCATGGGTGCGGGGTTGGACATCATAGGTCACTCGGGGAACCTGCGTTGTGGTCCGACAAATTGACAGGTTGTCAGGTATGCGATGCCGTCCAGCAGGGCTTCCATGTCATTGGTGGTGTACATGTTTGCCAGCCAATGTAGCGGATGGTGGCTGTCAAGGTGTTGTTCGTAAGTTGTCCCTTGGAGGACCATGATGGGGCATGCTGGGTGACATTCGATGTAGCTGTTCTCGATGATCCGTCGTGTGGAGGCACAGTGGTCCCATTTCAGTGCGGGTGCGATGTTGGCCACATACGCCATGCCCCCATAGGCAGAGCAGGCCCTGTCGTGTGCGGTAGCAGGTCCGCCTTCAGACATGCCGGGTTGGAGAGGCATATCTCGACGGGATGCTGGTATGGACACCTCCGACAGTAGAAGACGGGCATGACGCAGCTGAACAATGTGATGCGGTAAGTCAGTCGGTAACTTACGTTCAGGGACAGGAGATCGCATCCCAATGTATGGAACAGGTTGGTTTTGTACAGCTTGAGCTGTTCGGCGTAGTTGGGTAGGTGTGTTGCGGTTGCCATTTCCCAGCGGTGCGTTGTGGTGGCGTGCTCCGGCTGTGTGTGCAGTCTGCAATGTGCACGCTCCGAGGTTGCTGTGAGCTCTGTGTAGTCGTAGGGAGACAGGACTTGTGTTCTGTTTGCTTGTTTGGAGGACACGGGCCCTCTTCCCACATGCTTCTCAGACAGTTCAAGGTCAGTGATGTGTGACTCCTTCCAATTAACTTGCATGTGGCCGACATGGGGGAGTGTTTTCTTCTTTCTTCCCCGTCCGTTGTGTGCTTCTGTGATATGCGCTATCTGCCCTGTGGTCGGTCTCCTCGGCATGCCTGTGTTGGTCTATTCTTGGACAATGGCTGTATTCACCGGCTTCTGTCGTAGGGCTGTGGTTTCGGAGTTGGAATGGAAGGTCATTCAGTGCTGTCTGCTCTCCCTTGTGTGGGCGGCAGGCTGCCTTTCCGCTCTGCGTTGAGCCTTGTGTGTGAATGTTATTCTTGGGCCACCTGTTGTCGGTCCCCGGGCTCTTTGGTGTTCCGTTTTATATGTCTTGTTCATATGTGCAGGGTGGTGTGGGTGTTTCAGTGTGGTACTGGCGTTCCTCTTCCCGAAGGGGCCCTGCTTCTCCTAGTTGGTGTTGACGCCGCTGTGTGCTTCGCCATGTTTGTTACACTGGGGTGTGTCCTGCTGTTGCGTGTCTTCACTGACATGTGTGCGTCGGTTGTGTGGCGTTGGGTGTTGTCCGTGAATTGGGCGTTGGGGACATGTCTGTGGCAGGCCTGTCACGTGTCATGTGCGTTCGGGGTGGGGCTGATGTGTGTGCTGCTTGGTTGTGTCCCTGTGTCTGTGTGCGACGCATGCATGGCGCTGCGGTTGGCCTCTGCGTTGTGCGCATGTGTGGCGGCGTCATCGGCGCTTTGGGGCCGTGACGGGGTGGTTGGTTCCTAGTCCCAGGTGGTGTGTACACATGTGTTCCGCGATGTTACGATTTGGCCTGTGTGTCATATGTGGATGCAATGGTGGATGTGTTGTGTACACGCGCTGGTGGGGGGTTGTCCGCTTTTTCCGCCCTTGCACTGTGTGCGCTGTTTGCGTGCACTTGTTGTGTGTGTGCCTACCTGCGTCTCCGCGGTACGTTGCGTCCTTGGTGGTGCATCAGCAGGAGCATGGGGAGGGCCTGCAGTGCTGGATTCATGCTCGGGGAGCCGCTTCTTCGTTGTCCGTGCTCGGCATCCGTGTTACCGCTTCGGTTTGTCGTACGGTATCTCTTGGCCGTGGGAGCCGTTTGTTTGCGGCATCGTAATTTATGCGCCGGGCGGGACGTGTTTCGTCGGACGGTGTGTTTCAGTTGGGCTGCGCCGCTACGTGTACGGGCGCACTTTGATGGCGGACGGTGTTGCTGGCTTGCCGGCGGTGTTTGGCCTACTTTTCGCATCGTAATTGGACGGGCGTGTGGACTGCTGCGTGCCGGCGGTAACTGGTGCTTTTTGCATCCGCCAGCACGGCGGTGGTGCTTCCGCCCGCCATCGTAATGTGCCCCTTAATTATTAATTATGTACATCATTTAATTGTTATTTTATGTTTTTAATTTTAATTTCTTCATTTTAATGAATATTTTAATTATTACATTTTAGTTAATTATTTATATTCTAGTAGCAAGCTGTTTGTATTGTAAAGTGGGAAGTAATTGAAGTTATAATTTTTTTAATTAATTGTTCATAATATTTAATTGAGTAAGTGAGAATTATGAATATTTTAATAGGTCACTTAATATGTCATATCTGTTTAGTTTCATTTCTTAATTTATGGCTTTTAATTGTTGTAAATTGTATTATTTTGTTTATTCTATTTGTTGTATTTAAGTAATATTTTAAATTAAATATTGTGGTATTTATTTGTTTATTGTGTGTGCGTAGGTTTAGAAGTGAATTTTATTTTTATTGAAGCAAAGTTTTTTTTATTGTTTTTTATTTTTAGTCTTTTTCCTAAATTGTACATTATTAGTTATTTATATATAATATCATTTAATAATTTTCTGATATGTTTTTAAATGTTTTGTTAAAAAATGATTAGGAGTTGGAATGTCGTGTAATCCCTCCGGAGTCCAATACCTTTCCTACTGTTGCTCAGACTGGTGTTGGATTAGTGAAACTCATCCCCTTCAAAGTCCAACATCTTCCCTACTCTTGCTTAGAGTGGAGTGGCAATAGTAAATGTAACCTCTACGGAGTTCAACACTTTCCCTACTGTTGCTTAGATTGGAGTGGGAGTAGTAAATCTAAACCCTCTAAAGTACAACACTTTCCCTGCTGTTGGTTAGACTGGACTGGACATAGTAAATGAAACCTATCCTGATATAAACTATTTTAATATTTTAAATAAATAACTTTAAAGTGCTTATTTATTTAAAAACCTTAGGGGCCTATTACGATGGCGGGCGGATTTTGTCCGCCCGCCACCGCACCGGAGCACGGGACCGACCGCCGAAGTTGCAGCGGTCCTCCCAGGCAAATTAGGATGCGCCCGCCACACTGGTGGCGCATCCTCGACTTTGACATTGCGGCGGGCGGTGCTGTAAGCAGCACCCGCCGCAATGTCAAAGCCCATGTTGTGCATTGCCATGCACAACGTGACAGGCACAGCGCGGTGCCTGCCACCTTGTGCATGTCAATGATGGGGGGTACCATGGGTACCCCCCAGTGCAGCCACCCACACCCCCCACCCCCCGGGGGCCCGCAATGGGCCCCCACGGTTATTTCCTGCATGCCTTTCCATGGCGGAGTCTCCGCCATGGAAAGCCATGCATCCTAATATGGATGGCGGTGCCTGCAAGGCACCGCCACCATAACCTGAGCCTTTTCCGCCCGGCCGGCAATCCGACCGGCGGAAAATCGGCGGACGGTCTTTCCGTCCGCCGCGGTGCCCCTCGCCATACGAATATGGCGGGGGGTGCACATGGGTCATTTGGCGGGCGGATCGCCACCGCTGGCCCGGCGGTGACCACCGCCGGCCCGGCGGTGGCAATCCGCCCATGATCGTAGTAGGCCCCTATATTCTTACCTTTTTTGGTGATATTCTCTTCCACAATATTTGACACAATATTTTTGTTATTCCCATTGCAAGGATAAGAACACAGTATTATGGTAAACCATATTTTTGACACACTTTTTTAGTCACAATATTCTGTCAGACAACCGGAACAGATGGGTAGTTAGTGCTAAATACGGGAATTACAGTGAAATATGGAGGGACATTTGCTAGAAATGGAGAGGAACAGGTCAAACAAATCTAACATTATGTAATCCATTTCTTTCCTTCCCCCGTTCATTGACAAGTTCCATAAGTAAGTAAGTAGCATTTTTATAAAGCGCGCATATGCCGAGGCGTCTTAGCGCCAATTGTTCCTGAAGTGAAAATACCTATTTACTAGGAGTGAATAGAGGGAGATAGGTTTTTAACAATGCTCTAAAAGGGGATTTGTTGGACTGGGATCTTAGAATGAGAAGCAAAGAATTCCACAGCTTACAAGCCAAAAAAGAAAAACTTCTCCCTCCCTATCTCGCTTTCTTCATTTTGGGAACTGCCGCTAATTTTGCAGTGGCAGATCTTAAATTACGTTTAGGAACATGCCAGAAAAAGACTTTCGAAAATATGCCAGACCTCCACTATACAAGGCCTTGTGAACAATACAGAGGGCCTTAAATTTGACCCGTTCGGTCACTGGCAATCAATGAAGGTCACAAATGCTTTTGGAAATGGGATCAAATTTTGGGATCCTCAAGAGCAAACGGTAGCCGTATTCTGAAGTGACTGAAGCTTCAGCTGCAATCTTTTCTGGATGTTCAGATATAGTGCATTGAAGTAGTCTATCCTAGATAGGATTTATGCAACAATGACCAACTTCTGCATATTCACCGAAATAAAAGACCTTCCTCAACACCCTGAGAAGATACAAACAAGAGGATGAAACCTTATTTATTTGGTTAGAAAAACAAAGCTGTTCATCAAACCACACCCCGAGATTTTTCACTTTCTGAACTGGACAAGGAGGGGTGCCTAAACTGGAATGCCACAAATACGTGTTCCAGAAAGAGTTGTTGGAACCAAAGCGGATAACCTCAGTCTTTTCAGAATTCAATTTAAGGCAATTTTCTTGCATCCAGGTGACAATACTAGACAGGCTATCTTTACATTTACTAGCAACAGTGCCCACATCCGAGGAGATGGGCACCACCATTTGTGTGTCATCTGTGTATGACACTACGACAAAACCATAAGATCTAATAAGTTTTGCCAAAGAAGTAATTTAGATGTTGAATATTGTAGGAGATAGTGAGGAGCCCTGGGGCACCCCACATGGTAAAGGGATCTGAAACAAAATTCCCAAAAGCCAGCTATGAACTAAAGACGGCAAGGGCTGCGCCTCTAATCCCGATCCCCTCTAGCCAGCTGATTAACAGTGAATGATTCACTGTATCAAACGCTGCAGAAGAGGTCGAAAGGAATCAGTGCAGCCCTGCCACCTAAGTCCACCTGCCTACGAATCTCCTCAGTGGGGACCAACAACAGACTCCGTGCAATGTGACGGCCTAAACCTATGTTGTGAGGGATCCAGATTGCTATAAGTATTGAGGAAGGCCATGAAGTCTGCATTAAGTGCCTTCTCCAGTATTTTAGCTGGTAAGGATAGTCTAGATATAGGTCTATAATTTTTAGCATTACCAGGATCCAAGGTAGACTTTTTCAGTAGCGGGCAAACTGACGCCTGTTTCCATTCCACTGGAAAGTAACCTAATGTCAGAACTCTATTGAGCAATATGGTAAGGTGTCTAGCCACTGTTCTGGAAACCATATGCAAAACAAAACGTGGACAGGGGTCCAACGGAGACCCTGATTTAATGGTGTGAGAAAGTGCCCTCTTTCTGCATGGTTGCCCCCACTTTCTGCTGAACTGCTGATGTGCTTTGACTGAGTGTGCCCTGGGCTCCTGCCAATCAGGTACCCAGGGCCTATGTTCTTTCCCTAAAACTGCATTGGAGACCAAACCCAATTGGCACTCAGGTCAGTCCCTGGTAAATGGTACCACAGGTACCCAGGGCACTGTGACCAGGGAAGGCCTCTAAGGGCTGCAGCACTTATTGTGCCACCCTTAGAGGCCCTGTACCTTTACACTCACACACTGCCTTTACAGGCTGCGTGTTTTGGTACAGAACAAAGTGAAGAGTCGACAAGGCACACATCCCTGTGTGCCATGCCTACAACCCACTGCCCTGGCATAGATCAGTCACCCCTCTAGCTGGGTGCACTATATCAGTGGTGAGGGTACAGGTGTATGAGCCCTGTACCCCTACAGTATCTAAGTCAATCCTTAGACATTGTAAGTGCAGTGCTGCCATTAAGAGTATATGGTGCTGGGAGTTGGCCATTACGAACTCCACAGTACCATAATGGCTGCACTGAAAACTGAAAAGTTTGGCATCAAACTTCTCAGCACATTAGACCCACACTGATGCCAGTGTGGGATTTAATGAAAAATGCACACAGAGGGCATCTTAGAGATGCCCCCTGAAAAACGACCTACCACTAGTGTCCAGGCTTAGTGGCTGCTTTCGCCTGCCACCACCAGACATGTTTCTGGACCCCTGGGTCGAGAGCCTGCTGCTCTCGGGGGACTGAAACAATGCACATCCTGGGACTAGGTGCCAAGACTCCTCCCCCAGGATGGGCAGGGTCCACGAAGGGGAAGCTTCAAAGGCTTGCCGCCTTTGTGAGCTTCCCCAGGCCTTTTGCTGCTTCCAGCAACTGGTCACCACCGGTTCTGACCCCACTTTGCGCGGGAGAACCGGCGGGAGAACCAAGTGAGGAAGGGAGGTGTGCCCACCTCTGCCAACCCCACCCCTCAGGTGGGGGAGGCGAGGTGAAGCACAACTCTCAGTCCTCACCATCTTGCAGATGAGGGGACCCAGCCAACCAGGCTGAGGCTTATGCCCCCCTCCCACTGGAGGGTGGCATAATAGGGGGTGTACCCACCCCAGGGAAGGGATCCACTGGTCCCAACCTTTTACCTACCTGTAATGCCCCTAAATCTAGTATTTAGGGGCACCCCTGAACCTTGCTTCCTCAGACAAGACACTACAAGAAGAAAAGAAAAAGAAGGACCGAACAGCCGTGCCGAAGCTAAGAAGAGGAGGACGCCCACTGACTTGGCCCCAGCCCTACCGGCCTGCCCCCACCTCGAACCTGCAGAAGCGAAACTCCGGTGTGTCCTGCAGCCAGCAGCCTCAAGAATCCCGAGGACCTGCCCCGCCTTCAAAAGAAAAGACTCTGTCTCCCGTGAACACCGGGTTTGTTCACCAACAGACTCCAGCTCTGGCAAGATCCGCAAGTCTGCCCCACTCTGCACCCGACGCCCACGGCCCGAGTTCGAGTGACCCAACACCAGGAGGAGGTCTCCACGGCGATCCTGACCCGAGATCCGGTGATCCCTGACCTGCCTCAAGCCTCCAGCCGACGCCTGCAGCGTCAAACCGGAAGGTCCCCCCAACCGCGACCAGGAGCTGGTAAGAAGATCCGACCCTAAAAGACACCCCTGCACCCAACGCCCCACGGCCTTGGGTGGCCCAACAGACAGTGTGTAACCAACCTCAAGCATCCCCACTTACCTCTCCAAGTGGTGGTCGCACCCAGAAGACCTTTGTCCCCGAGCCTGCAGTGTGTTTGCAAACCGGAGACTCCCCATTGAAAGCTACAGGGCGCCAAACGCCAAAACAGCACTCTGCACCCGGCCATCCCAGTGCCGCTGAGGGTGCACCTTTTGTGCTGGCTTGAACCCCCATTTGCCCTGAGCTTAAGTCCAGGAGCTTTGCTCCCACAACCTGGTGGCCTGCTCGTAAGCAGCCACCAACCGGAGGCCCCCACTGGATAACATTGGGCCGCAGCACTCTGCACCCGGCCGCCCTAGTGCCGCTGAGGGTGTAACAAGAGTGCATCCTTGACCCTGAGGGACCCCTGAGTCAACCCCCAGAATACCAACTCCCACAACCGAATACTTACCTTTGAACCGATAACCCTATTTTCCTCTATTGGATAACATTGACTATTTTTCTGTGAAAAGTTTCTAAGTGTGGAGTTGGAAAATCTATAAAAGTTTCTAAAACTGTAACAAAATAACCAAAACGCTTTTACTTACCTGTTTACAGGAAATGTCCCAGTGCAGTATCCAGGTATACTGCACTGTGTAAGAAAAGTAATCTGTAAAGTAATCTACTTGACATTCTACTGAAAAGCCAATACAAAGTATATGTACAATATTTCAAAGCATTGCATTACTAGTAGTTCTACTGTAATCAAACCAAAAGTATATATACAACGGCAACACAAACTGTTTACAAACTGTATTATTACTGCAAAGTACTTATCACTTACCTGTACCAGGCTTGCTTGGTTCTAGGAAATAAAATAACTAAAAAAATATTTTTATACAAAACCAATTGGTCTGAAGTTCAGTCTTTGAGTGTGTGATATCATTTGCTGATTGAGTGTGTACAATAAATGCTTAACACTACCCTCTGATAAAGCCTTACTGCTCGCCCACACTACCACAAATAGAGAGTAAGGTGCTATCTACTTTTACCTCTGCCTACCTTTGGGGTTCCACTGGACTCTGGGAACACTAAACTTCACTTTGGTATAGGATATACAGAGCCAGCTTCCTACATTTGTGGATCAGCGGTGGGATATACAACTTTGCATTTGTTGGACTAACTTGGTAACCACCTGATCACACACCAGAACTCTTAAATTGTCTTTAGAATTCTGATTTTTGAATTGACAAATTTTTCCAAATTACTAAAAGTCTTGTTAGGGCCTTTAGAATTTTAGAAAAATAAAAAGTCGCTTTAGTTAGGGATAAGAGGGGCTAGAAGTTTTTTTAACTATGTCTCTTAACAAGAACCCAGCTGTTAGTGAAGATAACCACAATGACATAGAGGACCAGGTTGAGGAGCTTGTCCTCACCCCTTACCTCCACTTAACTTTTAAGGAAGTAAGGTCCCTATGCAAAATTAAAAACATAACCATGGGGTCCCATCCCACCAAACAAAAGTTCCAGGAGCTGTTGGCTGGGTATGCTAAGGACCAAAACCTCTGAGACCTCAGAGAATGGTGAAGACCTCTCAGATGTGGAAGAAGATGGAGGGGATGAGGATACATTCCAACCTCCCCCCCCCCCCACACTTCATAGGGAGAGAAGGGCCCCAGTGGCCCTGAATCCAAGAATAAACCTCTCAGTACCTAGAGCCCACACAGGTGGATCAGTCACTAGTGAGGACATTGAGGACAACCTCAATGAGGAGGACAGCCTGCTGGCCAGGTTAACCAAATGATTGGATCTAGAGACCAGACTCCTGGCTCTAGAGAAAGAGAGAGCAGAGATGGCCCTAGCACTCATCAATGGTGGCAGCAATTTACTTAATAAGGACAAAGAGCACTCTTAGGATCCTGAAATTCCCAAAGGGATTGTCCCTAAATATGAAGAGAGTGATGATATCATAAAATGGTTCACAGCCTTTGAGAGGGTCTGTGAAATGAGAAAAGTGAAGAAGTCACACTGGGGGGGGCACTCCTTTGGGAATTGTTCTCTGGTAACTGCAGAGTCAGACTCCTGACTCTTTCAGGGGCAGATGCTGGGTCTTATGACCTCATGAAGAGAACTCTGATTGAGGGGTTTGGACTCACAACTGAGAAATACAGAATTAGATTCAGGGGGCTCACAAAACCCAAAACCAATCCTGGATTGACTTCGTTGACTACTCAGTTAAGACACTAGATGGTTGGTTAACTGGACACAATGTGCATGATTTCAACGGACTTTACAATTTGTTTATGAAAGAACTTATTTTAAGTAATTGCACTACTGAAAAGTTACATCAGCATTTGGTAGACCTAGGTCTAATTTCTCCCCAAGAATTAGGAAAGAAGGCGGACCATTGGGTCAAGACAAGGGTGACTAAAACAACCACTGGGGGTGACCAAAAGAAAGGGGTTACAAAACCTCCCCAGGGAAAGGTGGTGAGAATCCCCAAGATAAAAAGCCTGAGTCTTCAAAAGGGCCCCAAAAACCTGCACAGGGAGGTGGGTCCCAAAACTCTTCCCAATCTAGTAATAAGTACAGGGGAAAGAACTTTGATCCTGCAAAGGCCTGGTGTAACAACTGTAGAAAGTTGGGAAACTTAACTGGAGATGCTACTTGTCCTATCAAGAAGCCCCCTAGTCCTACTACAGCTACTCCTGGTGTAGCCAGTCTCCAGATGGGATCAGCAGTGTGCCAAGAGCAAATCGGGTCGCACACTGAAGCAGTTCTAGTCACAGAAGGGGAAGTTGAGTTTGCCACTTTAGCTGTGTGGCCACCCAACTTAAAGAAATACTTACAATACCCCTGGATCAATGGGACTAGAATAGAAGCCCTGAGGGATACAGGTGCCAGTGTCACTATGATGAGAGATACACTGGTTTCCCCAGAGCAATACCTGATTGGGAGAACATACTCAGTCACCAATGCTGACAGTGTTACCACTAACCACGCAATGGCTATGGTGACATTAGACTGGAGGGGGGGTTACTGGCCTGAAACAGGTAGTGGTCTCTCCAAAGCTTCCAGCTGCATGTCTGCTTGGCAATGACCTGGAAACCTCAGCATGGGCTGAGGTAGATTTGAAAACCCATGCAGCAATGCTGGACATCCCTGAGATGGTGTGTGTAAAAACAAGATCACAGATCAGAAAACAGGGTGAAAAAGAAGTGCTGGAGCCTGAAAGTATGGCCCAACTGTCCAAGGGAAAAGGTAAGAAGACTGGGAAACCAGCTTCTATACAGAAAGAGGATCAGGACCCCTCTCCTCAGGGAGAGGACTTGGACACCCCAGAGGGAACTGAGCCCATGGAGCTTGACCCTTACCAGGTTGAACTATTAGGCCCAGGGGGACCCTCTAGGGAAGAGCTGTGCCTTGAACAGCAGGAATGTCCAACTCTTGAAAGCCTGAGGCAGCAAGCTGCTACCCAGGAAAATGGAGATGTCAGTGGTACCCACAGAGTTTATTGGGAGGAGGGACTACTGTACACTGAGGCCAAAGACCCCAACCCTTGAGCCACTAGGAGAGTGGTAGTGCCTCAGAAGTACAGGTAGTTCCTACTAACTTTAGCTCATGACATCCCTCTAGCTGGACATCTGGGCCAAACCAAAACCTGGGAAAGGCTAGTTAGCCACCTTTACTGGCCCCAGATGTCTCAGAAAGTAAAGGAGTTTATCAGCTTCTGTGTCACCTGTCAAGCCAGTGGCAAAACAGGTGGACACCCAAAGGCCACCTTGATACCACTACCAGCGGTTGGGGTTCCCTTTGAAAGGGTAGGTGTGGACATAGTGGGTCCACTTGAACCTCCCACAGCATCAGGAAACAAATTCATTCTAGTGGCAGTGGATCATTCCACTAGGTATCCTAAGGCAATTCCCCTTAGGACTACAACCGCTCCTGCAGTAGCCAAGGCCCTCATTGGTGTCGTCACCAGGGTAGGATTTCCTCAGGAGGTGGTTTCAGAGAGAGGTTCCAACTTCATGTCTGCTTACCTAAAACACATGTGGAAAGAGTGTGGAGTGCAGTTTAAGTTTACTACACCCTATCACCCACAAACCAATGGTCTTGTTGAGAGGTTCAATGAGACATTGAAAGGCATGATTATGGGGCTCCCTGAAAAACTCAAAAGGAGATGGGATGTCCTATTACCATGCTTGTTTTTCGCCTACAGAGAGGTGCCTCAGAAGGGAGTAGGGTTTTCCCCCTTTGAACTTCTGTTTGGCCATCCTGTCACGGGACCACTCTGTCTTGTAAAAGAAGGTTGGGAGAAGCCTCTCCAAGAACCAAAACAAAACATTGTGGACTATCTTCTAGGCCTAAGGTCCAGAATGGCTGAGTAAATGGAAAAGGCATCCAAGAATCTTGAGGCCAGCCAGGAGCTTCAGAAGCGCTGGTATAAACAAATAGCTGCACTGGTAGAATTTCAACCAGGGCAAAATGTGTGGGTTTTGGAGCCAATGGCACCAAGGGCTCTCCAGGACAGATGGAGTGGCCCTTGTCCCATCTTAAAGAAGAAAAATGAGGTCACCTACTTGGTTGACCTAGAACACAAGCAGGACACCCAAAAGGGTGATCCATGTGAAACGCCTTAAGCGTTTCCATGACAGGGCTGACATCACCATGCTGATGGTGACTGATGAGGATCAGGAGACAGAGAGTGAACTTCTCCCTGACCTCCTCTCATACAGCCCCAAAGTTGGGTCAGTGGATGGAGTTGTCTTTTCAGACACCCTCACTGCCCAACAGCAGACTGATTGCAAGCAAGTCTTGCAGCAGTATGCTAAGCTCTTTTCCTTGACCCCTGGTCAGACAAACTGGTGTACCCATGATGTGGACACTGGTGACAGTGTACCTGTCAAGAACAAAATCTATCGACAGTCTGATCAAGTCAAGGAAAGTATCAGAGCTGAAGTCAGCAAGGTGCTGCAGTTAGGGGTTATTGAACCCTCTCAGAGCCCCTGGGCCAGCCCAGTAGTTCTAGTCCCCAAACTTCATCCACAGGGTGGAAAGAGAGAAATGAGGTTCTTTGTGGACTATAGAGGGCTCAATTCTGTCACCAAGACAGATGCTCACCCTATCCCAAGAGCAGATGAGTTGATAGACAAATTGGGTGCAGCCAAATTTCTAAGTGCCTTTGACTTAACTGCAAGGTACTGGCAGATTGGCATGGCACCAGGAGCAAAGAAAAGACAGCATTCTCCACACCTGATGGGCATTATCAGTTTACTGTTATGCCCTTTGGTTTAAAGAATGCTCCTGCCACCCTCCAAAGGTTGGTGAACCAAGTCCTAGCTGGGTTGGAATCCTTTAGTGCAGCTTATCCAGATGATATTGCTGTTTTTAGTTTCACCTGGCAGGATCACCTGATCCACCTTGGGAAGGTTTTAAAAGCCCTGCAAACTGAAGACCTAACTATCAAGGCATCCAAATGCCAGATAGGGCAGGGAACTGTGGTATACTTGGGCCACCTTGTTGGTGGAGGCCAAGTGCAACCTTTACAGCCCAAGATCCAGGCTATCCTGGACTGGGCAGCTCCAACAACCCAGACCCAAGCCAGGGCATTCCTTGGCTTGACTGGGTACTACAGGTTTGTGAAGGGATATGGGTCCATTGTGACTCCTCTCACAGAACTTACCTCCAAGAAGATGCCCAAAAAGGTAAACTGGACAGTTAGCTGTCAAAAGGCTTTTGACACCCTGAAAGAGGCAATGTGCTCAGCACCAATTCTCAAAGCTCCAGAGTATGCCAAACAGTTCATTGTGCAGACTGATGCCTCTGCGCTAAGGATAGGAGCGGTCCTATCCCAGACCAGTGATGAAGGCCAAGACCAACCTGTCGCTTTTATAAGCAGAAAGCTTCTCTCCAGGGAGCAGCGTTGGAGTGCCATTGAGAGGGAGGCCTTTGCTGTGGTTTAGTCCCTAAAGAAGCTGAGACCATACTTGTTTGGTACTCACTTCCTAGTTCAAACTGATCACAGACCTCTCAAGTGGCTAATGCAGATGAAAGGTGAAAATCCTAAACTGTTGAGGTGGTCCATCTCCCTACAGGGAATGGACTTTGTACTGGAACACAGACCTGGGACTGCCCATGCCAATGCAGACGGACTTTCCAGGTTCTTCCACTTAGAAAATGAAGACTCTCTAGGGAAAGGTTAGTCTCATCCTCTTTCGTTTGGGGGAGGGGTTGTATGAGAAAGTGCCCTCTTTCTGCATGGTTGCCCCCACTTTTTGCTGAACGGCTGATGTGCTTTGACTGAGTGTGCCCTGGGCTCCTGCCAATCAGGTACCCAGGGCCTATGTTCTTTCCCTAAAACTGCACTGGAGACCAAACCCAATTGGCACTCTCTGGCCACAGGTCAGTCCCTGGTAAATGTTACCACAGGTACCCAGGGCACTGTGACCAGGGAAAGCCTCTAAGGGCTGCAGCACTAATTATGCCACCTTTAGAGGCCCTGTACCTTTACACTCACACACTTCCTTTGCAGGCTGCATGTTTTGGTACAGAACAAAGTGAAGAGTCGACATGGCACACATCCCTGTGTGCCATGCCTACAACCTACTGCCCTGGCATAGATCAGTCACCCCTCTAGCTGGGTGCACTATACCAGTGGTGAGGGTACAGGTGCATGCGCCCTGTACCCCTACAGTGTCTAAGTCAATTCTTAGACATTGTACGTGCAGTGCTGCCATTAAGAGTATATGGTGCTTAGAGTTGGTCATTACGAACTCCACAGTACCATAATGGCTGCACAGAAAACTGAGAAGTTTGTTATCAAACTTCTCAGCACATTAAACCCACACTGATGCCAGTGTGGGATTTAATGAAAAATGCACACAGAGGGCATCTTAGAGATGCCCCCTGAAAAACGACCTACCACTAGTGTCCAGGCTGAGTGGCTGCTTTCAGCTGCCACTACCAGACATGTTTCTGGACCCCTGGGTCGAGAGCCTGCTGCTCTCAGGGGACTGAAACAATGCACATCCTGGGACGAGGTGCCAAGCCTCCTTCCCCAGGATGGGCAGGGTCCACGAAGGTGAAGCTTCAAAGGCTTGCCGCCTTTGTGAGCTTCCCCGGGCCTGTTGCTGCTTCCAGCAACTGGTCACCACCGGTTCTGACCCCCACTTTGGGTGGGAGAACCGGCGGGAAAACCAAGTGAGGAAGGGAGGTGTGCCCATCTCTGCCAACCCCACCCCTCAGGTGGGGGAGGCGAGGTGAAGCACACCTCTCAGTCCCCGCCATCTTGCAGATGGGGGGACCCAGCCAACCAGGGTGAGGCTTATGCCCCCACCCCAGGGAAGGGACCCATTGGTCCCAACCTTTTACCTACCTATAACACCCCTGAACTTTGCTTCCTTAGACAAGAAACTATAAGAAGAAAAGAAGGAGGAGGACCGACAGCCATGCTGAAGCTAAGAAGAGGAGGACGCCCACTGACTTGGCCCCAGCCCTACCGGCCTGTCCCCACCTCGAACCTGCAGAAGCGAAACTCTGGTGTGTCCTACAGCCAGCAGCCTCAAGAATCCCGAGGACCTGCCCTGCCTTCAAAAGAAAAGACTTTGTCTCCCGTGAACACCGGATTTGTTCACCAACAAACTCCAGCTCTGGCAAGATCCGCAAGTCTGAACCACTCTGCACCCGACTCCCACGGCCCGAGTTCGAGTGGCCCAACACCAGGAGGAGGTCTTCCCGGCGATCCTGACCTGAGATCCAGTGATCCCTGACCTGCCTCAAGCCTCCAGCCGACGCCTGCAGCCTCAAACAGGAAGGTCCCCCCAGCCGCGGCCAGGAGCTGGTAAGAAGATCCGACCCTAAAAGACACCCCTGCACCCGACGCCCCACGGCCTTGAATGGCCCAACCGACGGTGTCTAACCAACCCCCAGCATCCCCACTTACCTCTCCAAGTGGTGGTTGCACCCAGAAGACCTTCGTCCTCGAGCCTGCAGTGTGTTTGCAAACCGGAGACTCTCCATTCTGAATTATCACTGAGCTCCAAATGAAAATTAAAATCTCCTGTTAACGTGAAATTTGCAAACTCAGTGCTGGACTCCATAAACTTTCGAACAGATGTTACAAAACTCTCTCTTGGAACAGGTGGACGATAAGAATAACGTAACATTAAAAATGATAACTTTATCGAATTTAAAAGTCAACAACAAGGCCTAATCACACAAATGTGAAGCCAAACTGAAGGATGCCTTAAAATGAGTGTGATATACCACTGCTATTCCCCTTACCTGTTTGCCTTGTCTGTCTACTCAGAATATTTCATATCCGTCCGATATAGTGACTTTCAAATCAGGGTCAGATGAGGGGTCCAACCAAGTTTCCGTGAGGAATACTAAGTCAGAAAAAATTTACCAATTTGTGAGACAGTCAACAGGAAACTGAATAAATATTTTTACATGAAAAAATAACAGACATACACACAGGGCTGTATGATACCATCTCCAGTGCCGCCGTTGTGTACATTCAGCAACATGAAGCAGAGAATAGCATCTCTGATTTATTCCTCTGCATGCTATAGTGGATCAGCTAATAAACAAAAACTGCTATCTTCATCAAGCAAACAGTATCCACTGCCTTAAAGAAGATATGTTGCAGTTTTAAGCATAATAGACCAAGGTTAAAACAATCTGTAATGGGATTTCCAAAGTAACTTTATTCTGAGTATAAATGTCAGGTCTTTTCAGCTAGATTTTAAAACTATGCCTCAAAAAGGACCGGTTTAATGACTACACTAGCTCTGAAAATATACATTTTACAGGGAACAAATATTTGAACCTATGCCAATTTAAGAGTGATTGCACTATCTTTATAGATGTGTGTTAAGTCACTAAGAAACTCGAAAGACACAGTAAAACTATTGAGTTTTTCCAAGAAGCAAAGATAAAGTAGACTGGTGCCTGGTTTCCTTTCTTAAGATGAATATGTGAATGCCTAGTCCTCCCTGGGTCTAACTGCATGTGGGACCATATCTCAAACCACCATTCACACAATCCAGATTCTGATCTCTTCAGTTAACACAATTGAAACGCACAGGGGCCAGATCACAAAACATTTAAGGTTGGTTGATATTTCATGTGCTTGGTTGTGAGTTAATGCTGCGGTAACAAATGATGTACGAAATGCTGAATAAATCAAACATTCACCCCCAGTCAACAGATCTGGGTTAAATCCATTGTTCTTCTGTTCACTACGCCACCTCAGTTTGGACCCAGCCATATGCAAATCAGCCTTGACCCTCCTCCTCATGGGAACAGTCCAGCCCCAACAGCCAAACCGGGTCCTCCCTGGATGAGAAACAAGCATCCTGGGACCGGTTTCGGGGTATCACCCATCATCAGCCAGGCTATCTTGATTCCAGTGGCACAGTGAGCAAGGGACCCACGTCTGGGCATACATTCACCCCCAGTCTAGAGATCTGTGTTAAATCCATTGTTCTTTTGCTCACTATGCCACCCCAGTACGGACCCAGCCATATGCAAATCAGTCTTGACCCTGCTCCTCATGGAACAGTCCATCATTTCATTCATTCAGCATTCCGTCCATCATTTGTTGCCGCAGCATGGTTGTGAGTTAAGGCAGTGCTTGTTGCAAACACCTTTTACTACCATATTATGAAAACAGGAATCTGGAGGTGGTAATTTGTGACAAGAACATGTGTGCTTGTTTGTAGTGTGTCATTTTGTTATGGTAGTCATGTATTCTGCTGTTTTTTGTGCTGCATTATCGCCATGTGGTTTTGTTGTGTTCCACTGCAGTTCTTGTGTTGTGTTCAGTTTTGACTGTTTTGTAGCGATATGTTATGTTTTAATTTTTTTTTTATGGTGGATTGTGTATGGTATTTTCTTCTGTTTACATTAGATCGTCAACCAATGCTGCTTTATTTCTAGCCCAAAACAGCATATGCTTTAATATATCTACTGACAACAACCATTTACCACTGACTAAGGTGGTAAAGGGGCTCTGGCCCCAGTCTTTTACTATATAATACACCTGTCATCTCAAAGATGGCAAAGACTGAGGCACTCCCAGTGCCTGCTCTATGCGATGTGGCACTATGACCGGAGATCTTAACTTGCTGGAGTTTAAAACCATCCAGAGGAGCCATCTCATGAGGTCAGAAAGGAAACATAACTAGGAATCCACATTATATCTAAATTGCAAATAGGTGTATCGTGAAAATATACCATGAAATTTGCATTTTGTATTTGTTTTCACTTTTCAATCATCACAGAACTGCATCTTTGTAAATATCTCAAATACCCGCTCATATTCTGTTTCTCATCCAATCCGCATATTACACAATGTACCACCTTTGTCTATTTATGCAGCACTTCCGGTGGCAATGTCATGCTGCTTATGCCAAATAAGTAAACAAGCGAGGAACAAAAATAGTTTATATTTGTAAATACATTTTCCTCCTGAATGCCAAAATCTTTCCAGCAACTTTCTTGCAACACTAAATCACGCTTTCGTGATACCTTCAATCACTTCCAAGATGATAATTCTAAGATTTTGGACACGGTATTACGGGAAATGCTGCCCAGCTGAGGCAGAATTGTAGGCTATTTCTAGGGCAGTATCGCTAGGTGGAAGTGGTGCTTGGTGCTATAACCTGGTAAAATAAGTTGTAAACTAAAGTAGACAATGACTTCATGAACAAAGCAAGACATTCGACATTACCAAAGTAAACAAAAGGCTAGTCTCCCATTAATTAGCTGGTAAATAATCATCACAGTCAAGAACACTTATGTAAAGAATTTAGAGTTCAGACATTCATAAAGTTTGACATCATGCTGAAAAATGAAGTGATCAAGACACTAATATCCCAAGAAACGTATGGAATAGGAAAATAGTAGGAGATAGGGATTTGTCAAATGCCTTAAAGCTTTGCGATTAAAGGATGCGCAGTCTCTATATTTATTAAGTTATGAATGTCACCAACCTTGATTTCCACAAAGTTTTCAACATGGTTTCCACATGGCCATCACCAACAAACCAAAAGAAGCCAAAGATGGACTTTGTTGATGCAGTAAGCTGCCAACCCTTGCTCTGTAAGGTCAAGGAAGGGGCAGTAGGCAAGTAACTCAAAGTCCATGTGGAAGTCTATAAACTATTCAATAAAAGCCAGATTGTGCCAAGTTCAAATCACAGCATAGAGGTCCCGGCTATGAGCAAGCATTACATTACAGAGAAGTTGTCAACAGTGGACATCCAGGGGTCACTGGGAAGAAACTGAAGAGGCAACTAAAATAGATTTGAAATTTGAAAGTCTATAATCATCTTTAGCAGTCCTGAGAAAACTCTACTGGCTTACCATGAGCATTCAATGAAACAAAATAATAATAATACTATTAATAAAATAATGATATATAACAAAACATGCGTCATGCCGATGGGATTCCAGGCCCTATTTGAGATGTTTGTAGTGACCCATCTAAATTGCTCTTATTTCATCAGCCTCAGAAGGTTAAAAGACTGAGTGGATCTACCAAATTTCAACATGTGGTCATTGGGTCAAACACCGATCACAATTGTCAGTGTACTCGTCTACTGAGCCATCAGACCAAGGTTGAACCAGTTACCCACATAAGAATCAGAGAGAAGGGTGCAAAAATCTTCAATGAAAGTCACTAGGTACATTCTTTCCTGATCTCTGTGCTCAGTGTGAAACAGGAAAGCAGTTAGTAGACCATGCAGACATCAATAGAGAGGGCATTGCTGGCAGTCTGAGGTTCTGGGGCAGGAGAAGACATGCTGTAGTTCAGTAAAAGAAAACAAAGCCCAGGAGCCGCTCTGTAATGAACCAGCATAATATATTTTGTACGTTGTGTCCTTTGCTTGGAGTAGGTGTCGGGTGTGAAAGGTTGAACAAAAAAAACAGCCCCTCAACCAATAATTTATGATAAAGGTTCACACTGTATTAAACACAACAGCATACTAACTGGTGTACTTTTAAAAAGGTTTAACTGGAATGTTTCAAATGTTAAATATGTTTGCAGTTGCCAGGTAGATCATATCTTATACAACCAAATCAGCCAGTCATGGTGCTCTCCATTTTGGGCTAAAAAAACACACAACACACAAAGTGCTCTTGGCTAAAAACTATCTGAAGGTCTGAGACATAACATGATACTGGTAGCTCGATAGATATAACAACTGCATGTTATTTATGGTGAAACCACAAAAAGCATAACTGAGAGTCAGTATTATCTATATCAGTTAAGGGTGGTGTTCTCATGCTGCAGCAAAGTTCCCATCAGCGAGCCTGGTGAAATTAATTTAAGGCGCAGCATGAAAAATTCAGCAAACCTTTGAACTTTTCCTATAACAAGACCAGTAGCCCCGCGTAATGGTTGGTGTGAGAGTCAGAGAGCTGAGAAATGGATTGAGATCCTGCTCTGCGAGGAGAAGTGGTGTGCAGATAAATGAAGATTATTCTAGGGAATGCAGTGAACATTAAATAGCCAAGAAAATCAGTCCTAGGGGTATAATTTCCAATTTCTTTATAAGTGGCAAGCAGAAGGCTGGAAAGGAAGAAAAGCTTCTTTGCAGAGGACAGTAAACTCTGAATCAGAGCTGATACCAAGGGAAAATGGGAACCACTAAAATTGAATTAACAATAATTGAACAGTGGTTAATGTAACCAGATTGCAAATTCAGGCATTTGTGGAGAGAAACGCTGATGATCATTAAATGAAAGAGGAATGGGTCATTAACAGCTATCACACAGGAAAAGACAAATTGGGTTTTATACTAACCAATGACGTCAATGAGCCCAATTCACTAAGCATTTCCGCTGAGTAAGCATGTCTTGCCTTCGTAATTGAGGAGGAAGTCACAACTAGGTCTATTTAGAGTTTGGCGGATGGTATACTACATCACAAACATGGCGGATAACTCGTCCACCATATTAAAAGCGCTTTATAGCTGAGGGCACTTTCAAAGAGGCGCACAGGATTTCCATCACTTTTTGACAGCGTATCCTGCACTCCAGTCTCTAAGTAAGGCCTAAAGTCTGGAATAAGTCACCCTTACTCAAGGAAAACCAACTGTGTGAATTAGGCCAAAGGATTCCAAACAGAGTGGGAGGCAGTGGGAAGACACTGGACCAATGCTGAGGTAGATGCACAGTGAAAAGGTAAAATCAAGTGAAAAGAGAAAGTTATATTAACATTGTTTAAATCATTGTAGAGGCCTCACCTAGAGTATTGTGTCCAGGTCTCCCGGCCCCATCTCCAAATGGATGCAACTAGATAAGAGACAGTCCAGAGAAGATGGTGCAAAGTCTGCATCAGAAACCCTACGGAGAGAAATGCATGCTTTTAAATCTCTATGGCCTGAAAGAGAGATGGAAGAAGGGAGATGTGAAACATAAATACACTAGAGAATTTGAGGCGATTACAGCAGAGGAGCACCTTAGAAGTGTCCATTGCTGGTCTAAGATGGCGACTATGTCAATCAGCTGCTTTTACATTTATTGTATATACATTTACCTAATGCGGATATCATAAAAAAATGGCATGACTCTCAACCCTCGTAGAAGCAACGTTCGTGGCTTCAGGGTGACATAAGGACATTTTCATCTTAACTGAAAAGGTGGTAATAAAAGGACCACCTTTGAACAGATTTGTATGGGGCAAAATTAATCAATAAAATAGGCACACAGATGTAAGCAAAGTGTAAAAATAAAAGAAGGACTGAGTGGCGTCTACCGCAAGAAAGCAGTTATGGAAAAATGTCCTAATACCTATGTATCAATGTAGTATCAGTGCAACCTTTCCTTCTGTCGGCGGGTTAGTATTCAGATTTTACAATACTTCACACTGATGCATCACCTGGTCAATTGACCATTTACTAATTAACTATACAAAATGTATGGGCAACCGCTAACAGCCCACACCAGCTACAGGGATCCTCCATTGGGAGATCCAGCACATGCTCACCTTTACTCTGAGCCTGTGGAAATACTCTCGAATGGGGATACCAATGGGAAGAATATCCAAAATGCGCAGGTACTCCTGTACAGAACAGTTAATAACAATACATATTCTATCAATGATTAGGTTTTCCATTTTACAGGAGGCACAAATGTCGCAGATGGTGAATCTGCAAATTAAAAAGTGTGCCCAAAGGCAGCACAATTAGCAGTCACAGATAACAGCAAGAAGCGGGTCAGTCTCCTTCGCACAAAAGTGGATGGAAAAGAATGAAACTGGCATACTATTTGCTAAACACAAACAAGCAAACCTATAAACTGAAAGGACAGACAAGCAGCCACCCAGTATACATCAGTGTATAACAATGCAACAACTTTTGCTGTCATAATAAATCACACAACAATGCCATAACACAGGTGCAATAAACAGCAAGCAATCCATTCCTATGCCAACGAAGGCATTCCATAAATTAATTCAAATTTTAAAGTCAAATAACTAAAGAACAAGTCCAAACAGCAAAATCCACATACATCAACATTGAAGATGGTGCTGATGGACATTATCTTGTGCCACTCCAGGATCCATGTTCTTTGAACACGACAATGAAGGAGCAAGAGAAACAGGCCTCACAGATGCTAAAGAAGGGTTTTAAAGCCCTGGCTGAATCCTCACAATAAGATGCAGACCCAGGCACTTACCATGGTTGTCTAAACATCAATAACATATGCAAACCATTGACGTTACTAAGGAATACCTGCATTTCCAAAATGATATCCAGATTATCACCCCACAAAACCTAAATACGACTGATTACTGACAAACGGAATGAACATGCACTTTGCATATAAGCCTTACGTGCCTTAATGGTGCTTGCACGTTACACTTGACACTGCGGATGCAGAGCCCTTACTAATAGAATTTAGAGTTCTCACATAGAATGTTTTACTAATGTACAATGTTTTACTAATGTCGAAAGAAATACATTTAATGTTTAACTTAGAACACATCTTCATTAAATGAGAGGTGTTTAAAATTAATGATTTAGAAAACAGTTACTTGATGTTGATTAATAAAAGTGATTGACAAGTATTAATAAACACATATATGCTTTGTTACACTAAAAGGATTTACAATTGTAAAACGTGCTATATTGAAAGGACAAACATTTACAATATGTACTTTACCCTAAAAACCGTCCTCTTTACTTAATTGCTGAAACCTTACACTTGATTCATAAATGTGTGCTAATTCATCTTTGTAACTGCTAGAAATGTCATTCTTAGCTTTAAATCATCCTTTTATGTGTAGGATATCAGTTTCATCAATGTGTGCATTAATGTTACAAGTATGTACTTTCAAATGTAGTTCCTAGGTATACTCACTGACGTGCAATTTCATATATGTTTTAATGTACACATGTATATTAAATGTGCATTATTGATTTAATGTCTTGAGTTAGCAGGGTTTCACTGGAAAGGCCTGTTTTTGTGTCCCATGTGAACCCATTGTGCTTCTGCATTTCTGCTGACTTGCTCTTCTTTGCAGGTGTTCCCACAAAGTGTTAGTTTAGAATAGATACATTTCTTATAACAAGGAATATATACATGTCTGGGAACAGATTTCAATGACGAGCACATGAGAAACCTGTAGATGAACAATGGACTGTTGCATTAAACCTTAAGCGTGTGACCAAGATGGTGTTCCTATGTCCAGTGTGGGAATTTTCTCCAATGTTTCATTATGATACCATATGAATCCATACAGACACTGAAACAAATACAATGGACTTCTATTGATGATGCAATCAAAGCGGAGTTGCCACCTGACTATTAATTATAAATTATCGTTGGGTATGGCAGAATGGAGAACTCTGATGACAGAGGACTATGGACTTTCTTGCTGAACTCCTATGCTGAACTCTTTTCTGCAGACTCTTTGCAGAACCTTCCTTGGACTCCGACCTGAGCCATTTCCCAAATTCCATTGCACTTTGAATGGACTTTTAGAGACATATCCCAATGTCCCGTTAACTTCCCTAAGTGGGGTTTAGACTGACACTTTTCCTGACCCATTGAAGACTCTTGACTGAGCTTCTGCAATGCTATTGCTAATACTACGTGTACTCTTTTGCCTGATTCCTATTGTTTTCTGTAGATTCGACAATGAGCATTTATGTGCCTTAACCTGTATCAGAGAGATGATATTGCTAATGGCTAGAAAGGACCAAACTAAATTGTACTCCGAATATCAAATATTGATGTTATTTTGTATCGCAGCTATAGAGCTGCTTGCATGTCTGATTGTTGTTCACCTAAGCCTCTTTAGGAGGCTTGGCCTCCCTGTTTCCATACTATACCTATATAGTCTGATCTTAAGAGTGATATACCGGAATCTGATCACTAATTTGTAATAAACACCCTTGAACGTAGCTGCCGATTACTGGTCCTCTTTATGTAGCCAAATTGGTTGCACTGTTAATTAAACTGATCGGATAAGTTATGCTAGCTCTCTTTTCCCTCAGTGCAACTAAAAAGGTCTATCGGAGAATCAAGTTGACAAATAGGTAAGTGGTAGTAAATGATCCTGTGAAGGAGGTAAATCCTAAGTAGTGGTTGGGCCCAGTAACACAAGATCAAATCCGCTGGATCACAATGAATGCCTTTATATCACATGCCTTTTCCATACACACCATTACCACGCAATGTTAGTATATTTAAGGTAAGTAAAACCCATATGGATATATATATATTTCTCAGTGGAGGCCGCCACTGGGTAGTTCTAGTAAGGTCAGCAATTCGATAGGAAATACATTTTTTGTGTTGCTAATAACTTTGGCACGGTTTGACGAATCTTCACAAACCTTTCCGAAAAAGTGCTCTTCTTTGCCTAGTTTGTGCATGGAAAGTTTTGTGGTAATCCATCAAGTGGGGGCGAGAAAAAGAGGAGTCTCAGAATGCAAAATCCCCATGCATTTCCCTTACACTTCTTTAAGCACTACAGCAAAAACCGCTGAACGGAATTACACCAAATTTGGCAGGCAGGAAGCTAGTTCTAGGTCTGCAGATTGTGCTCTGTGACTTGGTGTAAATCCAATCAAGGTCTAAAAACATTTTTATATCTGGCCAGTTGGGTCGGCAAGAGGCTTGTGAGAGGCATGTGGGAGTGCCAATTTAAAAAATAGAGCATTCTGATTGGCCCAGGGATCTTTTTTATCCTTGGGCCATCTCGCCCCAGTAAAAGTCAGACTCCCGCGGGAGTGAGCACTCTGATTGGCTGCCAGCAACATGAGAAAATGATTGCTGGCAGTCATTACAGGACTCGGGGACTTTGTCCCCTGTTCTGAAGTTGGCAAAAAAATTATATAAGGGTCAGCTTAGGGATACTCTTTGTGGCCTCCCTCCTCCTTTTTATTATATTTGGCCCCAGGGGATGGGGGCCTAATAAGGCTCAAGAGGGTCTGCACACCCCACTGCCCTTAGACTTTGGCCCCGGGGATAAGATTCCCAGAGCCCAAGAAGGCTTGGGTAGGGGCAACACGCAGCTCCCCTCCCCTTTTTATTGGAACTGGTCCCATGGGAGGGGGTCCCTGGGGGCAATTAAGGGTGATGGAAGGGCCCGCACACCCCTCCTCTTAATAGATATGTTTTGGCCCGAGGAGATGGTGTTCCCAGGGCCAGAAGACCAACCCTACATTGCAAATGGCCAAAGGCTGTGCACTGCGTGCGGTTGGCAGCCTAATGGGGGTTTGGCCACAGGGCCTGGCAGCAGGCTAAGCCCTGTGGCCAATGCCCCGCCGTGCAAGGCAAGAGGCTGTGCGCAACATGGGGTTGGCTGCCTGTGGGGAGTTGGAAGCAGGGCCTGACTGTAGGGCAGGCCCTGCAGACCCCAAGCCACGCACAACCAAAGACCATGCACAGCGTGGGGTTGGCTGCCTCCAGATGGCTACCTGCAGGGAGTTTAACACCGGGCCTGGCTGCATGCGAAGCCCTGTGGGCAAACTCGCACTGCATATGACAAAGGTCGTGCGCAGCATGGGGTTGGCTGCCTGCGAGTGGAGTTGGCTGCCTTCGAATAGGTTGGCAGCCAAGCCCTGTTGGCAAAGCCCCTGCTGTGCATGGCGAAGGGAATTTTGCTGCACGGCCATAGAGTAATGTGTACAAAGAAGCTTGGATGATGTCATCAGTTATGTCATTTGAGATGTCAGCAACTATCTTATAAATGATGTCATAGAACACGTCATGAGTAATGTAATATGTGTGGTCAAAAGCAGTGCATGGCTGGGCCGCAGGTTACAATTAGCTGTGCTAAATGTAACTGGTAAATTTCTGTTGTTTTATTGAGTTAAAAATGTTAATTTTGTCACTGAGATATTCACCTAACTATAACGTTACTTTAACCTTTGGTTTTTTCAGTGAATATATAGTCGCCACTGTGTAGTTATAGTTAAGACCTAGTTACCATAGGAGTGTTTTTTGATTTGCTAATAAGTTTGGCACCATTTGACAAATCTTCACGGAACTTAAAAAAAATGTTTTAATCACCTCAGCTCCTTCTTGGAATTTTTTTGGCTGATCCATCAAGCAGTGAGCCTGCTAGCCAGTGGCGTGCAGACTGTAAGTCTGGCTAGTCAGACAACATGCACATTTGTAAGGCAGTGGATAGCACACTCACCTGCTCCCCTGGTTTCCCATACAGCTTGCTGTACTGTGGAAGGAGGCTGTCCAGCAGGGCCTGGTTCTCCTCAAGGCTGAAGGCTGGGGCTCTCTCCACAGTACGTGCCATTGCAGGATCCAGAGGATGCAGAGACAGCAGCAGTGGTGGTGGCAGATGTCGTCCTGGAGCATGTAGTGCAGGCAAGTGAGCTCTCAGGGGAACAGCCAGCATTATATGTGTGCTGCTGAGGCAGATACCGTCCCATGTGTCCAAAGTGATAGGTCCAAGTCGTTTGCATCTTCTGAATCTGGCCAATCCATGGAATTGCACCACTTACACACGCCCACATCATCCTTCAAAAGTTCAACTTCATGACACCCATGCATTTGCAACATTGTTGTGGGTGGCCAACTGAATTCACAGCATCAGACTCGTTAAACTTTCGAAAACGCGTCCGTTGCCATGCCAGGCCATAGCCAATGCGTGCGCACCGATCGGTCCATTGCTGTACAACGCGTATTCCGGGTACAACGCGTACCCGCACACAACAGATTCAATGGCCAGTGCGTGCACACCGATCGGTCCACTGCTGTACAACGCGTACCCGCACACAACAGATTCAATGGCCAGTGCGTGCACACCGATCGGTCCATTGCTGTACAACGCGTATTCGGGTTTCGGTCCATTGCTGTACAACGCGTACCCGCACACAACAGATTCAATGGCCAGTGCGTGCACACCGATCGGTCCATTGCTGTACAACGTGTATTCCGGGTACAACACGTACCCGCACACAACAGATTCAATGGCCAGTGCGTGCACACCGATCGGTCCATTGCTGTACAACGCGTATTCCGGGTACAACGTGTACCCGCAGACAACAGATGCAATGGGCCGGCCGGGCACACCGATCGGTCCATTGCTGTACAACGCGTACCCGCTCACAACAGATGCAATGGGCCGGCCGGGCACACCGATCGGTCCATTGCTGTACAACGCGTATTTTGGGATACAACGCGTACCCGCTCACAACAGATGCAATGGGCCGGCCGGGCACACCGATCGGTCCATTGCTGTACAACGCGTACCCGCTCACAACAGATGCAATGGGCCGGCCGGGCACACCGATCGGTCCATTGCTGTACAACGCGTACCCGCTCACAACAGATGCAATGGGCCGGCCGGGCACACCGATCGGTCCATTGCTGTACAACACGTACCCGCTCACAACAGATGCAATGGGCCGGCCGGGCACACCGATCGGTCCATTGCTGTACAACGCGTACCTGTACAGGTCAGTCGCATATGTCACCATGCTTGTCACTGGTGAACGTATGCCAGCCACATATACCTGCCAGAGACCCAGGGGCACACCTACAACACCACACCCAGTCCACACTGTTTCCTAAGGCATGTAAGGCTGCATTACCTTTTCTGTGTATGGGGGTTAACATGTGGTTTCTGTGGTGGCACTTGTGGGCAGCCACACCCAGGTTGTGCATGTGTTAATGGGGACAGGGTCCTTTGTGTGTTGTGCACATGACCACTGTGATGTGCAACAGTTCATTTCGGAGCATGTGGCATGGTCACATTTCCAGGTTGTGTATGTGTGTGACATGGCACATACCCCCTGGGTCCCATGGGGGAAGGCATGTACGTCACAGGGTGACACATTGCCACAATAGTGATGTCCCTCCACAGTCTGTGTGCATGTTGTGTTTCCGATGTCTCTGATTCCATGTGCACGATGGGAGACAGTCTCCACATAAACGTTGTTTGTGCATGGACTTTGATGTTGTGCGTCACTGGCGTCCATGTCTGTCCTGCGTAGGCGACAGGGGCCACTACCTGTGGGAGTCATGTTTGTTTTTCTGACGTGTACATGATATGCCATGTAATGCCAGTGTCCATGTGGCAAGACAGGGTCACTGGGAATATACCTGTCAATGAGCTGTGATGCCTGTGGCGCATCTGTCCAGACATGTCACTGTGGTGTGTGTGTGGAACGTGACAGCAGTAAATGGGTACTGTGACACAGCCTAATGGTTTCCCATAGCACAACCTGGAACCTGTTGTCCACACATGTTGTACTGAGTAGTCAGATGATGGCCATGTAGGTGCGAGTTATGTGCGAACAGAACGGCACACACATCAAGTACTTGTGTCTCGTAATGATGTATCATGTGAAATTGAGTATGGTGAATGGCACATATGTGGGGTGACTGACAATCTTTCTTTCTTCACCTATGCACTGCAGGGCACCAGCTGTCCATAGACCATTCCCTGACCTTGCAACCATGGTGGAACGGGACTGCATCCGACGGTACCGCTTCACCAGGCCGCTGATTGATGTATTGACGGTGCGGTTGGCCCCAAATTTGCAAGCTGGCCGGACATACCCTACAGCGCTGACCCCCAAGGCTTTGGTACCCCCACAGGCACATGAGCAGGCATACCGGAACCGGAAATATTACCAATCGATCAATGCTCTGGTGGTATGTCTTGCAGATATGACCATCACACATGTGTGTGCCCGTTTCCCCGGTTCAGCACACGATGCCTACGTGATGAGGAGTAGTCGCATCCCGAGGATGATGGCACAGATGCAGAACCAGCGTGCCTGGCTTGTCGGTGTGTACTGACTTTGTACCATTGTGTGTGTTCTGCTCTGTGGTATACCGCCCACTTTTCCAACTCAGCTAATGTGCACTTGTCTGTCCGTAGGTGACTCCGGATACCCCAACATGCCGTGGTTGCTGACACCCCTCAGGAACCCTGTGACACCAGCCCAGATGCGCAACAATGAGGCACATGGTCGGACCAGGAGAGTGATTGAGCGGACCTTTGGTCTCCTGAAGAGCCGCTTCCGCTGCCTGGACAAGACAGGAGGGACCCTCCCATATGCCCCAGCAAAGGTGTGCAAGATTGTCATCGTCTGCTGCATGCTACACAACCTGGCAGTGCGGAAGGAGTTGCCTCTCATCCTGGATGACGATGACCAACGTCCGCCACCTGTGGAGGATCCTGGCCTGGACCACGATGCCAGTGATGATGATGTTGATGATGGTGATGTCCGCACACAGCTCATCACCAACTTCTTCAGCTGAATGTGAGTATCCAGGGAGATGTAATGTGAATGATGTGAGTTTGCATGATATGTGTGGGTGGTGCTCTGGTGCTGTTTGAGTGTGGCCATGTGCTACTTGACTGGGTGCGTGCAGCAATGTGTCCTTACAGGTAGTATGTACTCCCCAACAGTTTTGACATGCTAACTTGGTTTTGTGTACTTGTCTTGTGACATGTATTGGGCATGTGTATTGCAGTTCTGTCCTGTTCTTCAGTGGTTTTAACTGTGTGTCATGTCTGTCCTTCACAGGGTGCTTACTGAGTACTTTGGTCAACTTGGATCCCCCGACACCATGATTCAGCTTTCAGGGTGGCAGCAGTAGTTTCCCTACAGGTGATGTGCCACACACCCCTGGACTTCATATCTTCTGCACTTGTTGACTGTGTGGCCACTGCCACGTGGGTAAACCTTGCATTTGTAGTGGAAACAACATGTTGCAAATGTGTAATAAACCTGTGCTTCACTTTGGGATGTGCGTTGTCTGTTGTCACACATCTGACTGACATTTGCTTACTGCACCTGTGGGCTAGTTGACACAGACTTTGAATAGGTGTGGTGTCTGTGCATTCCACAGTATTTCCTGGCAACATCACTGTAGGCGATGAGTCCGATGGCCCTGGTGTCTCTGTGTTGTGTAGCCCTAGTGGTGTGTCTCCCTCATATGTGTCACTTCACCATGACTCACATGACGGTGTTGTACTTGCTGTAGCAGTTAGCATACACAGTGTAATTTAGCAGATCATCATCACCATAACAGTATCCACATTTGAATAACAACAGAGGCAAGTATGGTGTACTAGTGATTTTATTTACAGAAATGTGTGTGTGTATAGTGCACAGGATGGTGGGTGCTGTACATTGGGATTGTGATCCAAAGTTCCCAGATGAGTTGGAAGTCTTGGTAGCAGAAATGTCCTGAGTGTAGTCCACAGTCATATGATACATTAGTCCAACTTGAACTCCCCATGTCATGTGGGAGAGTTGTGTTGCATTCGACAGGGTGAAAAGTTTGCACACAAAGGAGATTTTCCGGAACAGGTGTTGGCTTCCTGGGGGATGTACGTGGCCATCAACCTCTCAGTTTTCCTTCCTCGGACGACCCCTCTTCTTTGGGGGGGGACCCTCACGTGCAGGCTGCGGCGGTGCAGGGGAGTCTCCGCCAGAGTCCTCCTCCCTCCCTGTGGCGGTGTCAGTTGTTGCAGCACCAGATGTTGTGGGCACACAGGGAGGTGTGGCCATGTTGGTGCTAATCTGGCGGAGGCATGTCAATATGTCCCTATGCACCGCTGTGAGTTCTTGCAATGTGTCCCACTTGGACTCCATGCGAGACATGTGTGTCTCCACACGGGACATGTGGGAGTCCAAGCGGGCATGATGGGCAGCCTGCTGCTGTTGTATGTCCTTGAGGATCCCCACTACCTGTCTGACCTCTCCGGTGCTATCCTGGTACGCATCAGCGATGCGTGCCAGTTGTGGGTCATCATGCAGTCCAGACCCCTCTGCAAGCAGCGACCTATGTCTACCACCCCTCCCACCACCCCTGGCGACACGTGCAGGACCTGCGGTGGCACGCACAGGTGACCCAAGGCCCCCTTGGGGGTTGTTAGTGGTGTTGTTGTCCGTTGCTCCACGGTGGGCCTGGGGCCCTGTGCTGTTATCATCGGTGGTCCTTGGTCTGTCCGTGTCGGCGGGGGTGGTCTGTGTGTTGGCAGTTGTTGGAGGGGTGGGTGCAGGGGGTGCAGATGTTGGTCCTGCTGGTGCTGCATGATGACTCACACCGGAGGTGCCAGGTAGGTCTTCGCCATCCGAGGAGGGCAGAGGCTGTTCTACACCAGTGAGCTCAGTGTCCCCCGGAGCCTGGGACAGGGACTCCTCCTCGCCTGCTGCTGTGTCCCCATCATCATCACCTGTATTTGGATGAGACACATTGTATGTTATGTTTCTACAGGCATCAATGGTTCACACACCTGACAGTTGTGACTGTACCTCTGGATGCGGGCATGTACATTGCATTGTCCTAAGTTGTCACAGTAAGAGGTTGATATTGGTGTAGCACATTGTCCTGCATACCTGGGGCATTTCAATGTGAATGTTGAGGTGTGTGCATGGCCAGCATTGGTTGTATTTGGTGGACATCCGGCCATCCTTCTCCACCTAGCCCAGTTATCCCACCATGAAGCATGCCACCCTTGCAGTGGGTTCAGGTTGACTCTCAGGATGTCATTCAGTGGTGTTCTGCAGTATGTTGGTGCACAGTTCCCAGCAGGGCCTTGTGCTCCCCACAGCAGTACCCAGTGTCAGCCATCTTGTCAGTCCTTATCCACTCCCTGTGATGTGAGCATGGTTCAGAGTGGTGTTGATGGGCCAATTGTGAGGGTGAGCAATATCTGTGACTACAACTCCCATCATGCTATTGCCTACACCCCCTTCCCAGCATGCCCGTACTTCCTTCCTTTTGACTCTGCTTCCCTGTGGGGTAGTGTGCCTGTGCTGACAGGAAGGCTGACAGTGTTGTCCTTGCGTTTGTTTGGCTACAAGTCCCAAGAGTGTCCCTGTGCTTCACACAGCATTACCCAGGGTGGTGGTTCTTTGTGGGATCTTCATTTGGTGTGTGAGGCATTGCATTCTCCCAGGTGGGTTATGTGGAGTTTGTGTTGAGGGGGTGTGTGAGGAGAGCTGCTTGTAACTATGGTCAGTGCTGTCAGTCCTCCTTCCCACCCAGCCAGATATCCCACCATGCAACGTGCTTGCATTGCAGGGAGTGCAAGTTGGCTTTCAGGATGTCAGGCAGTGGTGTTCTGCTGTTTGTTGGTGCACAATTCCCAGCAGGGCCTTGTGCTCCCCACAGCAGTACCCAGTGTCAGCCATCTTGTCAGTCCTTATCCACTCCCTGTGATGTGAGCATGGTTCAGAGTGGTGTAGATGGGCCAATTGTGTGGGTGAGCAATATCTGTGACTACAACTCCCATCATGCTATTGCCTACACCCCCTTCCCAGCATGCCCATACTTCCTTCCTTTTGAGTGGACTTCACTGTGTGTGAGTGTGACAGCAATGGCAAGATGGCTGACAGTGTGGTCCTGTTGTTTGTTGGTGCACAGTTCCCAGCAGGGCCTTGTGCTCCCCACAGCAGTACCCAGTGTCAGCCATCTTGTCAGTCCTTATCCACTCCCTGTGATGTGAGCATGGTTCAGAGTGGTGTTGATGGGCCAATTGTGAGGGTGAGCGTGAGCAATATCTGTGACTACAACTCCCATCATGCTATTGCCTACACCCCCCTTCCCATCATGCCCGTACTTCCTTCCTTTTGACTCTGCTTCCCTGTGGGGTAGTGTGCCTGTGCTGACAGGAAGGCTGACAGTGTTGTGCTTGCGTTTGTTTGGCTACAAGTCCCAAGAGTGTCCCTGTGCTTCAAACAGCATTACCCAGGGTGGTGGTTCTTTGTGGGATCTTCATTTGGTGTGTGAGGCATTGCATTCTCCCAGGTGGGTTATGTGGAGTTTGTGTTGAGGGGGTGTGTGAGGAGAGCTGCTTGTAACTATGGTCAGTGCTGTCAGTCCTCCTTCCCACCCAGCCAGATATCCCACCATGCAACGTGCTTGCATTGCAGGGAGTGCAAGTTGGCTTTCAGGATGTCAGGCAGTGGTGTTCTGCTGTTTGTTGGTGCACAGTTCCCAGCAGGGCCTTGTGCTCCCCACAGCAGTACCCAGTGTCAGCCATCTTGTCAGTCCTTATCCACTCCCTGTGATGTGAGCATGGTTCAGAGTGGTGTAGATGGGCCAATTGTGTGGGTGAGCAATATCTGTGACTACAACTCCCATCATGCTATTGCCTACACCCCCCTTCCCAGCATGCCCATACTTCCTTCCTTTTGAGTGGATTTCACTGTGTGTGAGTGTGACAGCAATGGCAAGATGGCTGACAGTGTGGTCCTGTTGTTTGTTGGTGCACAGTTCCCAGCAGGGCCTTGTGCTCCCCACAGCAGTACCCAGTGTCAGCCATCTTGTCAGTCCTTATCCACTCCCTGTGATGTGAGCATGGTTCAGAGTGGTGTTGATGGGCCAATTGTGAGGGTGAGCAATATCTGTGACTACAACTCCCATCATGCTATTGCCTACAACCCCCTTCCCAGCATGCCCGTACTTCCTTCCTTTTGACTCTGCTTCCCTGTGGGGTAGAGTGCCTGTGCTGACAGGAAGGCTGACAGTGTTGTCCTTGCGTTTGTTTGGCTACAAGTCCCAAGAGTGTCCCTGTGCTTCACACAGCATTACCCAGGGTGGTGGTTCTTTGTGGGATCTTCATTTGGTGTGTGAGGCATTGCATTCTCCCAGGTGGGTTATGTGGAGTTTGTGTTGAGGGGGTGTGTGAGGAGAGCTGCTTGTAACTATGGTCAGTGCTGTCAGTCCTCCTTCCCACCCAGCCAGATATCCCACTATGCAACGTGCTTGCACTGCACGGAGTGCAAGTTGGCTTTCAGGATGTCAGGCAGTGGTGTTCTGCTGTTTGTTGGTGCACAGTTCCCAGCAGGGCCTTGTGCTCCCCACAGCAGTACCCAGTGTCAGCCATCTTGTCAGTCCTTTTCCACTCCCTGTGTTGTGAGCATGGTTCAGAGTGGTGTTGATGGTCCAAATGTGAGGCTGCCCATTATCTGTTACTACGAGTCCCATCATGCTCTTGGCTACACTGACTTCACCAGCATACACAGGATTCCTTCCTTTCTGTGAGCTTCCCTGTGAGGTGGTGTTCTAGTGGTGGCTAAATATCTGACAGTGTTTGTTAGTTAGATTTGTGCCACTGCCTAGCTCTATTTGGTATTGGGTTTGCACATGTCATGACACAGTTACATATCACTATGACATGGCATGTATTGTGTTTATCTGACTGACATACACTTCTTGGGATGATTATCTTTTGGTTGCTGTTGATTTGCTAGGGGTGCATGGTTTGACTATCCCCTTGACAGTGATGTGTGTGTATTGGCACACAATATTGTGTATATTAGTTGTGTACTCACCAGGCTCTGGGATGTTTGTTAGTCCATATACGCTCACTGGTGGTAGGATGGCCCGCACCTTCTCCTCCCAGGGCCTGAGGTATACTGGTTTGGCAGGAGGGCCACTGCCGGTGTGCTGGCTCAGGAGGTAATCCTTCTTCAGTAGGTCCCTGACCCTCCTGCGCACATCATACCACCTGTTCTGGATGTCTTCCTTTGTGCGCAAACATGGTGATTGTGCGTTCACCCTGTTGACGATCCTCGCCCACATCTTGGTTTTCTGTGCCAAGGGGGTCTGTTGGACCAATGTGCCAAACAACTGTGGCTCTACCCTCAGGATCTCGTCTACCATGACTTCCAATTCACTATCTAGGAACTTTGGATTCTTCTTTAGGGGCATGGTGATGGGTGGTGGTGGTGATTGATGTGTGTGTGTGTGCAGGTGAGGGTGTGTGTGTGTAGGTTTTGCTGTGTGTGTGTGAGGGTGCTATTTGTTGAGGTGCTACTGGTGTGTGGCTTTTGTGTTGGATGAGCTGTGTGTGTGTCTGCTGTCTGCTGGTGTTCTGTGCTGGCAGGTCAGTGGAATTTGCAAAGGATCATGGTAGGGATTTGTGGCCTTTATGTAGGTGGAGTTGGGGGTGTGTTCTTGTTCCATTTTTTCCCCCCCTGTATTTATTGGCTTTGTCATTGCTTGTTTGGCCCTCTTTTTTTGTATTTTTTCATTTGTGATTATTGTGCATGTAGGAGTCGTTTTTCTGACCGAGTAGGACGTTGCAGTTCTCGTGCGCGCCTCTCCGAGTCGTTCCCGCTGTGTTTCAGCTCAGTTTCATATGCGGCGTACGCGTCGGTCGCGGTGTATTGTGTTTGTTCGGCTGGGTTTTGTATGTGTGTCGGTCGTACGGCTTGGGCTCCGTGCGAATCGGTCTGCTTTTGCACCCATTGCATCGTACTGCGCGGGTCGGAGTTCGCGGGTACGTTTCGTTCGGGTTTATTCCTGGTGCGTGTCGGTCGGTTCGATTTGCGTGGTTTCCCGGCCGGATAGCTTGTTTCCGTCTGGGTCGGTCGTTCGCCTTGAGTTCCGTACGAGTCGGTCGTGATTCACATGCATTTCATCGTACTTCCCAGGTCGGGCAACGCCGGTACGTGTCGGTCGAACTATGATCCCGTACCGAGTCGGTCGGTATTTTTTCCGGCCCGAATCGGATTCGGCCCCTTAGAGTTTGTCAACCCACCACACACAGACTCACATCACAAATGAAGAAAAAAGGTGTTAGAGGTCAGAAAGTACCTCACGTAAGCATCACCCAAGGAGCTACTGGTTGGTACTCACCAGTTGGCTCACATTGTCATCATCAGTAACTTTCATGACCAAAACAGAAAGGGGAAAGTGAGAAATTTGTGCCCAAACCTTAAGGCTGTGTGAGAAAAAGGTGAAGAAAGATATAGAAGTGGTATTGATGATTATATCATCCATCAGCCATCTGGCCCCCGCAACTTGAAAAAAAGAAAATGCTTTGCCAAGCTAAAATGAGTTGTGGCTCACTTTCAGTTATACATACTTTATTTTTCACAGTGACCGCACTCAGGGTAAAAAAACAGCATGTTTAGACCATTTTAATTGGAAGGGAAACTTTGCATACCTGAACAGTTTGGTTTGCAGGACTCTCGCAAGAGTTCAGCGATCACGCAACTTTAAAAAATACAGAGATCTGATTGGTCGTGGGGGATTTTTTCCCTTCGATCACCTCACTCCTGCAATCTGATTGCCTGGCCGTAACATGAAATGAAATGTTGCAGTGGTCATTACAGTACTTGAGGACTGGGTTCCCTGTCCTAATTTTTTCTTTAAATGATATAAGGGGCAGGGTAGGGATAAAAAATGACCCCCAGGGTGGGCCAGGGCCCTGGGGTCAAACCATATTCATTCCATTTAATTCTATGAGGTCCCATGAACCCCATTCCCCGGTGCTGTTTTGGATAAATACAGGATGAACCCCCCTAACAGAGCCTAGATCAGCCCCAGGGACACCATCCACCAGGGCCCGATCCAAGCACTCTTTCTGGGACTCCATCCCCTGGGACTCAACTTTGCTCCCACCCGGGCGGGAGCAGTGAAAATGGTGCTCCTGCCCACCCAGGAGCAAAGGAGAATTGTGCCGGCTCCCACTAGCACCACAATGGGTGCTTAGGACCTCACATATTACAACACTCATGACATGTTCTATGTAATTATAGATAATATCACTGCAACATCTGAACTGACATCATTGATAAACAACACTGAGCATGGCAGGACGCGAGCTATTGTTACTTAAGGACACAAGTTCTAGTTACTTGAGATAACTATAATTGGTGAATTTCAGTGGTTTTGCTGCTTTAAAATGGGATGTTTTAACTGACATTTTCACCTAACTATTACATCCCTTCAATATTTGTTTTTTCAGTGGCTTTATTATGTATGTATATATATGTACATATATGCAAAAAGAAGCAGAGAACTCTGGGTAGTTCTCAAGTTTAGGTGGAAAGCAGCTCCTGTATAGAGCACCCTCAACACCAGCGACACTCTAAATCTGCTCACCTCAAATGTCTGCTTTTCTATCAAAGCTTGAGAACTACACAGAGTTATCTGCTTCTTTTTTGCATAATGTATGCGTCACTCATGCCTGAAAGGTATTGTTTTGACTTATACTGGGTGCTCCCTTGTGTCTGGACAAAGCTATACCTCTCTGAAGAGCTCTAATGAGAGTGAAACATGTGCTAGGGGTTGCTTTTATTCATTTCAGGTTAGCTTGGTTGGTATTTTACCAATTCAAAGCTGTAATGGTGTGCCTGGAGTGGTAAAAGGCTTTTGTCATTTTACAGCTCGGCATAGACAGCATTGTGCAAGTCCCATGCTTAAAGACTTTGCTGTAGAAATGGCAAAAGACGTTGTCCCTTTCTAACTCGGCGTGGAAGGCACTGTGCTAATCCTATGCTTAAAGACTTTGATAGAAAAGCAGACATTTGAGGTGAGCAGATTTAGAGTCTCGCTGGTGTTGAGGGTGCTCTATACAGGAGCTGCTTTCCACCTAAACGTGAAAACTACCATGAGTTCTCAGCTTCTTTTTTGCATAATTTGTGTGTGACTCTATGCCTGAAAGGGTATTGTTTTGATATATATATATATACAGACAGATATTTAATATTAAATTATGTTTTTCTCTTTTTTTGGGGAGACCCCCAAAGATTCCCTTTTTGAATTACTCCTAACCTTCTTTTATGGCTACCCACCTCACTAAACCCTAAAGTCACCCATACCTCCCTTTACCACCATCTCCCTTAAACCCTAAATTTATTATATAATTTAAGTATTATTCATTTTTAGGGTGGAATCCATCCCAACGCCACCCTTTCTAAATTTACTCCTAAACTACCTTTATCACTACCCACCCATAAACCCTAAAATTACCCGTATCTACCTTTACCACTGCCAAACCCTACACCCTAAATATTACTGTTACCTCCCTTAACTGCTACCCACCCCTGAACCCTAAAATCATCTCCGCTTACAAATTGTAAATATTATATCTATGCACACACACACATATATATATATTCACTGAAAAAACCAAAGGTTACAGGGACGTTATAGTTAGGCTGACGTTTCACTCGTACAAAACCAAAGAAATTCAGCAGTTATAGCTAGCTGAGTTAACTATAACTCGCGCCCCCGCAATGCACTGCTTATGACCTCACAAATTACATCACTCATGACATGGTCAGTGACATCACTCATGACATCACGGGTGACATCACTGATGACATCATCCTGTGACTGTGGGTGTTTTTTAAAAAGTTTATGAGGGTTAAATATTTATACACCAAGGTGTATTGATGAATCAGTGGGTGTATGAGTGCCTGTATGGATGATATAGTGGGTGCGTGACTGACTGCATAAGTGAGTGATTATCCCGGGGCTGTTGGGGGGGGCAGGAGCCCCCCAACTATTATTTCTAAATATAGCCCCGGGGAGGTGGTGGTCCCCAGGATGCGGGGGGCATGCCCCCTTGCATTTCAGTGTATTAGCCCCTGGGGGTGACGGTCCCTGGATCTGCGTGGGCAGGCTGGAGCCCCCCGCACATTATGTTTTAATACAGACCCAGGGAGGAGGCGGGCCCCGGGAGCGATGGGGGGGCCGCATGCTCACCTGCATTTCAGTGAATCGACCCCGGGGAGGTAGCAGTCCCCGAGGCTGCGGGGGCCCACATGGGCCCCCCATCATTATTTTAAATGCCCAGAGGTCCTGGCCCACCGGGGGCCTAAATTAAATGAAGCGCGGGAGCCCGCGCTTCATTTTTAAAACAGATTCCATCCGGATTGTGGATCCACCACGACTCCCGCCAAAAATAAAAAATAAAAAAAGCTTTTTGGGCCATGAGGGGCCCTGTGGGACCCCCTGAACAGGCCTAGGGGGTCAGGGTGTTTCTAACCTGCCCCCTTTTCTTTTTATTTTAACCTTTTTTCCTTGTGACTAGGTTCAACCGAGTCACAAGATGGCTGCCAACACTTCCTGGTTTGAAGTGGTGGCAGCCAATCAGATTTCAGGCACGAGATCGAGAGTTGTCGCGGATCCACTGTGGCCACAGTTGTATATCTGAGAAGTCTTTAAATTTCTCAGAAACTACTGATCGGATTTACACCATTTAACAACAAGAGTGCTTTCTGGACCAAGAGCTACTTTACTGCCAAATTTGGTGTAATTCTGTTCTGCAGGTCGGGCTGTAGTTGTGTCTAAAGTTTCCTATGGACATTAACATGGAGAAAAAGCGTTTTGGGACCCCCCCCCCTTTTTCTCAGCCCCCGCTTGACGGATCACCCTGAAACTTTCCAGACAGCAGCTTAAAAAAAACCCTTATTCACCAACCACCGTGAGTTCGAATTTACTCGGGCTCAACTGAGTCCGGAGTTGTGCTGTTTATGTGTACTGGGTGCCACCCCTGAATGCGCAACAATGCTGTAAGGAGTCAAGGGGCAACGAAGCCGAAGGAAATGCGGATGGAAATAAATATGTATATATTTATGTGTGTATGTAAAAATATATATATACACACACAAACACCTAAACACACACACACACAAACTCCCCTAATCTATACTTATCATGCGTGGTAAAGGCATATGTGTGGAAAAGGCTGCATGGTAAAGGATGCTTCCCGCTCTTGGGTAATCACTTTGTTAACATTTCTCTGTTTATTTTGTTTTTTTTATCAGAGATAGGCTGCAACCCAACAATCATTTTATTTTACTCATTGGACAGAAAACACCCAGTCTCAGTCTACTCACTAAAATATGATGAAGTGAGAAACTTATGAATCTTCAAACAATGAGTCATGCACTGTGGCATTGGTACTCCAACTTCACCAAATTGTTTGATGATAGACAAACCAAATCCTTCCCGAGCCTGTGTCCCCTTAATTGCCATTATGTGAAAGAGGTAGATGAGCCACTGAAGACTCGAGCCAAGCTTGAACCAGGTGCCTTGCTCTGGCTCAGTTCGAGGTTCTCTTGGATCCTTGGGCCTAAAATGAGCTGAGCCTTTTGTCTGCCACCCATGCTCTAATTCTCACATGCCAAAAGTTAAGGACAAAGCATTAACTTTTCATGTAAAATGAGAGCGGGAAAGAGGTGCCCATCTAGTAGTTGAATTATACAATGTGAAACTAGAAAACCTGGAATCAATCCCAGCTTCCCTACTAAACCGAATTGTGAGATCCTAGGCAATTGTTTCATTTCACTCTCCCTCCTTTTCTCTTCACTATCATGTATGTGAAGACCTTGAAATTTAGGGGATTGTGATTTGCACTGTACAAAACCTGTGTTTGATTTATTAAATTATAATGTTGGTCCGTGTAAAATAATAACATAGGCCACATAGGGGTGCTCACAACAACTGACTTGCCTTTTGGTTCACTGATGGCATTGTTGTGGTGGGGGGCGGAGGCATGAATGTTTCTAAGTTCATGTTTAAGAACTATCACTTTTAATAATGGCTTCTAATGCAGTGATATAATCTGATGCACAAAGGTAAAAGTCTTCCGCATGTTAATGAGATACCATTTTTTAAAAATTTTGTTTTTTTAAAGAAAAGTGACTCAGGTCACGTTTTTGTTTCTTTACCTTTTACTTCATTTAGAGTGTAAATAAATACTTGCCAGTTTTATAACTTTCTGAATGTCGGTGCAAAGTCAAGTCAACAGCAGTCCTGGCTGAGGGGCCGCATGTTAAGGTCACGAGGGCTGCAAATGGCCCAGGCATACTTTGAGTATTTCTGCCCTTTAACATTTGTATAGTTTATGCTTTATGGGAAAATTAACCAAAGAAATGAATTAAAAAAAAGTTAAAGTGACGTTACAGTTCCGAATGAAACCTAAAAACCCTTGTAATTTCCCAACTATGGGCCCGATTCCGATCTCGTAAAGAAGGCCTCCAGACGGGATTTGTAAAGACCAAATCCGATTCGGAGCCTATCGTCCCGCCCGAATCGTCCCCCGTTCCTAATGAGCAAGTACGATGCGAGTATCCTGTACGCGCCGCGCGAATCATTTTCCGTCCGAGCGAGTACAATGCACGAATCGGACAGCTGTATCGCCTCGGTCTCATCGAGACGAAACGGCTGTCGGATTCGGACTTTGGGGGGCCGTAGCAGGCCCCCCTTTACCCGGAGCCCTCTGATTCGGTCACGGGGGGTGCGCATGGGTCCCCCCGATCCAAGCATGCACAGTGTGGTGTACGCTTTTCCCCGCTCACCTCTTTTTTGCTATGGGAGCCTGTGTACGAGTCTGTACATGGGCTCCCATAGAGTTCAATGGGAGTCCGAGCGGGCCGAGTCGGTAAGCATACGGTAGCATCGTACTCGCTCGTTCGGACTCCCGGAGCACATCTTGCTCGGAAAGCCCTCCAGATCCGAGTCGTATGGAGGACTTTCCTTACGAGATCGAAATCGGGCCCTATGGGTCCACTACTTAGGGCCCGATTCCGATCTCGCTCGGAAGGGCTCTTGACGGCATCCGTCAGGAGCGAGTCCAAGTCGCGAGTGCGATTTCTGACCGACTCGTTCCACCGTACGAGCGAGCGAGCACAATGTGAATATCGCCTCGCACTCCGAGCGACTTGTACCCGTCAGCGAAGCCCTCCGGATGATCTGGCTGACTCGTGCAGCGCAATGAGTCCGATTTCCGAGCGACCAAGTACGATGCGCGCGTCGAGCAGCCAGATCGACTCGGAGCAGCCGACTCAAAAATACTTCGGGAAGGGGACTTCGGGAGGCTGTAGTGGGCCCCCCTTTACCCGTAGCCCTATGACTCTGTCACAGGGGGGACTCAAGAGTCCCCCTACACATGCATGTACAGTGCGGGGCACCAACACGTCCCACGACAGGGGGCGCCCTTTTCCGCGACGTACATTTTTCTCAATGGAAGCCTATGTACGCAACGTACAACAGGCTCCCATTGACTTCAAAGGGGCTCCGAGCGACCCGAGTCCGTCAGCGCGTACTCGGGCGTTCGGAGCCCAAGAGCATGAGTCGTTCGGAAAGCTCTACGGGACCGAGTCGGCCATAGGACTTTCCGAGCAAGATCGGAATCGGGCCCTTAGATGTTAACTCACACCCCCACCATGGAATCCATAACTCGCCCCAAAAATGGACTGCTCGTGACCTCATATATGGCATGGCATATGTCATTAGAAATGACACTGATCACGTCACCACCTCGGACACGATCAGTCACAGAAACAATCAATATAGATTGGTCTACCCAGCCCCTGGAGAGCTTGGTTATATAACATTTATATCATTATTGTAAACAAAGTGCTCTCAAAAGATTTTTTCTATGAATGCATAACATATTTGTTCAGAGGTAACTGTAAATCAATAGCTAAAAACTGATGGAGTTCATACAGTAGCCTCAGCACATGTATGCCCAGCAATAGAAAAGAATATTGTTGTGTAAACATGCATAGGTACATAAAACTTCATATTTGCTTTTGCTGAATATAGTGTCCATGTGTGCTAAAAATGTCATTGCATCAACACTCCTTGGTTTGTTGAGCAAGATGCAAGGGTACATTGATTTTTCAGTCTCAGATTCAATTAATAAGTCAGACCATCCTCGGGTGTGAATGCATAGAAGCAGGCAAAATTGCAGCCTCTGTAGTTCAAATCATCAAATGTCTAAATCGTACCATAAGGGTTGGCATATGGGCAAGCAAGACATAACCATTAACAAATCCAAACTGGATTCCTTGAAAGATTTAGATAATTATTTATTTTCTGGCCAATTATATCCTCTCTGTAGTGAAGACAGTACTCAAAGCAGCAGACTACTTTTGAGTACAAGGAGGAAATAACTTCAGTTCAGAGATAGTTACATTGACTTCCACGTCTGGTCCATTTTGTTTTGAAATTGGTTGCGCTTACCATAGAAAGCCACAAAACACAGAGGTAGCACACACAGGCACCCAGGAAGAAAAGTATCAATGTAACAACGTAAAGTTACAAAACCTTGGTATTGATCAGAATAAAATGGCTTAGATCAGGCTTCAAGCCCCCTATTCTACAATTGTCAAAATAACAACAGAGACCACTGTCTTGTGGTGCCAGTGAGACATGCTAATGGAAATTGGGGTTCAATTAGATAAATATATTAAAATGTTTGCAGAGATCAGAGGGTTCTGCCACCAGTATTTCCACTATGCATTCTCATAGCGTTACACCCCTTAATCCGTTTTACAAAGGTCCATGGGGATGTAGCCTACTAAATTAAGGCCTATAATATTTAATTATGTAAGATAGTCGCTCACCCTGAATAGGCCTCGTGGACCCATAGGGGTCCACGAAGCATGAGTTAAGAATGACTGTTCTACAGGAATTGTCTGAGGGAGATATACAAGGCTTCTTGTCAAAGTAGACCCCTGGAGGTTGCACCCGCCCAACTACACCACAGTCCAATCTAGGAAGAGGTGGCCTTCCCAGAAACCCAAGAGGAGGGAAACTCTGCCACAAGATGGCTGACTTGCTTTACAGAGAAAACGTGTTGACTCTGATTGCCAGAGAGCTGCTGCCTATCTTCCAGGAAATTGACATATATTTTGGTGCGCCACTCCTGCTCGAGGAACACTTTCTTCAACACAGACATGTTTTGATCCTGATGTAGTCCTTCCGAAATGTGGTGCTGAGTGTTACCTATTTCCCCAAGGCTAGGAACAAGTCAAAAGCTGTGCTTCTGCTGACCTTGCCTGCAGCGATTCACCCAGCTGCCTCACAGAGCACCGAAACACGTACACTAGGGAAGAACTCCAGAAACTCTTTCTATCCGTCCAGAGACCAGAGAAAGATCACTCAATAATCAACTCCCACAGGAGCAGGTGAGGTTTGTTGAGACACTCCCACCTCACCACCTTTTTTTTTCAGATCCAGTAGCTGGTTCACTAGATGTATCAAGAAGTGCATCAGCTGTCCCAATGTCTGCTGTATTGTCCTTTTGGGCTTACATACCGTTTTCTACGTGGGTCAGCCTGGCCTACCCCCCCTCCCTTCATTATTGAGGTCCGTCCCACTAAGTGTGGAGCCTCTACCCAAAAAAACTAGGACCTTCGGATTGTAAGATATTCACATGTTAAAGGACAACGAATATGCTAAACTCTGAGGTCATCAAATCTTCCCAGTCAGAGGACTAAACTTTCCTGAACTCCAAGACATGTTATACTCCCCTACAGTTATTGTTTCATTTCCTTATCATTTGCTACTGTAGTTCCTTCTTTCATCAAGTTTTCAGTGTTCACGAGAAATGGTATGGTTCATGAACCCATAACAAGATAGTGGGGAAAACCAAAAATCTCATCTATGATATTGCTCAATTGACCGTGCACCTTAAAGACTGGAGAAAAAGCAAGACATTGGTGGCCATTGATGTGATCCGAGTCGGATCCGAAGGGAGCATGTTACTGTAGTGCAACTAAGGTATAAGGCCGTGCACAGGGGTAAGTAGACACAATATCGATTTTTAAATATCGTTGTGTCATAATATCGAGTTTTAAATGTCGATAGTCAAAAATATTGTTGTTTAAAATATCGTTGTCAAAAATATCGATTACTAAAATATCTTTATTAAAAAATATCGTTTTGGTAAATGTTGTTCTTTGTATTATAGTATATGTTTGTAAATGTTATAATAATTGTTAATAAATGTGGTATTTATTTTAGAAATTTTATTTTAGGAGCGGGATGTTTGGTTTATAGGGGATAAGGGTGGGGAGTGTTTTAAAAATGTATAATTTAAAATATTAAAATTAATAATGATAAAATTGTAATATTTTTTTCGGAGCGGGATGTTGGATTTATAGGGGATAAGGGTGGGGAGTGTTTTAAAATTTAAAATTTTTAAAAATTTAATTTTTAAATTCATATTTTGGAAATTAAAAATGTATTTGTTATGAGAGGGATTTGGGGGTTATAGGGGATAATGTTGTGGATTGTTTTTAAAAAAATGTATAAAAGTTTTATAAAATAAAATGTATAATATTTATGTAATTTGTATTCAAATTTCTGAGTGCAATTTTGGTTTAAAAAGGGATAAATGTTTTTAACAAAAAAAAAAAAATTTAAATTGAAAATTATTTTTAAAATTAAATTTCATGAGTGAGATGTTTTTATTTTTAGGGGATGAGGGTTGTATTTAAAAAAATAAAATAATTAAATCTAAAAAATAAAAAAATTGTGTGTATTGAATATAATTTATGGAATTATATTAAAAAATGTCATGGGAACAGTCCAGCCCGAACTGCCAAGCCAGGTCTTCCCTGAACCGGAAACAAGCATCCTGGGACCGGTTTCTGATTAACACCCTTCATCAGCCAGGCTAGCTTGAATCCAGTGGCAAGGTGAGCAAGGGACCCACGTCTGGGCATACCCTGCCAACTTAGGGTGAACAAAACAAACACAAGGAGATGATGGACGGAGCGCTGAAACTTTTCAAACACTCTCCCCCAGTCACAGATCTGCCCCTTAGTTTAGATTTTTGGAGGTGTCTCTATATGCATTGGTTAAAGTGGTAGTAACAACCTTGTACTGCTGTGTGAGGGTAGTTTTTTAGTATGGCTTGTATCATTGACTGTTCAAAGTCAATGATCATTTTTTGAGGATAGTAATTATTAGTTTCTTGTTTTACTTTGGTTAAGAGTTCAATATAGGTGGTGGTTTGTATAAAAGGGATGTTTGTATTTTGATACAGTCCATGAATTGTATATAACTGGTAAAATGGTTTGGGACATATTTTAAAAGTTCCATCCATCAACCATGTTTCACAGTTCTGTAGTTTAAGTAAGTTTGAGGGAGTTCCAAATATTATTATTCTTTTTTCGTTTGATTTATTGTCATAAAGAAGAAATTGTTCTTCATTATGAGTTATAGTGAGTTCAGGTGGTTTTTCTATTTCACTGAAGGTTTTGGGGGCAGGTGGGGTGGTAGCAGTTGATTTTTTTGTTCTAGCTATCATCCTTTTTAATGATGAGATTGAGGGCATTTGGCCAGTTACATGTTGGGGGACTCTGGGGAGTATGTCTTTTAGTATTTCAGTGGTAGGCTTTTGAGAGCTAGTGCTTGATTCTTTTAGAGTTTCTAATGCGTCTCAAACTTCTATTTCAGCTACGTTAGGGGTGGTTATGTTCTCAAACATATAATACAGTTGTTTCTTTTGTTGTAGCCCTCCCATAACATTTGTTTGAATAATATTTGCTACATTTCCAGTTAACTTTGTCGCCTGTTTGTTTTTCTTGGGTGTAAACATATCCCATATAACATAATAAAAATGTTCCTTTCTGGGAAGCAATGAATTGAGCACCTTCAGTCATGGTGATGTTTCAAATGCTAAGAGAAATTTATATAAAAAATATTAAATGTATTTCTATTTTGTTTTATTGTTAAACACATTTACATTTACAAAATTATTCTTACAAAGTTGAATTTGTTGATTTTTTTTTCACGCTGATGGTTTTCCTTTGATGCTTGTCTTTAGTGTTTCTTTATATTTGCTGCATAAAAAAAAGAGTAATTTTTATTAATTTGTTTAACTGTGTTTTCAGTTGGAGGGTTGTGCTTAGCTTGTGCTTTTGTTTGGGATTTTTAGTAGTTATATTAGTTTAATTGTGATTTATACTTACTTTATTTGCAAGTTGATATTTTGAAGTTTTCTGTAGTTAGTTGAGTGTCTTCTGTATTATCTGTAGAGGAGATATAATTTTAAAAAAATATATTAATGATTTCATTATTTTAAACAGTGCTTTCTGAACAATTTAAACAGTTGTAATATTAAAATGATATTTTACTTACTTTGTGAAGCTGAAATCAGAGTTTTCTATAATGTAGTCCAATGTTGCAAAAGCAATCCGGCAGAGATTCCCCTTATTCTTGGTTTTCTTGTTGTAGAACAAAATAATGTTTAATTTTCTTTGGTTTATATAGTGTCTAATTAATTGTTCTTTAAATCTTATTGAGTTATTTCAATTGTATGTATTTTTCATTGGTTGTTAGTTATTGTTTTAATTAATTTGGCAGTAGTTTCCTTATACGGGAAATGCTAATTAAGGTTTAGTTAGAGCTTTTTTTTCTTTCTTTCTTTAAAAGCGTTATAGTATATTATTTGTAAAATATATATATTTAATGTTAAATACTATTTGTTTATTTCATATATAATGTTCGAAAGAGTCATTAATTTGGTGTATTTAATAATTTGCAAGTTATTATTTTAAAAATAATTAAAATATGTGTTATTATATGTATTTAATATGTTTTGTGTGTTATTGATATTGGTTATATTTTTTGGGGTATGTATTGTGTTATTATAAATATTTTTAAGGTGTCGATATTTTATTTTTGGTGATAATTGTGTTGTCTATATTTTGGTTATCGATATTTGTGTCATTTTGTATGCTTGTTTAATGTTTTCGATATTAGTTATAACGATATTTTATGTATTGATATTAGTGATATCGATGTTAATGTTTGACGATATTTTATTGTCGATATTTGTGTATTTTTTTAAACAAGTATACAATATCGATATGTATATTATCGATATTTGTGTGTCGATAATTTGGTAGGTCGATATTATGACTGTCGATGTTATGTCAGTGATCCATGCACAGGGGCATGGCTTCCTGAGACAGACTCAGCCCCCGATTTCTCGTGGTCCCAGCACAGCAAACTCATTGCAGGTCTGTGATACCTCCCACCCCCTCCAGTTCGGTACATGCCATTTATCAGCCATACACATTAAGAAGATTGATGTTGAGGTGGTGAAGGAATGTTAACCAAAGTAGGGAGAGAGTTGAGACACTCATTAGACAAACCAGACAGGGAGTGGGAGTTTCAAAGATATAAGCTGTCCATAAAAAAAGAAGAGCAGGAGAGAAATAGGGATCACATGCTTGAAGATTAAGGTCAGAAAAAAATCTCTCCAGCACCAATTGCTCCTTAGGCTGAGTCTGCACCTGCAAAATGATCCCGTACTCTCTCCCATATCCCTATTTACTTGTCAGAATTGCACTGTGGGGCAAAGCAAGGTTGTTTTGTTTAATTTACATCTCATGAGCTTGAGTGTCTGGTTCACCAACTTAGTACGCAAGAGAGCAGCAGGTATACCTAGTACTTTTTCTTTCAGCGGAATGGAAGTGATCATGGAACTTGATGTGGGTTAAAGACAGAAAAATGGAGTATGAAAAAGGTACTGATCACACAAGCTGGGCAGACACCTTTCCATTACCAATTAAAGTTCAAGAAGAATTCAAGAGGACTACAAAGAAAAAGCATGAGGCACAGGGCATGACACATGGTACTACAAAGAACCTGAAAGGATGGGTGCATAGGAAAAAGGAAGAAACTTTGATGACACGTAGAGTTTGTTATTTGAATAGCACCTTTTAGACACCTATGCTTCAGATTTACGTTTAGAGGTCAAGTGCGCTTACACACTTTTTGCATAATGAATAATGACAAGCTAGAAATGAAATTCTTTTTGTGAACTACAAAAGTTATTAGTAAATGAAAGAAATGTGTGACATGTTACCACAGACAAGAACGAGGGGTTTATGGAGAGAGAATGAATAATGAGCGTCCTTGGTGTATTGGCATCCATAAGGGCAACAGGACGGGAAACAGCCATTACAAAGCGGCTGTTTCCACGCAGGGCCTTTACCACGCAGGTATTGCCACGCACACACTGTTGCCACGCATAGCCATCACCACGCATTTTTTTACCAACGTACGTGGTGAGGGCATATGCTGGTAACTGCACCTGCGTGGTAAAGGCAATCGGCATCGTTAGAGGACCGAAGAGGTACTTCCGCTTCCTCTTGTCGATGTGTGTGCAGTGCCTCGTCCGGAAAAGGTAAGGGGGATTGTTGATTTTAGTTTTAAAGATTTGGGGGCCAGGGGACAGATAGGAGGGGTCACGCAGGGTTAGAGATTATTAGGATTACGGTCGGTATTTTTTAAACAGGGCGAGGGGCGCACTGGGAACAAGAATTAGGGCTTAGGGCAGAGACGAGTATTTTATAAACAGGGCAGGGGGCACGCTGGGGTCTCGATTTAGGGATTAGGGCAGTGACGGGTATTTTTTTTAACAGGGCAGGGGCGTGCTGGGGACAAGAATTAGGGCTTAGGACAGAGACGAGTATTTTTTAAACAGGGCAGGGGTGCCAGGGTTCTTGATTTAGGGATTAGGGCAGTGACAGGTATTTTTTTTAACAGGGCGAAGGGCGCACTGGGGACAAGAATTAGGGCATAGGGCAGAGACGAGTATTTTATAAACAGGGCAGGGGGCGCGCTGGGGTCTTGATTTAGGGATTAGGGCAGTGACGGGTATTTTTTTTAACAGGGCAGGGGCGCGCTGGGGACAAGAATTAGGGCTTAGGGCAGAGACGAGTATTTTATAAACAGGGTAGGGGGCGCCAGGGGTCTCGATTTAGGGATTAGGGCAGTGACGGGTATTTTTTTTTTTAACAGGGCAGGGGCGCGCTGGGGTCTAGATTTATGGCTTAGAGTATGGTCATGTATTTTTAAAAAAGGGCAGATTTTACCATACATGCTTTACAACAAAATACGTTGTAAAAGCATGCCTGGTAAAGGTTATACGTGGTGAAAGCATTCACGTTGTAACACATGCGTGGTAAAGGCATGCGTTACAACGGAATGCGTAGTTACATCATACAACCCAGAAGGACAGCGAGTTTTGAAGAAGTGAGAACTCGAAGGTTTGCTTGATATTTTCTAAATGAGAATAAGCATACTGTTGATAAACTATATTCTAAGAATGACATAACTAAGAACATTAATTTGGATCTGATCCTATGTTACTCCTGCAGAAGGGTGCAACAACCTAAAAAATAACGAGTTACCAAATGAAGTAAAAATCTGTTTTAAGTCATTGTGGTCTGAATTGAAAACATTAGTGTTGATGACTGAATCTCCAAAAAGAGGTTTTTAAGAAAAATAGCTTGGAGAATAAAATAGATAAAAAGTATGAGAAATCCTATGCACACTGGCTCATAGGAAGATTAGTTCATGAGGAATAGAGTCAATCAGCCCTAGCAACGTGCCAGGTCTATCTGCCCTCAATGGAGCCACTGGTGTGATGGCTCAGCTGCAGGGACTAAACTTTGCTTAGCCAGTGCCATCTTGGTTGTACCCGCTCAGCAAGAATCAAACACCTAAAGGAGGAGTGAATTTCTTGAAAAAACAATCATGGCCCTGTAGCACAGGAAGGCTTTTCCCTGCTCTTCATGGTCATTATTTGTTTCCCTTTCTTGGATCAATATGCATCAACGGGCAGTTCTGGGTAGGGCAATCTAGTGACGGTCACCCATCCTAACTAGGCAAGTGGACCATCAATGTGACCTGGCCGGCAGCCCAGTAAAAATGTCAGAGGTTTAAGCCAGACTAGGCATTACCCCCACTTCTAAATGATCTGGAGGAACCGCAACTTGGCAGAGGGAAGGATGCTAGTTTACAGTAGGAATCCTATCCCATCAAATGCTCAATGATATCCTAAATGTGTTAAGCCAATTTGTTGGAATGCCAACAGTGCCACACCGAAGAGTTTGAATTCACAATTACAATGTGTGCCTAGGATACTATCACAAGTGCAGCTGACACAATGGTGTCAAATTTTATTCTACATGGCACCAATATGAACAAGTAATGTTCTTGACCTTTCATCAATTAAAAACACTTCTTTTGACTATGGCACACTGGTTAGAAGGATTATGTGTTTTATAGCGCTTACGGAGTAGCCTTCATGCAGCCATGGAACCGACTATGAAATCTTGTTACTTCGCAGGTTGGTTGGTGGGCAAATGGGACATCTTCCAGTTTTTAGCGGATGTCCAGCATTTGACAAATTCTAGATAACCCCTTCTGTCTTCAGTGGAGGACCACTAGTAGACCCTGTTCTAAATATTTGTTTGCATCCTTTTTGCAGCCCCTGCATTTAATGTCCTCTTTTTAGGTGGCGTTATTATGTCTCGTTAACGTGGGCTTTTACAAAGATGAGCTCTTATTTAGAAGTTCTTCAACAGACATCCTTCTCCCATTGGTTAATCTTCCTTCTGCATGCCTCATGTACTGGAGTTTTATGTATCACTCCATACTATGATGCCAGCTCATTTTGTATACTAGCTCTTTATATTCAGCCAGTTATTCTCCCGACATATTTGGTCTCATCCTGTAACTGTCAATTGCTCAATTTAACACTTGATCATTGGTGCACTAGGCATTACAGGTTGTATCTAAAACGAAGAACATGAAATACTGTAAAGCATAGTAAGTACTTTTTAAAACAAAGGAGATAATATTTACAGAGATCCGTGTGATTTGCCATATGGGCATGGAGAAGGTGAAAAGGAAGTTCAAGGTATTGTGAGGAAATCAAGGGAACAAAGCTCAAGTATACGGTTCTTTGTTAAAGACTTGGAAAGTTTCCAGCCAATTTGAAAGAAGCCTTTCAACAAGAAAATTGATCGATATCTCTTGTCTCTTGAGAGAATGTCAAATAACGGGTAAGCTCAAAGGTTTTCTTGCAATGTCTTCGGTGAACTGAAGGATCTCGATCATGTCATGACGTGACTTCTCCAGTTATTTTTAAATTACTTGACAGAATCAGACCTGGCCTTACCTATTCTTTCAGCCAAAACATGTATGTTTCATGCATAAAGGCTCGTGTTTATATATTGCAAACCTAGCTAGGAAGCAACAGAAGACTGTCCATTATTGGAGGAAGTGGGAGATGAACTATAAGATCAAGTGCATCAAGAGGGGATTACACAAATACATTTCATTCATGACATTTCATATTTTAGTCATACATGAAGTGATTTACCCAGGCTCACAATATTGAGTTAATCGCTGAGGATGGGATTAAAACCTGGGTTCCCAGTTTCCAAAGTCATTAGCTCTAACCAGTCATGCTCAAATTTATAAATCTGCATCCAAGAAAGTGGTGAGGGACAAACATTTCCGGGAGTCTGTCAAGTGTAATTCAAGTGACATTTGTAATATTGGCATTTATAGCTGTTAGTCTGGGATGGTTTGGTCCATAACTGCTAACATCTACTCTAAAAATCCTATGATCTTTCAAATGCTTGGGATAGGCTTGAGAGAAGGTGGGGAACACAGCGATCCGCAGCCTTTTATTCACATCGATTTTCCTTGAATCATTCTCTAACTGAGGACAAGCGTGCTGAGGTGTTTTAAGGATTTGGAGCAACTTATAGGTATGGATGTGATGTTGACTTAAGTTTTGCAATTGTAAGTTATCTTCAATAATTATATGCGAGGGCAGGACAAAATTCATTCACATTTTTCTTGTGTCTTGGCACTGCCAGAATAGACAGAATGGCATGGCATTATCACCAACTTTTATAAAGTCAGCCATCAGTATTCCTGTGGTGTTTATTTTTTTCAAAATGTTTAGCTCAGATATTGTTTCCTATTATTCCACACATTATCAATTCATTTTTTTAACATTGCACTGAATACAGTGCACTACACGCACTCTTATAAAACTGTGCACTTTGGATGCATAGTAAATATATGCTTCAATTTGTTCCTTTTTCTTGAAAAATGTTCTCGCCTTCATGCATGCTATCTACTGTCCACCTACAATTTTAGTTTTCCATGAACTACATTATTAAAACGTAGGACTTGTGGACGAGGCATGCCAAGGGTAGTCCTCTGAATTGACTAAGTGCTTGAATGAAGCCTAATGAAGCATTGTTATTCTTTCTATTTTTAATGACCAAAATTCCCTGATAGGAATACAAAGCTACTCTTTGTTCTCCTACATAGGGGCCGATTCCGATTCGGGCCGGAAATCTCTCCGACCGAGCCGGACCCGGAGAGATTTCCGACCGAATCGGACCCGTGCAGCCCGACCGAACGAGTACGATGCGTCCGTATGCTATCGGACTCGAGTCGGTCGGACTCCCATTGAAGTCAATGGGACCCGGTCGTACAACGCGTACGCGGGCTCCCATTGCCTCAATGGGTGCGAGGCGAACAAGGGCGCCCCCTACAGCGTGTACGCTGCGAAGCGACTCGTGCCGTACACGCACAGGTAGTCCCCCCTGTGTGCGACTCGCGCGGCTACGCGTACAGGGGGGTCCGACACGGACCCCCGAAGTATGGCTCCGACTGCTCTTTCGAGCCGGGCGGCGCGTGTCGGTCGGACTGCTCGCGGCGCGCATCGTACTTACCCGGCCGGGGAACGTCTCCATTGCGCGGTGCGAGTCGTGTCCGAGCGAGTCGGTCGGTGCAGTTCGACCCGGGAACGAGTCGGTAGGAGCGGTTGGGACGTCCGAACGAGTCGGTCGGCGATTTCGCATCGTACTCGCTCGTCCGGACGCGCGTACGAATCGGTCGGGAAATAGGGCTCCGAATCGGATCCGGTTATGCCGAATCCGATTCGGAGCCCTACCGGCCGAGATCGGAATCGGCCCCATAGTCTTTTACTTTGGCAGCAAATGATTTTTGGAACTCCCACTGTGAAGATGTTTAGAAGACCTGTGAAAATGTGATTTTCAGAAAACATCAAGCAACATTTATTTTGCTAATGATTTTTGTACTTTATTGAGTTTAATCTTTGTCTTATGCTGTGATGTAACCAATAGATAACAAGATAATGTGCTATGCGTGAATCTAAAATAAATGGATTTATGCTACAAAACATTTATGAGATTGTGATGAGGTGTGATTAGTGAGATGGATACAGAAGTGCCTGTTAGAGTCAACAAAGGACAGTAAATATTGGGGGAACAATCAATGGAGTGCAATGGGGAGCAATGTGTAAGGCACACCTAGAAGCTTTAAGTTGAGGACAACAGGTGGCACTCTACAGGAGGACAATAATGAGCTTTTATTGCACAGCAACAGGAAACATTTTGTGCTTGGCAACTGGAGGTAGCCTGATATACATAATGGGGAGTTAAGTGATCTCAGGACTTGCAAGTATTCAGTCTCTGGGGAGGGTAACAAATTGAAACAGTGATGAGTACAACGAATTGGAATAATTTGGTTTTGGGGTAATGGGCAGGGGTGGAAGAATGCAGGATGAGTAGGAGATGGATATCACTGGTGAAATTGATATAACAAGCATTAGGGCGATGCAGAAGTCATTTATAACACTGTGGGGTGGATGAGATCTAACGCGTTTGGCAGCTGATTCCACAATCGAGCTTGAGCACTAGTTCTTACTTTAGAACCAGAATTATAAACCCACCAAAGTGAAATGAACAAAAATATTTTTATAAAATTCAAATGTTTAGTGTTGCATTAGGAGTGTTCTGTCATGCCTTTCGCACACATCTAGAGGACTGTTTAGCCTTAATTAAGTAACTAATTTTGTTTCACTTATATCAATTGTCCTCATACAATGTTTTCATTGTATTTAGTTTGTGAACCTAATGCCTATATCTCACAAATTGTTCTGTAGTTTCAGAGGGAGTTCTGTTTCATTTTTCGGTTAACACACAGTTTGCAATAAACAAAAGGTTTTAACTACAGAGGCCAGGCACCAGAGGCCAGGCACCAGACACCATGGTTTGTATCACAGAAAGTGCCCCGACGGCAATGGGCTTGTGCACCAGCTTTCTGAACCCCTAGGTTACTTTGGAAATATGAAAGAGGTGCTCATATAGCCCCGTCTGTAATACAGATTGCGGTGATGCTAAATGTGCAGTGGCGCAATTCCACGGGCGTGTACCCTCATTTGCCTGGGGGCAGGTTGAAGGGAAATGAGGGAATCCATTGCCTTTATTTCTGCTATATTACAGATGTGGACGGAGACGCAAAGAAACCACCAGGACATGCACTCACTGTGCATCTCACAGAGGCGCGCGCAGTCTGTGCAACCCAAGGGGCAGCTTCAAAGGGGAGGGAGAATGATAGACCTAGAGGCCCTCCAAGATTTCCTCTGCAGGATTGTACTGTCAGTCACCGCACCTGCCTGAAGAGGGATCTCTGTCTCCCTAAGATACGTATGCCGTGTCAGCTATCTGCACAGTGAAAGGCAGACCAGCTCTTCACTAATGCACTGTTCTCGGTGCGAGCCCGGGTTCACACCGGCACTCAGAGAGGACATTTACTGTGATAGGTCACATTATCTTGCTCTGTGCCCGGTATCCCCAGTTAAAGATGCGATGTGCCCAACATATAATATGGCCCAGGACTGGTTGGTAATTTTTCACTAGAAGAAATATAGAATAAAGTAGGAAGATAAGATATCCAAACAAAACTTACTGTGAAAGGCAGTGGTGAAACACAAACATCTGCTTCTTCTTTAATGACAACTGTGGAAATTTCCATGAACTTCAAATAATCTGCAGCGTACCAGACCTTCAGTTCTGTATGTGGATCAATTGGCTGTGGACAAAAAAGGTAAGTTTTAACCAAAGGAGTATGACTTGTAACTAGAAGACTAGACATTTAATTTAAACAGATTTAATAGACTAATGGGGTCATTCAGAGTACGGCAAAGCAGGCGGACCTGTGTAAATTAGTAGTGCTCCTATTCCACCAAACTTGTGACTCCCCCACTCTGTACAGAGTTGGGGGAAGCAGTGGTTTCCAAAGGTGAAGCCTCTAACCTGACAACTTTTCTGCCAAAGGGTTGTTAAGTCATAATGCCAAACATCTGGTCCTTTTTAGGGCAGGGCGTCTCTCAATAATTTTTTCCAGTGTCAGAAGGCTATCCACGGCAGGAAGAAAACTACCTGGGGGCAGGATCGGTAATCCCTTTGTTTTTCTGAAACAAACTCTTGCTTTGGAAGCTTATTCTGGAAAAACAAACTTTCCAAGCAAGATCAACAAATATGGCATCCACTTGATTTAGTGAGATTTTGTTCACTGCCCTCCAATAGTAGTTCTGGTCTATCCTATTTGTGTTCCAGTCCCTGCAATAATGTTTCTCACATTTTACTCAGTCCATTATCTGGGCATGTCTGCAACAGTAAGAGACTTCAGTTATGTTATTTTTTAAAGTTTTATAAAAACGCAATTGTTACACTGAAGGGAATCCTTTTGATGATTAGCTAATTGAACCAGAATCGAGCTAGACCAATATACAATTTAACTTAAAATTAAATGTTTTTAAAGATTTTCCAAAACTGAAGATGATTATGACTTTCCTTTAGAAAGTGAGGAAGGGCATTCCAGTGCTTAGTTGCAAGGAAGTAAAAAGCAGGCTAACCTTTTGTCATTTTTCTAAATTGAGGGATTACCAGGGTATGATCATAAGACAAAAAAATGGGGTTGGTTAGCGATGTATTTCTGAAATTTGCTGTGAAGATATGGAGGACCTTATTTGTTACCTGCACAGAGAGTGAAACATAATGTTTAAAAAATATTTTGTTCCCACTGGAAGCCAACACAATTGATGTCTGTTGTGGAAAACATGTGCTCAATGGCCAAGGCTGAAAATCAAGCACACCGCAGTATTTTGGGTCAGTTTAGGTTTCGCAGCCAAGTAGTCATGTCGTGAAATTATAAAAGCCTGAAAAACTAATTTGCAGCATTCTAACGGAAAAATTTTTTTTAACATTTTGTTAACACAAGAAAACAGGTTCAAGTAATCTTGTTGACCTAAGGTAAAAGCTACAATTTCTAACAGTGGTTTTAAGAGAAGGTGGTGCATCAAGATCCAAAGGCCACCACCGTCTGATCAAATAATATGGAGTGTCTTAAAACTAACACTTCCGTGTTGTCAGAGTTGCAGAGTAGCCATTTGACTACTCCTGAGGCAACACTTAAAGTTGGGTTGATTTAATTCAGCAATTAAAATCATTCAGTGTACATCGTAATAAATCAACAAAAAAAAATTGACAATCTAATCCTTTTGAGGCAACGGAGCCATATAGAAGTTTAACAACGCAAGGCTCAAAAAGGGGGTGGTTAGCCAGTTCAAAGCTGAGCCTCCGATACCAATCGAGCGCAGTCAATTTATAAGCACTTCATGGAAAATAGGTCAAAGGCTGCAGACTAATCCCGAAGGGTTAATGCTGCTCAGCCACCTTGCTTTGGAAACCCTGGCAGCTCATGAACAATTGTTACAAGTGCCGACTCTGAGCTAAAAGATTATATGTAGAGCCCAAGATGGAATTCAATTCAAGGAAAGAAGAAAAGTTAATGAGTTGTTCAATTATTTTGATGAAAATTGAAAGCAATGTGATAGGACAATCGTTGCTTGGAATAATGGGGTCAGCCAAATATTTGTTAGAGTTTTTTTTTTTTTTTTAAAGAATTGGCGGAACCATGACAAGCCTCCAACTAAGAGGTACCAGAGCAGTATAAAGAGAAGCATTGCACACAATTGTCAGAGCTGGGTTATGCTTCTCAGTGTTTAGATGGAGAATACTGACAGGGCAGGCTTCCTGAGGTGACCCAGATTTAATGGAGAGTGTGACCTCAAACAAGCGGTCAAAGGGCAGAGAAGGTAAGTTAGTCAGTAGTAGGTTTAAATCATAGAATTTGAATAATTCAGAGTGTGACCATCATTCTCAGCCAAAGTAGCTGAATGTTTGTTATAATTCAGGCATAATGTATCAATTTTCTCAAGGAAATATTAGCTATTTTTCAGCTCAATGCAATAGAGCTAGAGATATTAGGATCAGGCTTCGAGAAATCTACTTGCTCACTCACTATACACTATGGCGAGCCAGATTTTATCAGGGTGAGCAATTGTTTGGACCTACTGCCCATTATGAAAAGCAGAAAAACAAGTGTTCTGTTCACACAGAACGTAAATAGCAGTAGAGATGCCTTTTAATCTAGTTTTTAATCTTGTCACATTTGCTCTGCATTCAGAGACAGAAGTCATATGTCAGCTTATGTCTTCTTACAATTTGCTGCTTGCTTTATCCTAGAAGTTGGTGTTTACTTTTGCAAACTACAAATATGCAAAGTTAGAGGATTTTGTAAAGTGAACTGTCTGACAATCGTGCTAATCAAAGAGCGTGAACTGAAAGGCTATAGGATGTTGGGTTTTTTCCTGATACATAGCTTTTAAATAGCTTGCAAATGAACTGTACAAACATTTGAAAATATATTTCAGTACTTATGCAAGCACAATTTTTGTTATTCTCTTTGATGAGAATTTTCTTTTAATAGGATAAAACAAATCAGAACATTACTTGGTGATGTGCAAATGATGAACATTTTTGCTGAAACCCAATTTCCACAGATTATTGGTTATAGACTTTTATAGGTTATATACTTTTAACAGTAAACGTGCTGTTTGTAAATGACAGTGCACAACCACATCAAGCTTTAGTAATATATTTATTAAAAGTGAGCTTTTAAACATGAACTCCTGCCTTCCGCCCTGATGAGGAAGCTATCAGTGAACTAGGAGGTAAGTCAGGTATACCCTATATGGGCTAGATTCTTATTATGCATGGAGCAAAGGTTTAGTTTATTAAATCAAACAAAAGTGTTTTTTGTATGCAGCAGATATGCTGAACTCACATATTTGAAGATGCTCTCATATGTGATAATGAAGAAAAACGCGGCTCTGTAAGATAAAATATTTGGCTAGGATCACACAATTTGAGACCAATTTAAGTACATTACAATTAGGTTGAGTAGATTATTCAAGTCATTAGACCTGCAGATCTGGTAACAATTTTATGATTTTTGAGTCCTGTGTATTATAGCTCAAATGAGTAAATAAATGGGCAATTACAAAAATCACTTTTGAAGAATTAGTAGAAACTGGAGTCTTTCAGGAGAGATAATTGGACCTATTAAGTCTAACCTTTTGCTTATAGTGCCATGGATCTGTAACGTAGCATAGCTTAGTCACTGTGCAGTAATTACATCCCCATAATCACTCACATTTTTACATTCCTTTTTAAGACCATTTAAATCAGCCAAAACTAGGGATCAGAGGGCTTAGGATGGTGAGAGATCCATGTCTTAATGGAGGCTAATACTTTAAGTAGCCAATCATTCACTTTTTTTATCACATTAACATTCCTAAAAATAGGAGTAAAGGGGTGCCTATCCTTATGAGGTATGAGACTTTCCATGTGTTCAAAATGGCTTCATAAGCACAACTCCTATTTATTGACAGCAACATCTGCATAGAGTTATTGGGGACTCCCACACAACTGCTGTGAAGAGGGCCCTCAACAGCTACACAACTCAGTAAGGATCTGATAGGGTATGAACAGATCCTCCTTACATTCAAGTAAATTCACTAACTCCCTCCGCTTATCCGCATTGTCTTTAATGTAAGCTGTCACACTGAAGGCTGTGAACATCAACATGCGGCAAATCTGGGAAGCAACAGCCAAAGCAGGGGCATCATCAAGCACAAAGCCATGACATGTAAGAAAAGGACTGGTCAACAACCATCCTACTACTACAAACTCAGATTCAGGAACTATGCTGCAACAACATCGATTTGACAAGCTCTCTCCCTTCTACAAATCAAGACAAACCTCTTGAATGGACAACTTTCTAGCAGATAGTGAGACATACTGCATGCCATCGGACAAGTCACAAAGAGTAACTCTACAATTACAATGGGCGTGATGCACTTGATACACACTCCTTGTTCAATCAGCGCACTATGTAGAGAGCTTGGTTACTGTGTAGTGAGCTTCATGATTATTATGAACATATATAAATATACACACATCCTGACCCAATGCCTTCTCTATAGTCCACTCTCCTGTGGTCATCAAAGGCTTGATGGAAGCAGTGGAAGGACAGATGTGATGGCTTTGAACTTTTGTCTCCTTTTATCCATCCCCAATAGAGGCGTTTTACGTAATTTTCCCTTTGCTAAGTTCACCGGGGTCAATATATCCACTTGTCTTCTTCAAATTATCAGTGCCCAAGTCACATAGTGTTTTATAGGTCATTATGGTTACCATGTTGGAAACAGAAAATAATCCAGTACTCAGAGCTCAGTACAGCCAAAGGCTGCTATCTGTTGAAAGTTATTAAGAGACCATACCATAAGACTTGTTGAATGATGCATTAGCTAAAGTTTCTTCTACTTAGCATTTTGGGCATAATGGGCAATCATCCTGAATGTCAAGAGTATAAGGGATTGCCAGAACAGCTTTCTAGAAGTGAAACTACAACCAGCAGCGCCATCTCAGTTACATCTTTCAAAACACATTTATGATTTTGAAAATACCGTCTAGACAATACAAATGCAGGAGCCAAAAACAGACTGTGTGACCCGAAGGACCTAACAAGAAGGTAAGGAATGACATTTGAAAGTTAGGAGCCTGGGTTGCTATTCATAGAAACCCAGAAACACCTACTTATATACCATCATCCAGCAGTCCTTAGATCAACTTCAATAAAGGATCTCCAAATGTAATTCCCCTACTAGCCAGTTTGAGACCCTAACATCTAAAAAATGTCTGCAATCTCATTCAAAATTAGTCTTGAAAGATACACAGACATGGAAGATAGTTTTACTGGAAGCAGATAAGATTTTTGGACGTTTTCTTGTTTTGGTTTCAACCTATGACTGAGCAAGAAGTGCAAATAAAACAAGCATTTGCAATGCAATAGGTCTCGCATTTACGCGAGTTTGAGCTATTGGCATTGTAAATGACAATGCCTTTTATTTATGTTTTGGTTTTTTAAATATAAATAAAATGCATTGTCATTTACAATGCCAATAGCTTAATCTCGCGTAAATGCGAGACCTATTACATTGCAAATGCTTGTTAAACAGGGCACTGTCTCAGACTTTGCTGGAGTTCTATTAATTATGTACAGTTACCAAATACCCACAGTTGTTCAAGGCATTTATAGCTGAATATTGTCTGCGCTAGACTTGCAGCTGAGCATATTAATATTTGGTAAATTGGACAAACTTACTTTTTGAAGCTGAACTTTAATATTGTACTTGTCAACCTAGTGATCTCTCGTCTAAGAAGCACTCAAGAAAAGTGTTTGTAATAAACGTGTGTGTGCAGTAGCAAGTCAGTGTGCTTGGAGACAAGTTTATTTATAGTAAAATAAATTCCCATTGATACCCATCCCCACCTACTCAATTTCAGAGGACACCAGGTTTACTGAAGTGGTGGTGGAGTCTGTAATAAGCAAACACATATATGTAATGACACAAGAGTCCCTGGCAGCACTTTCGGCTGTCCATGATCCAACGTTCAGAAAGAAACTTCAGAAAAACACCACGCTTGTGGTGCTTCCATTACCATCAACGAATGGCATTTCCAAAAAGGAAAAAAAATGTCAAACCAGGGCGCACAAAAAACATACAAAATGTATGAAACAATTGAATCTAAAGATATCATTAGGAGTCATCTCGGCCGCATTATACCGAGGGCCCCAGGGGAAGCAATGGGTCTTAGCCCCCACTTGTTGGAACTCCTGAAACACTATGTATGGCTGCAGATGCTTGCAAGACCCCTTCGGTAATATGGATTGTGAATGTGCACATTCTTCACCCAAAAGAACCCAAGGGGACATTTTCTCATGTGCATGGGGGCATTTGATGCACATAAGGGAATGCCTTTGTTACTGCACCTGGGCCAGATTACAGATGGTGGAGCTAAGCCAAGAAAGATGGCAGTCAGTATGTGCACTGATTGTGCTGAACATAGTAAACCTGCTCCACATAGAAAATGACGTATGCCGAAGAGAGGAGATGTGGCCCAGTGGCTACAGAAGGCAGCTTAGGAACTGGGATAACTACGTTCGAACCCTATCCGAGACATGTAAGTGTAACGTGTGGCCTCATAGTCCTGCTGCTTAAAGTTCTCAAAAACTATCTATGTGCGTTCTTCAAAATGTCAATGGTAGCAAAAGTGACATCACACGCACCTTGACCGCCCCACACTGATATCACAGGGTTGACTCAGTGTCCTTTCAAAACCCTCTTTGCTGTTGAGAGTCCAGAGGAACAGCAAAGATTTGAAACTACTTAAAGTAGCCGAGCTGGTAGAGCCCTGGGTTCTTACTTTACATTCTGCTTCCTTCATGACTTCTGAATTCAAGTTAATGAGGTTCTGCAACCAACAGGGAAATCTCTATATTTAATCAAGGTATTTTTTGAACGTGGTTAAATCTATGGGTAGGGAGTGAGCAAAGTATTACTGAGCACAAAATCCTTGCACAGACCTCAGATATTGGTCCACCTTTGGTTCATACCATTTCCTGCTTTTCCAGCTCTACATCTTCATGCAGTTACCCCAGTGAAACTTGCAATAGAGTCACCATTTTCTCACGTTTGTTTCTTGAAGCAACTTTAAAAAGAGGAAAAAGTTATAATCACTATCTGAAATCTAGAAACTTCACAAACTATAGTTAGTAATCCTAGTATTCATGAGAATGATGGGACGGTTGCGAGTAAAAAATGTACAATTTCTCAAACTCCTACCTGAGTGCAAGGCCCAGATTTCCTAAACATTAGCGCGGCCGCTCATGCTATGCAAAAAAAGGGCTATGCAATCCACAGCGGTACATTCGACAGCTTTGATCAGCTTTTATGTGTAAAAGGATGTTTACACTGAAAGTGATGCAACCACAGCGCTGTAACAGCATTTCGTTGTGTGACGTGAACCCCCATTATTCCATGCAAGCTGGTTTAAGAAGTGCAGGGACCGTGCAAAATCTCCTGGGACTCAACATAGAGCCAGACCTATTACAGCAGTGCAAACTGACTTTGTGTAGGATTCTGGTCCCAAAGGAATCCTGAAGCAAGCAATGGACATACTGAAGATCGAGTGATAGTTCCGATGCGTAACATGTCATTTTTATGACATTTCACGTTTCAGATGGCTTATCCTTGGTCAGTTATCTGGATGCTGAAATTTATTCTGGAGGGTCTGGTTCGGAAACAAATCGCATTTAAGATACAATTCACTTTCCTTTCCACGAGGGAACGACAGGCACTGAGCTAAGACAGCCTTCTTCGACCGAGCATGGCCAATAGCATCATTGGCGCTAGACTCCTAGCAAATATGGCACTGCACTATATGCTCCCCTTTGTACAAAGAAGTGCTGTGTATTTTCATGCAGAGTTGTGTTGCCCAAGTGTTCACCTATGAAGGATGATCTTCATGAGATCTTCATTTAATGAATCTGCATTGGAGACTTCACATCTAAACGTCTGGGACTACAACAAAGACGAAACCAACATTCTGTGCAAAATATCTCTTTGGTTATGAAACTATGGAGGGCTTTAGCATCCAGTGCTCCCAAATAGGTACCCTTCACAGGTAGCAAATCCACAGCCTGCATTCCTTGAAGAATCTGGCAGCAAATCAGTTTGCTTCAGTCAAGCATGGACACATGCTCACACATAGAACAAGCAGTCCAGGCGCAACAGAACTGTTTAAAGTCACCTTAAGCTCCTACCTGAACTCCAACAACGGAGGCGACATCGCGGGCGCACTCCATGCCTCCGGTGCAGATGACGGCGAAACCGGAAGTCAGGCAGCCTTCGTTGGGACGTGGGCGGGGCCTGCCAAAGAAACAGGAAGGAACCGCCGGAGAGGGCGTCCGGAACCCTGCAGGCTCCATGCTGAAGTCCCGGCCCCATCAGAGGGACCGGGCGAAGAGCGAGGCAGACTGCATGGCACCAGAGGCAAGACGGGGCTCCCGAGTGGTGAGGAGAGCCCCGCGGCGTGCCGAGGAGATGGCCAGTGAACCTGCAGACCGAGGAGAGACGCCCTCCTGAACCAGCCGGTGAGTGAGGGCTTGGCTGGAGTGCATTGCCGGCACCCATTGTTTTAGCGGACCCGCTAGACAGCGGGCCGCTCCATCATGGGGGCAATTTTGTAGACCTGCTGAGCCCCGGTGAGACATGTAAGGCGCACGCTGAAGGACACGCCATGAGCGTGCACATCGGCTGTCTGAAAGAGACGCCGTGAGCGTGCACATGGCCTGTCCGGGCGCCGTGAGATGTGCACGCGTATGGTGCGAGCAGGAGTTGTGACAACGCCGCGAGCCGTACGCGTGCACATCTCCTGTCTTGCCATACGCGTGCACATGTCCTGTCCCGCATCGCTAAAAAGTCGACAACAATAGATCTCGCCTACGCGAGCAGCGCATGGCGCTGCATCGCTAGGCGAGACCTAAAAAAGGAGAGCACAAATGAAAATATAATGCAGAATATTTAAGAAAAGAGGCACAATGTAAGGATCTGAGAAGTGGAAGAATGGGGATGAAAAATACATCTTGCTGAAGTTACAAAAAAAAGTGGGGGGCATGAATGTAAATTTAACTAAAACCTCAGAATATATGTTATCTAGAGGAAGGGCCAGTGCACGCTCATGCAATTTCATTATATTTCACTGGTGAAATTGAACCTTTTAATTTGATTTGTCTGGAGTCCATCCAGTAGATAAAATTGAGAGCTAGCTCAGTGTGTGGCATTAACATGGGGTCGTTTTTTTTATATCCTATCCTCTATCCATCCAAGTGATGTCTTCTGTATTGAAGTTAAATGACAAGCCATGTACACTTCCCTCTAAATAGCCCTATGGTCGTTTTCAATTTTACAGGTTCCGGCTACCTTGACTGTAGTGAAGAAGACTTCTCCTTGATACTGATGAGCCACAAGGGTTTGTTCTTGTTCATTTCGTGCCAGCCGAACAAACATCATCCAGTTTCCAATCTCTTCATTCGCAGTGTTCAGAAAGTACTTTTTTCCATATTTCATAACCTGCAAGGATGAAATTAAACACATAATGCTTTGAACTGTATCCCAAATCAAAGGCTGATAATATTTGACGTCCTTCTAAATTGCACAAACATATCGTCTTGCCCTTCAGATCACGTTATCAATACATACTTATGCCTTGAAGACTTTATTGTACCCCCTAAAATTTTCAATATCTATTTGTTATTTTGACATTTTGCGCATATTGAAAAGGCATGGGAGAGAAAGTGCTTGTGTCTATGAAAGGCAACACAATTTTTTACAAGGTTGTTTATTTTATTTTCATTGATATGAGCATTAACAAATCCTTCATTTTCTGGATAAGATGCGTTATCTTGAATTGTAAACATCTGCCAACAAAATTACAAAACAATTAAGATTGAAGCAATCTCATTGAAGGCCAAGAACCATGAATACATTGTGGTAATATTTTGAACCCATTCATAACTTAAGAATGGCTAATGCAGAATTCTACTTCTTTTCGGATTTCAGGATTTAGAAGGTCATAGAAAAATTCTGAAATGTCTTTCCTGCCCAAAGTCCAAAACTGAGCACTATGGGGTCGATTCTGATTCGGGCCAGAAAAAGCACCGACCGACTCGGATCCGGAAATAATACCGACCGACACGTACCTGTGGCGCCCGACACGCCAAGTACGATGCAAGGTGTGAAAAATCCGACCGACACGTACCGAAACCAAGTCGACCGACCGAGCCGCACGGAAAACAGCAATCCGGCCGGAAAAACACGCGAATCCAACCGACCGACACGCACCCGGAACAAATCCGACCGAAACGTACACGCGAACTCCAAACCGCAAAGTACGATGCAAGGCGCGAAAACCACGAGCGAGTCGGACGGAGGCCAAGCCGCACGACCGACACGCATACAAAACCGAGCCGAAGCAACACAAAACACCGCGACCGACGCGTACGCAGCATAGAAAACTGCACAAACACAGCGTGAGCGAAACGGAGAAGACCGTACGAGACAAATGCAGGGTCCGACTCGGTCACAAGAACGTTTCCAACATACACAGACAGTACAAAGGAAAAATCACACAAAAAAAGGCCAAACAAGCAATTACCAAGCCAATAAATACTGGGGGGTGGGGACAGAGAACAAAGACACACCCACAACTCCACCTATATAAAGGACACAAATCACAACCATGAGCCTTTGCAAATGCCATTCCACTGCCAGCACCCAAGAGAAAGCAACCACACACCCACAGCTCATCCCTCACACAAGCCACACACCATCAGCACACCAACAAATACCTACCTCACATACACCCAGCAAAACACACACTCACACACCCTCATCTGCACACCAACACACACATCACTCACCATCACCACCCATCACCATGCCCCCCAAGAAGAATCCCAAGTTCCTAGATTGTGAATTGGAAGTCATGGTAGACGAGATCCTCAGGGTAGAGCCACAGCTGTTTGGCACACTGGTCCAACAGACCCCCATCTCCCAGAAAACCAAGATGTGGGAGAGGATCATCAACAGGGTGAACGCACAATCACCATGTCGGCGCACAAAGAGCGACATCCAGAACAGGTGGTATGACGTGCGCAGGAGGGTACGGGACCTGCTGAAGAAAGACTACATCAACAGCCAATACACCGGCAGTGGCCCTCCTGCCAAGCCAATATACCTCAGGCCCTGGGAGGAGAAGGTGCGGGCCATCCTTCCGCCAGTGAGCGTATATGGACTAGAGGACATCCCAGAGCCTGGTGAGTACACAACAAATGTACACAATATACTGCCACAAAACACACACATCACTGTCAAGGGAGAGTCAAACCATGCACTCATAGCAATTACACAGCAACCAGAACAGAATCATCCCAAAATGTGTATGTCAGTCAGATAAACACAACACATGCCATCAAAAAAGTCACATCCAACTGTGCCAACACATGTACAAACACAACTACAACTACAGCTAGGCAGTGGCACAAATAGAACTAACAAACACATCCAGACATGTAGCCACCACAACAACACCAACACACAGTGAAGACCACTCAAAGGAAGGAATTCTGTGTATGCTGGCCAAGTCAGTGTGGCCAATAGCATCATGGGAGTCGCAGTCACACATATTGCCCCCCCACAACTGTCCCATCAACACCACCCTGAACCATGCTCACATCACACGGAGTGGAGAAGGACTCACAAGATGGCTGACACTGGCTACTGCTGTGGGGAGCACAAGGCCCTGCTGCCAACTGTGCACCAACAAACAGCAGGACACCACTGACTGACATCCTGAGAGACAACTTCCACTCCCTGCAATGCAAGCACGTTCCATGGTGGGATATCTGGCTAGCTGGGTGGGAAGGAGGACTTGCAGCACTGACCATAGTCACAAGCACCTCCCCTCACACACCCCTCAACACAAACTCCACAGAACCCACCTGGTAGAATGCAATGCCCCCATCCTAACACAAGATCCCACAAAGAACCACCACCCTGGGTTATGTTGTGTGAAGCACAGGGCCACTCTTGGGACTTCTAGCCAAACAACTGCCAGGACAACACTCCCAGCCATCCTGTCAGCACAGCCAGCCCACCCCACAGGGAAGCAGAGTCAAAGGAAGGAAGCATGGGCATGCTGGGAAGGGGGAGGAGGCAATAGCATGATGGGAGTCGTAGTCACAGCTCTACATCCCCCACCACATGGCCCAGCAAGCTCACACTCACGCATGCACATCCCACAGAGAGTGGAAAGGCCCATCAAAGATGTCTGACACTGTTGCTGTGTCGTGGGGAGCACAAGGGCATGCTGGGTACTGCACACCAACCAACAGCAGGACACCACTGTCAGCCATCTTGCCATTGCTCTCACACCCACACACACTGAACTCCCCACAAAAGCAAGTAAGTATGGGAATGCTGGGAAGTGGGGTGGAGGCAATAGCATGATGGGAGTCGTAGTCACAGACATAGCTCACCCCCACAACTGTCCCATCAACACCACCCTGAACCATGCTCACATCACAGGGAGTGGAGAAGGACTCACAAGATGGCTGACACTGGCTACTGCTGTGGGGAGCACAAGGCCCTGCTGCCAACTGTGCACCAACAAACAGCAGGACACCACTGACTGACATCCTGAGAGACAACTTCCACTCCCTGCAATGCAAGCACGTTCCATGGTGGGATATCTGGCTAGCTGGGTGGGAAGGAGGACTTGCAGCACTGACCATAGTCACAAGCACCTCCCCTCACACACACCCTCAACACAAACTCCACAGAACCCACCTGGTAGAATGCAATGCCCCCATCCTAACACAAGATCCCACAAAGAACCACCACCCTGGGTTATGTTGTGTGAAGCACAGGGCCACTCTTGGGACTTCTAGCCAAACAACTGCCAGGACAACACTCCCAGCCATCCTGTCAGCACAGCCAGCCCACCCCACAGGGAAGCAGAGTCAAAAGGAAGGAAGCATGGGCATGCTGGGAAGGGGGAGGAGGCAATAGCATGATGGGAGTCGTAGTCACAGCTCTACATCCCCCATCACATGGCCCAGCAAGCTCACACTCACGCATGCACATCCCACAGAGAGTGGAAAGGCCCATCAAAGATGTCTGACACTGTTGCTGTGTCGTGGGGAGCACAAGGGCATGCTGGGTACTGCACACCAACCAACAGCAGGACACCACAGTCAGCCATCTTGCCATTGCTCTCACACCCACACACACTGAACTCCCCACAAAAGCAAGTAAGTATGGGAATGCTGGGAAGTGGGGTGGAGGCAATAGCATGATGGGAGTCGTAGTCACAGACATAGCTCACCCCCACAACTGTCCCATCAACACCACCCTGAACCATGCTCACATCACAGGGAGTGGAGAAGGACTCACAAGATGGCTGACACTGGCTACTGCTGTGGGGAGCACAAGGCCCTGCTGCCAACTGTGCACCAACAAACAGCAGGACACCACTGACTGACATCCTGAGAGACAACTTCCACTCCCTGCAATGCAAGCACGTTCCATGGTGGGATATCTGGCTAGCTGGGTGGGAAGGAGGACTTGCAGCACTGACCATAGTCACAAGCACCTCCCCTCACACACACCCCAACACAAACTCCACAGAACCCACCTGGTAGAATGCAATGCCCCCATCCTAACACAAGATCCCACAAAGAACCACCACCCTGGGTTATGTTGTGTGAAGCACAGGGCCACTCTTGGGACTTTTAGCCAAACAACTGCCAGGACAACACTCCCAGCCATCCTGTCAGCACAGCCAGCCCACCCCACAGGGAAGCAGAGTCAAAAGGAAGGAAGCATGGGCATGCTGGGAAGGGGGTGGAGGCAATAGCATGATGGGAGTCGTAGCCACTGATATTGGTCACCCCCACAACTGTCCCATCAACACCACCCTGAACCATGCTCACATCACAGGGAGTGGAGAAGGACTCACAAGATGGCTGACACTGGCTACTGCTGTGGGGAGCACAAGGCCCTGCTGCCAACTGTGCACCAACAAACAGCAGGACACCACTGACTGACATCCTGAGAGACAACTTCCACTCCCTGCAACGCAAGCACGTTCCATGGTGGGATAACTGACTGGCTGGGTGGGTGGGAAGGAGGGCCGGCTGTCAACCAAACACAACCAATGCAGACCATGTTCACACCCCAAAAAATACATAGAAATGCCCAAATAATGCAGGACAATGTGCCACACCAATATCAACCCCTGACTGTGACGACTTAGGACAATGCAATGTACAGGCCCGCACCCAGAGGCACAGTCACAACTGTCATGTGTGTCAACCATTGATGCCTGCAGAAACATAACATACATTGTTTGTGTCTCCCAAAAACAGGTGATGATGGGGACACAGCAGCAGACGCTGAGGAGTCCCAGTCCCAGGCTCAAGAGGATGCGGAGCTCACTGGCGTCGTACAGCCTCTGTCCTCCTCGGACGATGAAGACCAACCTGGCACATCCGGTGCAAGTCAACATGCAGCACCAGCAGGACCACCAGCTGCAGCACCAGCAGGACCACCAGCTGCACCCCCTGCACCCACCCCTCCAACGACTGTCACCACAAATACCATCCCTGCCGACATGGACAGAACAAGGAGCAACACCAGCACAGGGACCCTGGACCAACCTGGGGCCATGGACACCACCACCACCACCAACCCCCAAGGTGGACCAGGGTTATCTGTGCGTGCCACTGCACACACTGCACATGTCAGCAGGGGTGGTGGGAGGGGTGGGAGACAGAGGTCGCTGCTTGCAGACGTTGCTGGTGTGCATGATGACCCACAACTGGTACGCATAGCTGATGCGTACCAGTCCAGCACCGGAGACCTCAGCCAGGTAGTGGGGCTCCTCAGAGACATGAAACAGCAGCAGGCTGCCCATCATGCCCGCTTGGACTCCCACATGTCCCACGTGGAGTCACACATGTCCCGCGTGGACTCACACATGTCCCGCGTGGAGTCCAAGTGGGATGCACTGCATGAGATGACGGCGGTGCACAGGGACATTTTACAATGCCTCCGCCAGATGAACAGCAACCAGTCCACACCTCCCTGTGTGCCAACAACATCTGGTGCCGAACAAACTGCAACTGCCACAGGGAGGGAGGATGACTCTGGCGGAGAGTCCCCTGCACCGCAGCAGCCTGTACTTGAGGGCCCCCCAAGAAGAGGGGTCGTCCGAGGAGGGAAAAGTGAGAGGCCGATGGCCAAGCGCAACTCCCAGGAAGCCTGAACCTGTTCTGGATGTTCGCCTTTGTGCACAGACTGTTCACCCTGTTGACGGCAACACTACTCCCACACATTGCATGGGGAGTACAAGTTGGACCAATGTGTCAGACAACTGTGGCCCCGATACTGGGGATCCTGTCTACCAGGACTTTCAATTCACCTAGGAACTTCGGATTGCAAGATTTATGTACAGCACTACCCATCCTATGCACTATTAACACAAATGTATCACAATAAACACACTAATACACCATACTTGCCTCTGTCGTGATTCCAACGTGGGTGCTGTTATGGGGATGATGAACTGCAAAATTACACTGTGTATGCGAACTGCAACAGCAAGGACAACACAGGCATGTGAGTAAAGGCAACGTGACACATATGAGGGAGACACACCACCAGGGCTACACAACACATACACACCTAGGCCATCTGACTCATTGCCTACACTGATGTTGCCAGGGAAGACGGTGCAATGCACAGACACCACACCCATTCCCAGTTGTAGTCAAGTAGCCCACAGGTGCAGTAAGCAAATGGCAGTCAAATGTGTGACCACAGACAACGCACATCACAAAGTGAAGCACAGGTTTATTACACAGTTGCAACATGTCGTAACCACTACAGATGCAAGGTAATCCCACCTGGCAGCGGGCACACAGTCAACAACTGTAGACGGAAGGAAGTCCATGGGTGTGGCGCACATCACCTGTAGGGACACAACAGCTACCACCCTGGAAGTGCAATCACGTCGTCGGTGGACACAGTTGACCAAACGAATCTGAAAGTACCCTGTGAAGGACAGAAATGACACACAGTCAAAAGCAATGGAGTACAGGACAGAACAGCAAAACTCATGCACAATACATGTTACAAGATACCCACCCAGAACCAAGTTAGCATGTCAACACTGTTGGGGAGTACAGCCCACCTGTTAGCACACATCGCAACACACATCCAGTCAAGTAGCCCATGGACACACTCCAACAGCACCAGAGCACCACCCACACATCATGCCAACTCACATCATTGACATGACACCTCAGGATACTCACATTCAGCTAAAGAAGTTGGTGATGAGCTGTGTGCGGACATCACCATCATCATCATCATCATCATCGTCACTGGCATCGTGGTCCAGGCCAGGATCCTCCACAGGTGGCGGATGTTGGTCATTGTCATCCTGGATGAGAGGCAACTCCTTCCGCACTGCCAGGTTGTGGAGCATGCAGCAGACGATGATAATCTTGCACACTTTCGCAGGGGCATATGGGAGGGACCCTCCGGTCTTGTCCAGGCAGCGGAAGCGGCTCTTCAGGAGACCAAATGTCCGCTCAATCACTCTCCTGGTCCGACCATGTGCCTCATTGTAGCGCATCTGGGCTGGTGTCACAGGGTTCCTGAGGGGTGTCAGCAACCACGGCATGTTGGGGTATCCCGAGTCACCTACGGACAGACAAGTGCACATTAGCTGACTTGGAAAAGTGGGCGGAATACTACAGATCAGATCACACACAATGGCACAAAGTCAGTACACACCGACAAGCCAGGCACGCTGGTTCTGCATCTGTGCCATCATCCTGGGGATGCGACTACTCCTCATCACAAAGGCATCGTGTGCTGAACCAGGGAAACGGGCACACACGTGTGTGATGGTCATGTCTGCAAGACACACCACCAGTGCATTGACCGAGTGGTAGTGCTTGCGGTTCCTGTAGGCCTGCTCCTGGGCCTGTGGTGGTACCAAAGCCACATGTGTCCCATCAATGGAGCCAATGACATGCGGCATCCTCCCCAGGGCATAAAAGTCACTCTTCACGTCAGTGAGTCGTCGCAGTCTAGGGAAATAGATGTACCGGTTCAGGAATAGCAACATTGCCGCCAAAACATCGCGGAGCACACGGCTCAACATGGTCTGTGACATCCCACCAGCAGTCGCCACAGTATGTTGGAAGGTACCGGTGGCAAAGAAGTGTAGGGCTGCCATCACCTTCACCTTGGGGGTCAGCGCTGTAGGATACGGCCGGCCAGGCTGCAAATGTGGGGACAACTGCACTGCCAAATCCTCAATCAGCTGCCTGGTGAAGCGGTACCGTCGGATGCTGTCCCGTTCCACCATCGTTGCCAGGTCTGGGAATGGTCGATGGACAGCAGGAGCCCTGCAGTGCAGAGGAGAAGTAAGCAAGATTGTCAGTCACCCCACATATGCGGCATTGAACACACTCAAGATCCCAACATACATCATTATGAGGCACAACTACATGAAGTGTGCAGTTCCGGAAGGACATGTATGGTACATACATGGCCAACATCTGTCAACACGGTCCAACAGGTGGCATCAATTAGTCCCAGGTTGGCCCATTGGATATCATGAGGCCGTGTCACAGTTCCCATCTCCTGCTGCCGTGTCACAATAACCCCCCACAGTGACATGTGAGGACAGATGTGCCCCAGGCACCACAGCTCAACGACAGGTACATTCCCAGGGACCCTGTATTGCCACATGGACACTGGCATTACATGGAGTATCATGTATACACCACAGCAAAACAACCATGACCCCCACAGGTAGTGGCCCCACTTGCCACGGCAGGACAGACATGGACGTCTGTGACACACACACGCACAACATCAAAGTCCATGCACACACAACCTGGATGTGGAGACTGTCTCCCATTGTGCACATGAAATCAGAGACATTGTAAACACTACATGCACAAAGACTGTGGAGGACCATCACTATTGTGCCACTGGGACACCCTGGCTCAAACATACCGTCCCACATGGGACTCACGGGGTATGTGACATGACATACACATACACCACCGTGAAATGTGACCATGGCACATGCACAGATCTGAACAGTTGCACATCACAGTGGTCATGTACACGTAACACCCAGGATCCTGTCCCCATGAACACGTGCACAGCCTGGGGGTGGCTGCCCACAGGTGACACCCACAGGACAACATGTACACCAACATACACACAATAGGAAATGCAGCCTTACATGCCTTATGATAAAGTTTGGACAGGCTGTCGTGATGTAGGTGTGCCCCTCACTCCCTGGGAGCTATCTGTGGCTGGCATATGTCCATCTGAGACAGGCATGCTGACATATGCCAGTCACATGTACAGTGATGCGTTGTACTGCAATGGACCGATCGGTGCCCCGGCCGGCCCATTGCATTCAATGTGTGCGGGTACGCGTTGTACCCCTGTACGCTGTATGCGTTGTACTGCAATGGACCGATCGGTGCCTCCGGCCGGCCCATTGCATTCAATGTGTCGCGTGGTACGCGTTGTACCCCTGTACTGCTGCGTTGAACTGCAATGGACCGATCGGTGCCTCCGGCCGGCCCATTGCATTCAATGTGTGCGGGTACGCGTTGTACCCCTGTACGCGTTGTACTGCAATGGACCGATCGGTGCCTCCGGCCGGCCCATTGCATTCAATGTGTGCGGGTACGCGTTGTACCCCTGTACGCGTTGTACCCCTGTACGCGTTGAACTGCAATGGACCGATCGGTGCCCCCGGCCGGCCCATTGCATTCAATGTGTGCGCGGTGCACGCGTTGTACCCCTGTACGCGTTGTACTGCAATGGACCGATCGGTGCCTCCGGCCGGCCCATTGCATTCAATGTGTCGCGAGTACGCGTTGTACCCCTGTACGCGTTGTACCCCTGTACGCGTTGAACTGCAATGGACCGATCGGTGCCTCCGGCCGGCCCATTGCATTCAATGTGTGCGTGGTACAGCGTTGTACCCCTGTACGCGTTGAACTGCAATGGACCGATCGGTGCCTCGGCCGGCCCATTGCATTCAATGTGTGCGGATACGCGTTGTACCCCTGTACGCGTTGTACTGCAATGGACCGATCGGTGCCTCCGGCCGGCCCATTGCATTCAATGTGTGCGGTGTACTGCAGCGTTGTACCCCTGTACGCGTTGAACTGCAATGGACCGATCGGTGCCTCCGGCCGGCCCATTGCATTCAATGTGTGCGGGTACGCGTTGTACCCCTGTATGCGCGTTGAACTGCAATGGACCGATCGGTGCCTCCGGCCGGCCCATTGCATTCAATGTGTGCGAGTGCAGCGTTGTACCCCTGTACGCGTTGTACTGCAATGGACCGATCGGTGCCTCCGGCCGGCCCATTGCATTCAATGTGTGCGGGTACGCGTTGTACCCCTGTACTGCAGCTGTTGAACTGCAATGGACCGATCGGTGCCTCCGGCCGGCCCATTGCATTCAATGTGTGTGGATGCGCGTTGTACCCCTGTACGCGTTGAACTGCAATGGACCGATCGGTGCCTCCGGCCGGCCCATTGCATTCAATGTGTGCGGGTACGCGTTGTACCCCTGTACGCGTTGTACCTCTGTACGCGTTGAACTGCAATGGACCGATCGGTGCCTCCGGCCGGCCCATTGCATTCAATGTGTGCGTGAGTACGCGTTGTACCCCTGTACGCGTTGAACTGCAATGGACCGATCGGTGCCCCGGCCGGCCCATTGCATTCAATGTGTGCGGTGCTGCGTTATACCCTATGCGCGTTGTACCCCTGATGCAGCGTTGTACTGCAATGGACCGATCGGTGCCTCCGGCCGGCCCATTGCATTCAATGTGTGCGAGTACGCGTTGTACCCCTGTACGCGTTGTACTGCAATGGACCGATCGGTGCCTCCGGCCGGCCCATTGCATTCAATGTGCGGTGCGCGTTGACCCTGTACGCGTTGTACCCCTGTACGCGTTGTACTGCAATGGACCGATCGGTGCCTCCGGCCAGCCCATTGCATTCAATGTGTGCGGGTACGCGTTGTACCCCTGTACGCGTTGTACCTCTGTACGCGTTGAACTGCAATGGACCGATCGGTGCCTCCGGCCGGCCCATTGCATTCAATGTTCGCGGGTACGCGTTGTACCCTGTACGCGTTGAACTGCAATGGACCGATCGGTGCCTCCGGCCGGCCCATTGCATTCAATGTGTGCGGGTACGCGTTGTACCCCTGTACGCGCTGTACTGCAATGGACCGATCGGTGCCTCCAGCCGGCCCATTGCATTCAATGTGCGGTACGCGTTGTACCCCTGTATGCGTTGTACCCCTGTACGCGTTGAACTGCAATGGACCGATCGGTGCCTCCGGCCGGCCCATTGCATTCAATGTGTGCGGGTACGCGTTGTACCCCTGTACGTGTTGTACCGCAATGGACCGATCGGTGCCTCCGGCCGGCCCATTGCATTCAATGTGTGTGGGTACGCGTTGTACCCCTGTACGCGTTGAACTGCAATGGACCGATCGGTGCCTCCGGCCGGCCCATTGCATTCAATGTGTGCGGGTACGCGTTGTACCCCTGTACGCGTTGTACCGCAATGGACCAATCGGTGCCTCCGGCCGGCCCATTGCATTCAATGTGTGCGGGTACGCGTTGTACCCTGTACGCGTTGAACTGCAAAGGACCGATCGGTGCCTCCGGCCGGCCCATTGCATTCAATGTGTGCGGGTACGCGTTGTACCCCTGTGCGCGTTGTACCCCTGTACGCGTTGAACTGCAATGGACCGATCGGTGCCTCCGGCCGGCCCATTGCATTCAATGTGTGCGGGTACGCGTTGTACCCCTGTACGCGTTGTACCGCAATGGACCGATCGGTGCCTCCGGCCGGCCCATTGCATTCAATGTGTGCGGGTACGCGTTGTACCCCTGTACGCGTTGTACCGCAATGGACCGATCGGTGCGCACCCATTGACAATGGGCTTGCCTGGCAACGGACGCGTTTTCGAATTTCGAACGAGTCGGTTGCTGGAAAATCAGTTGGTCACCCACAACAATGTTGCAAAATCATGTATGTCATGAAGTTGAAGATTTGAAGGATGCTGTGGGCGTGTTTTGGTGCTGCTATTCCATGGATTGGCCAGATTCAGAAGATGCAAACGACTTGGACCTATCACTTTGGACACAAGGGACAGTATCTGCCTCTCCAGCACATATATATTGCTGGCTGTTCCCCTGAGAGCTCACTTGCCTGCACTACATGCTCCAGGACGACATCTGCCACTGCACTGCTGCTGTCTCTGCCCCTCTGGACCCTGCAATGGCACGTACTGTGGAGAGAGCCCCAGCCTTCAGCCTTGAAGAGAACCAGGCCCTGCTGGACAGCCTACTTCCACAGTACAGCAAGCTGTATGGGACACCAGGGGAGCAGGTGAGTGTTCTGTGCACTGCCTTTCTGAATGTGCATTTTGTCTGACTAGCAAGGCTGAAAGTCTGCACGCCACTGGCTAGCAGGCTCACTGAGTAGTTGTCACCCCCCATAGTGTGTAGTGACATGCACTGGACAGGTATGGTGCAGTGACAGTGCATTTGAACAAGGTTTTACTTCCCATGCAATGATACCATGTTGTGACGTCTGGCAAACTGTCCATGGGCAGCTTTGCACTGCCTGTGTACATCATGTGCCCCTGTGATTGAGACATGTATATACAACTGTGTCATGCACGGATATGTTGCATGTGTGGTAATGGCCTTTTCACTTTGTCATCCTGACAGGTTAATGCCCATCGGAAGTAGGAGATCTGGAAGGACATCGTCCGGGCCGTCCGGTCCGTGGGGGTCTACAAGCACCGGATCCGCAACTGCCAGAAGAGGTGGCAGGACCTTCAGGGCTGGACCCGGAGGATTGCACGGGTCCAGCTGAAGCTGTCGCCTCCTCGCAGGAGGGGCGGAACACGGACCCTGACCCCCACATGCTCCAGATCCTGGCGGTGGTGTTTCCAGACCTGGATGGGCAGCTGAAGGCCAGACAGCAGCAAGGAGGGGGTGAGTCAAAGACTGCACTGTGAACTCTGTATTACATGCTTTGTGCCCTCCTCTGGCCTGGTTCAACTGCCACAGTGCAGCAGTCATGTTGTCCAGGAGCCATGTCCCTCTATTGTGCACTGCCCACTGCTCATCTGATACCCAGGTGTGGCCCTTACATTCAGGGAATTGTGTCACTTGGGACTGTGCCCTTGCAGTTTGCTTCACTAAAGGTGGGGGACAGCATCTGTTTCCCTAACTCTGTTGTGGGCATCATGGGTGGGTCCATTGTTCACACAACGCCTGTGTTTGGACATGTGATCTGCGTGTTGCTTTGATATGCGGTCCACTTGCTGAGCTGAGCCACCACATGTGCCTGGGGTATGTGGCACACGCCCATGCAGCGGGTGGGAACAATGTTTGGGCCCCAGGAGTGTGCAGATTACGTGTGTCACACATACATAGCCAGCTATCCACTGTCCAGGGCACATCCCTCATTCATGTGGAGCAGGACAGTCATGCCTACTCCAGGCCATGCAATGCACTCTGTACTCCCACTCCCGTGTATCAGCTGACACATTGTGCACAGTGATTTGACCCCTCAGGTGTCTGCCTCTGTGTCAGTGTGCTGTGGATTAGTTGCCAGGACTGCTGGGGTGTTTCTTGGTAGGGGCTCAGCATGCCCCTGGAGATGTGACCATAGGAGACGATACTTGTGTGTCACATAGGTGTTTGATCAGCTGCCCGTGCAGACTGGGGTATGCGAATGTGAAGTTCAGGCAGCTGTTCCCCATTCACAGCAAATTGTGAGGGGCTCAGGTTCAGAGGGTAGTGTCACAGGTCTCCCATATGTCCAATAGGTATGACCTGGACAGATGAGGGTTAAGATGATGTGTTGTGTGGGGGATGTACATGTGCACTTGTGCAGCTCCAGGACTTGCATTCCCCATGACCTACTATTGTGACACAGTGCATAGTGTTGTTGTCTGGCTGCCAAGTCATACATCACTGAGACAGTGATGTATGACTTAGCAGTCATGCCTCTGCCATGGCATGTGTCAACTTATTGGTGGTCCTGCAGGGGAGTGACATGTGCTACATGCACACCATTGTGGCGATGGCTATCAGGACATGGGTGCATCATGGTGTCTGTCGCTGGTATGCATCACATGCATTTCCTATTTGACTCTGGGCATCTCTTTCATCCGGAAACCTGTACTGACTCAGTGGCAAGAGCTGTGATGTGTGCATGTCCACATGCCACACCGTGTCCTCTGCACTGTCCAACTACTGTGTACTTGGTGCATGTGTCCACACTGGGGTGTTGCAATCCAACAGACACCAGACAGATGGGTGCAAGGCCATGTGGGATGTGAGTGCCATGCTTGGCATCAGACTGACAATTGGCTTCTCCTGTTCAGTTAGGGCACTTTTAGCAATGTACAACTAATGATGCCAGGGCTTGCTCTGAAATGTGCTGTGCTCACAGTGGTGTGTGCGTTTGGTGCAGGTGACTGATGTCTGTCTGTTTCCCCATTGTTTGCAGATACATCCACGGCCACGGAAGGGGACAGCTCCACGGACCAGGAGGAGCCAGAGAGCCAGACTGGGTCAGCAGCCGAGGAGTGGTCGGAGGGACCCAGTGGCACGGAGGGCGAGGGGAGCCACACCGAGGAGTCCTCAGCACCATCCACCTCAGCTGAGGACCAGAGCAACTCGGAGGATGACTCCCTTGTGGAGGCGGGTGTCAGCAGCCACCACACCCCAGCTAGTGTTGCTGTCCCCGCCACCACCAGCACCACCACCGCCCTCCCATCGGCTCCCATTCCCCAGGTCCGTGGAGGCTCCCATGTTCGGGAGCGTGTCTCCTTTGTGCCAGGCACCGCACCCCCTGCCCCTGTGTCCCCTGCTGCCCTGAGTGAGGAGTCTGTGTACCTCCTTCGCCAGCTCCATGTAGGGCAGACAGCCATGCTGAGTGTCCTCCATGCGCACACCGCACTGTTGACTCAGCTGGTGTCGTTCATGGAGGGCATCTCATCGGGCATGTCTGACCTACAGAGGGGCAATAGGTCCATGGACTCCTCCCTGACGGCAGCAGTGTCCCTCCTCAGACAGTCCCTCACCCCTCCTGCCTCTGCTCCATCCACACTCCCCAGCACCTTACCCGTCCCAAGCACACACACACCGGCACAGGCACACACCAGCACACACACGTCCAGCACACAGACACACACGCCACAAACAAAACGCGCACACACGCACAGTCAGGGGACTGAAACCAGACTCACAGGGGATGGGGCCCTGGTACACACACACGCATCCACGGACACTGCGCAGTCCTCAGTTGCCTCTCCCTCCAAAGCACCCTCCCTTGCCTCACCTGCAACCCCAAAGACCCAGCGCCTCTTCCTCAGTGACCTCGGCCTCTTCCCCTCCGATCCAGCTGCTCCAGCATCCAGGGTGAAGAGGAAGCCCCCCACACGGAGCAGAGTGCCCCTCGCCCCCGGACACCCTCCCCCAGGTGCAGACAGACTGAGGCCCCCACCCGCAAGTCCCCCAGAGTGGTAAGAGCAAGACCCCGCCGCCGCCCTGCAGCTCAAGCACCAGGTCTCCTTCCTCCATCCCTCAGGCCCCCACTCCACAGGTGCCCCCACCGCACCCTGCCCCAGGTTCCCCCACCCACAGATATACCATCCCCAAGAGGCTCCGGCCTTCTCCCCTGCCACTTGCTCTCCCGGCACCACACCCCCCGCTGCGTTTCTCTGTGCCACTGATGTGGTGAGGGTGTCCTCCCCTCTGTCCAGCCCACCTTGCCTGTTCCCCATTCTCCTCCCCTGGTGGTAGGCACTGCAGTGGAGTCCACTACCACCCTGTCTGACTTGGGCACTGCAGTGGCGGACCTGTCCACTCCATCTGCAGGGTCCACTGCAGTCGTGCCGGCACCCACAACATCTGAGCCATGCCCCCAGTTGTGCCGGCACACATCATGTCAGACACCTCCACTGCAGTTGTCAGTGGCTCTCCAGCACCCACCACCCCTTCCCTGCTTCCTCCTGGTGAGCCCTGATCCTGTCCCTGCGGTGCCTGGCCTACCCCCCGGTTGACCCCTCCTAGTGGATTGTCCCTGGTTTTGTGCAGGCATGTGTAGGGTGGCATCTGCCACTGTCACCCACTTGTGACTTTGTTGATGGACTGGCCATTGGCCTTTGTTTATGTTCTACCGGACTTCTACTTTTAATGCCACATATGCTGAATAAAGCAACTTTCTGTTCTCTAGTGCTTTTGCTTCTGATGTACATGATGTTGATGATGCTAACCATGCCCTTGCTGCAGTGATGGTGATATTTGGTCTCATGATAATGAAGTGTTACTGTGCAGGAACCCATGTGGTCCAGGGGGAATGTGTCCTATCCTGTGGTGTATCCATGTCATCCATAGCAGCATCTGAGGGTGTCATGTGTTCAGTATTTGGCAATGGGATTTCCTACTTAGATTGGCAATTTCACATCTGTGGCTTCCACCCCTGCACATCTGTTGTGCCTGCCATTGTTCAATTCGTCTACTTCCCTGACCGTGTGGCCATCTCCAGTGGACATGCAGGTTTGGGCATCAATGGGGAAGGACTCATCTGTGTTGTCAGTGCAACATTGCTATACAAGTTTGTTGGATCTGTGCTGATGATTCCGTTGGCACTTCCATGACCAGGCTGATGTGACGGGAGCCCTCATTTGGTGCTAATTGTTGATTGTGTGACCAAGTGCTCAGCTGACATGATGGGGCCCTACAGAGGCAACATATGGCACAGCTTTCCTCACACAGGAGTGGAGTCCCCTCATGGCAGTGTGTACTCCTGTGACATTGCCTGCGCCCAAGGTGTGTGTTGTATGTGCATGTCTGTGTGTTCACTTCCGTTTAGCTGTGCATGCTGTGATCCCTAGTGTTGTACCTGTTTGTGATGCTAGCTGAGTTGAGCTATGTTCCCCCAAAGTCTTCTCCCTGGGTTCTCTGTGAAGTGGGTGCATGGCACATTACTGGTCATCAGGGTGTCACCCATAGGTGTGTTTGCTGTCAGGGCTGAGTTTGTGTGCAGACGCAGATGGGTCACAGTCAGGTTTCCCCTTGGCACTTGTTGTTTGCCCCTGTCATGTGATTTCCAGTTTGTGTTATCTTTCAGTGATTGTGACACGTTGTGTGTGTGACTGCTGGCACTCCTCAGGGTCCGGGCTGCAATGTTGGTTGTTGTCTATGTGTGTTCTTTGTGGGTGACCTTGGCTTCTTCATTGGTGTGTGACTGTGGCTGGGATCCCATTGGTTGGTGTGGTATTGCCGTCATGTCCATGTACAGCGTAGTGTGCAGTGTGTCAGACATTCAGGAGTCTTGTTGAGTGGCCATGTGTGATGTGTTTCTGCACCTTGGTTCCCACCCACCACCCTGGAATAGTCATGGGTGCATGTGCAATGTCACCAGTGCATGTGTGCTTCACTGCTGCACATTGTTGGAGGTCGAGGGGTGTGGTGTTGAGTGTGTGCAGATGAGAGTTGTTGCCCGGCTAGGCCCCTGCCTCCATGTTGGCCTTGGCTTACTGGCCATGCTGTTTGATTTGTGCTTGTGTAGGTGTGATGGTAGTTAGTTGCTCAGTACACATGACTGTGGTTCACAGTGTGAACCACATTTAGCTTTGTCATCACAGTGGGATTGTAATGCAGCCCAGGGTCACCACATTGTGGGGGCCCTGGGGGTGGTGCTGTGGTGTGTCTGTGTCTTGCTGTGTCAGTTGCTGTCCCTACGTGCCTGTGTGACATGTGTGATTTGTGCTCCCTCTCATCTGACAATGCCTGCTTGCCCACATAGGGGATTTGGATCCATGAGTTACCTTTGTGTGGCACTGTATGCACATCTGTATGATTGGTATTCAGGTCTCCTCATGTGTTGTGTGGTTGCCTGGGGACACTGGCACCCCCCTCACCTGTTGTGTATGATGTGCAGTGTGGGTCTGCCTGTTTGTGTTTGTGCATCTGCACCACTGCATTGGCATATCTTGGGTGTGCCATTGGCTGTATGTAGTTTGGTGGGTTTCCCCTGCTGTCCCTGGGACTCCTAGGTCATCGGTCAGCACAATGATCATGGTTTGTGTGTCCCATTGCTGCCATGGTATGGTATCTGTTCACCTCACATCTGCAGTCTCCACAGGGTATCTGCATGTGTGTGCCCATTGGTGCAAATATGTGGGTCTGCATTCTGATGGTCACTTCTGTCATTGTGTCATTGATGATTGTTGACGGTGTCAGCCCCCATGGGTGTTGTTTGTCTGCACATGGCCAAAGGTATGTCTTATTTGCACTGCAGGATTTGGCTCCCCCAATTTATGTTGCAATGGGACACATACACTACTTTGCCACTGATGTGTTTGTTGTTCTGTGACCAGGAATCATCCATGCAGTTTGGCAGTTGCACCTCTTTCTTTGTCAACACTTACCTTTTGGTCACTGTGATGATGGGGGTTTGGAGCCCATTGCCACAATGTTCGAAATGTGCTTCAGCTATGGACCCCACACTTACATTTTGGTCACTGTGATGATGGGGGTTTGGACCCCATTGCCACAATGTTCAAAGTGTGCTTCAGCTATGGACCCCACACTTACATTTTGGTCACTGTGATGATGGGGGTTTGGACCCCATTGCCACCATGTTCGAAATGTGCTTCAGCTATGGACCCCACACTTACATTTTGGTCACTGTGATGATGGGGGTTTGGAACCCATTGCCACAATGTTCAAAGTGTGCTTCAGCTATGGACCCCACACTTACATTTTGGTCACTGTGATGATGGGGGTTTGGACCCCATTGCCACAATGTTCGAAATGTGCTTCAGCTATGGACCCCACACTTACATTTTGGTCACTGTGATGATGGGGGTTTGGACCCCATTGCCACAATGTTCAAAATGTGCTTCAGCTATGGACCCCACACTTACCTTTTGGTCACTGTGATGATGGGGGTTTGGACCCCATTGCCACATTGTTCAAAGTGTGCTTCAGCTATGGACCCCACACTTACATTTTGGTCACTGTGATGATGGGGGTTTGGACCCCATTGCCACAATGTTCGAAATGTGCTTCAGCTATGGACCCCACACTTACCTTTTGGTCACTGTGATGATGGGGGTTTGGACCCCATTGCCACATTGTTCAAAGTGTGCTTCAGCTATGGACCCCACACTTACATTTTGGTCACTGTGATGATGGGGGTTTGGACCCCATTGCCACAATGGTCATGGCCTGCTTGCATTGTGGGTGCCACACACATATATGTGTGGCACATGTGCTAGGGGGTCACATTGTATGTTCAAAGTCATGTTCGGTGTTGTAGGCATTTGACACAGTATACACACGCTTGTCATGGTGTTGGGGGATGTCTTCTTCTTGCATTCCCTAGGTTGTGGTGTGCTGGTTGTGTCATGCATTGTCCATCCTATGAGTGGGGGTGGTAGTAGTGGTAGGCATCCAGCCCCCCCTGGGTGAGGGTGGTAGTAGTGGTAGGCATCCAGCCCCCCCTGGCTAAGGGTGGTAGTAGTGGTAGGCATCCTGCCCACCCTGGCTAAGGGTGGTAGTAGTGGTAGGCATCCAGCCCCCCTGGCTAAGGGTGGTAGTAGTGGTAGGCATCCTGCCCCCCCTGGGTGAGGGTGGTAGTGGTGGTAGGCATCCAGCCCCCCCTGGCTAAGGGTGGTGGTAGGCATCCAGCCCCCCCTGGGTGAGGAAGGTAGTAGTGGTAGGCGTCCAGCCCCCTGGCTAAGGGTGGTGGTAGGCATCCTGCCCCCCTGGGTAAGGGTGGTAGTAGTGGTAGGCATCCTGCCCCCTGGGTAAGGGTGGTAGTAGTGGTAGGCATCCAGCCCCCTGGCTAAGGGTGGTGGTAGGCATCCAGCCCCCCTGGGTAAGGGTGGTAGTAGTGGTAGGCATCCTGCCCCCCTGGGTAAGGGTGGTAGTAGTGGTAGGCATCCTGCCCCCTGGGTAAGGGTGGTAGTAGTGGTAGGCATCCTGCCCACCCTGGGTGAGAGTGGTAGTAGTGGTAGGCATCCAGCCCCCCTGGCTCAGGGTGGTAGTAGTGGTAGGCATCTAGCCCCCCCTGGCTAAGGGTGGTAGTAGTGGTAGGCATCCTGCCCACCCTGGGTGAGGGTGGTAGTAGTGGTAGGCATCCAGCCCCCCCTGGCTAAGGGTGGTGGTAGGCATCCAGCCCCCTGGGTGAGGGTGGTAGTAGTGGTAGGCATCCTGCCCCCTGGGTAAGGGTGGTAGTAGTGGTAGGCATCCTGCCCCACCTGGGTAAGGGTGGTAGTAGTGGTAGGCATCCTGCCCCCTGGGTAAGGGTGGTAGTAGTGGTAGGCATCCTGCCCCCCTGGGTAAGGGTGGTAGTAGTGGTAGGCATCCTGCCCCCTGGGTAAGGGTGGTAGTAGTGGTAGGCATCCTGCCCACCCTGGGTGAGGGTGGTAGTAGTGGTAGGCATCCTGCCCCCCTGGCTAAGGGTGGTAGTAGTGGTAGGCATCCTGCCCCCCTGGGTAAGGGTGGTAGTAGTGGTAGGCATCCTGCCCCCCTGGGTAAGGGTGGTAGTAGTGGTAGGCATCCTGCCCCCCTGGGTGAGGGTGGTAGTGGTGGTAGGCATCCAGCCCCCCTGGCTAAGGGTGGTGGTTGGCATCCAGCCCCCTGGGTGAGGGTGGTAGTAGTGGTAGGCATCCTGCCCCCCTGGGTAAGGGTGGTAGTAGTGGTAGGCATCCTGCCCCCTGGGTGAGGGTGGTAGTAGTGGTAGGCATCCTGCCCCCCTGGCTAAGGGTGGTAGTAGTGGTAGGCATCCATCCCCCTGGGTGAGGGTGGTAGTAGTGGTAGGCATCCAGCCCCCTGGCTCAGGGTGGTAGTAGTGGTAGGCATCCAGCCCCCTGGCTAAGGGTGGTAGTAGTGGTAGGCATCCAGCCCCCTGGCTAAGGGTGGTAGTAGTGGTAGGAATCCTGCCCCCCTGGGTGAGGGTGGTAGTGGTGGTAGGCATCCAGCCCCCCCTGGCTAAGGGTGGTGGTAGGCATCCAGCCCCCCCTGGGTGAGGGTGGTAGTAGTGGTAGGCATCCAGCCCCCCCTGGGTAGGGGTGGTGGTGCGCATTCAGGCCCCTGTGTGCATATGTGGCATTGGTGATGGGCATCCCGCCCCTATGGTGCTGCTGTTGCTGGTGTAAGTATATTCTGCATCCCTCTGTGTGTGTGTGATGTGTCGTGTACGTGTTGTATGTGTTTTGTGGTTGGTGTCTGGCTTACCTTCTGCGCCGTACGCGTCCGTGCCTGTTCCGGTAGTAAATGTAGAATATTGGTATGATCGGGACGAAGGGATTCATGGTTGGTTCGTGTCGTTCGTCCTTCTCGTTGCTTCGCGTCGTCCTCGTCGCTTCGCCTCGTCCTCGTCGCTTCGCGTCGTCCTCGTCGCTGCCGTGTTCGTCTCGGAGCCGTGGATCGTGTTGTGGCGCGAATCGGAGCTTATGTGCGCCTCTCCCGGATGCTTTGACGTGCCGTGCGTAGCGACGGGTTCGGCGTGTACGGAAAGCGCATCGTACTCGTTCGGCCGGACGGAGCTGCATTTTCCCTTCCGTGTGACTCGATTCAGCGTTTCCGGATTCGCCTCGGTCGGGGAACAGGACCTGGTTTGGGTGAGTACGGCTCGGCCGGATTCTTTGCTGTTGTGCGCATCGTACTTACTCGTTCGGTGTGCTGTACGGATCGGTCGGGAAACAGGCTTTCGCATGGCTTTTTTCCCGACCGAATGGTGTTGGGTGCGCCTCCGACCGAGATCGGAATCGGCCCCTTAGCATTTATACATTCAGTACGTTGCAATTTCCACCAAAACGTCATTTCTTCCATACATATAGCGTGACGTAAGCAGTATAGTAAAGTAAACAAACCAACCCTTCCCCTATCGTAACATAAACCAACTATGTCTCATTCCCTCCCCCGCCCCCACAGACTCAGTACTGCAGTTATATATTCACTTTGTCAGTCAGCATAACATTACTTAACAGTGGTAATAATTGGCACAAGTCCAGCAATTAGTTCCCACGACATGATATAGCATTACAACGTCCAGAACTCTCCCTGTAACATTTATGTTGGCAACATAATAAACACCACCTTGTTTGTCAAAACACAGTTCTGAGAGCATCTCTATTCAAGCCCTGGTAGCTATGGCAGTAGGCAATCCCCAGCTAAGATTGTGGTAAATTGAAGCAGCACCAAAAATTTTAAAGTAAAGAACATTGACAAAATAGGAAAAAGACGGCAAGATCATTAAAATAAGAAAAGGGGAATCTGAGATATGAGTTTTAAGGCAAAATGCACCTATACAAGGTAATACACAATTGAGGAACAGCAGTTAGTGGTTGATTTTGACCTAGGCATGGTTTTAGGACTGCCCTGATGGAGCAGAGGTCATATATACCAAGCAGGTTGTCCCGGCCAAAGTTTTTATCTTTGAACTTAGGGGTATATGTATATGGAAATGGGGCAGTGCAGCGGCACATTTTGCAGTGCTGTGTCATTTTAAAAATGCAGGGATGCGCCATATTTACAAGAATATTGACCCCTGTGTTTTCCCTTGCACGTGTGCTAAAAATAGCTGCCTATCGCCGACACCCTTGCGCCATAGTGCAAAGGTGCATGCATTGCAGGGATGATTTCCTGCAACACAGGCACCCTTGCACCCCTGCAATTTAGGCACCCTTGCACCATGGTGCAAGGGTGTTTGTGTTGCAGGGAATGATTGTTTATGTGCAGGAAGGGACACTTCCTGCACATAAACAATCTTTAAAGGTGATTTTCTCTTTCTATGTGTGCTGCAGAATACAGCATGCATAGAAAGCATAAAAACGAGGAGAAATACAAGTATTTCTCATTGTTGCACGAATCTAACACCTGCTTTGCATGGCGTTAGGTTTTGGCACTGCCTCAGATTTACAGATCCTTGTAAATATGGGGCAGCATCAAAAAACAATGGGTGTTGTGATGGAACACCCACAGCAACACCCATTGCTTACCCCTGCCTCGTAGAAAACTGCATGAAAGGGTACTACATTTACAAAGCGAAGTTAAGCCAAACAAAGTGGCTAAACGCTGCTTTGTAAATATGGTGCAGGGCATTTCGCCACCGGAACATCAAAAAAACTGATGTTCTGGTGGCGCAATCCTCTTGTAAATATGCCCCTCAGTCTCTGAAATGAAAGTCAAAATCTTCAGACTGGCAAGGTCAAGGCTGTGGCTGATGACGGTCCCTCTATGTCATTAAAGGTCCCACTGAAGCCAATGTTTTGGAGCTAAAAGCGGGACAACGCTGAATTCCATAGCAATTGAAGTTGCTTCATCAATCAGATAGATTTGTCTCCATGCCTGAGTCCAAGGTTTTACTTTTGGACTTAGTCAGTTTTTTAGAAGCAAAAATCCTCCAGCAGGGCAAGCCTGGAAGCTGTAGCTGAGCATGGCTCCACAAGCCTGCATACATTCACCCTGAAGTCCTGCAGATGGTATTTTCAGCACAACAAAAACCTCTGAGAGAGTCAAATCTCATTTTCTTGCCTACCCTGGCTGTAACCTTCGTGAGCAAGCCTCAGCACCTTGTCCCAGTTCTCTGGAGGTAAAAATACGATAAGCTCCACTTTTCTTCAACTACTAGGAAAGTTCCTTTTGGTCAGCTCTGAATGCTCTAGTTCATCAGGACAGGCTACTAAGTACCAGGAACTTCTCTGGCTAACTCTCCTGCAGGGTCCAGTACTCTGTGGTCATCTGACCACTCTTTTGCAATCAGGAGTCTTTCTGCCTTTTTGTGTCCCTAAAGCAGGCAAACAGGAGGCCAACTACTTGACTGTTGGAGAGCAGTTCCAGACTTTGTGTGGCAGGAGGAGTCATAAGTCTTTGAGGTCCTTGAATGGGTCCTTTTTAATTAGGTGTAGTTGTCCCAGGTCCAGGAATGTTCTGAGGAGGTGGTGGTTGAGCAGTTAGATTCATCATGTGTACTAGCCAATAACTGGACAAATTCTGACACTCATTTCTAACTATTTTCACACAGTCCCACTTTTTTTTGCAGCACTTGCACTTTACATTACTGTAAAATTACCCAGGATCCCCCGTTTTAATATGTGAGAATTTTTCTGCCATCAGACAAGTTTGTCTTCAGTTCCTTATCTGCTCTACTATTTAGAGCTCTCCTCCTAGCTGACAGTATCCAAACTATTTCTCTCTCCCACTGTGAATGGAGCCTCATTCGGTCGCACTTAGGATGTCCTTTGTTTTACCAGCTGTTATTCTCACTTCCAGGTAGCTACTCCCAGATAGCTAATCCCTTCAGTTAACACCACCCCGTTCTTTCTGGCATGAAGGAAGCCATTGCCCTTCCTGGCCTGAGATAGGCCATTGTCTTCTGGCCTATGGTCATTAACTTTCCCAGGGAGGATGTATATTCCAGTTCTGGAGGTGTGAAGAGTGACAGAACTGATTATATAACTCCTGCAGCCTGAAGTACATTTATTTCAAAATTTGCTTTTCACCATTAAATCTGATCTTGAAGATTTAGTAGGAAATAGCCTTGAATGTATTTGCTAGCATTTTCCCATGCGGAGATAAAGAACTAAATATTTTATTTACACCTAGGCTTGTAGTTGAATCGACATAGCGAAATAGCTTTGAATAAATTCCTGCACCCCGAGGCCATTTTCTAGAACTCTTCACATCTTGGTCTTTATTACATATAGCGCCCCAGAGGTGCAATGGGGTTTGTGCAAATTTCCTGCACGTCCAGGGACTGCAGTATTACAGAAGTGCCCTTCTGTAATATAGATAGCGCCAGTGCACATATAGCGCCAGCGATATTCTATAGGTGTGTTGCCCTATGCAAATGAGGAAATCACTTTGCCTCAGCACTCGCACCTTATTTTGGATGTGAGCACAGAGGCAAAGATGCTGTCAGAAGGTGCACTAATTGTGCACCACAAAGAAGTGAGCCCTCAGAAGGGCTACTCACTGCACCCACTTTCAGGGGGATCTCTGTCTCCTCTTTGAAGTGTAGGGGGATGATGTCTGCACAGAGGAAGAAAGACCGGATGCTTAAACAGCTACCCCTATTTTCACTAGTGGCTTAGTAGCACGTGTATGCCAAGTACTATTATGGGGTCAAGTATAAAATTTGACAGACCTTCAGCAGCTTGAGTGTTATTCTTGAAATATGGTAAATACTGATCTTGTGATATATGCATACTTTGAAGCTTTGGCCATAGGACGGTGGTGCAAATTTTTCCTATATGCCCTTAAGTTTTAGCACAATCTTTTTACTGCCAATAGTGGATTCTGCTCAAGTGCTTAGTATTCTATGTGAATTTCCTTGTGACCATTTCAGCTCAATTTTCATATAATTCATGAGAAAGTGTGGTTCTAATATGGTCCCCATCTTGTTGGTTCCTAATAAATTTCTGAGTGGGAGTACAGAGGATTGATGATCAATGAGAGAGAGTGTGGTCTCTGTGGTTTCGGGTTGCTACTTGTATCCATGACTCCTCCTAAACACGTGATGTTTCTCAGTTTCACAAATGCAAAATCCCAAAGGTCTACAGGTGTATGGATCATTTGATGACTCATTTTATGGTCTCTTCATTGCTCATGGGGGATGGTGCATACAGAGGTGCTTAAACAAATTTTAGAGAGGGGATGCTGGTCATTAACATCACCTCACTTATGGTATAGGAGATATTTGAGAGCTTGTCTTTAAAACACAACACATTTTGCCAGAAGAAAAACATTTGAAGGGCCCCTTAACTGTTCATCCTCCATGTAATATCTGTTAAATTTTATGGGTGTGTTGCAGCCTCGTTTCAATGCCACTTGGTATGTGAATATTATTGCAAGTGATTCCAGAATGTTTGCATTTTATCTACATTCCTGCAAACTATTGATACATTATGTACTTTTCAGTGTATCTCACTGCTTGCATGTCCTGCTTTCATGGACCTCAATATGTGATCTCTGGTTGTAGCAGATGCAACTTCTTGCATTATATTCCCAATGCACTGCCTTTGTGACCACTGACCACAAAGATATCAATCTCAGGGCCAAATTTGATGAGGGTTGGTGTTGGAGCTCACATAACACTGTGGGGCATATTATCAAGGGCCGGCGATAAATATCGCAAAGCGCGCTTAGCGCTTGCATATTTATCGCCGGCTATCTCTGGAATTTATCGCCCGGTTAGCGCGTTATTAACAACGCGCATCGCCGAGGCGATAAAAATGTCAGAGATAGCGTGGATATCGCCGTTTTCCATGGGAAAACGGCGATATCCTAGATGATAGGGCCTGTGGTCTTAGCCACAGAATCCACCCCCCATGTTAAGTATGCCTTAGTCAGGAATTTAACAGACGTTAAATTCCTGCGTTAAGGCATACTTAACGCGATTAAAATAATCGCTTCCCCGCATTGTAAATATTTACCCATGTTGTTTCCACAGACACGCCTACTTTGCATCTCATTATCGATGCGAAGTCAGGCGTGCTGGAAACGGGAGCAAAATCAGCAAAACACGCGATAGCGTGTCTTTGCTGATAAGGCGATATAATTATCGCCGCTTTTCGACCGAAAACGGCCGCAAAAGCGGCGATAATTGTTTATCGCCGCCTTGTTAATATGCCCCTAAGCAACGCAAATCAACGCAAAATATCACACAGCAATCAGCAGTGATGGATATGTTTTCATGCACAAAATCTAATTTTTACTGAAAGTTGACCCTCATTCTGCACCAAACGTGTTTGTGCCATCCTGCTGCTAATGTATGCATGGGGCTGTGTCTTGCCAGGCCAGTGCAAATGCCAGATTTACTAAAATAGCATGCACTGACTTAGCCATAATTCCTAGCACCATCGAAAAGCAGTATATCTCCTTATGTAACAAAAAATGTAACGTGTGATTTACTCTAAAGCAAACATCTTATATGTCTGACCCCTGTGCTGATAACTACACCTTGGAATTTGCACTTGAGCGTGCACTTCCAGTACAAATCATTGGCTAAACACTGCAGAGACGCCTTTGTTCCACTGCACAAGGCTATGCATCATCTATAGCAGCCAGATTTAGCATGAGCACAGTTGATGACATCATTTGCATGCGACTGCTCTATTTCTGCCCTTTCCCCAATTTTTCACACAGCACTTCTTTGCCTGAAACACAGTACCTCTGAGCCTTACTGTAAAAATAAATTATAAGAAGGCTCTGGCCACCTTCTTTACCTTCACTAGTCTTAACTGTTTGTCACACACCCTCCCCTTCATTACCAATTAGGAAACTGCACAGAAGCTAAAGGTGGAACATGGAGTGGATTCTCGCACCACATGGCCATCCCGCTTTCTGCACTTTGCCTGCTCAGCAGATTCAGGCAGTTTTACAACATGCATTTTTTTAAAGGGAGGATTGCTCCTATTTTGTTTTTAAGGTAATTATTTTTCCAACCTCTGTTTTTAAGAGTTTCCCAAGAAGCGTACTACAAAGAGGTTAGATGACAGGGACGCTGTTACTTGGTTGTCTTGCAGACTGCACACACTTCTTGTATAAGGACACTTAGCTACAGCTCTGCTTTGATGTAATGTATTGTGTACCTACTACCGCTGTGTAGCACTGCAGCAACATCAGGGGCCCTACTACACATAGGGCGCACTTTCCCTGTTTGTGCCATGGTGCACCTTAAAACAGGTGTGCCAGGTGCAAACAGGGAAAGGGCACCCTTTTACATTGAATGTGCTGCCTGGGGCAGCAGCGTAGAAGTGCTGCCATTTCGGCAGCACATTCAAGTCGAAAATGGAGCAGTTTTGACATGTTTCACTGTGCAGGCGGCAACCTGCGCGCACTTTTAAGAGGGGAGAGAGGAGAACCGTAGCAGGCTGGTGCAGTGAGTGGTTGTACCTACCTGCAAGGGGATGTCTGGGGGTCGATAGGACCCGCTTTCCCCCTCCAGAGGCTGGCATTAGGGGGCGCACTGACAGTGTGCCACCTTTAAGGTGCAAGAGGCAATGGGATTCTCTCATTTGCGTGGAGCCACGCCCCCATTCAAATGAGGGAACACCCTCTGGTGATATCGCTGGCGCTACATGTCCGTTGCGCCCCCTAAGCACTTTCCATAATATGGCCCCAGAAGCCATTGATGCTGATCTCTTCAGGAGTACTTCTTTTTCCATTTCAGGTGCAGTCTTTCAATGTGCTTGTTATTTATTTGCAATACTATTATGGAGATTTCTTAAGATGCGCTTATGTATTTTATGAGGCACTGCCATACTGTGCTGGAAACAGCATTACATTTGCGTTCTCTTGATTGTGGAGTGAAAGTGAAATTAGTCGCCGATCCTAAGTGGCTAGTTAATGCTGTTTTGAGTGCAATTTCCTGTGTGTTCCCAAAACAGGATTACTAAATGGCTACAATTTACAGACTGCATCCATGGTCTAAGGCAGGAAAAAACTGACACAAGTTGCCAGTACAAATTGCACAAGTATAGTGTTTGGAATGCCAGAAGTGGGAATAAAGTGCTCTAGTTACGTGTAAATCTCAGTCCTTTTGTGATTGAGACCAAATTTTGCATGGCAACTTTGTGAACCTTGCTCTGTAACAAATTTGCAAGTATGCCATTTGCACCAGCACCTCATCATTATCAGAGCCTATGTATTTTCAATGCTAACATTATTCTGTGAATGCATATATATGTCTTAGTGCAGTTTTTCATACAAAATGTACCAATTCCAAACATAGGCTCACAAAGCACATTTAACTAGTGCCTAACAACTTACACTACCGTTAATAGCCAGTCATACGTCTCTGAAAGACAACCTTTGTGACAATGTTAACATATAGAAGAAAGGGGCCTATTAGTTTACCTTTGAACATTGCTCTCTCTGTCAAAAGTGTATGACTGTACAGAAGATTGCTTTCCATGAATTCTGAAACATTTCATTACAAGTTTGAAAGGCTATTAATAATGGCTTGTTTTAAAAAAAAAACATTTTCTCATGTGTCAAAAATGCAATCAAGCTGTCTCAATGAAAGGCAACTCTGTTAAACTGGAGCCGGACAATGCTTTCATACAAAAACGCTCTCCGTTTCTAAAAATGTAATAATTACATTGTCATTTGTTACTTATCTACTTAAAGGTTCTGCCTAATTAAGCATAGCTCAATTTTCACGCTACGCATTTACCTACAGCAGTGATACTAAAACCAGAGAGTCTGTTTGGTGTTTTCCTGGGACAGGCTGCCAGCCTCTACAAGTAATACATCATTAGTACACACATTGTCTTGGATAACCCAAGGCTTGTGCAGGTGTGTTGGCAAAACATACAGGTATTTTTTGTTTCCAAGCAAGCTGTGACATGAACTCATCTTAGCTGTTGCTTTACCCTAAGTACAGGGAAATCAACATAGATCAGTAGCTACAACGCAGTTAAGAATGCTTCTGCAAAGAACGCGGACTTCATTCAGGATCAGAGCTTAATGTTTAAACAGCACGCAGATATTCGACATGGAGTAGCATAATTTTGGCTCCATCCTTCTACGTTTGGCCACGCCACATATGTATGTATTTGCATTTGGCCTTATCTACTCATGTGACGCAATAATACTAAAGCGATTTGGTGCACCGAAGGTATAGAAGTGCATCTATTTTGTGTTCTGACATATATGTGTGTGCATATTAATGTTTTTCCTTTTTAGAAACATGTAGATTGCTGATATTAATTTTCTATAGGTTTAGACTGTAAGGTGGTGCACTAAAATGCATTTAATGCAGTGCATTTACCAGGGACTAGTAAGAATGAATCATATGTGTGTTTAATTCTTTCTTTATAAATTGTGGTCAGTTGCTGTTTTTGTTTAAAATTACATGTATTAGTTAATGCGCCACATATAAGAGTACAGCACGATATAGCTTGATTCATTATTAAAGATTTCATTTATTGGATTATATGCAGGTTGCAGAATTAATATGTTTTGAAGAGAAATGTTGAGTTAGCGTGATTGTGGGCCTTCAGCTTGCATTAGACATTTGACATTAACGTGAAAGTTGTTTTTCTGCATATTTTTCTTCTCTGCAGGTGCAGACCAAAGGCATTCATTAGTTAGCTGATAGTGAGGCGAGGAAGAGATTGAAAGGTCACATGATTTTAATGAAGAACAAAGGGAGTGTTACCAGTTGGTACTATTAGACGAAGGGAGGAACCAAGGACGCTTTGGAAGCGGAGATTGGAATATAGGAGTAGTGGTCAAGGTGCCAAGTTCTTTCTGGGAACTGGAAAACATGCTATGATGTGTATATGGTCATGTTTCTTGAATGTTCTTTGTGCATTTAAATTAGTAAACCCACCATTGGTTGAGTCAGATTCTCTTTAGACTAAGAGAGGTATAGAAGTCTCTTGTCATCTCTGATTTTGTGGCTTCGTCCTATACATGCCTCTTTGCTTTTAGAACTTCTATAGAGGTTCTAATGCTGACACCTTTCTTGCCTCCTTGATTTATTAGGGTTTTCCCTATCCATAGGTTAGTGTAGGGTTTATTAGATGCTGCAAATCGTTACTTCATATTTTGTATCGCTGCAATGGAGATACTTCTATTCTATGCTCTTTGCTGTTCAGGAACAATGTTGTAAGACCCTCCGGTCTTCCTTTGATAATTTTATACTTTTATAGTTTGACCTTAAGATTGATTTATATTAGTCTGGCTTTGAGTTTGTAATAAACCTTTTACATTTAAGTTACTGACTCAGCCTTTTATTGTGTGGTCCTAATGATCACACTGAACTTTAAGATTTGAATTGTCATTAACCCCTTCTTCCTCTTAGTCTACTACAAAGTTCTATTGACCAGAGTTCAATTGGAAGGAACGGCCCAGAGCGTTCTCAGACACATTAGACAGTACTCTGTACTCCCTTCTTCCAAAGCATCCTCCACTTAATTGTGTATCAAGTCACCTTTCTGCATTCTGTTACAAGGAAAGGGCAGGAATGTGCTGCATATATACCAATACGGTGCATTCGTGTCCTTTCCCCAGCGCTGGTGCCCAAAGAGCTGCCTATCGCCTATGAAGGCGCCTATGCAGGGTGCCTCTGTTGCATGCAGGATTGTTTTGATGCAGGAAGGGGCACCTTCCTGCACAAAAACAAAGCCCTGAGGCATATTCCTCTATCTATGTATGCTGCTGAATGCAGCACACATAATAAGAGGTAGTTACAAGGAGAAATAAAGATATTTCTCCTTGTCACGCCTCCCCTGGGAAGGCTAGCATTTTGGGGCATTCCCAGGTCTACCAGTAATGGTAGATCTGGGAATGCGTCAGAATCTAGGGGAGTTGCGTGGGAACACCCATGCAACGCCCATGGAACACCTCCCTGGGGTAGAGTAACACAGCGCAGTGAATTGTGCTGCTTTGCATTACTCTTGATTTATTGAGCCACTGAGGGCTACGCAAAGTGGCCTTGTGTGGCTTGATAAATGGCATTTTGGGTTTGTGTCACTCATGTACCACGTTGTGTGGTGCAAATGCGATGCAAAGCCTTTATAAAAATGCCCCACTCTCTCCAGTCCTTAATTTTCACTGTCTTAACTTTTCATCCTCAAATAATTTATTTCAAGTGTGTTTTTCTAATTAATTCAATGGAAGCAAAACAAGACTGCAACATCCAAAATGCATAAGGCTATCTAACAAATATCCAGTGTCCATAATGACCTGGAAGGAGATGGCTATCCTAACAATAAAGAACAAATGTAATGCGTATTGTAGATGAGACGAGTGTTTCATATTTGGCAGATCAGACAGCTTTCACTGGGAAGCAGCACACAACATTTAAAAGCCCACATTAATCAGAACTCTGTACATACAAGCAATACAGCACAGACAAGCCATACAGTGGGTCAACGTGCTTGAAACGTCAATGACTACCAAGACATACCACACACCACCGTACAGCAACATACAATAAGACAGAATTCTTACATGCACCCAGCAAAGTCTAAATATGCAGATAAATGACCATAAATCGCTCATTAACACTTGTGTAACAATCAGCTATCTAGCACACAGAAACATTTCAGGACAAACAATGACCATACCAACTGAAGAAATGTATATACAATTTGGTGCTGCCCTGTGGTGTCGCACACCCACAAAAAACATAACTTAGGCGCTATGTTAACATACTAATGTATTCCTTTATTTGTTGAGTGCTCGCATGTAAAGCACACATGACACAAAAGCAACATAGTGCTTTAGATAGAATGTCAGTTTGTGCAACATATGAGTGCAAATAGACAATAGCAAAATAAACTGCAGTCTTAACAAGCAAAGCCAATATGCCTGGCATTGACTCCCAGCATTTTGACGTTGTCAATGCTTGTTGTGTTTTGTAGTGGTTTTTGGAAAACCTTATTGCTGAGACAGCTGCGCACCCCTCATTAATACAAAACAAAAAACATCGACTAAAACAAAAGATATTTGTGGTCCCAAAACGCAAACATTGCCATAATAGTCAGTGCAACTGAAAGGAACTGCTTTTTGTGTGAATATGATCCTTGTATAAGGGCTGAATGCAATCACTCGGAGAGAAGTTAGCCGAATGCTGTAGTGGGCAGAAGAAAAATGTGAATGACATAATAATAGGCCAATGGATAAAGACGGCTGACTGAAAGCCCCTACAAGTATATATAAGATTTTAGTAAAATCGAAAGTCTTAGCTAACGCCAGACCTAAAAGTGGAAAAAAATGGTTGTATTTTGTCACCGCTTACTAATCAATTACATTCATGAACAGATATGTGCATTTGCACACACTGCTTACTATAGATGAAAACATTAAAAGTGTTAAATCATATTAAAAAGATGGTCTCTACTCTGGGGAGACATATTATTCAAATACCTGTGCAGAAGGAAACCTGAGTTAACCAAACATGACAGACTTGTAGACTAGCCAAATGGATTTCTTTGAGCCAGACTCAGACCATTCAGTACCACAGCACCTTGTGTGCCTTTGTAAAGAAATGTAACACAATGCAGGGCCTTTGCACGGCATCACTATGCATTTCAAGCTGGGAGGCATTCCATGGGTGGAACATGGACATTTCCATGCTTTCACCCGTGGGTTTTGGCGCATTCCCAGATTTATTAATGCTAGCAAACCTGGGAATGTGTCAAAATGCTATACCTACCCCAGTGAGGCGTAACAAGGAGAAATATCTTAATTTCTCCTTGTTACTTCCTGCATCACACATAGAAAGAGGGAAATGCCTCTAAGGATTGTTTTTGGGCAGCAAAGCGTCCCTTCCTGCACTAAAACAAACCTTCCCATAATGCAGGTACCCTTGCACTTTGGTGCAGGGTGCAGGAATGCTCCATTTCTTTGCTCTCTCCTTTTCACGCAATGCAGCGCAGACTTTGCTTGCTGTCCTGCGTTGCGTGAAAGATTAGAAAACATGCCCCTTAGTCCTTGAGCAACTTCCTGTAAGAAAGATTTGTTCTGCAGTAACAATTCAACCCTAATTTTTCTGCAGCCCACACTGTGATTCTTCTTAGCCTTGGCTGCTGCTTTAACACTAGTTATAACCCAAGCTCCCGGATTTATTTTTTATTGCTATTCTTACCCGTTTCTCACTCATTTAGTCTGGTAGATTATTTCTACACTTTTGTAGTATCATATGTCTCTAACGCAGCTGTACGGTGCTTCCCTGCTCAAACGTTTACAATTTCTCGCAGACCATGCCTGCTAAGAAGACTCATATCACAACTCAACTGGCGGTGCACCAGGATGAATGTGTACCAATGCCAACTGCAGATTGCTTGCCACTGAGGATATATAAAAAGTGTACCATATTTTAACAAAATAAATTTTGATACAACAGTTTTTTGTGAACTGGTGTTTGCTAGAAGCTAATCATACAGATTGTTTTTCCAGCACCCCTGATGGTGTCGCTGCTTCCTGACTTTCCATGGCTGTGAGACACATATACCAACAAATGCATGATGAATGTAGTTAGGAAGCGGGCTGTCCATTATGGATGTGCATACTTTTTATGCCAGCAGAACTTTGCAACATTCTGAATTCCCATTGCTTGCAATTTTTCCAAAGGTTCCAAGTTCCTTTTTTGCATGTGCAAAGCTTTTCTGTGGTCAGCGATATAATTTTTATTCTAATAATATCTAACTACTATGGAAAATATATAAATACCTTTTCCCTTTAACTTTTGGCTGGATTTTTCTATGCACAATAACAAATGTATCCCAAATTATTTCCTTATAAGGTGTTGACCTTTTGTAGCATGAATTGTTGCAAAAGTCACAATTTCTGTCCACAATTGGGAAAAGTGTAAGACTTTGAAATTTCCTGAAGTTGCCCTTTTTTCCACAAATTTGAGTGAACAGATGCAAACTTTACTAGCAACTGTCTCCAAACCTTCCCCTTCATATTGTTTCTCCTGCTCATTTGTCCAATTTCTCTGTGTAGGGAAGTGAAACCTAGGTTTCTGTGTGTCAGGTCGGGATCCACAAAGGTTACAATGGACCAGAGAGATTAACATTTTATGCTCCACACACTAGCGTGAGCAAGCAGTGGCAATTCAGCTCATGCCTTGCAAAATGATTTGACTGTAGAAGCAAGGAAAAGGGTCTAGCGCTTGCTCACTTATGTAGCAAGATGTGTTCTGTACTCATTCCACTATCATCTATCATGTGTTCAACTCAGGCAAAACTGCACCCCATTCATCAGCCTCTGATTGCCTGGTAACTGTTTGGTTTGGACCACCGTCACTGAGAGTATTATGAGAGGTCTCCAACCTGCATTGGCTCTCAGATTTTGGGACTATTGAGGGATGTCACTTCTACATGAAACTGGTGGCCTACACAAAGAAAGATGTACTTATATTTGGTTCTATTCTTCAGACATTCCAGTTCAGATCTGCATCGGAGTCACTGGTTGTAGTAAACGCCACAACATAAGGAAAGAGAGTGGCAGCAGAATAGAAGAAGGACTGAAGCAGTGTCAGGATTAGATGTTGGCCCCAATGGAGACAAGGATACGATCTATGACTGAGAATAAGTCTGTTGTTTATTTGAGTTGAAAAAGAGGTACACAGCTATATGGAGTGAGAAGCAGCCAAAATGTATCTCAAAATCTGCAAAACACAGTGGCTTCAATCCAGTACTAATGACTCGTTTTTTAAGAAAACTTTATCAGAATTGCAATGCTGCCACTTCATTCCAGCCCATCCAAGACAACTGGATCTCTGTAGAGAGCTTTTCTGTGCCTCTCTTTGTCTCCACTTGAAGACAGTTGGAGAATATGAATGAGAGAAGAACTCAAGAAACCTCGGAAGAGCTGATGCCTTTATTGTGGGTTGCTGATATGCTCTTCGTCCTTGTGGTCTCTGCAATGACCCCCAGAGACATGAACTCTTTTTCGCAGCAGCCAAAGGTGAAGGAATGTTAGGCCAGATGTACAAAACGGTCTTTCGATCACAAACCCTGGGTATACTATTGCTAAATTCATATTTGTCATGCAGAAACCCCATTTTAAGAGTCAGAAAGTTTTTCCAACTCATAAAATGGGTTTGTAACCCATAGCGAATCGCAATTTGGAAGGGGCGTGAAATGGGTATTCCTTCCAAATTGTTATTCAGTAACCTAAGAATCAATGGTTTGCTATCACAATCCCAGTTGCAACCCATTGGCAAGTTACAGCCTCCTTAAAGAAGATGGTAATTGATTAAGAAGAAGTGGTCCCAAAGATTCCCATTGCGAATAGGTTTGGCAGCCTCAGGGGAAGAAGACAGTGGTCCAGGGAACCGCTGCATGCTCCTTCTAAAGTTTCTATTGTAGAAAACATGAATTATGAAAACATAGCACAACAACAAACACCATCAGAAAGCACACAGCTGTACGTAGTAAAAGAACAGTGTAGGCCCAAATCTCGTAATGACCGTAGAAAGGTGAAGAGTTCAGTTGAGGACACAAAAGAGTAAAATACCTTAAAAGGGTTTCGGTTAAAGGGCAACTCGTATTTAGCCAGCATGAACAAATTTATGACTTTAGCACACAGGCTCACGGCACATATTTAGTGTTTCAAAATAGATCGTAACTTGAATAGACGATGGGTGCAGGAAATCCAATTAGATTCGAACACATAGCGGTCTTAGGTGCACAAAGACAAGGCACACTATGCCACTAAAACTGTATTTACCACAAGTATGCATACATTTAAGAACAAAGAATGGTTAGTTTGTTAAGCATTGTTAGAGCTACAATGAAGAATGTGTAGAAGATTTGGTCAGAGTTTGGGATTACGGGGTCACAGACATTAGTGTTTTCATACTTTCAATCTGTCACTGACAAGTCAATTATCATTTGCTGTTCTGTAATAAAGTATTATTTAGTCTTGTGTAAAAGAAGCTTTCAGTTAAACAGCAAATTGAGACCAGCTGCCTGCCTGTGTAATGAGGGTCGATCTCCCTGTCGCGACAGTAAAGAGCTGTCTTTACATTGTCAAAGAGGAGTCTGTCTTTTCTTCATTTCTTACATTTTGAGTCACCCTGCAACATTTCTCAAACAGTTCTCATTCTGAAAGGAACTTGAGCTGCTTTGAAAAAAAACATTTTCCTTTTGGGAATGCAAACACAGGGATGGTGGTCAGCTGTTTCTTGCAGATCAACATCCTTGTGTTTGCAGCCAATAACACTGGGTCCCAAATTGAGACCTGCTTAATAAATATTATTTGGGCCGGCCATTCTGTGATTTCCTCTAAAAAGTGATTTGGCAATCCATCCTATTAGTACAGGGGTTGGCTTTCAAAATCAGATTCAATTCTCCCCAAAAAATGGGGCTCAATTTGCAAAACTACTTTTTACAAATCTAAACTTAGCAAATCACACCAATTGTCTCCTCCTGCCCGTTGAGTATGTTGCATGTGTGTGGCAAGATGGAAACCTCTCCTGTTGATATCCAATGTGAGGACTTTCTTGACTGTGTAATCGTCTATGACTTTCAAATTGACTGTGAATCTGCAACACATCACCTGTGTGATCGTGTATTATTTATGCTGGATTGTCACTGATGATGTGGCACGTGCTGCTGAAATAAACTGGATTCTGAATGACGCTCAGAATCTAATATTCACATGGTCATGCTCCACGAAATAGGCAGTTCGAGGGCCACTAGAGAATGGCAAGCACTGCATTTTTTTCACCCAGACTAAACTTTGCATTCATCTATGAGTAGATAAATAGTTTTAGGGTAGTAAAAGCAGGCTGAAATTGTATTGTGCCAGGATATTACATTTCTACTGTATGTAAATAAAAGTTCAATTTCTTTTCAATAAGAACTAGCCATTACTGCTCATCTCTTTTATCTTCACTATTTAATTGTTAACTGCCTCTGACACTCTATTCCTACCACGCCTTCTAAATATGCACCTTCAGAGCTCAACCTTGCTAACATCTGGTAGATAAAGCTTAAAAGGAAGGAGCAGTAAATATCAGTTAGCTGCACAACAGTAGTTAGTCCCGCACTCCAGAAAGGACAGGCAATACTCACAGCACTGGCCCAGTGTGTCTGAGTCACCGAGGGCCTGGCAAACTGGACTGACACTTCTAGCAAGCAATGAAAGATCAAGGATCTGGACATCAGAGAGCAGAATATAATTATCAATAATTCCAGTATATTTAGAATGGGTGCACAGTAAAATGTCAGGTAGCCAATGTTATGAGGAATCTGAGCGTGTAGGTATAATAACTAATGAGCAGAGAGCAGTCTTGAGAGTCAGGCAGTTAAACTACACAGCATTAAAGACATTCACAGCCGGCCCCCTTCCCCCCGCTCTTACCGCGAGAATCGGCCGCTACCACCCCCCCCGCTCTTCAATTATTTTGCCGAGGGCGGCAAACGCAGCAGCCGCCACGGGCAGCCTAAGGCCTAGCTACGCCTCAGCACCAGGTGTGTGGTGTAAGCAGTTGAAATTTAAAAGCAGAAGGTCTTTGAAGAGAAGCAGATTGATAGAAGAGAAATTGAAGTTTGAAGAGCAGGGATGTGTTACAGTGAGTGACAACAAATAGCTAGAAGTGAAGTAGAAAGAGGTGATGGGAAATTACAAGAAAATAGACCTGCTAACGCCTTAAAGGTGAATATTTTAGATTGATTACACACTGTAAAGGAAGTACCTACTGCAGTAGTGAGGACAGCACATTGGCCCAATTCTCCCTGCACCATCATGTCCCTAAAGAAGTAGTTCTCTGGCATAGATGTGCTTGCATGAGTGAATGGTACTGTGTTTGCATGCAAAACAGAGAAGCTAAGTGATGATGAGAAAATGTTGCTTTACTGAAAAAGCCTAGAGGCAGATTTACTAAAATTTCATGCAATGCAACGCAGCAAAGCAAGGTGCTGCACTGCATTGCGTGAACAGGAGAGAGCTGAACAGCACCACATTTAGAAAGATATGGCACTGTTCATCTTTTTCCCTGCACTGGCACACTTGTGGCTGCCTAGCACCAATGCATTACCCTTGCACAATGAGGCAAGGGTGCCTGCATTATGGGCAGTATTGTTTTTGTGCAGGAAAGCGATACCTTTCTGTACAAAAACAAACGGCAGAGATATATACCTCTTTCTATGTGTGCTGCAGAATGTGGAAAGTGGAAAGATGAAGTAGTGAAAAGAAATGAAGATATTTCTCCTTGTTACGCATCTCTCAGGTAGGCACACCATTTAGCCACAAATTCAGGTTTACCACCTTCAGTAAATCTGGGCATGCATCAAAATACGTGAGCGGATGCATGCTCCACCCATGTAACTCCTACCCGACGCAGTGTAACGCAATGCAATTCAAGGTGCTGTTTTGCATTACTTTGTTTTCACAAAGCCACACCTTGCAAAGTAAATCGGCCCTTGTGCGACTTTGTAGATCTCAATAGCATTTTGTGTTGTGTCTACGCCAAAAAAGTGGTGCAACCACGTTGCAAACTGTCAGTAAATCTTGGCCCAAATTAGAGTGGAAATAAGGTTACAATGGAACTGAATGAAAGTGAGTGAAAGTTGTATGTATCCATTTATGAAGGGTGTGTACATTAAAAAAAATGTGCAGACTCCTGCCAAGTATGACAAAACTGTACAAGTACAGAGAAACTGCAAAATATGAAACCTCTATGCACTACATTCTTATGTGTATTAGTCAGTATGCAAAGGGGAAGAATGGGATAACCTTGAATGCTGTTGGAGCAATGTTTTGGCTGTATTGCATACCAATGAACGAAAACATAATTTTGGGAAGCCTACGATTAATGGATACATCTTAAGGGTCACAAGAATAGGAATATTGGAGGTAGGAATGAGGCTTCATGGACTAAACTCATGGATGGGCATTATGATTGTGAGACAAAATGTCACATAAGGCCTAAGTGGGCAAAAGTCCCTGAGGGCAAAAGATTTCAAGTCCATTCTTCCTATTAGAAAAGGGAGAATAAAACAAATATCAGTGATAGTGTTAGCATTTGTGTATGTCTGAAGGAAAAGTACCAAATTACTCATCCCAGCCACAAATAACTGAAAGCTATCTTTATGGATGACACCAAGTTGATTATTATGTGGAATACCAGTGCTGCTAGTAGGGGAACAGGTACTATGTCTGGAAATCCCGATAGAGGGGCATATTTATGAGTCCCTAGACCCACTTTTTTTGACGCTCCGGTGGTGCTGTACGCTAGCTCATATTTACAAGGTTGCGTTAAGCCACTTTGCGTGGTTGGGATCCACGAGCCCCTGTCCTCACAGTGACTGCCCAAAAGGGGTCTGAAATTTGCAGCAATCAATGAGAGATCTGAAAGTCCCAGTTCCAAATTTCTTCAATAGAAGAATAAATTTAGCTCAAACACAGCTTTCCCTTCACGGTACAATGGCAGATATGAGGTTGGTGGGATTATACCTTGCCACCCTATCCTTAGATCAGTTAAGGGATCTGTGTGTAGTGAGAGCGTGGAGGGCTCCCAGAAACAAGGACGGGTGATCCTTCTAGGTTTTGTTAACAGCCGGTTAGAGAAACTAATGGTAGGGAATAAACTGTGATAGACTCTGGGAGGGGGTGTTGTAGTGCCTGACTCTCCTGGTCCACTAGCACAGGCTTTCCCCAGACACACCTACAGTGTGTTCCCCAAGACATCCAACTCACCTCAATTGTCTCTGACCCTAGACGCCATTCCCTTGGGTGCCTTGAGTGTGACTGAGACCCTAAACTTGTAGTTGGCTGTCCATAAAACCAAACTAAGGCAGAGGAAAAGGAGAAGGTCAGGGGGTCAGCGAGGGAAAAGGTGAGATTATCTCAGCAGGAACAAGAGGGAGGGACAGGAGGAATGGGCCCCAGAAGAAATTAAAAAGGTAGAAAGAGGAGAGAGAAAGAGAAAAGAAAAGTCAGGAAAAAGATAAAAAGAGAGGATTAAATAGAGAAAGAGAGGGCATGGTCTTAGAAAAGGAGAAGTCCATGATGACAACATAAGAAAATGCATCTGGGAAAGGTGAATCACCTCCAGCTGACTAGGATATTTTGGATATTTTGAAATGTTTTGAGATTGCTTGTAGAGTACAGATTTCGAATAGTGTTTTTAAGGCGACCATTGTAATGAGTTGCTTTCAACGGAAGGAACAGCTGTCATTGGGAGAATGACTATAGCTGAGCAGATGAATTATGAGTGAATGAAAAATATCTGATCTGGTTGTGTGGACTTAAATCAATGCAGTACCTTCAGAGAGCCAAAGGAAGCAAGAGATCAGATAGTGTTTTGTTTGAAGCTTAGGTTCTTGGAGTGATGCCTGAACAGAAAGAGTTGGTAAGAGGAGAGAAGCCAAGGGTTTTCATGCCTTAACTAGTTATTAGTGGTAGCACAACCTCTGAAGTGACTCATTGCCACTCAGGCAATGCCTGTCTGATTTGACAGAAAGTGATCCAGAGAAGCTGCCAGGGTTGCCTAACAAGTGGGGTGCATCAATCAATCAATCAATTAGGGATTTATAAATCACTGCAAATCACCTGTGAGTGTCTCAAGGCGCTGGTTGCTAGCTGCTTTGTGGTGATCTGTTAATTCGAACAGCCAGGTCTTGAATTCTTTCCTCAATTGCTGGAGCGATGGGGCGGTCCTGAGATGCACGGGAAGATCATTCCAGGCTTTGGCTGCCAGGTGTGAGAAGGATCGTCCTCCGCTGTTGGCCTGGCGGATCTGTGGGGTGTGTGCGAGGAAGAGGGAGGTGGAGGTGGATAATAGGTTTCTGGTCGGTTAGTGGAAGGTCATGTGTTTGTTAATGTATGCTTGTCTTTTGTTGTGCAGGGCTTGGTATTGCTGGGTCAATTTCTTGAACTGGCATCTCTTCTGGATCGGGAGCCAGTGTAGTTTCTGGAGGTGGGGTATGATGTGGGTCCGTCTTGCGAGGTCGAACATAAGTCTTTCTGCTGAGTTTCGTATTGTCTGTAGTCTCTTCAAGAGGTGTGCGGTGACTCCTACATAGAGCGTGTTCCTGTAGTCCAGCCTGCTGGTGACGAGGCCCTGAGTGACGGTCTGCCTGGTGTTGACTGGGAGCCATCTGAAGATCTTGTGGAGCATGCGTAGGGTGTGGAAGCAGGCGGTTGAGACTGCATTTACCTGTTTCTCCATAGATAGCTTGCTGTCCAAGATGATGCTGAGGTTGCAGGCGTGATCTGTCGTGGCAAGGGATGGGATGAGCTCAGCAGACACCGTGCAGCATAGGGCATACAAGGTGTTGGTACCAAAGATAAGGACTTCTGTCATGTCCGTGTTGAGCTTGACACCAGTTTCCTTCATCCAGTCGTCAACATTCATCATATATCTGTGGAAGTTGGTTCTGGTGGTGAAAGGGTCTTCTGACAGCGAGAGGATGGGCTGGGTGTCGTCAGCGTAGGAGATGATGCTTGGTCCATGCGATCTGACGGTGTTAGCCAGTGGGGTCACGAATGTGTTGAAGAGGGTGGGGCTTACAGCAGGCAATAACAATACAATGAGAGACTATGAGCTACAGTAATGAGGAATAGGCAAATCACTAGGCAGTACAGAGATAAAGAATAAAGATAAAGGCTACAGTAATTAATATCTAGCAACAGCAGTAGAGAGATACAGGTGGCTAAACATTGTTGGCAGAGAGATAGCTATGCAAGTAATAATGGTGAAACTGACACAGTGGCAAAAAAGAAAGAAACAACACGGCTGGGAGGCACTAGGAGCAGCAAGGGGGAGCTGGCCCAAGAGCATCAGCTCTAAGCACTCTTTGCAAAAAAAGGAATTAGGAACAGATTGATTTCAAACCAGTGGGTAAAGACCAGGACAACTCCAATGGATTCAAAAGGGGACACAAAGAAAAGGGAAATGTAGTTTGTAATCAGGACCACAATGATAGGGGAGGATAGGAAAATTCTTCCAAGCCCAAAGTGATTACTTGCTATAAGTGTCACAAGGTTGGACATTATAAAAGAGACTGTCAGCTGAAATACCATCAATCAGCTGCACTCATTATAACTAGTGTGTTGAATATGTGTCAGGGTGCTCGAGAGAGCCTTGTGGCACTCAGACTAGTAGCTATGCACATTTGGGAAAGGGACCCAGATGCTTTAAAACACATCCATCCAAATACCATTGTTTCTTGTTGGAAGTCAGTCTCACTGGGTGGAAGGTACGTGCCCCGATGGACACAAGTGCTTATAGGACTTCAAAGTTCAAAGGATGTTTCTGAAACCCAAGGAAATTCTCTCTGGGGCCAATGGCACAGGCTTGGTAGCCAATGGGGACAACCTGTAACACCTGATTGACCAAGTTGAGGTAAAAAGCTATGGCAAGTTGATCATGGTCGATGTAAGGATGAGAGAGAAGCAATGTGTAGGATATCTCTTGATTTGATCACCCCAGGTTATTATCAGGACCAGAGACCTAAATGGCCTGGAACATGTCAGCTGTGTGAACCCACAAAAAGCCTGCATGTCAGTCTCAGGAAGAGACTTAGACCATCCCCAGTTTGTAAAGACCAGTGGAAGATAGTGAGCGGATCTTGGCACACTCTGAGAAGGTACAGGTCATGGTGTCCATCTCCCTTGCTTCAGAGGGAGAGAAGGCTAAGACTCCTAAAGTCATCCAGGTGTCGGAGTCTGGTTCACTGCTGAAGCGTTTATCTGCTGCTTGAAGACCTATCCAGGGATGATTTTTCCCAGGCAGAAACTGCGTGCCATACACTTGTGGGACTTCAGAAGGAGATCCAGGAACTGCTCAGCAAAGAAGTAGTTGCAAGAAATACTGTTAGCTGGGAGAAGGGGTTGTTGTTTAGTGAGCCCATGAATCCTAAATGCATTGAATGTGTGTATTTACTGTTTTTATAGATTAAGTAAATGCTTCTAGCCCAACATAACGGGCTTGGTTATGACTGTTTATAGTTCGATCAGCTCATTTTTTAAAGTACAGTTATTGTTGGAAGCTCACACTTTGACAGCAACATAGTTGTAAAATGAGCAGATGGAAATTGCTGCTTTTCATTGCTGTTTGTCCATTCTTTATTGATCAGAGCTTTAATGTAGTATTTTCAGAGAAGAAACAGTCAACAAAATAGTTTCTCTGATTAATAATATTAATTGTCCTTAATGATGTTATTCCAAGCTCTTAAATGGCAATGTGGAGTTGAAGCTCTTAAGTTAAGAAAAATCTGAATACGTTGATGAACATCTTTTCATGTTTATCTATATATTATTTCTTCCAGGTCAAAGCATCATATAGAATTAAGGGTATTAATTTTGTTGTTGAGGCTGTCAGTTTTGGCCCATCCTCCATATTTCATCGCAAATCTTTTCATCACACTTGTGAGGTTAGACATTTTATTTATTAAATATTTACTGTGTAGATTCCAATTTAATTTCCTATCTAATTCTACTCCAAGATGCAAGTAGTGTGATACTTGTTCAATTCTCTTGTTATCCACAACCCAATTATAATTTGGTGTCACACACCATATGTACATCATTTTGGTTTTCACATGGCTTACCTGCAATTTATTTTGGCTATTGCAAATTTGCAGTTGTTTCAACTGCCGTCGTAGTCTGTTCTGTGTACCTAGAGGATTACCAGGTTGTCGGCATATGCTAAGTGGGATACTCCTGCGTGGGCTAGTTTTGGATGTCACCATTACTGTGATCCAATTCTTCTGGAAGATATGCTATGTATGGAGAGAAAAGAAGGGGTGCTAATATACAACCTTCTTTCAAGCATTAAGACTGAGGTCAGCAAGATGCTCGAGCTAAGGATAAATAACCCTCTGACAGTCCCTGGGCTAGACCAGTGGTACAGGTCCTTAAACCTCATTCTAAAGGTGGGAAACCTCAAATGAGATTCTGTGTGGATTACAGGGGTTTAAAGGCAATTACCAAAACTGATGCCCACCCCATTCCAAGAGCAGACAAACAGATTGACAAGCTGGGTGCAGCCAAATTCTTAAGTACTTTTGATTTAACATCAGGGTACTGGCAGATTGGACTCACCCAGGGCGCACAGGAGAGGTCAGCAGTTTCGACCTCAGAAGGCCTCTTTCAATTTAAAGTGATGCCTTATGGATTAAAAATGCACCTGCCACATTCAAAAGGTTGGTGGATTGAGTTCTCTCAGGCCTGGGCAACTTTAGTGCAGAGTATCTAGATGATATAGCTGCCGTATTTCCACCTGGGCGGACCACCTGATCCACCTGAAGGAGATTTTACAGGCCCTGCATCAGGTGGGCCTACCTATCAAGGCCAGTAAGTGCCAGATAGGGCAGAATTCTGTTGTGTACTTGGGCCACCTTGTAGGTGGAGGCCAAGTCCAACCTCTCCAACCCAAGATCCAGAATATTCTTAAGTGGGAGTCTCCCAAAACCCAGACTCAAGTCAAGGCCTTCCTTGGCTTAACTGGTTACTACAGGAGGTTTGTGAAGGGTTATGAGACTATTGTGGCTCCACTTAGTGAACCTAACCCCAAAACGAAGCCTAAGAAGGTAATCTGGACCACAGGATGCCAAAAGGCCTTTAACACCCTGAAAGAGGCTATGTACTCAGCACCTGTCCTGAAGGCACCTGACTATGGATACAAGTTCATTGTCCAAACAGACACTTCTGAACATGGGATTGGGGCAGAGTTGTCACAAACAAATGATGTGGACCAGGATCTATCAGTTGCCTGTATTAGCAGGCGACTCATCCCTAGAGAGCACCGTTAGAGTGGCAATGAGAGGGAAGCCTTTGCTGTGGTTTGGTCCCTGCAGAGGCTGAGACCCTACTTGTGTGGGACTCAATTCAGGGTTCAAACTGACCACAGGGCTCCCAGATGGCTGATGCAGATGAAAGGGGAAATCCCCAAAACTGTTTAGGTGGGACATTTCCCTACAGGGGATGGACTTTATACTGGAACATAGACAGGGACTGACCTTGCCAATGAAGCTGGCCTTTCCAGGATTTTCCACTTAGAGAATGAGATTTACCAATGGGATAGGTTAGTTGCTCATCACCTTTCGTCTGGGGGGGGGGGCTAATGTAGGAAAATGCCCTTTTTGTATGGTCACCCCCCACACACACTTTTTGCTCTGGAGCTGGTGGTTATGACTCTGATAGTGCAGTGGAGTCTGCTGCCCTGACTCCAGTGCCAGTGCTCTTTCCCTAAAACTGTTATGTGTAATTTTACATACCCAATTCACATGCACTTTACCCCCCTTATAATTCCCTTGTATGTGGTACCAGGGGTACCAAGGACATGGGTGGGAAAGGAGCCCTCAGGGCCTGCAGCACTGTTTGTGCCACGCTGAGTGACCCACATAAACTACTGACAACAGTTCTGCAATTGCAGACTGCAGAAGCAGTGCAAACTGCTCAAACTTGACTTTACCCTCACCATGTGTGTCAAAGTCAATGCACTATCTTTGAAATATGCCAGTCACCCCTAAGGTAGGCCTCCAAAAGCCTAGGAGGCAGAGTGCATTATATCAAGGGTGTGGCCATGTAATTGCAAGCTTATATGCCCTAGAGTACCCTGTACCATCAAAGGACACTATTGATAGATGGTTCGGAGGATAACATGGGCTGGCACCTGGGCAAACCCGAGGTTGATAGCTCCATTATGGTACCACCTAAATATGTCATGTGTGGTATAAAAAAAACGTGCCTTCTCACCCCAGACATGAATCTCAAGTCGAGGGCTATGTGGTATGCAACCAGGTGGCTACCTTAGAGGTTGCCCACCTGGTTGCCCCAGAGTCTCTGTGCTCTGGGTGGCTCCCACGCTTTCTGCCACCAAGAAAGGGTTGGGACCTCCTGCCAGGCAGTGTGATAACTCCCAGGAGTCAGGATCAAAGTCCTCAGCAGGAAGGAGGCCACACTTCCTCCCTCCCAGGCAGACTAATGAAGTGGCACATCAAGGAGGAAACAGCTGTACCTCTCCCAGGCACATTTGCACCCAGCCAGGTAGGACATTAGATAGTCAATGAGGTGACACCCCCAGAAGTCTAGGCATACTTCAAGGGTGGGCAGCCTGCTCTGTACACTGGAAGAAGGGCTCTGCCATTTTTAGTAGTGGCAGAATAGAGTGTTCTGGGTAGAAAAAGTGACCCACACCACTGATGTGGTCATCTCAGGGGCAGACTAGCTGCAAGGACTAGCTACCCCTTGGCTACTTGCTCTCACACCCCAACTCCCCTAAATTTAGGATTTAAGGGACACCCCTGACACCAGAACCTCAGTTCTGAACAACCTGCATCAAAGAGGACAGAAGAAGAGACCCGTGTTTGCGACAACAGGACTTGCACAAAGCAAAAGAGGGATACCCTGCACCTGTGGAAACGCTCCTGGAACTTCCTGATCGAGAATCGTATTAGGTTATCTCTCAGTTCCCCCAGACAGAGGGACCCTTGTGGAAGCCTGAAGCACCTTCAGACTCCCCTGAACTAGTGGCACTAGTCCCCTGCAAACTGCAGGTAAAACAACGCTCCAGATCCGAAGAATCGCTGGTCATCGGACCCTCAAAGGAATCGCCCAAATATAGATCCAGTGCATTGTGGGAACTGTAGTCCTGCCTTCCACAAAGTTACAGGAAGCTACTGCATTTCCCAAGACCACTGGATGTTGAAGTAACTTTCTGCTTCACTTGCCGCTGCCAAGGCTTGCTGGTCGCCAGCCCAGCAACTGGCTCCTCCTACAGGGAACTCCATTCAACCTTCGACCGATGTCAGCAACCACCCTGTTGCTGTGTTTTTGCATTGTTTTTACCCGCAGTACAGTTTCAGGGGTAAAAGCTGCTCTCCTGTGGCTCCCGTTTAGCACAAGGGACAGCCAGGACAACTCTGCACCTAGGCTCCACAATCCAGGTAAAATTGAACTGACTGTCATAGCTTGGTCCCGGGAACCCCATCACCTTTACACTGCAAGAGTTCCACACAACTCAACCTGCAAGTGGCTGATTGTCACTAGTGATTTTTCCCATTGACCACAGTGTTAAATCTTCACTGTATTATTTTGCACTGTTTTTATATTGCTTCAAAATCTATAACTCTGGTTATATGTATGCTATTCTGTTTGTTTTGGTGTCTACATTAAGCTAAAAATACGCTAAATTTTTATAAATTGGTGTCGGATTTCTCTTGAGTCATGTCAATTACTGAACATCCATGTTGGCACTCTGAAATGCTTAACACATGTTCCTCTAGTAAAACCTGACTGCTGTTTGCCACACTACTATGAATGAGGTAAGGATTTATTAGTGTGAATCCATGGACCATCTTTGGGGTTTGTGACAGTATTACATGGTGAGGCCTAACCAGCATCACCCCATAATGTTCCACCTTCCTACAGTCGGGGTGTGTGCTAATATTTCAGTCCACTTCAAATCATTGATGGGAGACCCCAAGTCCAACTCCAAGCGTTCTTGAAGCAGCCAGAGTTCTGACTTAGGTTGACCCATCCATACCCTGAGGTGCTGCAAGGTTGCATGTCGTTGCCCAGATATCGCGCAAATGAACTGCAAGCCCATATCGATCAGATGGTGGGTTTGGCTAATCCAGTGTGCCACCATTGGCACATTACAGCAGTGAGCACCATGTGGAGCAAAAACCGTCATGCCGGATCCCTGTATTAGTCATGCAAAGTTTCAAAGTCTGCCAGCATATCATTAATATATAGATCTCCTATTCTGGTAAGTCCCAGTGCCAGCCAGTCCTGGAGTTCACTCCAGTTGCCTCTATGAGGGAGGGCAAGTAGCGACAATAGTGGTAGCTTCATGGTGTAGGGCGTTCAAGCTTTTGTGCATTGTAGCGCATGGTGCCAAACACAATGGAGAGTCGCCATCAGGATCTCCTCTTCGCGGGAGTGAGGTGGACGTGTTGGGGCCAGTAGTAAGTGTGCTAGTGTTTGCCTTGGGCCTATCAGCACTGTATTAAGTTCCCGAGACAGAATTAGGGGTCTAGAAGTGTCCCAATCGAGTGTTAACATTAATGAGGTGTAATCAGAATGTGTCCTAGCTAGGTATTCAGCCGACAACACTCTCTCCTGTAGTGTTTCATTACAAAGGATTTTATACAGGCGTACATGCAATGAGTACACTCCTGAGTAGTAGGAGTACTCATGTTGTAGGGGTATTAGAAGTCAGCACATGTCCACTAAATCCCATTATGACAGCCATTCATGAAACCCCCCGGCTATCTTAGGTGGGGCGGCACTGGATAGAGAGGGATGCGATCTATCTAGGAGTGTGTCTGCTACACAATTTGAAATACCCTTCCACCTCAGGGGGTAATGGTTGATCTTAGCCAGTACCGGGGCCAGAGCATCTAGAAAGGTGCACTGATCAAGGTTAGGTGCATATATACATTAACAAATGTTATATCTTTCCCATTTATTTGCCCTGCCAGGAACACGCACCGCCCTTCTCTAGCAACCACCTCCAATTGAGGGTGAAAGGGGACTTCCGTCGAATCCATATGTTGTGTAGTACACTTTGCCTCTCCGTCATATTTGTAGTGCCTGGACCTTTGCAATGGTCAAGTGTGTCTCCTGCAGGAAGACCACTTGAGCCTTCTGCTGCTTATGGTACACCTGTCCATTATAACTCTTACTGTGGGAATTAAGTCCTTCACGTTCCATATAAATACTCTTACATGCATCATCAGACAAGTCCCGCATAAACCTATTAAGCCTCAGCCATAGCAGTACCCTTACCGAGGCCATAGTTACAGTTAACTTTCTCTTTAGCAATGGGCAACAGGAAATCACAATAACAAAAACATCCCCAACACCCCCACCTAGGACTGAGGAGTCAAACCACTCTGTCCAAACCAACGCATCAGGGATTGGAACTGGCCCTCTAACAATGCGAGCAGAGTCTCAGCCACCCATTCTAGGAGGTTCATCTTCAATTTCATTTCAAAGGGAAGTATATGTTTCTGACTTAGCTGGTGCTCTGTAGTGCAGGCCCCTGTGTCCCCACCTTGACATAAACATCCCCATGTTACAGTTACCTTTGCAGGCTCTGGGTGCTTTCAAGACTCCATACCTAGAGGTCATCTGCCAGTGTGGGGGTCAGCACTAGTCCCTGCTACCATGCCCCTTCCACCGTACCTGACCCACTGGTGCACTCCCCGGAGTCTGAGGTCTGATCCAAAACCAGCACCTCAAACTGATTTTAATGGTAGTGTGTCACTTCTGCTACCATCTGCACTCTGGCCCTAGCTACCTGCTCCTCCGATGGATGGTTTCGGGCAGGCTGATTTCGCTTTCTCCTTGATCTCCTATACTCCCAATTACTGTCAGTCGTCTCACCGCTCAGGTGTGCATCAATGCCTCTGGTGTGCAACTAGTCCCATGCCACCTCAGGAGTGTGGAGAAAATGCAGAGTCTCCTTCCACCGGTGTAGTTTTGCTGTGAAAAGGAGGGCATATTCCAGGCCATTTTGCGTAGCTGTCATTTCACCACTACATAGATTGTGTGATGCTTTGAACAATTGCAGTACAATCTGGATAGGCAGTCACAGTGGACCACTCAAACTTCCAAGGCCCTTTAGCTTGAAGGAGTAGTAGGAGTAACTCTCTGTCCCTGTAGATGATAGGGATGATTGGAATGGTGCCACCTCCGGATGCCGTGGGCAACCTGGGTTGCGATGTGCTCTCTAAATTGAGAAGAACAAAGGGGATTTGCCAGACAGCATGGTCTCTATCAACCATTGTATGAGGAAAAGCTTTATGTTACGACCCTCAGCTTTTTCCCATATGCCCAAAAGCCTTGCTGCGGCTGACTTTGCGAGTCTTGTACCGTGGGCCTCAGTGCAGTTAATGACGATTTAGCATACTCCACCCGCTCCAATAACGTCTTGTGATCAGCGCACAGTAGGGATACTTTAACTGCAACAGTGTCAATTTTTGTCTACAATGTAGATTTAGTATCTTGTATTGTCTGCCGGATCCGTTCAAACTGATTGGAGTGTTTTTCCAAGTTTAACTTTACCTGGCCCAGCACTCCTTTCCCCAGCCACTGGGCCCGGAGCACGTCAACATTATTTTGGGTGGTGTTGGGGATCATTTTCCTCACCATTGGTTTCACCATCATTTGCTAGGTGCCAAATTCCAGCTGTGCTGCAAAGCACTGAGGGGGCCATGTGCACCACTCATTCCTCTCTGTGGTTCAGGGCAGGCTTCCCACCTGGAGGGTAAAGGGGGAAGGGTGGTCAATGAGCTCTACCTCTCCCCTGCAGGGACTCTCTCAAGTTGCAGTCAATGGGGCTTCCCTCCTTCACACCAGATAAGCATTAGGCTCCAAGACAGACTGACCTCTGATAGGGCAAGGTGTAATGACTCTGTGTAGTCTTCCGGCCGCTGTGCAAGAGATTGCTAGCCTCAAAAGAGAGCCTCCGGTAATGTACTCAGCCACCCAACGTCTGTCCACAGCTCCCTGCAGAGTGTATGGGCACCCACACTGGCACACGCCTCTTCCTGCTCTTCAGGCCTCCAACAGTTGGACCATGCTGTGGTTTTCTCTGTGGGTGGGTCGACCAGATGGGCCGGGCCCCTCTCTCGCAGGCAATGATTATGAGTGACGGCTCACCAAGAGCCCATATCCTCGGCCTTGTCTGCGTCAGCGCCCAGGCCTCACTGTCATAATCGCCACTCCCTGATGAAGAGCCAGGCCCCAAATAAGTACTCAGGCCCGGCCAGGTGTGGTGCGCTCTGAGGCCCTGCTTAGCATGTCCTGCAGGGCCTGACCCTTGTGTGTTCCAGGACCAGGGTATCACACCGAGCAAGCCCCCACTACAGCAACCTTCCCGTACAAGCATGAGGGTCTGAGAACCGGTGGCTCACTGGATGGCGCAGGATGTTTTCAGGGCCGCACTTGGAGCCCGGAGCAAGCATCCTCTCAGGCCTGCACCTTGGACACGCCCAACTTGACAAAACATCCAGTGACCTTTATTGGCCACAAAGTGCTTTTCTAAGGAAACACAACTAGACAGCCATTGTAAAGAATGCTTCCCAATAGTGTGAGTCATAATGATATTCCGGCCTTACCAGTGTGGTACCAGGTTTGTGGCCAAAACTTATCACAAACAACCAAGTAGTTGATGGCAATGAAGTGTGAGAATCCCAAGTTTCTGACATGGTCTGTCACTTTACACAGTTCAATTATACAGTAGAGCACAAACCCGAATGAATCACGCAAATCAGATGTATTTTCTTACCAGTATTGATGATCTGAAGCAGATTTATTCCACAGTGGGGTAAGGTTCTGGGTAGTTTGTTCTGGGAGGGATGTCTGTTGGGACAGGAATGTCTTCTGCGTCATAGCCTGGCATGTACCTCTTCTCTGAGTGCCCGATTGCTTGTGAAACATGTATCCTTATTTTTATTTAGGCCCTGGCATCATGCTAATATAGCTAGTATACAGAGGCCCAGGCTTATCCCTGGTAAAGTGAGGTCCAGAACCTGTTCTGTGATCTAAAGGGGTGCACCAAGCATGCCTTCATGGTGGGCAGTGAACTCCTGTCTATGCCCTGGATGCATCACGTAAATTGTTACTGGCAGCATACCATGTTCTGTTAATGTTCAGTGTATCCAGTCCTTATTCTCTGTGTCAAGGAGAGGTGAGCCGAATTGCTACTTTAGTGTAAAAATTCACCATAATGTGAAATCTAGAAGCTTGTGCAGACATTCCATATGGTAGTATGACTCAGTATGAATTGAGAGACTGAGTACTAGAACCAGTGGGCTCCATTTTGATGTGCCTAGTTTAGCATGGTACAAGATGGAGGATCCAAGAGGATGGAAGTGTGTTATCTGCATTTCTGTGGTTAGAGGATGGAGACCGGACTTCCCCTAGAAATTCCAAGAGAATCTTGTTTGCAAAGGGCTGATGATTGTTGTTTCCTGAGCATTGCCATTTTGGTACATGGTAGTCAAGAGGGATGGGACTGCAGTTTTTGAAGTTCAAGGTGAGGAAGTTTCTTAGCAACTTCTGTCCTTTTGTCTGTCCTTGATTACTACTTCAAGAACCATAAAGACAGCTAGCTGCAGTGATCTCACACGTCATTGTTCCTATGTTTAGGATACTCCTGCTTGAAGCTAGCCCCAATGTTACCTGCAGTGAGGGCCATCATCTTGTACAACCGCGGTGTCTGAGGAACAGCCAAACAATGACATTTGGAAGAGAACCTCCCCAAACCGGTACTGAGCCTTTGAACCAGAGGTCTTCAAATTTAGAGGCACGCCCCCTGGGGATCCATGGAGGCTTTCCAGGGTGCCTCAATAAAGTCATTATTTGTAAATGAATATGGCCTGGAAGCGTGACTTTGCTTATTTTTCATGTTTCCAGGTTATCTTCATCGACACGAAGCAGGTGAAATGCATAAAAAAGAATGGCAAATGTGATCCTGAGCCCTGTGATGGCAGAGTCAAAGACATGGCTTAAAGCAACAAAATATTCTATAAGTATAGTTCACAGTAACTGCATATAGATTAGTGCACACACCTTAAGTGAAAAATGAATCCAAATCGAATGAATTCGTGGGAAATGCTCTTTTTCATTATGAAATGTCAATTGGTTAATTTGAACACTGCAGATGTCTGTTTGTGAGACAAGAAAGTCACAGAATTGAATACTGGTTAGCACAGTGCAGAATAGAGCCTTGTGTATTTATAGTGCTATGAAGGCCCAGCCGGTAACAGAAAGCACGTGAATATGTAAGTCCTTATTCTAAAATTGGATTACACACAACATAAGATAGGCTGCCACACAATGATTTTTTCTATATGATAAAACAAGTGCTTACAAAGAATACATATGAGTAGTAACTAACCAGACTGTACGTAGTGCAGACATTTTAGAAGTACATTAAAAATACACCTTTCAAAACTAAACGGGGCATATTTACGTTCCCTGGCGCATCCCTGCATATCAGCAGGGATGCGCCAGAAAATGCGTCACGCAAGTCTACCCTTGCGCCACGTCCGATGCGCCGCATTTGCAATGCGGCGCATCATGGCGCAAGGATAAGCAGATGCGTGACGCATCTGCCGGCGGAAGGTTGGCGCAGTGCTGAAGTTGTGTCGCAAGCGCGAGCGCAGCTCCAGCACTGTTCCAACCTTCCCTATCCCTAACATGGTGCGTCAATCCTTAAGCCTGCTTGAAGCAGGCGTAAGGATTTGACGCACCAGCTGCTCAGAAAAGTGACTGTGTGAAATCTTGTAGATTTCACTACGTCACTTTTCCGGCGTTCCTGCGCCGGAACGCCCCCTGCGCTGGTACGCCCACATGAAACCTGACGCAGGTTTCATGTGGCACAGGGGTTTACTACGTGACGCATCTCCCTAGATGCGTCACGTTGTAAATATAGCGCAACGCGGCGCATGGTTTGCGTCGCCGCTGCGTCACATGCGTGACGCAACGGCGACGCAAAAGTGGCGCAAGGGGCTTGTAAATATGCCCCAACATACTTACAGTATGCCACAAAAATAATACTTCTTTGGCATCATTATGCTTCAAGTGACTCCATAAATTAAAGCACTTTATACCCCTTTCACTCTCACACAGAGGTAGCTCAAGGTTTGTGCATTAATAATTCTGGGATGGTTGTTATGAACAAAAAGAATAGGGTACTGTTTTTGGAAAATTAAAAACACATGGGCACCTTGTTCCCCATACAGCCTGACAACTTTGACCTCTCTTTACACGCAGATGTCCTTTTAGGTGAGTCAAGTTGGTGGCAGAGAGGAGGCCAAAAGGGTCATATTCAGAGCCCTGATTATCCGGACCCCTGGAGCCTCAGAGTAATGACCCAGGAGAAAGCAGAAAGGAACAAAATACATGGATAGCATCAGAGCGATGGCCCAGAGAAAGGGGCTCTATAAAGGGGCGCTATATGGGATTTATTTGCTTGTTTACAAATGGACAGCGACAGTTTACCCACTTCCTCAGAGAGATGCCCTGATGCCCTGAAGGTGATGTTGACAAATGCTGGATCATTTTCTTTCTAAAGGGCCATCACTACCATGAGGGCAACAAGTGTACTGGCACTGAGGCAAAGGTGTGGGGGCCCACTGTTACTGTCCTGTGTTACTAGGACAAAGAGGGGTGGGGACTCGTTTTGCTTGTTGGCATTGGGACCCAGATCACCTTTGTTGCGCAGGGAACAGGTCCCAAGCAACAAAGGGGCAAGATGTGGGTATTTTTCCCCTTTTTTGACACAAAGCGGTTGACATTCTGCTTTGGGCCTCAGGCCTAGAAATCATGGTCCAGTGGAGTGGGCAGAGGAGTAGGTATCTTGGTGTTACAGGTGCAGTGGCACTGGGGCCCATTGGAGTAAGGGCCCACCTAAACCCCTTTAAGGTTTTTGTACTATCATTCGATAATCAGTGGGCTAAGTGCACCCTTGCTGTGCTAGTGTTGCTTTGTGCATCGAACGAATGGCCCAAGAGAATGGAAAATTGAAGCAGAGGAGACACCTTAGCTTAGGCCTCAGAGAAGTGACAGAAAAGAGGGTGTGGGGTTTAACAAGAGACAGAGGAGACTGCCTGCTTTGCAAGGCAGTAGCGCTCATTAGTGAGGCAGGTGCAGTGACACTGCTGGGCCCAGGAGAGTGAAGGGCCCAATTATGACTGTCTTATTTTACAATAGAGGCATTTGAGAGAGCAATACGGTTGAGAGTACCCATGCCGCAAATGGAACTAATTGTTTCTGCGCAGGGCAGAGAGTCTGTTTCAAGATTTGAGTGGTGGCAAGGATAGGTGGGAAAGGGGTAATAGAGGCAGAGGGGATAGCCTGCTACTAAGGGCCACAGCTATCATTAGTGCAGAAGGTGTATGTAGTAGTAGTAATGGAGTAGTCATTTTTGTCTATTTCAGTTTTTTTTATGTATTTCCTCTTCTATAAGTCTCACATTTAGTGTGGATATGAGCTGCTGAAAATGTACTCCTGAAACTATCTCAAAAGCCTCACCACCTGTGCACAGCCCTGCCAGTCCCCATCCGCCATATATTTCCATAAAGTTTTGGTGGGCCTGATTTCAAAATATAGTAGGCTGGGGGGATCATAGCAAAAAAGTTTGAAGACCTCTGCTTTAGACAGTGGATCCAAATCTCCAGTCTCAAAAACGTGTACAAAAGCGACATTCTAATCATCCCACTCTTTTCCAGTTCCAAATCTTTCATGAACAAGGAAGGGAGAACTCTGCAGAGTACCTGAAGGACTGATGAGTGGCAAAGGCTGGTGTCTGCATGACAGTCAGAGATGAGGGAACATCCTCTGAAGTGTGCACAACTTGCTAGAGAAGCTCAAGGTCTGCTTCGCATACAGAAGTCTGCCTGCCCGCCTGCTCATAGAAGGAAGGCGAGTACATGCCCCTCAGGAGCGCCCAGAATTTGATAACTGCCTCTAGCAGTGAAGCCAGAGCAGAGTCATACAGCGAGGAGTCTCCCATCAAGGGCTCCTCAGTGGACCATGTACAGATATCAGTCTACGAAGTTATCCCATGTTGTCTGGCACCCAAAGGCTTGGTGCTGCTGCTGCCCTTCTATCCCCCACCCCTACAAATCTCAAGAAGGGATTGACAATAACACCAAAGCAGGAATAGATCCTGGTCTGTGTGCCTTAACTGCCCAAAAAAGCACAAAAGTCTCTGTGATCCTGACATGGAGGCTTCACAAAAAGCACCCATTGGATCTTACCCTGGAGACCGCACTAGCGTCAGCAGGCCACAACGATGTGAGGAACTTATGGGACCTCAGACAAGAACCTAAAGCAAATGTGCACAACATGAAAAGATCTTTGCTGAATGATCCCTTTAATTTGAGTGCATATTCTTGAACTGAGCTGCTCCGAGGGAGTGGAGAGCAAGTAAACTGCATCTGTGCCTTATCTCTGACTATGAATATAATATTTGACTCTTAAATATAAACTATTCATTGAAACTGTTGGCAGACCATTTCTCGACACACCAGCAATGGTTAGATTAGGTTTCATATCATTCCCTCTGTTAAGCAGAGCTGTTCATTCCCTAGGCATTCTGGTACTTGTAGTATTTAATGTGTTCTGTTCAAAGATGCGTGGATTGTTCTGCAGATTTTCAATAAAAACAGTGTATGACTTACGTTGAGGCACATAACCCTGATAAACTTTGTAGAGCATCAATATAAATCTAAAATATATGCCTTCCAAACTTGCTGCCTTATTAAGCATTACCTGTGTAATACCAATGATTATTATCTCAGGGACCCGACCCCTCGCCCATACAGGTTCTGTTCCTGGCCTTGACCCGCATATCTCTCACCATTCCTTGAAAACTCTCCCCCTCCCAAATGCCGCCTCCCCACCCAGAAGACTGAAAGCTGAGTTATCGGCCTCTGATATTTGTGATCTACTCCTCTCCTACTCCCACCCATTTGACTCTGACAAGTCCCTACCGAGTCAAATCCAAGCCATTCAAGCTAACCCTTTCAAAGCACCCACCCACAACGCCAGAGTTAAAAATAGTGACAACCTCAAGCACATTAACATCCTTCAGACGCCTACCCCCACTCTCCTGACCATTTGAAATGTGTCCTTCTCAATTGCAAATCAGCTAGTAAACATGTCGCTGATATCTACGATCTCATCCTTACTAACGAGATTGATATCATTATCCTCATGGAAACCTGGTTGAACTGCTCTTCCACCCCTATCCTTGACCTTCTAGTCCCGCCTAGCCATGACATAATTTGGATGGACAGAACTAAGAAACAAGGTGGAGGAATAGCTTGCATACACCGAAATACACTCTCGGTTTCACACTCAGGAACCTTAACTCTGACATCTAGCTAATATCTATGCCTCAAAATCAAAAGCAAAAACCTTCCTGTCTGCAAACTACACACATTCTACCACTCCCCTGGAGACAACCTCTCCTTCATCGAACATTTAATGGAAATCGTCCAACGACGACCCATTAGTGTCCCAAATCTTCCTAGGAGATTTCAAGCTCCACTGGTCCGACCCAAATGATCCAGCAGTGAACTGCCTAAAATCATTCCTAGTAGACAATGATCTGACCCAATTCTGTGACAGCCCAAGGGTGAAACTCTGAACCTCATCATATCCAAAGGAAATAACATCACACTGGATTCCATTATACCTTGTGACTGGTCTGACCACTACAGCATCATTTTCTTTATCAACAGGGAGGTGCCATCGAAGAGGGACCAACCCAAGAAAATGAAGCAATGGAAAAGGAACTTCAGAAATATTAACACCGAAGAACTAGCAATAAAATATACAAATGCCTTATCTTCCCAAGCAGACATGAAAGATGTTCATGTCCTCACATATTTCTATAAGTCCTCTATCTCTGGTATCCTGGACTCTATAGCCCCTTTAAACATAAAAATGCCTCCTCCAAAATCTCCAAACCTTGGTACAATGTCAACTTAAACTTGGAACGTTGCAATCGTAGGGCAGCCGAAAGATCCTGGAGATCCATACCCTCCACTGAACATCTAAATCACCTTAGATCTATAAGGAACTCTTACAATAGAAACATCAAGAGGGCAGAGGCAGACTTCTTCAGAACCCAACTTATTCAAGCCAAAAACCACCCCAAGAAACTTTTTTAAATTGTTAAACATCAATCGGCCAATGTACCTAACCGCCCTGATCTTGGAGACCGCTACTCAACATGTGACGAATTGGCTACCTTCTTCGTGGAAAAAACAAAAAGTATTGATACTGATCTAGAATCAAAGAGGGCTCTGCTTCCACTTCCGGGGGTTCACTGCTTCTCCTGCCCCCCAGGAGAGGTTCTTTCCCCTTAACGTTAGACCCAAGAACAATGCCTTTTGGCACACGTTCACTCCGCTTAATGAAGGTGATATCTACAACACTCTTCTAGCCATCAAACCGTCTAACCAGTCAGCGACCCACTCTCACCTCCCATTTTCAAAGAATTAATAGCTGCCACCCTCCCCTTATGGTCAAAGATTGTTAACGCTTCGCTATTGCTAGGCACTATGCTCGACTGCCTAAAAGCAGCACAGGTAACCCCCATTCTGAAAAAACCCAACACAGACAGCGCGGACCTCAACAAATTCCGCCCCATCTCAAACATCCCCACTCTGGCGAACCTCCTGGAAAAGTGTGTGCAATCGCAATTCTGCATACACATTGAAAAATTCCAACTCTTGGACCACCATCAATCTGGCTTTCGGAGCGGGCACAGCACAGAATCTGCACTCACTCACATTATGGATGACATTTTAAAAATGCTAGACCAAAATGAATTTTGCCTTCTGATTCTCCTTGACCTATCATCTGCCTTTGACACTGTTAATCACAACAAATTTCTATCCAATCTTGAACACAGGGTGGGCCTTTCAGGGATTGTCCTTCAATGGTTTACTTCGTTCCTACACAACAGATCCCAAAGAGTCAAGTTGAATCATTCCCTCTCTCAGCCCTCTACAGTAACCATGGGGGTTCCTCAAGGGTCCACCCTGTCACCCATACTCTCCAATTTATTATTGGAACCTCTAGCAAATGCTCTGAACTCTACGAACATTATTTTTCATATGTATGCAGATGACACCCAACTATATCTGAAAATCACCTCCCCAGAAGACTTCATTACACTCAACTCTACCCTGTTGAACACACAAAACTGGCTCACGGAGAACCACCTCTTGCTCAACACCTCCAAAACGGAATTCTTCCTCATCTCTCCCCCGAATCACACTCCCAAGATCGACCTCTGGATGAAACATCTCTCAGCTTTCAACTGCTCTCCCCACATTATTGAGTCAGCAAAATCCCTCAGAATCACAATAGACATGCACTTGAACATGAAGAATCATATATTCAATGCAACCAAGGGAGCCCAATACCAGATGAGTTTACTAAGGAATCTCAAACCATTCCTCCCACAGGATGACTTTACGCAGGCGGTGCAATCTCTAGTACTCCCAAGGCTAGACTATGGGATCGCCACGCTTTATGGCCTTCGCAAACAGAGCCTGGCCCTGCTAAGAGCTTCCTTTAATTCTGCAGCTAGATTGGTTAACACTACAAAAAGAAACAATCACATATCCCCAGCCTTGAAAACCCTACACTGGCTACCTTACGAAGCAAGATTGCCTGCTTGACTCACAAAGCCTTACACTTTAAGACACCCATTTATCTGGATCAAAAGCTAGAATTATCAGGGGGTTGCACATCATCGCATAGTGCAAGTTCACTGCTTCTGAAACCACAGCTCTTCCACAAAAAGAGAACGAGTCACAGAGCCTTCTCAGGCATTGCCCCGAAGATCTGGAATTTGCTTCCACCGGCAGTCCGTCAAATCTCATCCACTGCTTCTTTCAAAAAGGAAGCTAAAAAAATACTAATGAACAAGTTCCTTCCCTAAAGAGCCTTGGCTCTACTGCTTATTTCCATGTCCACTCTTCTGATGCCATGAATGTGTACTACATTGTTGGTCATCTGGTTAACAGCGTTGCCACGCTATACTAATATTTGTAACGAATGTTCTTTTCCCTCGACTGTATCCTTACTATCCTAAATGTGAAGCGCTCTGATACCTGAGTGGGTCTTGTTCGCGCTATACAAAACTTTATAAATAAAATTTTTAAAAATATTCGATATATTCACAACTATCCTTACTTGACCCTCCAATCTCATACACATTCTCGAATCTTTATGGTTAAATTGTTAAATATGTATAGCACAACATTGTCAGAGGAGGTCTTTCCCATCCACTATCAGCAGATTGCATCTAGACTCCTGGCAGTCACTGCACTTTATATTCCTCACACACACAGCTCTGCTACATAGCAGAATAAATGCAGTCCAGTTGCTAACCTTCATTAGTCATAGAGACACAGGAGTCCAGTTAAAAGGCAGCGTCCCATACTGTCACATCAAAGCAGGTGATCTGCAGTGTTCATGATTACTAATAGCGGTACCAATAAATTGCAATTTACTTTGAATATGGCTAGGGCCTCAAGCACATTTTTAGTCATTCAAAGTATGGCGGTGGCCGGAATGAGAAGCTACTATAGAGACTATGCCACTTGGAAAATGAGTCTATATCCCCCTTTAAAACAAAGGGGCATATGTACAAGCCCTTATCGCTGCGGGAACGTCACTTTTTCTGACGTTCCTGTGGCGATAGGGGCTTCGTCTTATTTACAAGGCAGCATTAAGCCACTAAATGTGGCTTAACGCTGCCTTGTAAATAAGGCCCCCTTTCACGCTATGCTTAGTGTGAAAGGGGTGAGCAGTGGGTCTTGCGGTGGGCGTTCCACCGTAACACCCATTGATTTTGACGCTGCCGCCTATTTACATGGGTGGTGTAAATAGGAGGCAGTGCCAAAATTAAGACCAGGGAAAAACCTGGTCTTAACTTGGCAAAACGAGGAGAAATGCTTTATTGGCGAAATTGTTTTTGCTTTTGGCATGTGTGCTGCCTTGTGCAGCACACATGGAAAAAGCAAAACGCCATGGATTGTTTATGTGTAGGAAGGTGTCCCTTCCTGCACATAAACAATCTTTAAGAAAAAATTACATTTTGTAACTTTCATGTGTGCTGCATTAAGCAGCACACATAGAAGTGACAAAACAGCATTTAAAGGGACACCTTCCTACACATAAACAATCTTCTCCTGCACGCAGACACCCTTGGACTATGGTGCAAAGGTGCCTGAGTTGGCACTAAGCTGCTAAACTTAGCGCCAGTGCAGCGGGAAACGCAAGGCTGCACCATATTCTTGTAAATATGGTGCAGCCTTGCGTTTCCGAAGTGGCGGAGTAAGACGTAAAGCCATGACGGCTAACGCCTCACTACGCCACTTCTTTGTACATATTGCCCAAAATTTCATCTAGCAGAAAAAGGAACAGAAATCTCTATGTGTTTGATTTTCCTTTTGAAATGTGTTAATTAAGAAAGACAGTGGTCACAGAAGAACCATCTTAATTCTCAAATCAGGATTATTAGCATCTGGAAAGGTGGTGTAGAAAAACATAGGCCATGTTGTACACTTCTTCACGCCAAGAAGGTGAGTCAGGAGAAAAGTGAATTTTCAAGTGTGATGTAGGAGCGATTGCCTCTGAAATCGTCTGATGTGTGAGGTTAATTAACTGGGACTCTGGTCATGAGACTTGAGGCAAATAAGTTAATCCTATAGGGGAATGACCCTGCCGTACTGGTCTTATGGGAGGGGCAGTGGTTAATTTGTGAAAAAATAAGTGCCCTAGCTCTCATCAGGAGGCAGCTTGCACCAGCCTATTGCTCCTATTAGCACCGCCTACAACAGAACTAAGCACTAACAATGAAACCTGACAAGCAGTGAGAGGATGTGGCCTACCGGCCATAGCTGCTGACCTTGGACTTGGGGAACCAGGTTCGAGTTTCGGTATCAGCTCAACATACTGTGATTCTGGGCAAATCACTTTGCCTACAAAAAAGGAATGTGTCCTTAACAGTTGCTCATGAAAAGAGCGTTTGGGTCGAGTTCGTGCTATAAGCGCCAGTGTTGACGATTAAGTGCTGGTACTGGAAACACTGGCTCAAATTAAGCAGTGGGAGGGTGTCCAGCTGAGGTAATTATTTAGATAAATAGAGCCAAGACTTTCAGATAGTTTGATGCAATTATCCTAAAGTTCAATTAAAAAACATATTGCAAGTGTATGTTCACCAGACTAAGGTTAACTCGGCTTGTGTTTCAAGTAACCCTGGGCGTAGTTTGCGTAGTAGCACTACACGTAGCTACGCGAAGTACACTTTGAACTAAATGTAGCTACACAAATTGCATAGTGCGTAGCTGTGTGCTTGTCTGCACTGTGCAATAATTTCCAATGGCATCTTGCACAGTGCAAGTTAAGATAAAATAAGTATCTCTGTATTTATATGCTAAAATGGATATAGTAAATTAACAAGCAGTGAGAGAGGTGATGATTTTGGGATCCTCCCTAACCTAGGGAGAGAACCAAGCAGATGCCTTGAAAACAAAAAGCACATCTTGTTGAACGATTCGGTGGTGGTCCCATCCTCTTAGGACCACCCCAAGCACAGTTATTGGCAAAAATACAATCCCAACCAAAGGCCCTGCAAAGCATTATGGGACGAGATTAGCAGTGGGCAGTGAATATTATAGTATCCAATATCAAAATAATTCTACAAAGAGCTGCAGTTCAACTAGTCATTGCTAGATGTCCCTCACGAGTCAAATGCAAAAGCTTCATGAAAGGGTTTCAATGCTTTTGCATTTGACTACGTGAGGGACATCTAGCAACGACTAGTGGAACTGCAGCTTGATGTATTAATAATTTCAATGCTTTTGCATTTGACTCGTGAGGGACATCTAGTAACGACTAGTTGAACTGCAGCTCTTTGTAGAATTATTTTGATATTGGACACTATAATATTCACTGCCCACTGCTAATCTCGTCCCATAATGCTTTGCAGGGCCTTTGGTTGGGATTGTATTTTTGCCCATAACTGTGCTTGGGGTGGTCCTAGGAGGAAGGGACCACCACTGAATCGTTCACATGATATGCTTTTTGTGTTCAAGGCATCTGCTTGGTCCTCCCCTAGGTTAGGGGACCCCAAAATCATCACCTCTCTCATTGCTTGATATTTTCATTGTCAAAGTTCATTTTTGTGAATTGGTTATATGCTTTTAGCATAGAAAATTGCTTTATCAAAGCATTTGTAGGTGTTTATTATACTGCTGCTACGCTACGTCAATTAGCACAGTTTTTCACTCTGCTATGTGCAATTTGCGTAGTGCATAGTAGCACAAACTTTGCATGCTCTGTGAGTGTAGCGAAGTATTATGCCCAGGGTTAGTTTCAAAGGCTGGCTAGCAACAAAGAGGCAAGAGGAAATCATTTCCAAATGATGATTAGAGTACATACAAGTCTTCATTGCCCTCAACTCACAGCAAAGTTAACAGGGTGTTCATTGGCAGTGGGTTTTGATAATGAGTTTGGTCAGTGCTAGGACGACCTTTCAGGACAGGTAGGTCTCACTGCAGTTGCTTCAAATGTCAATCATATCTACCTGGTTGTTACATCTCCCCCTGTGCCCAGGTAGAAAACATCCAACATTGCTGTGGTCATATACAGTGTGTATATCAGGTTATATGTTCACTTTGTGTTGCATGCATGTGGAAGATGTGGCAATTCCAGACATGTCAATTGCTGCATTTTCTATTGGGATGACATCTTAAAGATTGCACATCTCCTATTAATATGCATGAGGGTTTTAGCACATATCTACAAATGCTATACATTTTTAAGGATGAACATGACTACCATGGAAATGATGTACAATCCTGATTGATTCAACCAAACCTTGTCTTTTAGGTGCAGATCATGCAATTGATAGATGGAAGAGACAACACATAAATGATGGATTCCGTTTTGTTATGATTTTCTTTCACATTGGTTTGGATCTTACTAGTTTAAAAATATGAAGCTATTGTAATTTGCCCACTGCTGCTTATTATTTTGAAATTGAATGGTAAAAGGACTGATACTGAAATATCAAAATAAGATGTTGATATAGATATTGAATGATTAGCACTAATACTCTAAACTTGATTCTATATTATGTAAAAGAAGATAGAACAAGTTTTTGCTTTCATGTTTTTCCACGTTCTGAGATAGCACAATAACAAATGCACTGTACAGAAATAGAGACTATGATGGGTTAGATTCTTCTATCATCAGCTTAAATAATAATATTCATAGATTCCTATTATTTATGTAGCTGTTTAGTAGGATTGAGACAAGGCATGCTATGTTTGTTTTTTTACTTGAAATCATGGTGTTAAAAAGAAAATTACCTTTGGGAAGGTATCACTTCCTGTTTGAAGAAGGCAGTAGCCGAAACACGTTACTTTGTCAGATTCTAATAAAATATCATCCTGCTTGAGTTCTGAGGTTTTCTGCCGCATGGCCTTCTCCCTAAGCCTTAATAGGCCCTTGGGACCCCATCACCTAGGGCCAAATACAATACAAAAGGGAAGGTGGGTCACACGGCCCCTCCCTGAAGCCTTATTAGGCCCCTAGGAACCCATGCCCCAGGGACCCCATGCCCGGGGTTGTGTGTTTTTTTTAAAAATGGGGATGGAGCAATGTGTCCCCCCTCCCTGAGCATTCTGGGGGACCTCATCCTAAGGCCTCGATTAATTATAGGTGGGTGCCACCAACCACCTTGTCGAGTTCCACAGGGGGAGACCCATGGCCCCCACGGCCCTGTCCAGCTCCCCGCATAGCGTAGGATCCAGCATTGCTCCAGCACGTGGGAAGCAGCTATTTATGCTTGCATACTCTGGGTGGGAGCAAAATTGGGTTTGTTTCCATATATATATATATATATATATATATATATATATATATTATCTACTGGCGGTCGCCAGTAGATAGTTATAGTTAGGACCTATTATCCATAGGAAATCCGCGACATTCTATTTGAAATAACGTTGGCGCCGGTTGACGAATCTTCGCGAAAGTTTCCAACTTGTTGGGGCTCTCCGCTCCTACCCTGAAAGTCTCGGGTTGATTCGTCAAGCGGGGGCCGAGAAAAAGGGGGTCCCAAAACGCGTTTTCCCCATTCATTTTCCATAGGAACCTTTAGTCGCAGCTACAGCCCGAACTGCTGAACGGAATTACACCAAATTTGGCAAAGAGGTAGCCCTTGGTTCAGACTGGTGCCTTTTGCTTAAATGGTGTAAATCCGTTCAGTAGTTCCTGAGAAAATCAAAAGTAAAGTCACATATATATCTATGGCCGAGTAGGGTCCGCGTACCCTCCCGATCATGAGCTGCATGCTAATTGGCTGTCAGCTGGCTGTCAACATTCCGATTCAGGAAGTGTTGGCAGCCATTTTGTCCTCGATAGAACCGAGGGACAGAAACAAGTGCGCAAAGCGCACAAAGGGGGCAGGGTAGAAACACCCTAACCCCTAGGCCTGCTCAGGGGTCCCACAAGGACCCCTGGGCAAAAAAGCATTTAAAATAAATAAATCGGCAGGATGCGCTCAGGGTGCGCGGATCCTGCCGAAAAATCAGTTAATTTGCCCCCGGGTGGGCCAAGTCCCGGGGGCATGGTGGGGGTTAAATTTATGTATGGGGGGCCTCTAAGGGCCCCCAAGCCCTGGGGACCGCCACCCCCGGGCCTTTAACAAAAAATGGTGCGGGAGGGCTCTTTGCCCTCCCGCTGCCCCGAGGACCGCCACCTCCCGGGGCTTCTGTTTTATTTTTTTAACCTGTGTGGGGGGCTCCAGCCCCCACACGCCCGGGACCTCCACCTCCCGGGGCACTAAAAATTAAAAATGGGGGTCCATTTTGGACCCCGAAGCCCGGGGACCACCACCTCCCGGGGCTTTGAAAATGTGGGGAGGGGGCCGCGCGGCCCCCTCCTGGAGCCAGTGATGGCCCTGGGGACCGCCACACCCCAGGGCCGGCTCCTGCAGTGTCCCAGGGTGCCTACCCCGGGACACTGCTGTTTGCAATGACAGGACGGGAGCCTCGCGGCTCCGTCCTGTCATTGCAAACTGCTTTGGATATTGGAAGCGAGAGCAGGAAGCCTGCTCTCGCTTCCAATATCCAAAGCTGATTGCTTTCCACATGGGGAGCAGCATGTTAGCTGCTTCCCATGTGGAAAGCAATGCCGGCTCCCGCAGGAGGCGGGGAGCCGGCTGGGACTGTGGGGGATTGGGGACCCCCACAGTCCCCAACCAGAGGCCAGGCCCCGGGGGATGGGGTCCCCGGGGCCATAAGTGGCCAGGGAGGGGCCACACAGCCCCCTCCCCAAATTTAAAAAAAAAAAACAAAAAAAAGTGCAAGGCCGGCCCCGGGGATGGGGTCCCCGGGGCCTTAAATGGCCTGAGGAGGGGGCCACGCAGCCCCCTCCAAATAAAAATAAAAAATCGAGGCCATGCCCCGGGGGATGGGGTCCCGGGGCCAATACAGGCCCAGGGAAGGGGGCCACGCGGCCCCCTTCCCGTTTTTTTTTAATTTAAAAAAAATAATAAAATGCTCAGGCCCGGGGGATGGGGTCCCCGGAGCCAAAGTGGGCAAGGGAAGGGGGCCACGCAGCCCCCTCCCATTAAAAAAATAGAAAAAAAAACGACCGCCATCGTGCCCCCCCTCCCTGCAGTACTCTGCAAACGCGCCCCCTGGCGCGTTTGCAGAGAGGAACGAATTCCCCTTGAATACTGGGGGTCCCTGGGGCCAACTAGCCCACCAGGAACCTCCAGTATGCGCCAGGGGCTGCGTTGCAGAGACGTGTACAGAGGCCACGCCCCTTTTACACCTCTCTGCAACGCAGCTCTGTTGCGCTTTTGGAGGTATATGGTGGGCTAGTTGGACTCCAGGGACCCTCAGGATTCAAGGGGACTTAATCCCCCAACTTAAAACGCGCCACGGGGCGCGTTTGCACAGTGGTGAAGGGAGGGGCGGGGCTTCAGGTGACATGTGTGCAAACAGGCCCCGTGGCGCGTTTTAAGATGGGGAATAAATTCCTTTTCAATCCTGAGGGTCCCTAGGGGCCAACTAGACCACCAGGTACCTCCAGTAAGCGCCACGGAGCTGCATTGCAGAGTGTTGTAAAAGGGGCATGGCCTCTGAACACCTCTCTGCAACGCAGCCCCTGGCGCATACTGGAGGTACCTGGTGGGCTAGTTGGCCCCTAGGGACCCTCGGGATTGAGGAGGAATTAATTGTCCAACTTAAAATGCGCCACAGGGCGTGTTTGCAGACATGTCACCTTAGGCCCCACCCCTTCCTTCACCATTGTGCAAATATTCCTCTAAAATCAGCCGAACTGCGAATTCCGATTTACTCACCTGTTATCAGGAGAGACCTCAGTGCTGCATCTTTGAGCCCAGTACTGATCCTGAAAAGTAATTCTAACCGTACTTACCAGTAACTTGAATTTCCTTCCATAGGATATCATTGCCTGCTTTTTGCTGAAAAAGTTTCTAAGTGTCGATTTTTGAAACATACAACTATTCCTCTAAAATCAGCCGAAATACGAATTTCGATTTACTCACCTGTTATCAGGAGAGACCTCATTGCTGCATCTTTCAGCCCAGTACTGGTCCTGAAAAGTAATTTTAACCGTACTTACCAGTAACTTGATATTTCCTTCCATAGGCTAACATTGACTGGTTTCACTTGGAAATTCTTCTAAGTGTGGAGTTTTGGAACTTTATAATATTCCTCTAAAATCAGCCGAAATACGAATTCCGATTTACTCACCTGTTATCAGGAGAGACCTCAGTGCTGCATCTTTCAGCCCAGTACTGATCTTGAAAAGTAATTTTAACCGTACTTACCAGTAACTTGAATTTCCTTCCATAGGATATCATTGCCTGCTTTTTGCTGAAAAAAGTTTCTAAGTGTCGATTTTTGAAACATACAAATATTCCTCTAAAATCAGACGAAATACGAATTCCGATTTACTCACCTGTTATCAGGAGAGAACCCAGTGCTGCATCTTTTAGCCCAGCACTGATCCTGAAAAGTAATTCTAACCGTACTTAACAGTAACTTGAATTTCCTTCCATAGGCTAACATTGACTGGTTTCACTTGGAAATTCTTCTAAGTGTGGAGTTTTGGAACTTTATAATATTTCTCTAAAATCAGCCGAACTATGAATTCCGATTTACTCACCTGTTATCAGGAGAGAACCCAGTGCTGCATCTTTTAGCCCAGCACTGACCCTGAAAAGTAATTCTAACCATACTTACCAGTAACTTGAATTTCCTTCCATAGGAATCCATTGTCTGGTTTTCAGCAGAAAAGTTTCAAAGTGTCGATTTTCACAAACTACAAATATTCCTTAAAAATCGCATGTGTGACTTAAACGCATTCTTTCAACTGTTTACAGGAGATGCACCAGTGCTGGTTCCAGGATCCACCACTGAGTAAGAAAAAGTAACGATAACACTACTTACCTGCTAAGTGAATTTCCTCCCATAGGATAACATTGGTGATTCTATATGAAAAAGTTTCTAAGTGTCAACTTTTAAAATACAATAATATTCCTTAAAAATCACTACTGTAACCAAAACGCTTTTACTCAACTGTTTACAGGAGATGTCCCAGGACTGAATCTAGGATCCAGTCCTGTGGTTGAAAAAGTAATCCATAAAGTAACTAATTGCATTTAACTAGAAATTCACATTCAGCTCAATGTTGCTTTGTTTTTGAAATTGTGTTGCCCATTGCAACAACTGTAACTACTGTACTTAAAAGTCTATTGCCTATTTGCAAAGTATTTAAACTAAAGTAATTCATTCTGAGAAAGTATATTTTGTAATGTAATGTATAATGTAATTACAATGTAATTTAAAAATAAAATATCTAAAAATAAATAGTTTAAAAAAATGTTGTAAATCAGTATCAAAAAAAT